>CM056051.1:121602925-122802925 GCA_029574335.1 Rana kukunoris
TATAATGGGGGTAGTAGTCTGTCCGGGGTCTTACTGCTCCGTCCTCTGTCCCGGGACAACAATAGGGGGGCGTGGCAGCACACACATCGCACCCCGATAATATCACACCCATCATATGGGGGGACACACCGACCACCATCGTCACTAGCCCGGATCTGCGTATGTATGGTCGCACTTATGGCGCAGATGTCCCAACACACAAATATAACACAACTCACCATCCTGGGTGGGTGGCATGTGTGCCCGGGCTCCTCCATCCATCTATACGCAGGCAGGGCAGGCGATGAGCGGAGGACAGGTAGATGGAGAGGTCGGTGCTCTTGCTCTGCTGGTGATATTGCAGGTGGGTGTATCCTCCCTCTCCATGTGTTGTGCTGGAAGTGGCTGCCTCCGCCCCTCCCCCTCCTCCTCATCAGCGTCATTTTTTCCTCTGTGCTGGATGAGGAACGCAGTATTGCTTCTCCTCTGCCGACCAATAGGAAGCCGAGCCTGCTCTTCTCCCTTCAATCCTGAGCAGCCTCTGTCCTACAACTCCCCCGGAGGGACTGTGCGCACTTCTAACTTCTCCTTCTCCATAGGGCTGTGTGTGCCATCCTTCTGTGCCAGCTCTGCCACCCCTCTGTGTGTGCCATCCTTCTGTGCCAGCTCTGCCACCCCTCTGTGTGTGCCATCCTTCTGTGCCAGCTCTGCCACCCCTCTGTGTGTGCCATCCTTCTGTGCCAGCTCTGCCACCCCTCTGTGTGCCATCCTTCTGTGTCAGCTCTGCCACCCCTCTGTGTGCCATCCTTCTGTGCCAGCTCTGCCACCCCTCTGTGTGTGCCATCCTTCTGTGCCAGCTCTGCCACCCCTCTGTGTGTGCCATCCTTCTGTGCCAGCTCTGCCACCCCTCTGTGTGTGCCATCCTTCTGTGCCAGCTCTGCCACCCCTCTGTGTGTGCCATCCTTCTGTGCCAGCTCTGCCACCTCTCTGTGTGTGCCATCCTTCTGTGCCAGCTCTGCCACCCCTCTGTGTGTGCCATCCTTCTGTGCCAGCTCTGCCACCCCTCTGTGTGTGCCATCCTTCTGTGCCAGCTCTGCCACCCCTCTGTGTGTGTGTTCTCCGTCTGTGCCGTGGCCACCCTCTGTGTGCCATCCTTCTGTGCCATGGCCACCCTCTGTGTGTGCCATCTTTCTGTGCCAGCTCTGCCACCTCTCTGTGTGTGTGTGTGTACTATCCTTCTGCGTCGGCTCTGCCACCCTCTGTGTGTGCCATCCTTCTGTGCCATGGCCACCCTCTGTGTGCCATCCTTCTGTGTCAGCTCTCCCACCCCTCTGTGTGTGTGCTATCCTTCTGTCCCATCCCTGTGCATGTGTTCTGCCATGGTCATCCTCTGTATATGAGCTTTACCATGGCCATCCCTCTGCCTGCTTTTTGCCATCCATGTGTATGTGTGAGAGAGCTCTGCCATCCCTCTGTGTGCTAGCTCTGGTATCCCCATCTTTGTATATATTCTCTCTGCCATCCCTGTTTGTACTCCGCCATGGCCATCCCTCTGCGTGCTCTCTGCCACCCCTCCTGCGTGCTCCGCCATGGCCATCCCTCTGTGTGCTCTCTGCCACCCCTCCTGCGTGCTCCGCCATGGCCATCCCTCTGTGTGCTCTCTGCCATCCCTCCTGCATGCTCCGCCATGGCCATCCCTCTGTGTGCTCTCTGCCACCCCTCCTGCGTGCTCCGCCATGGCCATCCCTCTGTGTGCTCTCTGCCACCCCTCCTGCGTGCTCCGCCATGGCCATCCCTCTGTGTGCTCTCTGCCATCCCTCCTGCATGCTCCGCCATGGCCATCCCTCTGTGTGCTCTCTGCCACCCCTCCTGCGTGCTCCGCCATGGCCATCCCTCTGTGTGCTCTCTGCCACCCCTCCTGCGTGCTCCGCCATGGCCATCCCTCCGCGTGCTCTCTGCCATCCCTCCTGCGTGCTCCGCCATGGTCATCCCTCTGCGTGCTCTCTGTGATCCCTGTTTGTGCTCCGCCATGGCCATCCCTCCGCGTGCTCTCTGCCATCCCTCCTGCGTGCTCCGCCATGGTCATCCCTCTGCGTGCTCTCTGTGATCCCTGTTTGTGCTCCACCACTGCTATCCCTCTGCGTGCTCTCTGCCATCCCTGTTTGTGCTCCGCCATGGCTATCCCTCTGCGTGCTCTCTGCCATCCCTGTTTGTGCTCCGCCATGGTCATCCCTCTGCGTGCTCTCTGTGATCCCTGTTTGTGCTCCACCACTGCTATCCCTCTGCGTGCTCTCTGCCATCCCTGTGTGTGCTCCACCATGGCCATCCCTCTGCGTGCTCTCTGCCATCCCTGTTTGTGCTCCACCATGGCCATCCCTCTACGTGCTCTCTGTCATCCCTGTTTGTGTTCCGCCATGGCCATCCCTCTGCGTGCTCTCTGCCATCCCTGTTTGTGCTCCACCATGGCCATCCCTCTACGTGCTCTCTGTCATCCCTGTTTGTGTTCCGCCATGGCCATCCCTCTGCGTGCTCTCTGCCATCCCTGTTTGTGCTCCACCATGGCCATCCCTCTACGTGCTCTCTGTCATCCCTGTTTGTGTTCCGCCATGGCCATCCCTCTGCGTGCTCTCTGCCATCCCTGTTTGTGCTCCACCATGGCCATCCCTCTACGTGCTCTCTGTCATCCCTGTTTGTGTTCCGCCATGGCCATCCCTCTGCATGCTCTCTGCCATCCCTGTTTGTGTTCCGCCATGGCCATCCCTCTGCGTGCTCTCTGCCATCCCTGTTTGTGCTCCACCATGGCCATCCCTCTACGTGCTCTCTGTCATCCCTGTTTGTGTTCCGCCATGGCCATCCCTCTGCGTGCTCTCTGCCATCCCTGTTTGTGCTCCACCATGGCCATCCCTCTACGTGCTCTCTGTCATCCCTGTTTGTGTTCCGCCATGGCCATCCCTCTGCATGCTCTCTGCCATCCCTGTTTGTGCTCCGCCATGGCCATCCCTCTGCGTGCTCTCTGCCATCCCTGTTTGTGCTCCACCATGGCCATCCCTCTACGTGCTCTCTGTCATCCCTGTTTGTGTTCCGCCATGGCCATTCCTCTGCGTGCTCTCTGCCATCCCTGTTTGTGCTCCGCCATGGGCATCCCTCTGTTTGCTCTCTGTCATCCCTGTTTGTGCTCCGCCATGGCCATCCCTCTGCATGCTGTCTGCCATCCCTGTTTGTGCTCCGCCATGGCCATCCCTCTGCGTGCTCTCTGCCATCCCTCTGCGTGCTCTCTGCCATTCCTGTTTGTGCTCCGCCATGGCCATCCCTCTGCGTGCTCTCTGCCATCCCTGTTTGTGCTCCTCCATGGCCATCCCTCTGCGTGCTCTCTGTCATCCCTGTTTGTGCTCCACCATGGCCATCCCTCTGCGTGCTCTCTGTCATCCCTGTTTGTGCTCCACCATGGCCATCCCTCTGCGTGCTCTCTGTCATCCCTGTTTGTGCTCCACCATGGCCATCCCTCTGCGTGCTCTCTGCCATCCCTGTTTGTGCTCCACCATGGCCATCCCTCTGCGTGCTCTCTGCCATCCCTGTTTGTGCTCCACCATGGCCATCCCTCTGCGTGCTCTCTGCCATCCCTGTTTGTGCTCCACCATGGACAACGCTCTGCGTTCTCTCTGCCATCCCTGTTTGTGCTCCGCCATGGCCAACCCTATGCGTGCTCTCTGTGATCCCTATTCGTGTTCTGCCATGGCCATCCCTCTGCGTGCTCTCTGTCATCCCTGTTTGTGCGCCACCATGGCCATCCCTCTGCGTGCTCTTTGCCATCCCTGTTTGTGCTCCGCCATGGCCAACCCTATGCGTGCTCTCTGTGATCCCTGTTCGTGTTCTGCCATGGCCATCCCTCTGCGTGCTCTCTGCCACCCCTGTGTGTACTCTGACATGGCCATCCCTCTGCATGCTCTCTGAAATCCCTGTTTGTGCTCCGCCATGGCCATCCCTCTGCGTGCTCTCTGCATGCTTTCTGCAATCCCTGTGTGTCTGTGTGTGAAGAGAGAGCTCTGCCAACCCTCTATGTGTGAGCTCTGGAATCCCCATCCTTGTATGTATTCTCTCTGCCATGCTTCTATGTGTGAAGTTCTGCCATCCCTGTGTGTGCTCCACCATGGCCATCCCTCTGCGTGGTCTCTGTTATCCTCTGCGTGTGTGTGCTGCGGGTCCCCTGTGCTGTCACTTCTCCTTTCCGATGTCAGTGATAGTGAAGTTCCTCGGCCATCTCTCTCTTGTTCTGCTGACACATGCCCTCGTTTGCTGGCAGGCTCCGCTCATTAGGCGCAGTGGCAGACCAACCATACACATGGTGACGATCAATCGCTAGGTGTGGACTGAGCTCCTACTGATGACAATGCAGTGATCGGTAATGCGCAGTGTGCGGCTGCTGCTCTCCATGACTTTCTCCCACTCTGTCTTCCTCTTCTCTGCCTCCCTCCCTGTTCTGGTTACATTATATCATGTCCGTCATGTGACACCACAAGCTGCTCTCAATGGAAACTTAAAGGGGCCACCACGTGATGGAGCAGCAAGCAGGATAAACATCCCCCCCCCCTCCTTCAGCATCAGCATCAGCCCTCCTCATCCTGACCAGCATCATCCCCATCATGATGAATCTTATTCCAGGCAAATAAAATCAGGAGGTGAAATCACACTGAGGAACGATCAGCCAATGGGGTTTAATCCAGAGTGAACTCTTCCCGTGTTTTCTGTGAAGTCAAAGCATGCAATGCGAGTCATTCTCTTTTCTAAAGCTCTGATGCAGTTAAATGTCACGGCGAGAAGTCAACGAGTTACTTGAAGTAAGAAGCGTGACTAAGCATTTACCTTGGCCTACAAAAAGCTTTATTTTAGAGCTGAGGAATGGCTGTTGAAGCATGCATAGTAGCTGTAGTGGGGTCTGTGTGCCCTGCTGCAGTCCCATCATTTATACTGCCTTGCCTGCATTATTCATAGACTGTTATCTGCAAATGAGAGGAGGAAACACTTAAAGGGAAGTGACTTTTAACCCAGAAAATGCATTACCGTGAAAGATCTACAGTTGTGCTCATAAGTTTACACAGAATTTATGCTTTCCCCCCTCACCTTCCAGGACAGCTACTGATTGGCTCCGTCCTCTACAGAAAACACAAATCAGATACAATTTAAAAGGGCCTTCCCTTCCCTCTGACCTTCAGTTGTTTTGTGTTTCCAGATCCTCCAGGAGCACCGACAGGTTTTTTGTTTTTCCTAGGTTTGGTAACTGGTTGGCGGACCCCCCTGCTCTGGCAAAATTCAGTACTGGTTGTGGCCAAGTCCTGGTTGTGTTCAGTCCTTATTTTTTAGGCCAGAAGGGTTCTCTATTTTTGGAGGTACTTGCTTACCTGTGTAAGTGGTGGCAACTTCCTTCAGGTTTTTCCTTCAGCTTTGCCTGGTGGAAGCCTTGTCTTCCTTGGATTTAACGAGGTGTACCAAAATGGCGTGGGAGGACTTCCGGTGATGCGGCAAGATGGTGCTGGAACCTGAAGTCATGTGGTGCACTTTCCGGTGCCGTGTTCATAAGGAACATTACGGAGTACATTGAGGACATGCTGCCTGGGACAGCAGCTTATTTTTCCCCCAGCCGATCTCCACTCACCAATGGAGCTTGGGGACAGGCCTGAGGAGGGAGCATCCGCTCGCATTGGAACCAGTGACAGCCTCCGGTTCCCATACTGTCCCCAAGGTAAGCCCTTGTCTGTGATTATGCAGCAGGGGACCTTTTTTGTATGGGCCTTCTTTTCTTATGGCTCTTGTTTCTGTTTTTTTCCAGGATAGACCGATGGAAAAAGAAATGCGGAAACTGTAGAGCCAGGCTGTCTGATGGATATAAAAGGCTTTTTTCGTGAAGATTGTATTCCATCAAGGGCTAGTTAAGAGCCTCTTTGAAAGAGTTAATGTCTTCTATGAAGGAGGTGGTAGCCTCTTTCTGGTCTTTTAATGGCAGGGCAGCAGGTCTGGGGCCTTCTTCCTGTGGTCCCAGAATTCAAGAGCCTTCAGCTTCAGTTAGACCCCCTCCTCGGTCCGAGATCAGTGACTTACACTATACCTCAGATCTGGAAGAAGGGCCAGGCGAGTGATCTGGCTTAAGTCTTGGGAGGGGGACCTTATCTCCAAGACCTAAGCTCTGCGGCATTCCCTTTGATGGCAAGCTCTTATTCGGTTCCAACTTGGTGGAGGTCCTAGATCATTCCTCTGAGAAGAGTAAACGGTTCCCTTCTTCTCAAAGTAATAAGCCACAGGATAAGAAGTATTTTCGCGGTTTCCAGAACAAAGTTAATTTTGGAAACAACAGGCGAATAAAAAGTGGTCTTTCAACAAAGATAAGCAGAAGAAGGGGACTCTCCTTACTCCTTTAGCCCCTTTTAAAAATCCCCAGTGATGTCAGGATAGGGGAAGGTTGTCCCATTTTATCAAAGAATGGGCAGAAATTTCCGACAATTCCTTTATCCTTTAAACGTTGCAAAGGGGTTACAGGTTGGAATTCAAAAGTCCTCCAGAGATTTTTTCTTACTCATCTGCCGAGAAACCAAGAAAGATGGCAAGCCATGTTGAATATAGTTTCCATGTGGGAAACAGAAGAGGTCATCTCCCCTATTCCGGAAAATCAAAAACTCTGGAGATTTTATACCCACGTCTTTTTTGTTCAAAAAGCCTCTTACGGCTTGCGCATGGTCATCAATTTAAGCATCCTGAACAAATATATTCTCTACAGACATTTCCAGGTGGGAAAACATTTATTCTGTAAGGAATCTATTGTGGCCAGAGGTATTCATGGTTACCCTGGATCTTCAGGACGCTTATCCTCATGTTCCAATCTACCAGAACCACCGAAGGTTCCTCAGATTTGCGATTCTCATGGACAACAGGCTAAGTCATTGGCAGTTCAATGCCTTTCCTTTCTGTCTCGGCAGCGCCCAGAATTTTTACAAAGATCATTGCCAAAGTTATGGCCTTTTTTCGGATACAGAGTGTATCGATCGTCCCATATCTGGACGATTTTCTGATCTATGCCTGAGACAAAGAGTCCCTTATCCGGGATCTGCAGTTGGTTTTGCGGACCTTTCAGAATCTAGGGTGGAAAGTCAACCAACGGAAGTCTTGTCTGGTACCCTCCCAGAGCATACTTTTTCTGGGTTATCTAATAGACTCTGTTGCTCAAAAGATTTTTTCCCCCAAAGAGAACATTTTTAAACTTCTCGAAATGCAGGCCTTCAAATTGCTCCCACAGACCTTGCTTCGGCGGATCATGCAGTTATTAGGATTAATGACTGCAGCCATCCCAGGGGTGCTCTGGGCCCAATTACACTCCAGGCCCCTTCAGGTGTTTCTCTTGCGCCATTGGGATCGCAGGAAGGATTCTCTAGATCAGCTAGCTCACCTGCCAAGAGAGGATTTTCTCAATCTCTCCTGGTGGGAGCAGCGGGAACACCTGCAGGGAGGGAAGAACTGGGCGCAACATGCTCCAGTAAGAGTTACTACAGACACCAGTCTGTGGGGCTGGGGTGCGCACTCTAAGGGCTGGCAGGCCCAAGGAGCCTGGTTGCCAGAGGAGGCAGGTCGCTCCTCAAATTTCAGAGAACTACTAGCTGTAGGGAAAGCTCTCTTGGCTCTGCAAGAGAGGGTCAGTTCAAAAGACATATTGTTATTTTCAGACAATGCCACTACGATGGCGTACCTAAACAAGCAAGTTCGGAGTCACTTTTAACGCTCTCACAGCAGATTCTGTCCTGGGCAGTAATCAATGTCACCGCAATCAGAGCAGTCCACATCAGGGTTCAGAGAATACGCTGGCAGACTATCTGAGCAGAGTGAGCGTCAGTTCCAGCTGTTGGGAGTTACATCAAAGAACGTTCCAGCAGGTTGTGCTAAGATGGGGCCTTCCTGCAGTGGATCTTTTTGCCTCCAGTCTCAACAAAAAGCTGCCAGCATTTTTCTCACTGGAGAGAGAGACAGGGTCCTTGGGGACGGATGCTCTCTCCTTCCCGTGGGATTTCGCTCTGGCCTACGCCTTCCCTCCTTTTCCCATCCTACCTCTGGTAGTTCTGAAAATTATTTAGGATCGGGCAGAAGTGGTTCTGATTGCTCCCTGGTGGTCCAGGAGGAGTTGGTTTTCTTCTCTGAAGACCCTCTCTGTGGATCTTCTCTGGCCCCTACCAGATCTGAAGGATCTACACCATCAGGGACCAGTGTTGCATCCAAACTCTCAGACCTTCCATGTGACAACCTGGAGGCTTAGCGGTGCATCTTACAGTTGAGAGGGTGTTCAGAGAAAGTTATTGAAACTATCCTGGACAGCCGCAAGTTGGTAGCTAGAAGAATCTATGGGAAAGTTTGGATAACTTTTAATTCCTGGCAAAGGAATTCCGGCTTAGATTCTTTTTCCACTCCCTGTATATTGGATTTTTTGTACAAGGGAGTGGAGAAAGGTCTATCTGTCAGCACCCTTATGCCGCGTACACACGATCACTTTTTGTGATGAAAAAAAACGTAATTTTATCTGACGAAACAAAACAACGTTTTTCAAACTTCATTTTCAAAAACGACATTGCATACACTTAAACAAGAGAAAAAAAATTGCGCAAATCTGACAAATTAAATGAACAAATAGTGAGCAGCGTCTCAAAAGTGTTATACAACACCAAGCAATATATAGAAAAAATGAAGTCGCGCTACAAATGGCATACAGTGTAAATAAAATAAATAAATGGTGTCATTAGTGCCAAATGATATATCACATAAACAAACTTTTTAAAGAACAACAATAATGTGAACAGTGAATGTGATATTAAAGCGGAGGTTCACCCTAAATATAATATCTCCCATGCGATCCAGCATACTGGCGTCAGCGCCAGTATGCTGGGTTTTTTTTTTTTTAATAGCACACTTACTGTATTATTGTAGAATTCCTTTTCTGTCCCCCGAGGTGGACGGCTGTAGTATAGCGCGTCACATCTTCCTAAAATACCCGATATGGACTCGGGTAATCTCGGCGAAAATGCGGCGCCTGCGCACAGACCTAGGAGCTGACTGCGCAGGCGCCGTATTTCTCCGAGTCCTATTTCGGAGGGCGTGACGCGCCATAGCCGTAGGACTCGGAGAAATACGGCGCCTGCGCAGTCAGCTCCTAGGTCTGTGCGCAGGCGCCGCATTTTCGCCGAGATTACCCGAGTGCATATCGGGTATTTTAGGAAGATGTGACGCGCTATACTGGCGCCGTCCACCACGGGGGACAGAAAAGGAATTCTACAATAATACAGTAAGTGTGCTATTAAAAAAAAAAAAACCCAGCATACTGGCGCTGACGCCAGTATGCTGGATCGCATGGGAGATATTATGTTTAGGGTGAAATACCGCTTTAAGTCCATATGGTGATTATACAGTCCATCAAGGGATATGTTTAAAATAAACAGAAAAGTTTCCCAGTGTAGATAAATCCACGGACAGGTGTGAATAATGACAAACAAAGACCTCCACCGCACAGAAAACACTGACCCTTACCAGAGTCTCTGATCTCACAGAGATCAATAACAGCAAAGAGTGAAATCCATAGTCAGCAGGGAGCAAAGGGAACATCCATTTATTGTAGCCAGTAGATGTATTCAGCTCAAAAGCGATCATATATCAACCAGTGGTCCCATATGGAAATCAAAAGAAATCCTCATAGTGTAAAACCATACATTTATTGGGTAAGAAATAAGATTGTGCGCACTTACATCAATCCATAGTAAAAACAGCATAAAATTCAGTAAGCCGGCCGGCGTTTGGAGCGTGTTACCCGTCTTCCGGGTCCTCACACGTGATGCGGTGACGTCAGCGCGTCGCCTCCCGACGTTTCGTCACAAAAGGGACTTGATCCCGTGATTATTCACACCTGTCCGTGGATTTATCTACACTGGGAAACTTTTCTGTTTATTTTAAACATATCCCTTGATGGACTGTATAATCACCATATGGACTTAATATCACATTCACTGTTCACATTATTGTTGTTCTTTAAAAAGTTTGTTTATGTGATATATCATTTGGCACTAATGACACCATTTATTTATTTTATTTACACTGTATGCCATTTGTAGCGCGACTTCATTTTTTTCTAGACATTGCATACACACCATCGTTTTTCCACAATGCTCTTGCAAAGCGCGGTTACGTAAGACACTTTCGACGGCACTCTGTTGCATTGAAGCTCCCATCTCATAACTTGCTTCTAAGCATGCGCGGGTTTAAAAACGTTGTTTTAAACAACGTTTTGCCCACACACGGTCACTTTTTATGACACAAA
The DNA here is from genome assembly GCA_029574335.1 of Rana kukunoris. Lineage (NCBI taxonomy): Eukaryota > Metazoa > Chordata > Amphibia > Anura > Ranidae > Rana > Rana kukunoris. The sequence goes on from CM056051.1 coordinate 121,613,241, forward strand.
AAACGACATTTTGAAAAACGACACAAAAAATTCAAGCATGTTGGAATTTTTTTTTGGTCGTTTGTTTGAAGACATAAAACGACGTTTTGCCCACACACGATCATTTTAAATGACGTTTTTTAAAACGTCGTTTTTTTTCATCACAAAAAGTGATCGTGTGTACGCGGCATAAGGGTTCAGTTTGTGGCCCTGTCTGTGTTTTCAGACAAGAGGCTAGCGGAAGATTTAGTCAGAAGGTTCCTTTCAGACAGATCTAGACATCCCAGGATCATCAAACATGTGCCTCCTTGGGATCTATCATTGGTGTTAAATGCTCTAACAAGGGCTCCTTTTGACCCTTTGCATGAAGCTTCCCTGAAATGTATTTCCTTTAACCACTTCCTGAAGGCCGTACGACTTTGTACGGCCGCAGGGTGGTTCTAAATCTCTGGGAGGCTGTCTTTTTCCGGCCTCCGCTTCTCTGGGCCACTGGGGGGGTGCGCGAGCGTGCCCCGCCGCATCACTGACATCCTGATGCGCGTGCCTGGCGGCCATGATGGCTGCCAGGCACTCGCGATCGGCGGTTACAGAGCAAGGGACGTGGATCTGTGTGTGTGTAAACACACAGATCCATGTCCTGTCAGGTAGAGAGGAGACCGATCTGTGTCCCTTGTACATAGGGACACAGATCGGTCCCCTACCCCAGTCACCCCCTCCCCCCACAGTTAGAACACAATGCAGGGTACACATTTAACCCCTTCCTCACGCCCTAGTGTTAACCCCTTCAATGCCAGTCATATTTATACAGTAATTAGTGCATATTTATAGCACTGATCGCTGTATAAATGTGAATAGTGCCAGAAATGTGTCCGACGTGTCCGCCATAATGTCGCAGTCCCAATAAAAATCACAGATCGCCGCCATTACTAGTAAAAAAATAAATAATAATAATTCTGTCCCCTATTTTGTAGGTGCTATAACTTTTGCGCAAACCAGTCGCTTATTGCGATTTTTTTTTTTTTTTTACCAAAAATATGAAATTATATATTTTTTTTAATTGGGCTATTTATTATAGCAACAAGTAAAAATATTGATATTTTTTTTTCAAAATTGTCACTATTTTAGTTTATAGCGCAAAAAATTAAAACCGCAGAGGTGATCAAATACCACCAATTTTTGTTTGGAAGCCACGTCGCAAGACCGCGCAATTGTCAGTTAAAGCGACGCAGTGCTGGAAGCGGAAATTTCACCTGGGCAGGAAGGGGGTATTTGTGCCCAGTAAGCAAGTGGTTAAGTTTTCCTTTCTTTTCGCTATTGCGTCAGGGAGAAGGATTTCTGATCTACAATCCCTTTCCTTTAAAAATCCCATTCCTGAGGATTCTAGAGAACAGGGTAGTGATTAAACCTGATCCTTTCTATTTACCCAAAGTATCTTCTAACTTTCATAGGTCCCAGGAAGTAGTCTTGCCTAGTTTCTGTACCTCTCAAAAAAATGCGGAGGAGGAAAGATTTCGTTTTTTAGATGTAAAGAGATGTCTTCTACTTTACCTAGAGAAATCCAGTGGGTTTAGTAGTTCCTCCCAGCTGTTAGTATTATTCAGTGGCCCCAAGAAAGGGTCCAAAGCATCTAAAACAGGGGTGCCCAAACTTTTGAAGAGCAAGGGCCACTTAAGCAACTTGGTAATCAGTTGAGGGCCACAATGAGCGGAGCGGGCGGATGACAGGTCACGGCTACTCTATAGGCTCTCCGATCCGCCCAGATGAAAGGGGACGATTTCCCTTCTGTTTTTCAGATTGGAGGTAGGTGGGCGTAAACGGACATCTGTCACACTATAGAGGTGAATTGAGGGTTCCATTTGGTCAGGCTGATCATGTGAAAAGGGCCTAAGACTGCTTTCACACTGATGTGCTGCGGTTTACCCACACCGTGGGTGCAGCGTTGTGCACCTGTTTCTATCCTATGGATTAGCTGAACGTTGCCATAGACTCCACCTGTGGCAAAAGCCAGCGCTGTAGAGGAGGCATCGGCTTATGGGGCTATGCTTAGCAGCCGCTTTGTTCCTCTACCACCAGCTTCATTCACAACACTGATTCTGTGGTATGGCGGGTGGGCAACCTGCGATCTGGGCTCACCATTCCAGAGCAGGAGGTCGCGAGCCACATTAGAGGGCTCCGCGGGCCACATGTGGCCCCCGGGCCACTGGTTGGCCACCCCTGGTCTAAAAGCTCTATTGCTAGATGGATTAGAGACGCTATCTGCAAAGCTTACAAAGCGTCAGGTCGTATCCCTCCTAGAAATAGGGCCCATTCTATGAGATCCATGGCTACGTCATGGGCAGAGAGAGTGGGGGCATAATAGGAAACATTTTCTAAAGCTGCCGTCTGGTTCTCCTCTCATGCATTTGTCAAACATTATAGAGTTCAGATGCTTTCCAGCCAGGACCTCTCCTTTGGTAGGAAAATGCTTCAGGCTGTTGTCCCTCACTAAAGGTATAGTATCTTGCTTATCCTCTCAAGTAGCTGTCCTGGAAGGTGAGGGGGGAAAACCCCAGTTAGTCCCGCAGACCAGTTTTAGCGGACATATTCGATCATGTGTACGGCCTAGCGGACAGGTTTCCAGCGGACAAAAGTTTCTAAGCATGCTTAGAAACTTGTCCGCTGGAAACCTGTACATCAGACATGTCCGCTGGTTAGTACGCCTAACCAGCGGACCGAAATCCCTTGCATGCGTCAAATTGATTTGACGCATGCGTGGAAGCATTGTACTTCCTTGTTTTCGCACGTCGCCGCGTCACCGCCACGTCACCGCGTTGTCTGTCCGCGGGGATTTTAGTCTGATGGTGTGTACACACATCAGACCAAAATATCCCAGGAGACATGTCCAATGAAAACGGTCCGCGGACCGTTTTCATCGGACATGTCTCCTCGTGTGTACGCGGTCTAAAATACATTATCGCCCAGGGCAGGATAAGGACAAGACAGGCACTAATAAGTGTAAATGGGTGGCAGAAGATTGTTGAGTGGGAATACCTTCAGTTAAAACACTTGAGGTTATTTACGAAAGGCAAATCCACTTTGCATTACAAGTGCAAACTACAAGTGCAAAGTGCACCTGAAATTGCACTGAAAGTGCACTTGGAAGTACAGTCGCTGTAGATCCGAGGGGGACATGCAAGGGACATGATTGGATAATAAAATCAGCAGAGCTGCCACTCATTTCAGATCTACCCCTCAGATTTACAGCGACTGCACCTCCAAGTGCACTTTCAGTGCAATTTCAAGTGCACTTTGCACTTGTAGTTTGCACTTATAGTGCAAAGTGGATTTGCCTTTAGTAAATGTGAGCACAATATTCCACCCGATCAGGGACGGTAAGGAGTAAAATCCATTAGAAAAACTTTGTAATATAAAAACACAGTTAAAACATGGGATATCCCAAGTATATGATATCCTAACAGAGCTAGAGGGACACCTTGTCTAGAAAAATGGGAACAAGAAATGGCCATAAAATTGGAGGGAACACAAATGTTGGGAGCAGTACATTAATTTTTCAACAGATATAAATACTATTGAAGCAAACTATAAGTGCTTAGTTCGGTGGTACCTGACACCAGAGAAAATTCACAAATCTCAACAAGACAAATCCTCCACAGTGCTGACGGGAGTGTAAATAAATTGGGACAATGATGCATATCTGGTGGGACCGCCCCAAAATACAGGGAGTGCAGAATTATTAGGCAAATGAGTATTTTGACCACATCATCCTCTTTATGCATGTTGTCTTACTCCAAGCTGTATAGGCTCGAAAGCCTACTACCAATTAAGCATATTAGGTGATGTGCATCTCTGTAATGAGAAGGGGTGTGGTCTAATGACATCAACACCCTATATCAGGTGTGCATAATTATTAGGCAACTTCCTTTCCTTTGGCAAAATGGGTCAAAAGAAGGACTTGACAGGCTCAGAAAAGTCAAAAATAGTGAGATATCTTGCAGAGGAATGCAGCACTCTTAAAATTGCAAAGCTTCTGAAGCGTGATCATCGAACAATCAAGCGTTTCATTCAAAATAGTCAACAGGGTCGCAAGAAGCGTGTGGAAAAACCAAGGCGCAAAATAACTGCCCATGAACTGAGAAAAGTCAAGCGTGCAGCTGCCAAGATGCCACTTGCCACCAGTTTGGCCATATTTCAGAGCTGCAACATCACTGGAGTGCCCAAAAGCACAAGGTGTGCGATACTCAGAGACATGGCCAAGGTAAGAAAGGCTGAAAGACGACCACCACTGAACAAGACACACAAGCTGAAACGTCAAGACTGGGCCAATAAATATCTCAAGACTGATTTTTCTAAGGTTTTATGGACTGATGAAATGAGAGTGAGTCTTGATGGGCCAGATGGATGGGCATGTGGCTGGATTGGTAAAGGGCAGAGAGCTCCAGTCCGACTCAGACGTCAGCAAGGTGGAGGTGGAGTACTAGTTTGGGCTGGTATCATCAAAGATGAGCTTGTGGGGCCTTTTCGGGTTGAGGATGGAGTCAAGCTCAACTCCCAGTCCTACTGCCAGTTTCTGAAAGACACCTTCTTCAAGCAGTGGTACAGGAAGAAGTCTGCATCCTTCAAGAAAAACATGATTTTCATGCAGGACAATGCTCCATCACACGCGTCCAAGTACTCCACAGCGTGACTGGCAAGAAAGGGTATAAAAGAAGAAAAACTAATGACATGGCCTCCTTGTTCACCGGATCTGAACCCCATTGAGAACCTGTGGTCCATCATCAAATGTGAGATTTACAAGGAGGGAAAACAGTACACCTCTCTGAACAGTGTCTGGGAGGCTGCGGTTGCTGCTGCACGCAATGTTGATGGTGAACAGATCAAAACACTGACAGAATCCATGGATGGCAGGCTGCACGAGTGTCCTTGCAAAGAAAGGTGGCTATATTGGTCACTGATTTGTTTTTGTTTTGTTTTTGAATGTCAGAAATGTATATTTGTGAATGTTGAGATGTTATATTGGTTTCACTGGTAAAAATAAATAATTGAAATGGGTATATATTTGTTTTTTGTTAAGTTGCCTAATAATTATGCACAGTAATAGTCACCTGCACACACAGATATCCCCCTAAAATAGCTAAAACTAAAAACAAACTAAAAACTACTTCCAAAAATATTCAGCTTTGATATTAATGAGTTTTTTGGGTTCATTGAGAACATGGTTGTTGTTCAATAATAAAATTAATCCTCAAAAATACAACTTGCCTAATAATTCTGCACTCCCTGTATAAGAATATTGGCAGGAAAATTTTGAATATATCGAAGAGATAACGGGAGAAAGAATATTAACCACTTAAGACCCGGAAACATATGCTGCTAAATGACCCAAGGTGTTTTTACAATTCGGCGCTGCGTCGCTTTAACAGACAATTGCGCGGTCGTGCGACGTGGCTCCCAAACAAAATTCACGTCCTTTTCTTCCCACAAATAGAGCTATCTTTTGGTGGTATTTGATCGCCTCTGCGATTTTTATTTTTTTGCGCTATAAACTAAAATAGAGCGACAATTTTGAAACAAAACACTATTTTTTACTTTTTTTTATAAAAAAAATCAAATAAACAAAATTTTAGTAAAACATTTAGGCCAAAATTTATTCAGCCACATGTCTTTAGTAAAAAAAAAAAAATCGCAATAAAAAAAAAAAAAATAGCTACCTAGCGGGAACAGCGACACTAATACATCGATCAGAAAAATGATCGCTTAGTGACGCTGGCAATAGGGAGTGAAAGGGTTAACTAGGGCAGTGATCAGGGGGTTAAAACTTTATTAGGGGGGGGTACGAGGCTACTCTGAACCTAACACTAACTAACTTTCACACTGCCTGTCACACTGACACTAAATGCAGTGATTAGATCACTGCATTCAGTGACACTGTGACGGGGGGGGGGTGATCACAAGGAGTTAATGTGCCTATGTGTGTGTGTCAGTGTTGCGTTGGTGCACACTTACTGTGGATGTCTTCTCTCATCAGCAGCGGTGGAAAACAGCGATGCGATGAGAGATGACATAATTTCCTCCTCCTGTGTAAACACAGGAGGAGGAACTGACACAAAGGGGGAGCGCTCCTATTGGCTGGGAGCGATCGCGGGGGGGGGCGGAAAAAAACAGACATCCGCCCGCCCATCGGCGATCGCTCCCAGAGCCAGGGGGACCGCCGCACGCCGCGGAGGGAGTCCCGATCAAACCCCCGAACCGCACAAAGGCGAGGACGTATATATACGCCCTTGTGCCTGTACGAGCCATGTTGTGGACGTACATAGGCGTGCGGCGGTCCTTAAGTGGTTAAAGAAAAACAAAGAATAAAAGAGTGCCTCGAAAGACTAGATTATAGATGTATGATGGAATATTTATTTAGTGGAGAGGAGGGACAGGCTGAAAGATACAGAGGGGTTTGGGAAAGATGGTCGACCTTTAAGTTGTCCGGGAAGTTTGCGGAGGGGATGAGAGAGGAGGATAGCAGCGTTTGAAATTAGAAGACAGCAGAGAACAGACCGGGGCTGGAGGGGATGCGATAGGAGGGGTAAAGGGGTGGGTTTAAATTGTTTCTAGATCATATGTAATTTATGGATGATAGTGTTAGTTTTTTTGTACAGTGGAACCTCGGATTACAAGCATAATCCGTTCCACGAGAATGCTCGTAATCCAAAGTACTCGTATATGAAAGTGAGTTTCCCCATAGAAGTCAATGGAAACGAAAATAATTAGTTCCGCATTGATTTCAATGGCATGCAATACCGCATGTGGCCAGAGGTAGGGGGGGCTCCGGAGAACCTCAAACGCCAGACTGAACTCGAAAAGGCTCGGGGACAGAGTATTTCCAAGATTTTCTGAGCATTTCCAATCGCTCCGGTACACCCCCTGCCCCACCTCAGGCTAAAGGGCTCTTTCACACGAAGCGTCCGTTCAGATCTGCCTGCCATTTTTTTTTGCGGACCTGAACGGACGCTTCATGCTCCTCTATGGAGCCGCGGATGTCAGCGGTGACATGTCCGCTGACATCCGACCCGCTCCGATCCGCCAAAGTATGACGGAGGAAAAACCTACTTTTCCTTCCGTCTGAAAAACGGTCCGTGTTCTTCTGATCCCCCCATAGGGGAGAGCGGAGAAAAGACAGGGCGGTCCCTGCACAGTGTGCGGGGACCGCCCAGTCATCCAGGAGCTCAGCGGAGATCAATGGAGCGATCCCCGCTGAGCAAACGGAGGTGCACGGGGCGGATCATTACTGATCCGCCCCGTGTGAAAGAGCCCAAACGCGGTACTGCACACTGCTGTGGCTTAAATACTGCTAGTTTTGCAAGACAGCACTCGTAACCACATTACCCACAAATCGAGGTTCCACTGTATATATAAACAAAAACAAAGTAAAAAGGCAGATTTATGAACAGTTATTCAATTTTCTAATCGTCAGTGGGGTCAAATCGATGTTTGTTTTAGACTGCAGTGATGAGAAAATTCAATGGAGCGGCATATGGAAATGTGGAGAAATGGATTAACACAATTTACTCCTCATCTCCAACGATAGTCAAGAATAAGTATTCTCTTATTTTGCCCCATGGTATGAGACAGAGATACCCTCTCTCACCCTCGAATGTTTTTTTTTTTTCTTTTGCAACCCTTTCCATGCACTATTAAAACCAACCCCAACATTCATGGCCAGCACAATCTAAAGTAGCAGGTTTTGCTGACAATGTCAAAGACTGCTTTTGTCACCCGAAATGTCTTTACCCAAACTACTAGCAGAAATTACAGCTCTGTCCAAAAATATTTCTATAAATAATTTCGTGCAACAGCTCAAAATAATAATAGGCTGCAAGCACAATGTGACAAAATCACCCTGACATGTGTATGAATCAGTGCTGCTCTTAACTCTTAATTCAACATAATACCAGAATGTATATATATATATATATATATATATATATATATATATATATAAAACAAGGATACAAATTTATATACAAAAACACATGAATTCTAAACAAACACAGAGATATATTTATACAGTAAGTTCCATAAACCAAGAGTTAAATACATGGTGCACTATAATATCTAAATGGATACCGCCACTGTGAGGGTAAATGCTCATCTTAAAGTTTGGCCCTCACTACAAAGCGTCACAATACACATCTTTTTTTTTTGTTTGTTTCATAACAATACACATCTTTATTATACCAGGATCCAGAAAAGATAACCCCTCATCTGAAATGTGCTATCAGCATGACTCCATTAGGGTTACAAAGAACAGCTTCAACAAATATCCAGCAAGAAAGATCCATTGAGGACGAAACTCCCAATGATCATGCTCAAAAAACAGAGAAAAAAAACCATAGTGCTCACTGGTAAAAAGGAATTTATTAAAACTTAAATAATAAGTTCACCTTTATACAAAAAGTAATAAATGCACATCTTTTTGCAGGTAAAGAAATGTGCATTTATATATTTTGTATGTTAGGAGCCTGTAAAGCACTGCACCAGTGATCAGGAAATCAGGCCATGCAGATCTCCTTCTTACCCATACATCCCATATAGGTAGGCCTATCCAAGGAAAAATGTAAGCTTTACTCACTGGCCAGCCCACTGACAACTGAATCAAGCTATCTAACAGTATGTCTTAAAACAGGGGTTTTGCACACAAAAAAGTCTGCACACATTTGCAAATACATGTGTAAGCCACAGAGCCTCGTCACGGCACCCTGATCTGTGATCCTATCTCTAGCTTATAAAAGAGACTCCACAATGGAAGCAAATGCATTCTGATGGATAGGTGGAGGTTAGGTGGACTGAAGGGAGCGCACCCCCTTCTTAAAGGTACAGGAGGACACTGAACACCCAGCAAATCGCTCACTGCCTGCAAGGGTGTCAGTGCGCTGCCTGACCAATATAGCAGTAATACTACAACAAAAAAACGGTGTCCACCACCCCTACCTATAACTGGCCATTGCAGCAAGTAGCATAGGAAGGCAACATATGATATTAACAAGACCAAGGATAAATTCAAGGAAAAATCCAAGCTTTACTCACCGGCCAGCCCCTTGACAACCAAATCAACCTAGTTTAGTCTGCACACATTAGTGAATAGATGCGTAGGCCGATACTCACTGGCAGGAATTGACTCAATGAACTACCACAGCACTCCACATCACCATGGTAATTCATTGAGAACTACAAGCCGAGAGCCGCTAAGGCTGTCGGGACTTGTAGTTCATTCATACACAGAGCTCTGTGTATAAGTGACGCGGCCGTGTTGGTAAAACCCCCCACGACTGCGCTGTTTCGAAAACTTGCAGCTAGTGTGAAGAACTTCTCCTCGTACTGCTGCCACGGGGGGGGGGGGGGGTGAACTTTTTCTTTAATAAAGTGCACTCACATTTTCAAATACAGAAAACCGCTTTCATTAATTACCAACACAAAATAGATGAACAATGCTATCCAGGAGAAGTGCAGAGCCAAACCTTATACTATACAGTGCTGCGGTCCTTCCAGCTATACAGTGCTGCGGTCCTTCCAGCTCTTATTCAGCCTATTCACTTAGGATCACTAACCTCCGCCCAACATGTTTTGTCCTGTCCATACACCATTGCCATTGCCCAGTTGCCCTGTCCCTGTCCCTGCCCTGTCCATTGCCCTGTCCATACACCAGCACCATTGCACCATTGCCCAGTGATCCATACACAGTTTCAAAATTAACCTACAAAATATTGTTGCCCTTAATATTAATCTTCCTTAAGGAGAGTCAAAGAGTTTTAACTAACTTCATATTTGCATAGGCTACCATAAGCATTAAATATCTTGGAATTCATCTAACTCTCATCAGAGGATAGAAAGGCACCGTTTCATAATAATTGTGCAGCATATGGGTATATAGCTTACAATAGGGCCCCTTAGATATGATATAATATAGTTTTTGTTGTTGTGTTGAAACACATAACTCTGTTTTATTGTAATATATAGATTTGGTATCCAATATTCTCCTAGCAATTAGAGAGAACAGGTAATGGTCACACTTTTAGAGCAAGGAATTAGGGGAAACAGGATCAAGGTGGTGACAAAACGATGCTATGTTTAAAATATGAATGTTTCCATGGCAGCGGATTCTATAAAGATTTTCTTTAAAATCCCTTATCTAACCATTTGAACATAACAAGGTACATTTTATTCAACGGTTGTTTACAAGCTGCAAGAAAGGAGGACAAACAGGGCATTCTCAAAATCACAGCAACGCGTTTTAGAGTAAAGCTGGCCATAGATGCATAATTTTTCTTTAATCAGCCATAGGGCTGTTTGAAAAAATAATTATTGGATCCCCCCGTCCACACAGTCCAGATGGATGTAGGAATCCTCCCAGCTGTGCCATTGTACTCTGATAGCAGTGGTTGCAGCTGAGCTGGATAATTGCTAAATGTTTTCCAACAGTCCCATTTGACAGAAGTCCGTCGGTTGGTCAACCTCTCTCCAAAATTCCAGGTAATCCACTCATATTAAAACATTAAAAACATTGTAAAACCAGAACCTGAAATGATGTCACCACCGGTTCTGGGTTTTTTTTTTTTGAAGGTTCATTGAGGACAACACCTTTTGTAGCTGGAGTTACAGCCTGTGGGACCACAGAGAACAGCAGTCCTCACAATGGGATTTCTGATGGCTCAGTGATACAGCCAGTGGGACTACTAAGCCCAACCACCCTCTTAAAGCGCATCTGACTTCTGTTATGGGAGTCCAGGATGTCTGGTGAGTGAGAGGGCACACAGAGAAGAGCATGAATTCTGCACTGATGTTTGTCTTGGCACGTGGTAATTTATACTGCACATTCGATTAAGTTGAAGGTGCACTGGAAAAACCTACTTGGATTCACATAAACTACCCTGTATATATTTATTTATTTGTTCACTGGAATTTATGGACTTTGTATATTGTTATATTTGGTATGAGTTTATGATTTATTTGGTGTTGTGTTAGTATACTATATGGTAGCGCTCTTATCCTGTTCACATTTTTAAAGGCACATGCATTTTGAGAGCAGCAACCCTGAATGTTAGTAGTCATCTATATTTTAGGGCTGTGGAGATTAAAGATTAATTCCTCGAATAATTGTAAAAAATGTCGGTACTAGTGGTGCAACGGATTGTAAATGATTGTAAATGATCCATCACATGGATCTGTGGAGCTCCGCTGCTGCCTCGGCCATAGGAAAGGTTGCGGCTTCGGCCTAGCTCCCGGAGTGGCGGCCATCTTGGTCCACCCGGCGGCGGCCGAGGTAAAACTAAAGCGGCGTGCTGACATCATCACCCGGCCTCAACTGCTCATGTTCGGCCAGCTTCTCTGGTAAGACTAAGCAAGCACTAATCTTCCTATACAGTGGGGGAGATGTGGACCATATTACAGTGGAAGATGTCTGTGGATTACAGTAGGGAGATGTCTGTGGATATTACAGTGGTGGAGATTGTCAATATTACAGTGGGGGTGATTGTGGATATTACAGTGGGGGAGATGTCTGTGGATATTACAGTGGTGGAGTTTGTCGATATTACAGTGGGGGTGATTGTGGATATTACAGTGGGGGAGATGTCTGTGGATATTACAGTGGGGGAGATTGTGGATATTGCAGTGGGGGTGATTGTGGATATTACAGTGGGGGTGATGTCTGTGGATATTACAGTGGGGGAGATTGTGGATATTACAGTCGGGGAGATGTCTGTGGATATTACATTGGGGGAGATGTCTGTGGATATTACAGTGGGGAGATGTCTGTGGATATTACAGTGGGGACTATATAAGGTGGTGATCCGAAAAATGTATGTGCGCTATAATTAATCAAAATTAGGCAACTAATAAAAAAATGTATTAATTGAACACGAAAATTGTAATCAGTAACAGCCCTATTATATTTATATTTAATTTTATTCTTATCACCAATTATTTTTTTTAATCACTTGTTTAGCGCAGGAAGTCACTGTGTTATACACTATTTACCTATAAATAAAGTTAATAAGAAAGAAATAAAGTAACATATTAAAAATGAAATCCCACATTCCCATCAAAAAATTCCCTGCCCCCACTTACACGCACATAAAAAGAAACGCATGTGGTGAGTGTGCCTATGTACGAAAACAATGATTGTAAACATCGAAGCAAGAGCAAAAATTCTACGGTCATCATTCAAGGTTAACTCTAAGCTGGTAACCTGTAAAGGCTTTTAAAGTTATGCCTATGGACAATTTTGGGTAACAATATATGTCACCATTTTAGTTTGCATTCTTTATAGGTTTTGTCATAAAAGAAAACAGGGTGAACAGGGACAAGAAAACAGTTCATTTGTCATATTCCACTTATGCGGAGACTAGTCATAATGGAACAGATCATAGTCATAATAGGTACAGGACATCATCAAAGGGGTGGGTTCCAAGGTCATCCTACAGATTCTCCCATCCACATAAGCAAGGTGGATAGAGGAACCCTCCCTGCTGTGCCTTTGTATTCTGGCAGCGGGACTCCTCTGCTGTCAGAATACGCTGATCAGTGGCTGCAGAAGGCTGATTGAGAACATTTTTCCAATAGTCCCATTCAACATAAGTCAATTGTTAGATCAACTTCTGTTGAGCTGGAATGGCCAAAGATGGATCACAATTTGGCCAGTCTCTGCTGAACCAGCCGAATTTCAATCCATCTATGGCAGGGGATGATGTACATGTGTTTAAACTATCAGGAGTTAAAGGGGTGTGACCACATATTAACACTACAAATTCTGGATGGACCCTCGGCACAGTGCTATACACCCTTTCCAGCAAACAATGGAAAATAGTGATTTTTAGTTCACACATATTGCAATATATGCTTAACCACTTCCCTACGGCCGTACGACTATATGCGGCCGCAGGGTGGTTCTAAATCTCCGGGCTGCCGTGTTTTCACGGCAGCCCCTTTCTTTGTTCCCAGCGCGCGCTCCAGAGCGCGCAGCGGGGAACTTGCGTACTGGCCGTGTCCCTTGGACACAGCCAATCACAGATCGCCACGAACGGCCAATCAGTGTGGCCGTTTGCGATGCGATCTGTGCAGCGAATGAGAGATGATCTCATATGTAAACATATGAGATCATTTCTCATTGCCGGCTCTCACAATGACAGTGTCCTGTCAGGGAGAGAGCAGACCGATCTGTGTTCCTAGTACATAGGGACACAGATCGGTCACCCCCCCAGTCACCCCCCCCTCCCCCCACAGTTAGAACACAATGCAGGATACACATTAACCCCTTCCTCACCCCCTAGTGTTAACCCCTTCTCTGCCAGTCACATTTATACAGTAATTAGTGCATATTTATAGCACTGATTGCAGTATAAATGTGAATGGAGCCAAAAATGTGTCAAAATTGTCCGATGTGTCCGCCATGATGTCGCAGTCGCAATAAAAATCCCAGATCGCCGCCATTACTAGTAAAAAAATAAATAAGAAAAAATAATAATTCTGTCCCTTATTTTGTAGGCGCTATAACTTTTGCGCAAACCAGTCGCTTATTGCGATTTTTTTTTTTTTTTTTTACCAAAAATATGTAGAAGAATACGTATCGGCCTAAACTGAATTTTTTTTTTTTAAATTTGGCTATTTTTCATAGCAACAAGTAAAAAATATTGTATTTTTTTTTCAAAATTGTCGTCCTTTTTTGTTTATAGCGCAAAAAATAAAAACCGCAGAGGTGACCAAATACCACCAAAAGAAAGCTCTATTTGTGGGGAAAAAAGGACGCCAATTTTGTTTGGGAGCCATATCGCACGACCGCGCAATTGTCAGTTAAAGCGACGCAGTGCCGCAAGCTGAAATTTCACCTGGTCAGGAAGGGGGTTTACATGCCCAGTAAGGAAGTGGTTAACTATGGTAGCAGGGATACTAATGTGCGAACCAAGATGGTGATGATAATCTAAAAATTACTTATAAAAGCAGCAGCCAACAAAAATAAGTGTTCACACACTAATAACAAATATGACGGGAAAGAGAATGTGGCGCTTACTAAATATCCAAAATAAATAATCTAAATAAAACTAATGTAAATACACATTATAAATATTGTGAAAAAATTCCTGTGCAAAATATGCAGTATTGGTGCAATATAATGATAGGTTCAATCTGTTCAAAATTGCAAAAATCAGCCACTGTATAAAATAGGCAAAATAAATTGACTGACATCAATAGTGCAAACAAGCAATAGTGCAAAAAACGTGCAAGTAGCAATTCCAAGTTTCCAAACACAAAAATTGTGCAAAAAATCCTTTTGTGCTAAAAATGTGCAAAATACAGTTCTGAGTTTTCCAAGCAAAAAAATTGTGCAAGAATAATCTCTGTGATGATTATTCTTAATCCAATAATGAAGCAGTCCAAATAAAGTTCATACAATCCAAAGTGCAATTGTTGAATCCAAGATAAACTGAAATCATATCAAATACAAAGTGCATGTGCCTCCATCCAGTGCAGGTGCCCACGTTTCCCCCAGCCTCTCACCTCACCTGGCTCATACACAAGCCTCTCTGGTACATCCACACTGGCCGAGCGATCACTGGCAGACAGATTCTCTGCTCGTTCAGATTCCCTGTATGTTGCTTAGTATTGTTGTAATCCTTTTTTTCTTTAGAATGATGTCACTGGAGCATGCCCAGATCTCCCCTGATTTACGGCACCGTAAACTGGACATTGTTCCAAATCAAGGACAGTCCCTCAAAGTCAGGAACAGTTGGGAGCTATGTTTACTAACCGCTTCAGCTTCGGAAGATTTGGCTGCCTAATGACCAGGCCATTTTTTGCGATACAGCACTGCGTCGCTTTAACTGACAATTGCGCTGTCATGCGATGGTGTACCAAAACAAAATTTACATCCTTTTTCCCCACAAATAGAGCTTTCTTTTGGTGGTATTTGATCACATCGGTTTTTATTTTTTGCGTTATAAACAAAAAAAGAGCCACAATTTTGAAAAAAACACAATGGGCCAGATTCTCAGAGGCGTTACGACGGAGTATCTCAGATACCCCGTCGTATCGCCTTTTTTTTGTCCTCGTATCTATGCGAGTGATGCTTAGCATCACTTTTGCATAGATACGCTTCTACATCCGACAAGTGTAAAAGCATTACACTTTCGGATCGTAGGTGTAATGACAACTCCGGCCACTAGGTGGCCTTCACGTTGTTTTTTCATTTGCATATGCAAATGAGGCTAGTACGGCGATTCCCGAACGCTTTTACGCCGCCCCGTCGTCGCGTACGTCGTTTTCGTCCGCGTAAGGTTACCCCAGCTTCGATGTGGAGTAACCTTACGAAGTACCGGCGGATGCTGTCGGGTGCCGTCGGATGCCATGTTAAGTATGGCCTCGGGACCGCGTCGTGTTGTGCGTCGTTTACGTCGTTTGCGTACGTCGATTCTCAATGGGGCTGGCGTACGCTGCGATTACGTCGTTTACATAGAGAAAATGTGACGTCCTTTGGAGCATGCGCACTGGGCTTTTTCCCCGGCCGGCGAATGCGCAATTCGTTCGACGCGGGGGCGCGCTTATTTTAAATACAAGCCGCCCCATTTGAATTGCGCGGGTTTACGCTTGGCGATTTACGAGACGCCGGCGAAAACTACGGAGCAAGTGCTTTGAGAATAAAGCACTTGCTCTAGTACGCAGCGGCGGCGTAGTGTAAATGGCTTACGCTACGCCGCCGAAAATATATGAGAATCTGGCCCAATATCTTTTACTTTTTGCTATAGTAAATATCCCAATTAAAAAAAAAAAAAAATTCCTCAGTCTAGGCCAATATGTATTCTTCTACATATTTTTGGAAAAAAAATTGCAATAAGCGTATATTGCTTGGTTTGCACAAAAGTTATAGCGTCTAAAAACGATGGGAAAGATTTAGGGCATTTATATGGCTTTTTTTTTTACTAGTTATGGCGGTGATCTGCGATTTTTGCAGTATTGTGACATTGCGGCGGACAGGTCGGACATTTTTGACACATTTTAGGGGCCATTGACATTTACAGAGAGACTATGTAAATTTTATTGGCTGGGAAGGGGTTACCATAGGGGGCTATCAAGAGGGTTAACTGTGTTCCCTATTGTGTGTTCTAACTGTGGGGGGATGGTGACTCACTATAGGAGATGACAGATCGTGTTTTCTACTTTGTAGAAAGACACAATCTTTTCTTCTCTCCTCAGACAGCATGGGATTTGTGTGTTTACACACACAAACCCCCATGCTCCTGCTCGTGCACGTGATCGCTTGCGTGCCCTCTGGTGGCTCTCCTTGGCGAAGCCGTATACATACGGGATATTGCCCAGGAGAGCCTTTCTGCCGCAGTATATCTGCGTAAGCCGGTCGGGAACCAGCTACTGTCCCAATGACTATAGTAAGCAGTTTGTTCCCTCTCACAGGAGATTGTTGTGTGAGGGATTGGCTCAAAGGCTGCACTTGTATCTGAACACAGGTTCACTGTCATCTATGGGACAATGCACACAACTGTGTAAATATTTGTGATGTAGCGTTCAGAGCCATAGAAACGGCCATAACATTTTAATTCAAAGAGTTTTTGTATGTAGATACATTGTTTTCAAAGGTGACATGAACAGAGGTGCGTAAACATGCCCAGCGTTCAGATCCGCCACCAGAAATTGAAAAATCGGCGTCTGAAGGACATTCATTTTACGCACATACTTTATGATCAATACGATTCCTACAACCATAGCTTTTACGGTCTCTAAAAAAGAGAGGCGAAGGACTAACGGGGCTGGCTGAGCGGGCTAGATCCTCTTACTCCCTCATAGGGGAGTCTCTCTGCCCTGTTGGGCTTCAAAGCGGAGCAGGTAGGGCGGGCTGTGTGGGAGGAGCTCCTCACACCCGCCATTGCCACCCAGGGGAATGGAGAAAGATGGCAGATTGCCTCTGGGGGAGGTCTGCCTACTCCCAACTCCTGCAGTCCAGCTCCTCTCTCGAGTACACACACAAAATACACTTTAAAAAAAAAAAAAAATGAAATACTGACTGCTAGAAGAGATTAAAGAGTTTTACGCTTGTAAAAATAAAAAATATTTATCATATTTTACTGCCAGGAAGATCCTGATTATTATGACGCCTTTGAATATCTGTGACCTTTAGAACCATATGGGCCCACATTGAAGTAGTTACATTCATAGGTAACAGCTCTCCATCTTTGATGCAGCATACGTTTATATCCTTAGCCACAGCTCAGACCATGATGAGAAGAGGTCTGAGTCACCCACAACTCTGATTCATAAGGCCCTGTTTTGGTAATTGTGTTAAATTATTGTTAAAGCAACAGAGTAAGAAGTAAAATATAGAAAGATGACATTTTTCTTCAGCAGCTGATGTCACCACATGGATGAAAATGATACAACCACTTGAAATTTATGCCTGAGAGAATATTTTTAGGAATAGGAAGAACTGCAAAAGGGATTTAGTAAAGTGCAGTAATCTGATTTAAGGACACAAACACGAGCAGCTGCTATAGGTAATAATATAACATGCACTTATAACACGCACTTCCTGCTTTTCATACAATGTTGCTATATAAACCCAGTAATGGAGGTTGTTATAGATAGACAGACATTAATATGCTTTTTGTTACTGCAGGTTTTAACTACAGGTTACTACAGGTTTTAAATATATTGTAAACTCTATTCACATGATGTAAACATGTTACCACGACAGCAAAAGGAAGTTGGGCTGTGGCACAATTAGATGTGACTGACACGGCTGCTCGAAGAAAAGGTGAGAAAACAGAGGAGCATCAAAAAGAAAAATGAAAGTCAAAGGAGACTTATTGCTTGGTTTCCAGCTATTGTCTCCCTTTAGATTTCTCAGGGGAAAGCCAATGTTAGTCACACTCAGCATAACCATAACTAACCTCGAGATACCATGGTATCCATAGTGCAACATGACATACAAACATTTACAAAATATGAGGCGAATGCTGGTGTAGAATCAGCCACTGTCTTTTTAAACACATGGTCAAAAAAAAATAGATTCACTCGCAGTAATGCCGCGTACACACGATCATTTTTCGGCATGAAAAAAACGTTGTCTTAAAAAAATGTCATTTAAAATGATCGTGTGTGGGCTTCGCATCATTTTTTGGGGTCCGGAAAAACGTTGAAATTTTTTTTTGAACATGCTGCATTTTTTAACGACGTTTTAAACTATGTTGTTTTTTCGGATTGTTAAAAATGGTCGTGTGTGGGCTAAAACAACGTTAAAAACCTGCACATGCTCAGAAGCAAGTTATGAGACGGGAGCGCTCGTTCTGGTAAAACTACCGTTCATAATGGAGTAAGCACATTCATCACGATGTAAAAAAAACACGAAATCAGCTAAATTAGCCCCAAGGGTGGCGTCATCTGCATGGAACTTCCCTTTTAAAGTGCCGTCGTACGTGTTGTACGTCACCGCGCTTTGCTAGAGCATTTTTTAAAATGATGGTGTGTGGGCAACGTCGTTTTAATGATGAAGTTGGAAAAACATTGTTTTTTCTACATGCCAAAAAATGATTGTGTGTACGCGGCATGAGTGTTTGGTGAATGTCAGTTTAAAGGGGTTGTAAAGGTTTGTTTTTTATTTTCTAAATATGTTCCTTAAAGCTAGTGCATTGTTGGTTCACTTACCTTTTCCTTCGATTCCCCTTCTAAATATTTTTTTTCTTTGTCTGAATTTCTCACTTTTTCTCCTCAGTAAACTTGTCACCATCATCCGAGCGGTGGATAGTCAGTCAGAACAGCTTACTGAACAGCTTACTGAGGAGGAACAGGAAGTGAGAAATTCAGACAAAGAAAACAAAGAAAAAAATACATTTAGAAGGGAAATCAAAGGAAAATGTAAGTGAACCAACAATACACTAGCTTAAAGGAACCTATTTAGAAAATAAGAAATTAACCTTTACAACCCCTTTAATGCTACCTTTATCTTTATTATCTTGCTATACATAACAAACATGGCAAATTAAAACATTGAACCATATTTAATGTTATGTTTTCAACCCCTTTAACTGATTTATGAATATGGAAAAAATTGTTAGATAGTGCAAGATTATCAGAGTATAGACAACAATAACCCACAAATTTTAGGTATATAATTAATGAGGTAATAAATAATGAATTAATAATAATAGTCCATATTCCAGAGAAATTCAATATAGTCCAAGGTAGTCCAAGGTAACACTAGCGGCAGCAATCCCAAAGCAGAAGCAGGCTCTGAAAATGGGTACAAAAAGAGAAAGAAGGATGCGCCAATCTAAGTGCAGTAGAATAAGAAGTTTAGTAAGATTGTGTAAACATACAGCCAAATGGCTACTCACAAAATATAGGAAGTGTAAGGCATATATATAGCTGATCTCAGATCTGAGGAAACAGCGGAGGCTGTGAAACGCGTTTTCCGATTGGTTGTCAATTCCGGTGTGACGACCCTGTGCTGCGGTCCACCCTGAGACACACGCCGTCTCGTATGGCAGCTTTTACTGCCCCTGTGGTTGTCCAGGATATTGGAACACTATTACCATCACTCCACCCGTTCACTGAAGACTCTGCTGGGGACCAGGATTTGCCAGACACCTAAGTGACACCGGACCACAGCTATATATATGCCTTACACTTCCTATATTTTGTGAGTAGCCATTTGGCTGTATGTTTACACAATTTTATTAAACTTGTTATTCTACTGCACTTAAATTGATTTATGAATATGCCCCTTAAGGCTGGGTTCACACTATGTAATGTGTGGCCGCGGGGTACAGCAAGGGGTCCGGGGTGTCCCTGTTAACCGTTTCAGGTCTAAATTAGGTCAAAATTTTTGCCAAATTTTGACCTGAAACCGAGCCAAAGATGCATAGGACGGCTTTACAGCTGGCTGTCCACTTTGCATGCCACTCTGTACCCTGTGAATGGTCCTGCAGCTTTTTGGAACCTGTGACGTGTCCCAGAAGACTGTGAGCAGGGAGTGGGGGTGAGGAGAACTTTTGCTCACATCACCTAGCCAGAAATGGGAGCAGGCACAGGAGCAACATGGGGACAAGGTGCTTTGGGGTGTGGGGCACAGTGCCCCCCTGCTCCAAAGCACTAAGCCCCCTTATGTTGAGGGCATGTGGCCTGGTATGGTGTAGGTGGGGGGGGGCGCTCGCTCGCCCCTCTTCCTGACCTGCCAGGCTGCATGCTTGGATAAGGGTCTGGTATGGATCCTGGGGGAACCCCCATGCTTTTTTTTTCGGGGTGGGGGTTTACCCTTAAGATCCATATCAGACTAAAGAGTCTGGTATCATTCTGGGGGGAACCTCACGCAATTTTTTTTATACATTTTCACGGAGTTCCCCTTCAAGATTCTCTGCACACGAGTCGCCCCGCAAGTCGGATCATCTTGATCCGACTTCTGGTGAGACCTCTATTCAAACCAATAGGCTCCCATAGGGAACCATTGATTTTAAATAGATAAAGAAATGCCGGATGAGGCTTAACACAGCGTTAAGCCTCGTTAAATCACGTTTGCCGGCGTCTGACATCTTTGCAGCTCTAGCGCTGAAGCTTCTGGTCCTGGGTTTTTTTTTTTGAAGCTTAAAAACACTCAGCCATTTACAGCTCAAAAACTTCATGTTGGGCATGAGGCCATGGAAAGCCATTTTTAAGCTGAAAAAACACTCAGAAAAGTGGCTGTAAAAATATCCGTGGGCAGGAGGCCTTAAAGCGACGCAGTGCCAAATTATAAAAGTGCTCTGGTCAGGAAGGGGGTACAATTTTCTGGGGCTGAAGTGGTTAAGCAAATATAAGTTACATTATTTTTATTGGTTTTCTGCTCTACAGTGGATTTTATTATTGCAAGTGATGGTAAAATAAAAAGTTAGTCAATAGCCCTTCTTAATAAACTTGCTGAAATGAGGATCTGCTCTGAGTCGATTCGATATCTAGGGATTAATATTCCAGCTTCAACATCACAACTATATTTTCTAAATTTTCTCCCGATGATTAATAAAATTCAAACGACTTTGACATCTTATGCATTTAAGAGACTTTCATGGTTCGGTAGAATTAACACCCTTAAGATGGATATACTACCTCGTCTCTTAGGCCTTGTACACACGATCAAATCTGTCTGCTGGAAACGGTCTGCTAGACCGTTTCAGCAGACAGATTCGATCGTGTGTACGGGCGAGCCGACGGATTTGGCCAGCCGACAGATTGGAAAGCATGCTTACCAATCTGTCGGCTGGGAACCCGTCCACCCGACATGTCTGCTGGTTAGTACGCTAACCACAGACATGTCTTCTCGCACACGCGCCGAATGGTTTCGACGCATGCGCGGAAGTGTTTTACTTCCTGGTGCGGTGACGTGGCGGCGTCAACGTCACCGCCACGTCACCGACACGTCAGCACGCTGTCTGCTGGCGGGGATTTTGGTTTGCTCTTGGTACACGCGAGCAAACCAAAATGCCAGCAGACAGATTTGTTCAAATCGGTCGGACAGACCGTTTTGAACAAATCGATTGCCTCGTGTGTACGAGGCCTTATACTTGTTTCAAACAATCCCAATACATCTCCCGGCCTTGTATTTCCATAAAATCCATCGGCTATTCTCCAAGTTCATATGGAATTCAGCCCAGTCTAGAATTAGCTTTAAGACACTGTCCCTTCCAAAAAACAAAGGTGGGGTAGGGATACCAGATATTTCTATCTACCATAAAGCAACTATATTAACACGTATTATTGATTGGTTTCATCACTCCTCATCCAAGCTATGGGTACAACTGGAAGGTCACATAAATCCTATAGATCTCTGTACCCTTCCGTGGACTTCATCTATTCGACGAAAGGGCCTCTCAATTCCAGCAGATCTCACTAGGCAAACACTATGGGCCAGATTCAGGTAGATGAGAGCATCTTTGCTCCAGAGTAACGCTTCTCATTTACGTTACTCTGAAGACCCTTTCAGCGCAAGTCCTGTAATTCACATAGCAGTTGCGCGTAAACTTGCGCCAGAGTAACGATAATGCGCTGGCGTAACCCGACGCAAGTGGAAGTGGGTGTGATCATATGTAAATGATGGGCGGAGCCCAGCGCAGAGGCTTACGTTCAGCGCATCAACCACGGAGCATGCGCAGTGAGTGCGGCTCCACTCGCCCCCTTTGTGCGCATGCTCACAACTTCCGTCGGCACCACTTCACGGGAAACGTCAGCGCAATGCCTTCCGTTGGGCGTTTAAATGCGCCCGTAGAAGCGCCATTTCGGCACTAAAGTATATCCTGCTCCCCCTCCCCGCAGTGATGTTACTTTTGTTTTGAGATGGCTGCTCCCGTTCCCCGCAAACACACAGGAGAAAGCTGAACTTTAATGGCCAGGAGCTGTCAGCCGTCATCTCGGCTATGGAGACCTATGATGTCTTCCTCCATGGCTGTAAAATTTGACAGACAAGCATGGACAGAGGTGTTGTCCTGCAAGTGGGGGTGCTCAGCTAGCTCTTATCGTCGGTAACGCTGCTGTAGCTGCTCTCCTGCTGACCTGTGGCCGTCTGGAGTAAAGATAAAGCAGCCTTTTGTAGAAATAACTTTGCGCCGGACGGACGAGATACGCGCGGCGCATGTAGCCAGCGTATGGTGCTAATCCGTTCGTGAATTGTGAAAAATCCCTCATTTGCATATTTGCAGGGGAAATCAATAGGCGCGACTGATGCGCCCAACGAAATTAAGCGCTGACGATACTCTGGCGTCGGAACGTTCCGCCAGTCGCAAATGACCCGTTATTGGGCGCATCTAGTTTGGTGGGTACGGGCACATAGAAACGACGGCGCATCATCACAGTTACGCGGCGCATATCGAAATACTCCAGCGCAAGTGTTCCTGAATCTGGCCCTCTATATATGGGATCGTATGATACCCATCTATAAAATATCAAAACAATTGAGTCCCATGACTCCCTTTTTTGGAACACCGGATTTCTTACCAGCCTTACACTCAACTGTGTTTGGCCCTTGGTATAAACAGGAACATAGAAGAATTGCTCAAATTCTTCAGTCGAAACCACTATTAACGGTACACTCCTCATCTACAATGCTCTCCTATAACCCTTCGCAGTGGCTACAGAGACACCAAGCTTTATGTTTTTTATGATCCATTCCATCAAAACAAGATATCTATGCTAAACCAACTGCATTTGAATCATGGCTCTTACAAGAGGAACCAATATCGCATTCAGTCTCTGTAGTATACTCTATACTTCTACTATCAATCTATTCAGATCTCCCCCCGTATACACAGAAATGGGAAAAAGACCTCCAAGAGACTAACTTTATCGGAATGGCAAAGAAGCTTCACTTTAACTCATAAAATGTCAATAGTTACAAGAACTCAAGAGAATGCATATAAACTGTTGAGTAGATGGTATAGGTGGCCCTCTACCCTTCATCAAATTAACCAAGAAATATCTGATACCTGTTGACGTTGCCATGAGTCAAAGGGAAATATGATTCATATCTGGTGGGACTGTCCCCCGGTGAGAAGGTTTTGGAAACATATTTTTGACCTATATGGTAAATTAATGGATATAACTATCCACGCATCACCCAAAGTGGCTCTCTTAACCATGATTCCAAGCTCTTTAAAGAAAGCAAAGGAGGATGTGCTCAGACACTTCCTCGCTGCAGCTAGAGCAGTTATTCCACGACACTGGAAATCAACGATCGTACCCTCCCTGGGGGAATGGGCAATTGAAATGGGCTTTATCAGAGATCTACCTGTAGAAGGTCTGATGGCACGGGAAAAGGGAAGAGAAGAACAGTTCTCCCATACCTGGTCCGTTTGGTCCAAGTTTCGACAGTCAGCTGAGTTTCTAAATTGGGTTAAGGGATATTCTACTATTGTTTAGCTATGTTTGAGTGACTATAACTATCAATATCTACACAATTCTTGCCTTTTTTTCTCCACCAAATAATTATTATTATTTATTTATTTTTTCCTCTTTTCTTTTTTTTTTTTTGGCTTGGAATAACTTCTGATCGGTTCTATAAGCAAAAGTGGAGTACCCACTTAGTCTTTTTTATTTTTTTTCCCTTTTCGTTTTCTTCCCTTTATAAAGAAGACTTGTAGTGAAGATCTGTATATATATATATATATATATATATATACAGTATATATATATATATATATTGTATTCTGTAAGTATATGTAGATAGTCTTCATATAAATGTATCTCTGTTGTGTATAAGACAAATCCCTGTAATACCAATATAAAACAATAAAAGAATATTGTAATAAACTTGCTGAAATGATTTGGAAGGATATAAACATAGAAAACTTGGGGGACCTATGTATATAAAAAAAAATTGCAGTGTGGGTGTCGTTAACATTCACACAGGTACAATAAAGGATTCCCATATTGTATGTAATAGGATTATCTCCTATGATGGTCATCTCCATCTAGTGGTCACAATGCTGTATTTTTTGATTAAGGTATTTCAGATAACTACTTCATTATGGCAACTAGATGGAGCTGATGTTCATAGGAGATTATCATAATACAAACAACACAGGGATCATTCGTTGTGTCTGTGCAAGTTGTGTTGGCATATTTTTACACATAATGTACAAAGTATTTTAATCAAATTGGTCCAGTGTTATTCAAATCAAATCTATTTTTGTTTATACTGAGAGGGACTACAGCATAATACAACCAGCTATCCTAAACTTTGAAAGGATCTATCTAAAATATCTTTAATATGAAGCCACACAGGTAGCAATACCATTATAGTCTCTCTAATTGTAAAAGGCAATGTACCGAAACGAGTAACTGTCTGCAAATTTTAGTTCCCCCAAAAATATTAGGGCCATTCAATGAGATATTTGCAACACATTTCTGTTGGTGTGTATGGCAGAAGCCTTGTGCCCAATTCAAGAACATCATGCAACATTTTCATTGTTAGCACCAACGCATGTTTTTTGATTCCAGTTGTTCTTATTTCTTACACTTTTCCGGTGTGGTACTTACTTATAAAGTAATACTGCCATTTCAGTGATAAGAAAAGTGGAGACAAATAAGACCTTTTCTCTGTTGGAGTAAAAAAAAATCCTGCAACCACAGGTTGCGTGCCTTGTGAGCGTGCCCGTGGGTCCCGGGAACTCAATGTTTCCAGATGGCCCACGATTGCGTTCGGCAATAGCAGAACTGGGGGATGCCTTTGTAAACAAAATCGTTCCCCTATTATGCCTAGTGACACTGTCACTGATGGCTGCTCCCCATAATCAGGGAACGGTCATCAGTGACGTGTCACGTGTATCTAACTGTAAGAATCACTCCCTAGTACTAACTTAACCCCTGCAGTGCCACCTAGTGGTTAACCCCTTCACTGCCAGTGTCATTTTTAGCGTAATCAGTGCATTTTTATAGCACTGATCGCTGTAAAAATGACAATGGTCCCATAAATGAGTCAAAAGTGTCCCATGTGTCTGCCATTAAGTCGCAGTCACAATAAAAATCACTGATTGCCGCCATTAGTAGTAAAAAAAAAAAAAAGATTAATAAAATTGCCATAAAACGACCCCCTATTTTGTAAATGCTATAACTTTTGCGCAAACCAATCAATAACCGCTTATTGATATACAGGGAAAATTAGTTATAGCTGGGCATCCATAAGTAAATTATAAATAGACCCCTAATATGCTCTGAAATTGATATTTATTTTGTTTCCATTACTTTCCCAGCTTCCCCAAATACTTTCTCTGCCTGTAAAAGCTAGTTCACACCAGAACGCAGTGGGGAAACGCGCTTTCCATGTGCATTTCCAGCACTGCGTTCAAAATACACTGCACTTGCGATCTGTGCATTGTAACCAATCAGCTTCCAGGTGTTAATGTTAAAGCTTAAAGGGGTTTTAAAGGTAATTTTTTTTTTTTTTTTATCTTAATGCATTCTATGGTGTGTTTTTAGCCCATTCCAATAAATGAGCTGAAATCACACTGAACCCGGATCACATGTGAATCGCACAGGAATGAACAGCGAACAACAAAGTTTCTGTGAGATTCATGGTGCGGACCGGCCAAGAACTTTGCCACTTTGCAGTAGAGCATCTTGTGACATTACGCTATTGTCACACTATTGGGTGCAGATTTCTGAAAAAAATTGTGGAACTCTTTATGAATTCCAGGGATGATGTTTATCTACATCAGTGTTTCTCAACCGGGGTTCCACGGGGAAGTCCCTAGGGGTTCCGCAGGAAATCTATGGTGTTTTCCGTCCAATCGTCCGAGGATGAGAAGGCATCCGTGATAGGCGGAACACTGAACAGAGGCCCTGCTGGGAAAATTTGTGTTCCGCCTATCACGGAACATTCTGAGGGGAAGGCGCGGTTTTTGAAGCGGCGGCGCGGCGCGGCTTTTTAATCATCAGCGCGGCTTTTAAATCATGGATGCCCACAGCCTGGAAGCCAGAATAAGGTAGGGCGATCGTCTTGGCCGGCACAGTGGGGGCAAGTGGTGGCACAGTGGGGGCAAGTGGTGGCACAGTGGGGGCAAGTGATGGCACAGTGGTGGCACAGTGATGGCACAGTGGTGGCACAGTGATGGCACAGTGGTGGCACAGTGGTAGCAAGTGATGGCACAGTGGTAGCAAGTGATGGCACAGTGATGGCACAGTGATGGCACAGTGGTGGCAAAGTGATGGCACAGTGGTGGCAAAGTGATGGCACAGTGGTGGCAAGTGGTGGCACAGTGGTGGCAAGTGGTGGCACAGTGGTGGCACAGTGGTGGCACAGTGGGGGCAAGTGATGGCACAGTGGGGGCAAGTGAAGGCACAGTGGTGGCACAGTGATGGCACAGTGGTGGCAAGTGATGGCACAGTGGTGGCAAGTGATGGCACAGTGGTGGCAAGTGGTGGCACAGTGGTGGCAAGTGATGGCACAGTGGTGGCAAGTGATGGCACACTGGTGGCAAGTGGTGGCACAGTGGGGGCAAGTGGTGGCACAGTGATGGCACAGTGATGGCACAGTGGGGGCAAGTGGTGGCACAGTGGGGGCAAGTGGTGGCACAGTGGTGGCAAAGTGGTGGCACAGTGGTGGCACAATGATGGCACAGTGGGGGCACAGTGGGGGCAATTGATGGCACAGTGGGGGCATGTAATGTAATATAATGGCATAGTGAGATTTGAAATAAGCCTGTTTCTGTCAGCGGTTGTTCCTGTCAGTGGTTGTTACCCCTCAGCTTCCAGAAAAGCTGCGTTTGTTACTGGTATAGCTGCATTTGTCTTGTCACTGGTAAAGCTGCTCATCTCAAGTTCGACCCAGAATTGAGCATCTTTGCAGAAAAAAGCAAGACCAAGTTTAACATTAAGGGGGCAAGTGTTTTTACAATATCTATTCTATTATTTGATACTGTTTCTTTATTGCTGTTGTATCTACGGCTCGTTGATCAGATCCAATGATCCGTGAGCTTTAGATTTGAATTTTTTTTTCAGGGGTTCCCAGAGATTTCAAACTTTTTGCCAAGGGTTCCCCGAAGGCAAAAAGGTTGAGAAACACTGATCTACATGCTATGTTCAGAGCATTTCTGCAGATCCTTCCCTTGTATGGTAAATCAATATAATGGTGAGTGTTCTGTAGAAATGATGTCACATATGATCTTACTGGGCTTACAATACATTTCTCAGTAGTAAGATGCTCTCATCCTTCAAGCTAAGAGAAATCACATCAACATTGCCTAGCAACAAAAAAAACAGTTTGGCGCGTCATATCTTCCAGAAACACAAAATGTTATAGCTTTTGTAATATCACTTTTGAAAATTAGGACACAATAACGCAATCGCTGTTCTAAAGGTGAATTCCAAATTACACTATCTTGTTTTGAGATGATACAAAAGTTACAGTGCTTGAATATACAATATATGGGACGGAAATAAATACCAATAATCAACATGGTCTTTTTGTCTGCAGATGTAAAACTGGACTACTCTCTTCCCTCCATCCTGATCTTCTAACTATGAGCTTGTTCTAGGTCTGGCTAGCTCTATATTTAAACATACAAGCTAGTACTTGGAAAATATAAGTAATGATAATAGTAATAACAATAATAGTTTTTCAGTTAAAGTCCCATAGCTGTTCTTCAGAATTAATGCATAGTTACCTTATAAAAGGCCATAATTATTTGTTTAGTGTATGTAGCGATACCCCCTTAAGGGCTGCTGGTTGATTTGGGATCGGTGTATTAACTTACCTTTCAGCGTTGTCTAGGGGTGAAGTTAGTGAGTAGAGCAGTAAGCGAATGTCCAGCCAGTAGATAAGGTTTTCCAAAGGCTTTATTTCTTGGGTCAGACACGACCAACATCAACAGGAGGTAGACAGGATAGATTGATTAAGTGAAGGAAACCTTGCAGTATCAGGCTTGGATGAACAGGAGAGCAAGCCTGCTCTCAGTAACAATACAATGCGTCGCCACCCTAGCCAGAGTGGGTAAAGTGAACCCCGGACAGACCTCTGCCACAAGCCTGGCAGCCGGAGTTCTACTTTTAAGGTTGCTGTAAGGAACAGGCCCTTGCTATGGACCTGACTCTGATTGGATTTAAGATGCCAGATGAGGCCTCTGCCACAGGCTCTATGCTGACAATGTGAACAGCAGAGCGAATCCTTCCAGTCAATTACAATTAGGTGACCGGTTGACAGTTGAAGTGTACCTGTCAGTGTGTCGATCACTAGATCCCCGATGGTCTCTCTCAGATAACCTGCCTCCGGGTTCTCCTCGAGCCAACTCCCCACCGCACAGCCAGCAGCCTAGGATCTTTCTCGTAATGGTGAGGGGACCCAGCAAGTCAGTGGGGCCCCTCGGCAACATCCGCCAGGAACTCCGCGTAACTTTCGACCTCGGCCTGGTAGGCCATATCGCCGGGGTCTGTTGGATGCGCACACCCTAAAGGTGGGTGCCGCACCTGGAACCAGGAACCCTGCGAAGAACCCCGAAAAATGGCGTCTGCCACAGATATACCCCTCCCCAGCATGCCCCGCGAGGGAAAAACTCCTCCAATTGGCTGCTGGGGAAAAGTGGCTCTGTTAGAACCCCTCTGGCGCCATCTGGGATCGACACCCCCGAAACGCAGACTGACCCACAGGACAGTTCTAAAGTGACAGCAGCCCAAATTTAACAAAATTAAGAGTGGGAGCAACATAACTCTCCCACTCCCTCACTAACTTTAACATAGTGCCCATACTGAAAGTAAGGGGGCGCTACATGTACAAAGTGCCTTACCTGCAAAAATATCTGATATCCCACTGACATTGTGGCAGGGAAAGCGGTATTAAACCCAAAACCAAAACTGTAATATATTGCAGCTTACCAATCATTGGACCAATCAATCAACCAATTGGATGTGGTGGCTGCATTACATTTAATTTTTTTCCCCTCTGTTTTCACCTGGTGATCTAACCAGTAACACACCCCGTGTATTAGAGTGCCCACACTCTGGATGAATGAGCACTTTTGGGGCACCTTTGGACAAAAGCATTGTCAGTCTGGGGGGGGGGGGGGTATTAGATGTACTAGCAGATTTAAATACACTAACACATTTAAGCCAAACTCTGGCTAATACTTTATAAGCAGTTACAGCAACAAAAAAAATTCCCCTTTTGGGGATTATATAAATAAATGTGTTTTTAGTTTATTATAGTAACTTTAATCAACACTGCAAACTTGTTGGGGTCATACAGAGAAACACTAAAATGACATGCAGTGACAGTATGGGGGGAACAATACAGACAGTCAACAGTCCCACCACTTAATGCTATCAGTACTAGCCAGCAGATTATTTATGCAGAGCTTTATTATAGAAATTGTAATAATTGTTCAAACCTAAATTTCAGGCAAAGGCCTAAATACACATATTAATTCATAGGCGTGCGCATGGGGTGTGCCTGGGCCTGGGCACACCCTAATCACCCCATGTACATTAGCATTATCCAGGGTGGGTGTTTGGGGGTGCCAGTGGCCAGTTTAAATGCCCCCCATTATATAAAAGGCTAGGTTCAACCTTAGGAACACATTACACCCATATTTAGGGTGTAATATAATATGGTCCCAATCAACTGTCTCCCACCACCAGAGCCTCCTTCCTGTGACTGCAGGAGGCATTTATGTGTGTTTAAACTTTGGGGTAAACACCCTAATGCAATAGGCTGTGCACACCTATACATATATGAATGCTGTAATACCTGACAAAAGATCTTTATTTTTCTTCATTCATTCCTGAGATTTTACACTTGCATGAAATCTTGCAGGCAACAGTTAGAAATACCATTGGCCAATCAGGGTCCACATGGCCCATTTATCATCCCCTGCTGCACAGCTCTTCATGGTTCTGCTATGCAAATACATGTTGGTGAGGCCAGTCGATTGGTACCCAAGATGGAGTAAATGCATACAGAGACCAAGGAAAGTGGTGCTGTTATTATTTGGTTAATTAGAAGTCACAAATAACACATGGAAGAGAGTGGCATGGTACCTACTCAACAGCCTCAAACAATATGGCATTGGAACCTTGGATACCACAGGCAACTCGAGTACAACAGCTCTCAGAAATGTTGGCGGTACTTTTAACTTATACCCCGTACACACGATCAGAATTTCCGACAAGAAAAGTTTGATGTGAGTTTTTGATCGTAAATTCCGACTGTGTGTATGCTCCATCAAACTTTTCCTGTTGGAAATTCCGCCTACAAAAATTTGAGAGCTGGTTCTCAAATTTTCAGACAGAAAAAATTCCAATTGGAAATTCCAACCGTCTGTAGCAATTTCGACGCGCAAAATTCCGACGCATGCTCGGAAACAATTTGACGCATGCTCGGAAGCATTGAACTTGATTTTCTCGGCTCGTTGTAGTGTTGTACGTTGCCGCATTCTTGATGGTCAAAAGTTCAGAGAACTTGTGTGACCGTGTGTATGCATGCCAAGCTTGAAAAAATCAGATTGTGTGTACGTAGCATTAGTCCCAAGACTCGACATATATAAAAGGGAAACTCAGACACATACTTTATACCCTACAGGAGGACATCCCCTCCTGATCATTCTTCCGACTGCTGGTGTAACCACTCATTTGCAGAATTAGTTGCCTCCTGAACACTCCCAAATCATCGTCCCTTTAGTTGTTTTTTGAGATTGGGAAACAGATGATAGTCAGAAGGAGCCAGGTCGGGTGAATAGGATGGATGGGGCATCACTTGAAAGCCTAAGGAGGTCAGTTTTGCCATTCTTTCACCTGCAGTGTGTGTGACGAGGCATTGTCATGCAACAGTTTGGTTGACAGAAGTTTTGGGATCCACTTTGCTGCAAGCTTTCTCATTTCCAAGTCGTTGTGGATAATTGCACCAACTCTCTCACGTGATATTCCCAGATATGTAGAAATACTTTTGGCTGATATTCGGCAGTCCTCCATGATCATGTCATGGACGGCTTTCGCATTTGTAGGCACAGAAACAGAAACAGGTCTTCCACTTGGTTTTTCACTTTCAACACCGAAATGACCATGGTTTTAAAATTGACAACCCAACGTTTAACTGTGGCATATAAAGGGTCACTGTCACTCATCTGCTTTGCACAATTCCCTTGGAGAAACAGGAACTTGATTATGGTCCTATGCTCTTCCACATTGAACTCTTCTGGAGGTGCTGCCATATTCACTTTGGACCTGAAAAAGAAAGATAAGTTTAAATCATAGGTAGTTTATTTTTGCACCATTTAATATAAACCTATTGGCCAGTACAGCCTGAATTTTACAGCTTTCTAGCTCAATTTTTCTGGGCAAGGATCAATACTTATTATCACCCCTTCATATCCTGCCTCTTGTTATGTGGGTGGCTGTGATCAGTTGAGAATTACAGGTACAAAGAGTAGGAAAAGAACAAAGGTGGCAAGGTTCAGATAACATCTGTCAGGTTTAAATGTTGTCTGCATTCTCATTATATTTCACATTTCCTACCTGTTTCAGAGACATATCAGGGAACGAATGGCAACACAACCAAGTGAGATTTCCCTATTGTTGTGTTGACACTTTGCAAATGTGAGTGCTCTTAAATTACTTTAAGTCCTTCGCATCCGCGTTATAGCTAAATGATGGCTACCTACTTTGCTGGGACGCCGTCATACGACGTCCGCCGTCATACGACGTCCGCCCCTTTGCACTCTCCCTGCTAGGGATGAGCCAAACACCCCCGGGTTCGGTTCGCACCAGAACGTTCGAACAGACCGCGGGTTCGCACAAATATTTCGAACCCCATTGAAGTCTATGGGACCCGAACGTTCGAATTCAAAAACGGTCGTTTTAAAGACCAAAATTCAATTAAATGTTGGAAAACATCGTTCAGAACCCGGGTCTTGCCCCAGGGAACATGTATCAATGGAATTTTTTTTTTTTAAACGGACGTTTTTTCCAGAGCAGCCATTTTAATGATGCTTAAAGTGAAAAAAAAAAAATATCCTATAAATATCACACCTGCTGGGTGTCTATAGTAGTGGCACGTGTTTAGAAATGTCCCTGCACAACATGAGAGGACTATAAAAAAAAAGTAATTAATGCTACTTGCGCAAGTTCTGTGTGGCAACATTATGTCGAATATTTTAGCGGTGGTGGGGGGCCATTATTGTTTTGTGAAAGAACATTTTTAGAAAAAAGGGCACCCCTCAAACATACTGTAATTGGAGCGCAACAAGGAGCCACGTGCAAAGTATTACATCAAAAATTGTTTTTAGGCGCCCCTGTTAAACAGGGGCTGAAAAATTGTGCCTTGGGCACAACACAACACTTGCAACCCCTCCCAAAAACTCCAATTGGAGCTCAACAAGGAGCCACGTGCAAATTATTACATCAAAAATTGTTTTTAGGCGCCCCTGTTAAACAGGGGCAGAAAATTTGTGCCTTGGGCACAACACAACACTGCAACCCCTCACAATAACTCCAATTAGAGCGCAACAAGGAGCCACGTGCAAAGTATTGCATCAAAAATTGTTATTAGGTGCCCCTGTTAAACAGGGGCTGAAAAATTGTGCCTTGGGAACAACACAACACTTGCAACCCCTCCCAATAACTCCAATTGGAGCGCAACAAGGAGCCACGTGCAAAGTATTGCATCAAAAATTATTAGGCGCTGTTAAACAGGGGCTGAAAAATTGTGCCTTAGGCACTGGTGGCGGAGCCCAGAAACACAACAAGAAAAGTGAGCAGGAGAAGGATATTCCATCAGCAGCATAAGAGGACAGTCACTCAGCATCAGCAGTCTAAAAGGGATCCGACATTTCAACAAAAAGATATTATTCATTAATATCAGCATCAGGTGCTTGGTAGCTGGTGTTGATCCAAGCCTGATTCATTTTGATGAAGGTCAGTCGATCAACAGAGCCGGTGGAGAGGCACACCCTGTAATCAGTCACAAAGCCTCTAGCAGCACTGAATGTCTGTTCTGAAAGAACACTGGATGCAGGACAAGCCAGTATCTCAATTGCGTACTGGGCAAGCTCTGGCCAGTGATCCATCCTCAAGACCCAGTAAGCCTGAGGATTTTCGGTGGGGAAGGTGTCCAAGTCGGATCGTGGGGGGGCCTTGAGAGGTAAGGAAGTCCTCCTCTTCCTCCCTCTGTTCTGCTTCAAGAGCCCTGTCCATTATTCCATGTAGCGTGTGCTCCAACATGTGAATAAGAGGGACAGTCTCACTGATGCATGCACTGTCACTGCTCACCATCCTCGTGGCCTCCTCAAATGGTGACAGGACAGTGCATGCATCCCTGATCAAGGCCCACTGGCGTGGCGAAAAAAAAACTAGCTCCCCTGACCCAGTTCTGCTGCCATATTGGCACAGCGGCTGCACACTCATTGATGGCCCGTTGCTGCGTGTGCAGCCGCTGCAGCATGGCCAATGTTGAGTTCCATCTGGTGGGCATGTCACAAATTAGGCGGTTCTTGGGCAGGTTGTATTCCCTTTGGAGGTCAGTCAGCCGAGCAGTGGCATTATATGACCTCCGAAAATGCACACAGACTTTCCTGGCCTGCTTCAGGACATCCTGCAAGCCTGGGTACCTGCCCAAGAACCGCTGCACCACCAAATTGAGGACATGCGCAAAACAGGGCACGTGGGTGAGTTTTCCCTGTCGCAGGGCAGAGAGGAGGTTGGTGCCATTATCGCTGACCACCATTCCAGGCTTCAGCTGGCGTGGCGTCAACCACCTCTCAGCCTGACCCTGCAGAGCTGACAAAACCTCTTCCCCAGTGTGGCTCCTGTCTCCCAAGCACACCAGCTCTAGCACCGCATGGCATCTCTTGGCCTGCATTCCTGCGTATCCCCTCGTACGCCTACGGAGCACGGCTGGTTCAGAGAAAACATCCCCACAGGAAGAGGCCACAGAGGAGGAAGAAGAAGAGGAGGAAGTGGAGGAGAGAGGTGTGTCACAAGCAGTAGTAGTGTTTTGGAGGCGTGGTGGCGGAACAACCTCCAAAACTACTGGACCTTGCCCTGTGTCCTTCCCAGCTGCCAGCAGAGTCATCCAATGCGCCGTAAAAGACAGGTAACGTCCCTGTCCACGCCTGCTGGACCATGAGTCAGCGGTAATATGCACCTTACCACTGACCGCCCTGTCCAGCGAGGCATGGACATTGCCTTCCACATGCCGGTAGAGAGCCGGAATAGCCTTCCGTGAGAAAAAGTGGCGTTTTGGTACTTGCCACTGAGGTACTGCACATTGCACAAACTCACGGAAGGGGGCAGAATCCACCAACTGAAAAGGTAGCAGTTGAAGTGCTAGCAATTTCGCTAAGCTAGCATTCAACTGCTGGGCATGTGGATGGCTGGGATTGTACTTCTTTCGGTGCTGCAGCAGCTGGGGCAGGGAAATTTGCCTGGTACTATCAGTAGATTGACCGCTACTACTAGCTTGTGACACACCTATTTATACACCTTCACTGCAGGCTTCAGAGAGGACTGGAGGTCCCAGAAGGGCAAGGGAGGGTACGCTTTTGTCTTTGGTGTGGGTCTTTTTGGTGTGCTTGCCAACGAGCTGCATGGCAGGTCTACATATGTCTGGACAAGCATGTGGTACCCAGGCGGTTGATGTTTTGGCCACGCGAGATACGCTTGCGACATAAGTTGCAAATAGCAAAGGTACGATCTTGTGGACATGTTTCAAAAAAGGCCCACACCAAAGAACTTTTGCTGTACCGGTCAGACACAGCAGCGCCATGCACAAGCGCCGTAGATGTGCGCTGTAATGCAGTGGGTGTGACCTTAAGCTGACCCCTGGAGGGCATCCTGCCTCTTTGGAGATGTGCCTGTGCCTCGTCGTCCTCCTCCTCCTCCACCTCCTCTCTCCTATCAGGCACCCAGGTAGAGTCAGTGACCTCATCATCCCCTCCCTCCTAATCACTGTCAACAACCTGGCAGTATGCTCCAGCTGGGGGAACATCATCACTGACAAATTGCTGTCCCTCTCGGCCACCCCCTCTCCCTGGGCTCACATCAATGCCTTCCTCTATCAGTGTTCCATCATCGGAGTCTTCAAAACACTGCGCATCTTCCTGCAGCATGTACCCAACACTGTGTTGAAACAGTTCGGGGGACTCCTCAGGAGGACATGGTGGTACTAGGGAAGTATTGTGTGAAGCCATTGTGCAGAGGGAAGAGGACGCCTTGGCAGCTGCTTTGCCAGATAAACTTTGATCAGTCTGTGTGAGAGAGGATGAGGAGGATGAGGATGGCTTGGTCATCCACTCTACTAATTTCTCTGCATGTTGAGGCTCAACACGGCCAGCTCCCGAAAAGAAGGACGAGCGGCCACGGCCACGTGCTGAAGAGGATGCACCACATACACTACCAGCGTTACCTCTACATGCAGAGCCTGCTTGCCCTTGTGACTCTCTGCCTCTCTTTGTTGTCCTTCCAGACATATTTATGCGTTCAGGTGGTATGTAACAGCACAAGCGGAGTCACACCAACTGCGCTCAGGTGGTATGTAACAGCACACGTACAGTGACACTAACTGCGCTCAGGTGGTATATAACAGCACAGGTGCGGTGACACTAACTGCGCTCAGGTGGTATATAACAGCACACGTACAGTGACACTAACTGCGCTCAGGTGGTATATAACAGCAGAGGTGCGGTGACACTAACTGCGCTCAGGTGGTATGTAACAGCACACGTACAGTGACACTAACTGCGCTCAGGTGGTATATAACAGCACAGGTGCGGTGACACTAACTGCGCTCAGGTGGTATGTAACAGCACACGTACAGTGACACTAACTGCGCTCAGGTGGTATATAACAGCACAGGTGCGGTGACACTAACTGCGCTCAGGTGGTATGTAAAAGCACACGTACAGTGACACTAACTGCGCTCAGGTGGTATATAACAGCACAGGTGCGGTGACACTAACTGCACTCAGGTGGTATATAACAGCACAGGTGCGGTGACACTAACTGCGCTCAGGTGGTATGTAACAGCACACGTGCGGTGACACCAAATGCGCTCAGGTGGTATGTAACAGCACACGTGCGGTGACACCAAATGCGCTCAGGTGGTATGTAACAGCACACGTGCGGTGACACCAAATGCGCTCAGGTGGTATGTAACAGCACTAAGTTAATGGCTGGTCCTATACAGTTGCAAGAAAAAGTATGTGAACCCTTTTGGAATGATATGGATTTCTGCACAAATTGGTCATAAAATGTGATCTGATCTTCATCTAAGTCACAACAATAGACAATCACAGCCTGTTTAAACTAATAACTCACAAAGAATTAAATGTTACAATGTTTTTATTGAACACACCATGTAAACATTCAAAGTGCAGGTGGAAAAAGTATGTGAACCCCTAAACTAATGGCATCTCCAAGAGCTAATTGGAGTGAGGTGTCAGCCAACTAGAGTCCAATCAATGAGATGAGATTGGAGGTGTTAGTTACAGCTGCCCTGCCCTATAAAAACACACTTGCTTTTCAAGAAGCATTGGCTGATGTGAAAGATGCCTTGCACAAAAGAGCTCTCAGAAGACCTACGATTAAGAATTGTTGACTTGCATAAAGCTGGAAAGGGTTATAAAAGTATCTCCAAAAGCCTTGCTGTTTATCAGTCCACGGTAAGACAAATTGTCTATAAATGGAGAAAGTTCAGCACTGCTGCTACTCTCCCTAGGAGTGGCCGTCCTGTAAAGATGACTGCAATCGTACAGCAGAGATTGCTCAATGAGGTGAAGAAGAATCCTAGAGTGTCAGCTAAAGACTTACAAAAGTCTCTGGCATATGCTAAAATTCCTGTTAGCGAATCTACGATACGTAAAACTCTAAACAAGAATGGATTTCATGGGAGGATACCACAGAGGAAGACACTGCTGTCCAAAAAAAACATTGCTGCACGTTTACAGTTTGCACAAGAGCACCTGGATGTTCCACAGCAGTACTGGCAAAATATTCTGTGGACAGATGAAACCAAAGTTGAGTTGTTTGGAAGAAACACACAACACTATGTGTGGAGAAAAAGAGGCACAGCACACCAACATCAAAACCTCATCCCAACTGTGAAGTATGGTGGTAGGGCATTATGGTTTGGGGCTGCTTTGCTGCATCAGGGCCTGGACGGATTGTTATCATCGAAGGAAAAATGAATTCCCAAGTTTATCAAGACATTTTGCAGGAGAACTTAAGGCCATCTGTCCACCAGCTAAAGCTCAGCAGAAGATGGGTGTTGCAACAGGACAACAACCCAAAGCATAGAAGTAAATCAATAACAGAATGGCTTAAACAGAAGAAAATACACCTTCTGGAGTGGCCCAGTCAGAGTCCTGACCTCAACCCGATTGAGGTGCTGTGGCATGACCTCAAGAAAGCAATTCACATCAGACATCCCAAGAATATTGCTGAACTGAAACAGTTCTGTAAAGAGGAATGGTCAAGAATTTATCCTGACCATTGTGCACGGCTGATCTGCAACTACAGGAAACTTTTGGTTTAAGTTATTGCTGCCAAAGGAGGTTCAACCAGTTATTAAATCTAAGGGTTCACATACTTTTTCCACCTGCACTGTGAATGTTTACATGGTGTATTCAATATAAACATGGAAACATTTAATTCTTTGTGTTTTATTAGTTTAAGCAGACTGTGATTGTCTATTGTTGTGACTTAGATGAAGATCAGATCACATTTTATGACCAATTTGTGCAGAAATCCATATCATTCCAAAGGGGTTCACATACTTTTTCTTGCAACTGTATAACCAGCTGCTATGGTTATTACTGATCCATTTGGACTAGTGGACTCCCAGATGCTGGCTCTCAGTGAAATCTCCTCTCAGTGGGTCCTCACATCCAAATCCCAATCAGGCATATAGATTGAATGAAAAGAAGGAAGGCCCTCATAGTGAATCCGTAAAATGTACAAGTTTTTATTAACCACTTGCTTACTGGGCACTTAAACCCCCTTTCTGCCCAGACCAATTTTCAGCGGTGCCACACTTTAAATGACAATTGCGTGGTCATACAACACTGTACCCAAATTAAATTTGTATATTTTCTTTCCCACAAATAGAGCTTTCTTTTGGTGGTAATTATTCACTGGTGTGTTTTTTATTTTTTGTTTAAAAAAAAAAGAGAAAAAAGACCCAAAATTTTGAAAAAATTGATGTACGCTGATGAGGCTGCACTTATGGTCACTGATAGGCTGCACTGATAGACACTGATAAGGCAGCACTGGTGGACACTGATAAGGCAGCACTGCTGGGCACTGATAGGTGGCACTGGTGTGTACTGAGAGGTGGCACTGATGGGTATTGATAGGTGGCACTGAAGGGCACTTATAGGTGGCACTGATGGGTGGCAGCGATGGTCACTGATGGGTGGCAATAATGGGCACTGGTAGGTGACACTGATAGGCAGCACTGCTAGGCACTGATTGGCACCACTGCTGGGCATTGATAGGTGGCATTGTGGGCATTGATTGGTGGCACTGACATGCACTGGTGGGCAATGATTGGTGGCACTCATATGCACTGGTGGGCACTGGCAGAAAATTCTGGTTGCCACTTTTACTTAAAGCCAAACCCGAACACTTTAGCAGCACACAGTAAATAGTTTTTCTTTTACACTACTAGTTATGCTGCGCGCATAGTGCCCTCTCGCCCTCCTGTCAGACACTGTTCCAAGCCACATTCTTGTCTAAGTAATGTGTCCAGGTTTTCGACAGACTAAAATCCAGACACATGATTCCAAACCTGGACTGTCTTTGTGAATCCCGGACAGGTGGCAACCCTACTCATATACTGTATGTTGTAAGTTCCTTACATGATTCAATCCTAAATTTGTGGGCTAGGTTGGGTACAATTTCTGCTGATATCTTCTGTGGAAACATACTGTGTGATAAGTTAATAAGGGAATACATTTTGGACTGTGTATAAGTTTGGATAAGTTTGTATAAGTTTGGAGATTGCCATGAACTGTGAGCAAGGGTAAGTAAGATGGACTAAAAATTATCAAAGGAATTGTTTTGATTCCCTGAAGGTAGGACTGATTAAACAAACTGACTTTTACTACACATTGTATATGTAAGATTTCACATTATATTTTACACTGTGAATACATTGGTTGTGATAAAATAAGTGTGGGGATGGATTGTTTTTTTTTTGTTACACTTGAGTGAAGTACAATATATGATTCCCATATCTCTGTTACATTCAGTTGTTCATTTTATGGTCATTTTAGAAGGGCATTTAGAAAAGGAGTTAAAGGAACACTAAAGGTTTGTTTTTTATTAGATCAATTGATTGCTGTAAGCTACAGCATTTAAATACCACTTACCTCGTTTTTCCTTTTGACCTCCAAAATATAGTAATCCAGGTTTGAAAATGCCATTTCCTGTCTCTCCTCTTCTTGCTTTCCACCAGCATCTAAGCTGTTTTGTATGGTGGAAAGCAGAATGTGCTCACCCCCTCCCTATGACTATAGCGCTGCCTGAAGATGCTCTCTTATCCCTCACAGGCATGGAGGCTAAGCCTAATGGGAACTGTAGTTCCCATTAGGCCGTGATGTAGCAAGAATGAATGCGCACCGCAAACCAGGAAGTCAGTGAGAATAACGATTCAGGCGTGACGGAGGTGAATAAAACAGCTCGATTTCAACAGGTATCAAACTGGTTATAATGCAAAACATTACTTTTTACTTTATTGGCTACTGTCAGACTTTAATTTAAAAGGAAAATATTTTTGTCTTTACAACCCCTTTAAATTGGTTGTTAAGCCACTCTAACCTGTATACACCATCAGCACTGCCTCCTGTAGTATCCCCCTCTGTGTGTGGTTTATACAAATAAATGCTGCAAATACCTAATTTCACTTCAGAGATTGCAATCACATGACTGACCAGCTTTCTCCTTTTCTCCTCTGAGAGATGCAGTGGGCAGGGCTGAGATTCCTCTGCTGATGTCAGTCTGGAGGGAAGGAGAGCTCTGGCTGGTCATGTGATTGCAACCTTGGCTCTTAAATTATGTATTTACAGCATTTATATTTCTAAATCATTCAGAGGGGAACACTGCAATAGGAAGCAGTGCTGATGGTGTATACAGGTCAGTGTTATGAGAGCAGCAGGAGGGGCGGAGCGGCAGCTCACACAATGACAGAGAGGGGAGGGGGAGGGGGAGGAGGACACATGAGCATGGAGGAGAGAAGATAGCAGGCTGCTAATGACAGAGGCATGTAAACTGACCACTGTGTCTGGTCTCAGCAGCCATGATACACCATAGTCAATTTACAGAGGGGTGGGGAGAAACTGGCAGGATGAGCCAAGTTTTTTAGGTGTTACAAGGGGCCAAATGACATAGGACAAGCACTGTGTCATACAGTATAACATGCTTTAAAGGAGCAGGATCCATTTTTTTGGGGGTTAACAAACACTTTAATTCACCACCCTGAATATAAGACACAGGTGAACAATGCGCTTCAGTGTCTGTGATTGAGCTGCCGCTCAATCACAGACAAAGGACACAGATCCACTCTGAATGGCTCTGTGCTTTGTGATCACTGTGATTGGCAATCACAACCACAGCAATCAAAAAATGTAAATAAGGTTTGTGTTTACGTCTAAGGGGCTGCCCCTTTCTCCTCGGCCACTGTCGCGACCCCCTCCCCCCCAAACACACACACACACACAATTATGTTGCTTTCTCTTCCTTCTCTACTGCCTGCTCCTGTGATTAAAACTGCTCCAACTGACCAGCAATGGTGGCCACACTGAACAGCAAGGTGGGGGGCACACACACTTACCACTACTAAAAAGAAATGTCTACAAAACGGGACCAAAATCCTCTTTTTTCAATTACCTTTATTTTCACATTGGTGAAATCATCCGGTCTTGTCGTATATAAAGATGTACGGCGGCCGACGATTTTTACGTCCGAGACGAAGCTACGCCATTAAGCACCGTGAAACACCCCACGCTTGTCAACCGACGTCTAAAAGTGTGGCGCACGGGTGAACCGAGTGAAGGAGCTACAGATCAGCGAAGCGAGTGCCTGAATCAACGCAGAGCACCGACAGCAAGGACCGGGCATAAACGCTAGAAGCGGTCACTGACTGGCAACATACACATCCTGGGAAACGGTACCGGAACATTCAATTCGGACTGATGGAGACTGTTGATGTTATTCCATCTAGCCCAGTGGTTCTCAACTCCTGTCCTCGGGACCCACTAACAGGCCAGATTTTATGTATTACATTGGGGAGATGGAGACTAGAATACTGCAATCACTGAGCAGCAAATTAAATCACCTGTAATATATTTTAGTTATCTTGCAAACCTGGCCTGTTAGTGGGTCCTGAGGACAGGAGTTGAGAACCTATGATCTAGCCCCATGGATTAGTGACTCCTCTCACGGGGTACTCACATTCAAAAACAAAGGAATTAAGTAGCCAGATCCAAAGGTGACAACAAACTCTTTGGTAACGTATTATGACTACTGACCAATTGTTTTAGTTACCAGTTGCCTGAATTGCCCTATACTGCTGCCCTACCAAAGCTCCAATGTCCACCATGCACAAGAGACCTATCGGTCACTAGTACCGGTTATTACCCTTCGTATTAGGTCAAATACTTGCATATGGTGAGCCAAATTATTAGACGGAACTACTCTTTCTTCCATCTATAGGATGCTAACAGATACTGCTGGAAATTAACAACAGAAATTACTTATTAACTGAACCAATTACATTGCCAGCAGGACTGCATGAGCACTTCTCAATACATCCTCATGTATTAATCTAGATTTTGGGACTGTCGACTAACTAACCTGCCACTACAGTGTGTACACACGAGTTCCATTTCCATTTGAAGTTATTTAGATGCCCCCAGACTACATTAATTCAACTCTGCTCTTTCTCTCCTTTCACTCTCTCTCCACACACTAGATCCAACCCCTCGTTAAAGCTCTTATTGGCTGTGTCAGGGCAGATACTATCAAGTATCCACATTGGAAATTTTCCTCCCTAAAAATTACCCATAAATAATTTATCCAATTGGATGAAGAGCACATAATTTGCGGCTGGATTTACAACGTCCGGACTAGTGCTGTGTCTATGTTATTTGTGAGTCCTGTTAGTCATTTATGTTCATGGCAATCTATTTTCATATGATTCAATTTTTTAAATGTTTTGCATAAACTGCACCTTTTTCATGCCATCTTTGGAATAAAATTATTTTGTATCAATTCCGATTAGATCATTACTTGTTGCTATAGGTAACCACCTTCAATTAGCCTACTCTTAGGCTATCCCCCTTTCCCTTCCCCCATTGTTCTTTTGAAATACATATTGGTTACAGCAACAAAACCCAACCGGGTATATGATCAATTATAGGCAGTATTACCGACGACTTATAGATCAGTGGTTTAACTTGCGCATCCCCAAATCCCCACCTTTTTTGTAGGAAGAAAGAGGGTATATAGTTGGCACACTGATCACAAATTCATGGTGGAAAACGCCATTGACCACTAATGTTATGAAGCCACGCCATTACCACCAAAATACAAAAGGGGTATTCACCACAGACCACCACCATAAGGGAGTGCTAACTTCTCTGTGGATTGAATAGTCCTTACCTCTGCACTCTGACTCCTGTATTTTATGTTGTGTCCTAAACTAAGCAATTTTGGGGGTATTATAGAGCTTCAGGTAATGCATTACATCAATTATTTTTAAACAGTATATACTTTTTTTTATTTATGTAATAAAAAATGTAAAACCAAATGGTTATTTAATACTGCCAAAAAGAAAGGTATATCTGTTCCAAAAAAATATTTAAAATATATTTATGTATAATGTTGCATTGTCTGAGTAAATCAGTCAAACCATCACAGCATAGAAAATTGGCCTGTAATGAAGGGCTATATTGCAGGCTAGTTATGGGTAACCTCCACAAATGAAAAAAGTTGTTTATTGGAAGAGCTGTAAAGATATGAAGTGAACTCAAAGTTTGTCTACTAATTTAGGAGAATGCTTCTTAACAAGTTTGGATGTCTTTTAACCACTTGCTTACTGGGCACATAAACCCCCTTCGTGCCCAGGCGAAATTTCAGCTTCCGGCACTGCATCGCTTTAACTGACAATTGCGCGGTCGTGCGACGTGGCACCCAAACAAAATTGGCGTCCCTTTTTTCCCCACAAATAGAGCTTTCTTTTGGTGGTATTTGATCGCCCGTGCGGTTTTTATTTTTTGCGTTATAATGAAAAAAAGAGCGACAATTTAAAAATATATATATATTTTTTACTTGTTGCTATAATAAATATCCCATTTTTTTATTTTTTTTATATTTTTTTTTCTCAGTTAAGGCCGATACGTATTCTTCTACGTATTTTTGTAAAAAAAAAAAAAAAATCACAATAAGTGACTGCTTTGCGCAAAAGTTATAGCACCTACAAAATAGGGGACATAATTATGATTTTTTTTTTTATATTTTTTTTTTACTAGTAATGGCGGCGATCTGCGATTTTTATTGGGACTGCGATATTGCGACGGACACATCGGACACTTTTGACACATTTTTGGCGCCATTCACATTTATACAGCGACCAGTGCTATAAAAATGCACTAATTACTGTATAAATGTGACTGGCATTGAAGGGGTTAACACTAGGGGGTGAGGAAGGGGTTAAATGTATTGCCTGGGTGTGTTCTAACTGTATGGGGGGAGGGGGGTGACTGGGGGAGGTGACCGATGCTGTCTCCCTATGTACAAGAGAAACAGCATCTGTCACCTCACTGACAGGACGTGAAGCTCTGTGTTTACACTCAGAGCTCCACGTCCCTGCTGTCTCACCGACGATCGCGTGTACCTAACGGACATCGCGGCCGCCGGGTACACGCATCGGATCCTCGGTGATGCGTCGGGACTGTTTTTCCCTGCCGCGCGCCACCCTGTGGCGCGCGCGGGGAATTACAAGCAAATCACGTCCAAAGACGTGACCCCGGCGCCTCAGGTCCGTGCTGTTCACGTATTTTGTTAATAGCGCGGACCTGAAGTGGTTAAATGCACAAAATATAAATGGCAACCAGTATGTAGAAGGATGGTCATATACTGTATACTGTATATCATCTGGTTCCTGAGGAACTGGCAGAAACTCACTCAGTGGGTGGCCCTGACAGCAGCTTCCCATCCCACATCCCTCTATTGAACGGTCACGAGGCACAGCAGGAGATTGTCCATCTATACTTTATACCATGGATGGAAGAATTTGTCTTTTT
This sequence comes from Rana kukunoris, assembly GCA_029574335.1. Taxonomy (NCBI): domain Eukaryota; kingdom Metazoa; phylum Chordata; class Amphibia; order Anura; family Ranidae; genus Rana; species Rana kukunoris. The sequence goes on from CM056051.1 coordinate 121,658,012, forward strand.
TTTTTCATGCAACCTGTAGATTGTGATGGAAATAATTGTGCATGGCCAGCTTTAGAAATAACAGTGTAGAATGCTGATCCTGATAATTCTCCAATTGCTTTTAGGAATCAAGAAGAAATGTTTTTCTGTTAGGCCGCATACACACGATCTAATCTATCTGCTGGAAACGGTCCGACGGACCGTTTCAGCAGACAAATTCGATCGTGTGTACAGGCGGACAGACGGGTTTTTCCAGCAGACAAATTTTAAAGCATGCTTTAAAATCTGTCTGCTGGGAACCCGTCCGTCCGACATGTCTGCTGGACTGGTTAGTACACTAACCAGCAGACATATCTGTCTGCACATGCGTCGAATGGAATCGACGCATGCGTGGAAGTGTTTTACTTCCTGGTGACAGTGACGTGGCGGCGTCAACATCACCGCCACGTCACCGCGCTGTCTGCCGGCGGGGATTTTGGTTTGATCGTGTGTACACGATCAAACCAATATATGCCAGCAGACAAATCCGATCAAATCGGTCTGTCAGACCGATTTGATCGGATTTATTTGGTCGTGTGTACGCGGCCTTAGAGCAAATTGGACCATGCTTTATGATAAAATTGAGACATCATCTTGATCAACTCCGGGTTTATTATTCTCTTCTGAAAATTCTAATTGCTGATGCTGATCTGCTGGTCTCTGTGCTTTCTGGGTCACTAAAGAGGAACACAAATACAGGTCTGGAGTTTTTATTTTATTTACTGCAAACTTATGCCTTGTACACATGACTGTTTTTCCTCTCGGAATAAACTCAAACGTTTTTTCCGACGGAATTCCGCTCAAGCTGTCTTGTATACACACCAAATTCCGACCATCAAGAACCCGGTGACGTACAACACTACGACGAGCCGAGAAAAATGAAGTTCAATGCTTCCGAGCATGTGTTGACTTAACTCTGAGCATGCGTGGTTTTTAGTCTGTCTGAATTGCATCCAGACGAATGGTAATTCCGATAGAATGTTTTTCATCGGAAAAATTGAGAACATGTTCTCTATCTAATTCCATCAGAATAAATCCAATGGGGCATACACACGGACGGAATATCTGATGAAAAGCTTCCGTCTGACTTCTTCCGTCGGAAATTCCGCTCGTGTGTACAAGGCATTGGTCATGTTGAAAATATTGAGGTTAGAGAATAAGCTTGACTGGCAGGCAACCAACCATAAGACAACATTAGCAGAAGTTGCCCAAAGGGTGGCACTAAAGAGCTGAAAAAACACGTAGTACGTCTAGTACGTCACTATGTTCGTGTTTGTTGGCTGACAACGTTTTGCCGTCTCTATGCAGACCAATGGAAATCTGAGTGTGTATGAGGCTTAAGAATTCGGTCAACAGCAGGAGCCCCTTATATTTATTTAAGTACAGAAAACCATCATCAGTTTAATTATACACAATAAAAAAGATACAATTTGAATTTTGTTTTGATAGTGAGAATACACAGATAGTAACAGTCTGTATAAACTATATAAAGTAATGAAAAAAATCAAATATCGCCTGCCTCACTACCTATTTTTAAAACAAAATGCTAAAAAATTTGAATGCTGTCCATAGCGCCTTCAGCACTATGGACAGCACAACTCATACTATAATACGAACAGCAAATTAGTAGGTGATACTCCTTTTTTTTACATACATTCGATGCAAAAAATGTGAATGGTAAATCAGGTCCAAACAAGGAAGCAGCCCACCCAAAAAAGTGTGATAGCATAATGGTGATATCCTTTTGCACCATTCAGTAAAATCTGGACTCACTCTTGTAAATCTGTTGTATAGCCCCTCTTATAATCAGTGCATATACTTCTGCAGAAGTATGAATTTATTAGCAGAAATATCTTCTCACCCTCAAGGCTACATGTCTTCAATAAATGCTTGACAACACCATAATTTGTATATTTATGTTAATTAAAGCATGGGCTTTGTTCCATAGCCTGCAGTGTTCTAAGATTTTATGAGTGAAAGACTGAAAGTGATTTGCTCCTCCTTAGGGGTCTGCCAGTGCTGTAAGAAGACAGTAGCAGTCACAGACAGCTGACTTGCATCAACAGTCATCGTTCAACAGGTATAACAATATTCCTATCAACAACGTTCATCATATTACATATGCATACAGTTTACTCTCATTTGATTATCAAGTTGGTTGATTTCATAAAAAAAAAAGAATTGCAGTTATAATCAGATTAAAGTGTTTCCAGCAGCCATTTTGTCTGCTTATGTTTGTTGACAAATCACCCATGGCAACTACAAACAATCTGTTTAAGTGGGCAGGGACCTTAGGCCATCATCACATGGACACCCTCTGATCCTTCTCATCTGGGGATTCTAGACTGATGCCCTGCTCAGTCAGACCATAATGGAAACGGATGACACATATGTGACATCCGTGTATATTCCAAATTCCAAAAAGGCCAACCATGTAAACCTTATGGGTGGCCATATGTAAGCAGACGTGCATCCACCACTATCTGCCTACATCCAGTTAGGTCAGTGAAAAGATCCTGGACACAAACTTTTTCTGTTTGTTTCAACAAAGCTGAACGCACTAATATAATGGGCTAATATAAGCAGATACACGTCTGTATACATTATCAATAGGGATAAATTAAAGTTTAATTTGATTTATGAAATTACAGGTCAAAAATGGACTGACAGAATGTCTGTGAAAGGGGACTTATGTGGACCACCCATGGTGTGTATCTAAAGCCAACACTTATTTTTTTCCAAAAACGCTAGTTTTGGAAAGAGTGGGGAATGGTTAGAAGTGAACCTATTTCATGTTCTTATCTCCCAACTGATGAGATTCATCATCTCTATTTTTCATGGTGACCATTGTCACCAGGATAGAAGGTAGAGAGAAATCCAAAATCACTGGAACTGGAGGTGAGGGCAAATCTTTCAGTAGGAACACCTATTTTGATAAAAATGTCTATTTGAGAAAAATAGCACATATTTCCAATAGGAGCAAAATATATTATTCAGGAAAATGTATAATATGAACTTGCACTTCAAGTTCATATACATTTAGACATGCTAATTGCCTGAGAATCTAAAAGAGAAAAAGCTCCTCTTTTGTCACCTTTCAAATGCTTGTCCTTAAATGATCGAATGCATGATAGAATTCACAATCCCAGTTCTAATGTTCTAATTCTAACTTCCAATGACATACAGTACATATTGTATATACATATTTTTAAACAGTTTTAAAATTAAGTAGGGCTGTGCAAATTAACTTTTAATTAATCGATTACTCTTTAATTTTTTGATCGATTAAAATTCTTTTGATTGGTACTCACCTCTCCACCGGCTTCTGGGCCTTCAGGGAGTTCCGTCGGAGATCCGGTGATGTCACGTACATCGGCGGGGCTTGCCCTGTCCATCTGAAGGGCTCCTTTGCTGTGCCTTCATATCTGCGTGCTGGCGGGACCTTACTATCTGCCACATGCAAGGGCTGATACACTTCCCTCTATCACTTCCCTCTATCAACCTGGGATTTTACAACCATCCACTGGGAGTTGTGATAGTTCCCTTTATGGGACATCTACATGCCGACAGACTGATGTTAACTCTCTCCTCATCTGGATTCAGCAGTGGCATCGTTGTACACATTTTTATACCAGTATCATACATAGCTACATGTTTTTATGACTGCTTTTGGTACCGTTTGGTATTACTCGCACCATTTTTACAGTTTATGTAGCTACATCGATTTTATCTCCAGTGCAATATTTATTTTGTTACCTACTTGAAGACTATAAAAGTTTTAATGCTATTCTCATCAAGCACTGCCTTTGTGTGGTTTTTCCAGTGGTTGGTAGCTGCACTGGGAATCGGCCTGCAAGGTCAGCTAAAAGTAGTTGGATCTGTATGTGCGTTACTTATAATTAATCAAAATTAGTTGATTAATCGATTAAAAAAAAAAAGATTAATTGAACACAAAAATTTTGATCAGTAACAGCCCTAAAATTACGTTTAATCTGCTTTTTTTCCCTTTATTGGTTCTTCCTCCTTTTCCCCTTCATTAACATGCTAATTAATTTTTAAATAAAGTATTTTTATTTTTAATTTAGAGCCAGTGATGTCACTTTTCTATGCCTTGCAGACAGATCATTGCTGGTGCGAGAGGGTGGCGCCCTGCCTCAGTGATTCTCTCAAAAGCCTTCAGCCCTGATGCAAACAGTGGTCTGACTCTTGGGTGGAGTTAAATTATTAAAATGCTTTGATAGGTGGATGTGAGTCTGGAGGACTGGACATTCCTAATAGTAACCATACATTCTTAAATGATTCATTTATGATCGATCTCTTTTGATAGGAATTTTTAATCTATAGTCAACAACCCATTTGATTAGATTATCAATCACATCTTTGTTTCCATCATGTTATTTGATCAATTGAAATATGATTGTATTCATGAACAAAGTATCTCAGTGCTGCCAACTGATACAAATCTATCAATATTATGTCTGCCATGGCCAATCAAATGCAATCAAAACTGAATCTAAATCAATGGGAAAGGAAGTTATGGCTAGTAAATTGCTTGTGGGTTTGATTGTTTTTATCCAATCACATCAATGAGATAAAAAAGAAAATCAAAGCAGTCCTATATCTTTTTCAGGCTCTCCCGATTGCGACGGACAACCTTTTCTGAAGACGCTTCAAAGAGAATTCATCCAATTTGTTTGGGTCCAATCACATTCTCGTTTGTCCTACACCTACCTTACCATGCCCAAATTGCATGCTGGCATAGTTCTTTCAGAAACTTTAAGTATATACAATGGATAGCATTAGAAAGATCTTGTTGAATTTGTTTTACCTTGGGTCAAACTGGAATTTATCACAGACCTTAACAGCCATCCCACTATAAGCCTAATGCCGCGTACACACGACCATTTTTAATGGTCTAGAAAAAACAACGTTTTTTCAACCCCATTCTTGTTAAGCCTGCCTTGCCTACACACGACTGTGAAAAAAAAATGCTCGAGCAAAGCGCGGTGACGTACAACACGTACGACGGCACTGTAAAGGGGAAGTTCCTTTCAGATGGCACCACCCTTGGGGCTGCTCTTGCTGATTTTGTGTTCGTAAAAGTTTGGTGAGAGACGATTCATGCTTTTCAGTCTGTTACAGCGTGATGAATGTGCTATCTCCATTACGAACGCTAGTTTTACCAGAACGAGCGCTTCCATCACATAACTTGCTTCTGAGCATGCACGTTTTTTTCACATGGTTAAAGCCCACACAACGTTAAAAACGATGACGTTAAAAACGACGACGTTAAAGACGACGCAAAAATTTAGAGCTTGTTCTAAATTTTTAATGGCCAATTTTAACATAGCTAAAAATGCTCTGGAGCCCACACACGTTCGTTTTTAATGACATTGAAAAAAATATGTAATTTTTCACATGGTGAAAAATTGTCGTGTGTACGCGGCATATCTCACTGTGTCTAATGCTAGCACAGTGGCTATTAGGTTCTAGTTCTTAAACTTCTCTGGAGTTGGGTAACCCAGAATTTTCACTTGGTCTTGCGGATTGATGTTTTTAAACAACTTCTTAAGATGGGTACCTATACTTTCAGAAAATTCCTTTGTGGACCATGGAGATCACAACAATTAACAAATTATCCTTTGGTGTTAAAAGGGGGACTTTCTCTCGATTGGAAATGTCTTTTGAAGAATTATGCTTTGATTTTGGTGCTCTCCTCACACACAATATTGGCTGTGTACAAATTTTGATTTATCCATCTTATGCCACGTATACACAATCGGAAATTCCGACAAGAAAACTGTGGATTTTGGCTCAAACTTGTGTTGCAAATCTTGTCGGAAACTCAGACCGTCAAGAACACGGTGACATACAAGACGTATGACAAGCCAAGATCAATGACGTTCAATAGGCAGTTTGGCTCTTCTGCTTGATTCTGAGCATGAAAGGAAAAGAGAGATACGGGTACATATGGTTCCATTGGATGATGTTTTTTTTTTTTTTTTTTCAAGAGATCTGTTTATTAATCAAAAAGAAGAAATAGTACATACAGGAGAAAATTGAGACAGTCAATGAGTGCATCTTACAGTATTTTCCAGACGACAATATACAATAACAGATCTTAACAGAACAAATAGGAGTTTAAGACAGCCTGTTCAGTGCCAAAAACATTCAGTAACCATGAGGTAGCGACAATACATAACTCTTGGGGTCCCACCTCTATCTGCTACACACAACTCCCCCCACCCAGGGGACAGAGCAAGAGAAATGGATCACTGCTCTTTTGACTATATACATGTATCCGCGGCCTTGAGCCACCTATCCCACACTTTTTCGAATTTAGTGGGACAACCCCTGTGAGAGTACATCAATTTTTTGTATGGTAAGACTGCGTTGACCTCCGCAATCCATTGCGAAATATCCGGAGGAGTAGGTCTCATCCACCTCCTGGCCACCACCTTTCGCGCAGAGAAGAGTGTTTCATGTATAAATATTTTAGAGAACTTGTTAATGTCGGGGTTAGGGAAGATTCCTAGGAGACACAGTTTTGGTTCAAGGGTGATGGGAGAACCCATTGTATCGTGTAGGAACCTTACGACTGAGGACCAGAAGGATTGTATCTTAGGGCATTGCCAAAGAAGGTGGTAAAAGGTGCCTAGTCCGTGATTGCACATTGGACAGGCAGCCGAGGAGTCATTTTGGTATTTTGAGATCCGTAACGGTGTAAGATAAGCTCTGTGCGTTATAAAAATCTGGGTCAGTCGATCAGACAACTTGGGAGAGGCCAATTTACACGTATCTAAGGCGTCGCTCCATTCATCATCTGCGATTGGGCCAATGTCTCCCTCCCACCTAGTTTTAAGGGAATACGCCGCCACGGTCGCTGTAGGGAGTGACAACATGCTGTAGAAGTTGGAAATCAGTTTCTTAGGGTCAGGGTATTTCACTGCCTCCATCAAGGGGTTGTTTTCTATGGGAGGGTTAGCTTGGGGGAATTGTGCACGAAATGCGTGACGAAGCTGTAGGTATCTAAAGTACATGTGGTCGGGGAGTGAGAATTCTGACTTTAGGCGTTCAAAGGTTTTTAATCTTCCATGTAAGGTGATATGGGTTACATAGAATATGCCTCTCAAGCTCCACAGCCCGCTATCCGGAAGTACCTTAAATTCAGGAAGGGCTACATTGTGCCAAAGAGGGGTGAAGCTGTTCAAGGGGGATATGTGTAGCTTAGTTGACGCTAGGGTCCACACCCTCCTATACTGATACAGGAGAGTCGTACGGTCTGTCTGTCCACCCGCTCTCCCCGTCCCCGCAGCCACCGCCACCATGGAGTCCAATGTTGGGCGAGACCAGTCTGGGCATAGGAAGCCCAGGAATCTGTCCCTGTCAGTCTTGTCTATGTGAAAGAGTTGTGAGAGTTGGGCAGCGAGGTAGTACAGGTTAAAGTCAGGGAGGGCCATCCCTGCGAGGTCAGTTGGGTTTTTAAGCCTATGCCACGGAAGTTTATGCCTATTATTGCCCCATACAAATGGTTTTAGAAGAGCCTCGATGGATTTGAACAGCCTAAGCACCAGATACACAGGAGAGTGCCAGAGCACGTATAAAATTTTTGGCAACAAAATCATTTTAATAAGGCTTATGCGGCCCATGACACCCAGAGGCAAACGTGCCCATACCTGTGTCCTGTGCTTAAGCATGCATTGGATGATGTTTACTTGTTCTCAGGAATATGAAACGATTTTGGCAGTTCATTCCACTCATCTTCTTCTATGGTAGCATGGAGTGAATTACCAGGACTCTCCCTTCTCTCTCCCCTACCCCCTTATGGTCTAGGTCACCCCGTAGGTCTGGAGTGCACCGCGCAAGGTAGTGAACCTGACTGCCTGCTGCGGATGGAGCTCTAGCTGATACAGGAGGGTTGGTCAAGGAGGTGCCTGCAAGGAGGGTTGCCAACCAATAGTGATCCTTCTCCTTTTACGACACGTATTCTTGGGTCCTTTGCAGGCTTTGAAGCACAGCAAATTTGCGGAGGCATTAAAAGCAGACTCCTCTGGGTCACTGAGGATTATGGTATCCGGAACTGCCTCCTCCACGCCATCTACTACTCTCAAGGGTTCTGCAGATGGAAAACCATCTCTTACTGTTTGACGTATGTCTTCCTCTGCTTCAATACCTTCAAAACTGCCAGAATTCTCCTCCTTCTCCTCCCTCTCTTGTTGTGTGTTCTGTGGCATAGGAACATTGGGGTCTGCATAAAGTAGGCCTTGAGAGGAAAGAAAGTCCTCCTCTTCCTCCCACTCCTCTGCCCTGTCCATTTTGCCATGTAGAGCCTTATAAGAGTCTGCGATGTAGCGTAAAGTCAATTAGCTGTAAGCCATAATCTTCAACATTAAAATAAATGCTTGACAAATATCAATCCGTGTATAATGCAGCTATATAAAATATATGAGTTTTTTAATTGAATTTTTATGAGATGCACATGTGTGCGTGTGTATATATATATATATATATATATATATATATATATATATATATATACATATACACACAGTGATGGGGTGATCATAAAAAAAAAAAACTGTGTGAAAATAAAAATAAAGAGACAATATAACAAATGCAGCCACCACATCTTTGGGTTTAGCTTTTTCTAAGTAACAATTACCTATTTTTTTTTTTTAAAGCGTAGCTACCCCCGAAGGAGCCACTGGTTGATTGTTGGGTCCGGCACATTACGTAGCTCTAGCGTTGTCTAGGGGTGTGATGCATGAACAAAGTAGTGAGCAGAGGTCCAGACATTCAATAAAGTTTTCCAAGGCTTTATTTCCAGGCCAACACAGCCAACATCAACAGTTAGGAGAGAAAAGGTTGATAAGAGTAAAGGGATGAACTTGCAGTGTCAGGCCTGGATATAGGTGGGCAATCCAGCCCTTAGTAACTGTGGTCCGTAATGGATGAATATAGGGCGAATCCTTCCAATGGACTCCAGCCCGGGTCACCGGGAGACAGTAGTGCGTACCTGTAACTCCCGGTCACCAGATCCCTGATTAGTGCGGCACTCAGCCTTAGATCCGTTTCAATGGAACCTGGAACCCAGTGGATTACTTGGGTCCTCTTTCGTCTCCGGTTGAGGCTCGATGAAGCCTGCAAGCTTGACCCTGAAGATGGATGCCGCATCTAGCACCGGGACCCAGTGAAGATTTTAGAACACATGACACCTGTCACAGATATACACCTCCTCAGCATGCCCTACGAGGGAAGAACTCCTCTAATTGGCTGCTGGGGAAGACTTGCTCTGCCAGAAATCCCGCTGGCGCCAACTACTGGCCAGAGATGATACCACATCCCTAGAATGCAGATTGGTCCAGGAGACCTTTCTGGACCGACAGGGGTCATAATTTAAATAAATCACGAATGGGAGCAACGTAGCTCTCCCATTCTAGCTAACTTTAGCGTAGTGCCCATACTGAAAGTAAGGGGGCGCTACATAAGAATAATATTTGTTTATGAAATCTTATTAGGTTTCTAACATAATTTTGTAAATTAGGTAATGCCAGTGAAACTATGATTGCTTGGTTTCTATGTACTGGAATTATGAATTTTCCCTTACATTCAGCTCCCATTACAAGGGCTACCAGAAAAAAACAGAAATATTGGGTCTCCATAGCAAGAAAACAGACAACAATAGAAACATGACAGGGGCTCTAAACCTTACATATTCTATTCAAAAGTTTTGGTTTTATATACACTTTATAAATAAGATGATTTTAAAAACTAGCAGCGTGAATGCCAGCCAGCAATGCAAGAATAGAATAGCAGCACAGTAGTAAATCCTTGAAAGTCAAAACCCTTTATAATAGAGTCTGACGCTTGATGAAATATTATGTCTGAGCTATAAAATAATCTAATTATGTTACGAGAGAATCCCTCAAATTGTACTACGTACTTTTTATTGCTTCCTTTAGTTTATTAGATGACTTGAAAAAAAAATTTAAACTCATGTGCTGCCCTCTAGTGGAGGAATGAGCATGTACCAAAACTTATTTTGCAATTAAAGGAGAAGTATGGCCGAATGGCTCTCTTGGCCATACTTTTGCTATAGGTCACAGGAGTGCTCTTTGTTCTGCACTCCTGTGACCAAGATCCAGCCAACATTAAGTTTGTGTGGGCTTTTCACCTCCCTTCTAAGATGTTTGCTGAAGGGAGTGGGACACTGTTTTGGGATCCAATGCTCGCTATGTTGGGGTTGGCAGAGCTGGGTGGGGGGTGGGTAGGGATGGAGATTTGGGAGGATTTCCCACAGGACTGTCCGGCAGGGAATGTCCGCCCAGAGTGGAAGTTGGAGGATAGGTTTGCTCCTGTTTGTTACTATTGTCATTTTTTACTGTTCTTATGCTGCATATGTCAACCATCTTGCAAGTGTTGCATTTTGTGGGGGGCTGCATTGACTGCTTGCTATTGCTATACTCATATGCTACTTGCACACGCTCATGGCTGACACAGTTAAAATTATTTCTTTGAATATTAGAGGGCTGAATTCACCTCACAAGCGGTCCCTGATGTTTTCCTATCTGAAAAAGTATAGGACTCATATTATCTGTCTTCAGGAGACGCACCTTATGGGCCCTGCGCTTAAATATCTTAAGCGCCCCTGGCTAGCCTTTCTGTACCATGCCACTTACTCCAATTACTCAAGAGGGGTCTCGGTCTTGATAGCTAAGACTCTGGGGGCCGAGACTCTGAGTGTACAAACAGATCCAGCGGGTCGTTTTGTTATACTTACTCTTCGCGTAGCTTTTTCAATCTTTACGTTGGTGAATGTATATATCCCTCCACCGTTTTCACCAGAGGTCCTTTCTAAATTGTCCCTAATGCTTTTGCCTAGGTCTCCTGGACCCCTACTTTTTGTAGGTGACTTTAATGCTGTGCTTGACCCATCTGTGGACCGCCTGCGGGGTGGGGGCAGACCATACCCCTCATTTGTTGATTGGACTCAGGTTTACTCTCTCAAGGAACTGTGGCGGTGGAAACACCCAGATGACAGGCAATTTTCCTGTCATTCGGACTCATTCCACACTATGTCACACATAGATATGGCATTTGCTCCATCAGATGTACTATCTTTGGTGCATTCGGCCACATACCTACCCAGAGGTATATCAGACCATGCACCCCTGATGGTCGGTCTCCTCCTCTTGCCAAAATCAGGCCCTAGGGTCTGGAGGTTGAATCCCTATTGGCTCGAGGACGAGCTGGTACAGGCTGAGTGCCAAAAGGATATGGTTGACTATTGGACCATCAATCAGGATTCAACCGGTATCAGCAATGCCTGGGAGGCCTCCAAGGCAGTGCTGAGGGGGTCCTTTATGTCAATTACGGGTATATTGCGTAAGAACAATCAAATACACACTGAAGAATTTGAGCAAGGTATGGTGTTATCTGAGGCTGAATACTCTAAATGTCCCAATGCCGATACACTGGCCACATGGCTAAATAATCGCAGGAAGTACGAACTTAGGCTGTTAGACCTGACTAAGAAACGCATGCTCTATGTTACACAAAAGACATTTGAACATGGTAACAAGGCGGGTCGCCTGCTCGCGTATATTACAAGAGCGGAGAGTACCCCTATCTCTATTCCTAGGATATTGACTGTAGCAAACCATATAAGTGATGTCCCTCAGGAAATAGCAGAGGCCTTTCTTTCCTTTTACCGTGACCTTTACACCTCCAGGGCTGACTACTCGGACGTGCAGCTTGATGACTACTTGACTCAGGTACCTCTTCCAACACTGACAGACATGGTGCGGGAGGAACTGGATGAGCCGCTGTCTGTGGAGGAACTGTTACTCGCAATCTCACAGATGCCGGCTCATAAATCTCCAGGTTTAGACGGGTTTCCAATGGAATGGTATAGGCAGTTCCAAAATCTACTTGCCCCTCTATTACTTAAAACTTATAATGCAGCTTTGAAGGAGGGGGTGCTAACCCCCTCGATGAGGGAAGCATTGATTGTTCTACTCCTTAAGCCCAGAAAAGACCCCTTGAAATGTGACTCCTACCGCCCTATATCCCTTATAAACGTGGATGCAAAGATTCTGGCTAAGGCCCTGGCGAATCGCCTGAACAAAGTGGTTGCTCGCTTAGTGGGGTGTGATCAGGGGGGCTTTATCCCGGGCAGGTCAACTAGAATGTATATACGTAGACTGTTTCATAACTTGTCCTATGTACATGACTGCCTCCCGACACGGGTTGTGGTGTCCCTGGACACTTGCAAGGCCTTTGACAGTGTGGAATGGCCATACCTGTTCCGGGTCTTGCAAATGTATGGTTTTGGCCCTCGTATGGTTGCCTGGATTAGACTCCTCTATACCATGCCGCTTGCTCGTATTCGTATCAACTCGCAAATTACAGAGACCTTCCGAATTACTAGAGGAACCAGACAGGGGTGTCCGTTGTCACCCCTGCTTTTCGCCCTGGCCATGGAACCTCTCGCTATCAGGATACGTATCTCCCCGCTACTCAAAGGGTTGCCCATCAATGGTATGGAGGAGCGAATCTCGCTATATGCTGACGATACGCTGGTGTATTTAGCAGATGCCCAGGACTCACTAGCTAATGTGTTAAAAATGGTGTCTGACTTTGGGGACTTTTCGGGATTCAGAGTGAATTGGGAGAAATCCATTATCTACCCCATAGATCAATCGCCCACCCCTCAAATCCACCCAGACTCTAAATTGTTAGTGGCCACCTTGTTTAGATATTTGGGAGTAGTGGTTCAGTTGCCACTGTCCCTGTACATTACCAACAATCTGAGCCCTGTGCTGCTACAGCTGCAGTCTCAGACTAATCAGTGGAAAGACTTACCTCTGGATTTGATGGGAAGAGCCAATGTTTTGAAGATGATATACCTACCTAAGTTACTGTATGTCCTAGCTAATGCCCCATGCAAAATCCCAAAAGCATTGTTTAAGAGCATTGACTCGATCTGTATAACATTTCTGTGGAATGGTAAGGCCCCTAGAATAGCTCTGGAAACACTTAGACTACCCTCCCATTTGGCAGGACTGGCTTTCCCTGACTTCTACCTTTATTACCAAGCCTCCCAACTGGTGAATATTCATGACTGGCTACACCCTGACCCCAATAATGCGTGCACCACCACTGAAGGGGCTATGGTCACTTCGTTTGAGACACTACACAACATTATATACCGCAGGCGTACCCCCCCGGGACCGGGACTGACTGTACTGCAGACGTCACTATCCCTGTTTAAAACAGTGACTCTCAAACATGCCCCGGGTTCCGGGGTGACCTCTCCAAATAATCCGCTATGGTTCAACACGTCACTTCCAGAATTTAATTCTTTACCTGACCCTCAGAGATGGATATCCAAGGGGATTAAATACCTATGCCACCTATATACCGCAGAAGGCCTTAAATCCTTTTCCCAGTTGTAAGACGACTTTAATCTGCCCCCCAAATATTTATTCTTTTATTACCAGCTAAGACATGCCGCGCGAGCCCAGTTTGGTTCCTTGGATAGTCCACTTGCGATTCCTGACCTAGAAAAGCTTTTGCGTTCCCCGGACAGAACGAAACTCATCTCTAACTATTATTTAGCCTTAACGGTGAACTCTAATCCTAGATTTAAGGCAGCGCAGAGCAAGTGGGAATCCTTAGACATTACTTTTTTTTTTTTTTTTTAATTTATTTTTTCTTCACATCAGCTCATATCTTGCGTGTGAGACCCGCTCATATTTGAGGCTTCGATCGTCTCGACTAGCGGATTTGCATCATTTGTGAATCATTTCTGATTTTCGTTTTGCTTCTTCACATAATTATGTTTTTTTTTTTTTTTTTTTTTTTTTTTTTTTGGGGGTAACAAAAAAAACGTATATTTTTTCCCCCCTCCCCCCCCCTGGTGGCTCCCAGGACTCTCGCATAGGATTTTTCTCTTTCTCTTTTCCTCCTCTTCCCTCTCTCCCTCCTCCTCCTCCCCTCCCGTAGGAAGTTCAAAGAAAGAGAAGGACAAAACAAACAAAAGGAAAAAAAAAAAAAAAAAAAAAAAGAAAAAAAAGGAAAGAGAAAGAGAAATGCCATTCCGGTCCCAGCTCCTGTAGCATCTCATTTCAGTCTTACTCCCCCAATCTCCTCTGACCTCTGACCTATTACAAAATTCCATGTTGTTTTGAAAAGCCTCCATTTATGCCATCTGGAGCGATAATCGTTATTCGCGTCAGTAACACAATCTTTCAATTCTTCCATCTTGTACATTTGTTCGACCGCTTCTATCCATTCCCAGATCTGTGGACCTTCCCTTTCTTGCCATTTTTTTGGAATCAGCTTTTTAGCTGCGTTTAATAGGTGCGGGAGTAAAGATCGTTTATATTTCTTCACTCCCCCCTCATTGCAGTGAAACAGGCAAGTCCACGGATCCATCTTTAACTCGAGACCTGTAATCTCTTTTATGTATGAGAGGATGGATTTCCAGTACTCTTTAATTATGGGGCATGTCCACCATAGGTGGGCCATAGTGCCTCTTTCCGGACACCCTCGCCAGCAATTGGCCGACTGATCCCTCTTAAATTTGCTAGTTTGTACCGGGGTGAGGTACCATCCAGAGATGCATTTGTAATTCATCTCCGCTATGGAGTAGTCTATAGCCGAGGCATGGGTCAGATGCATTATCCTATTGATCGAGTTTTTCCCTCTATCGATCCCTAACTCCCTTTCCCATTTTTCTACTAGTGGTGTAGCCCCTCGTGCTCCAATCTTAATAAGTATTTTGTAGAGTTTGGATATCGTGCCCCTAGTGTTCACTGTTGTGCATAGCTTTTCTAAGGGAGTCAAATCCGACCCCGCTCGTAATGGTTGGGGTAGTTGCTTGGTGAAGTGTTTTATCTGTGAATAGTGCCAGCTATCTAAATTCCATGTGTCAACTCTTGTTTTCAGAACCTCAAAGGCTGCCACCTCTCCTCCTATTATAATGTCTCCCAGATATACCGTGTCTTTTTTGATCCAGTTTCCCCCGATTTTATCCTCACCAGGTGCGAAATATGGATTGTTTTTTAAATTAATGAGTGGGGAATTATAAGGGTTTTTTGTGAGTGTCAGTACCCTATCCCACATTTTCAATGTGCTTTTTGTGAGATAAAATAGATTGTGCTTCAGTGGTCGATATTGATTTGGGATCCATAAAATTTTTTTTAGTAAATCATTAGTTTGGAATTTCTCGATTTGGATCCATCGTTTCTCTTCTTTGTCCCTGGCCCATTCTACTGCTCTGGAGAGTATCGCCGCCCGGTAATAACTTTTAATATCTGGGGCCGCAAGGCCTCCGTCCAGTTTGTCCTGTTTCAGATTTAAGAGAGAAATTCTGTACTTTTTATTTTTCCAGATGAAGTTCATTGCGACAGAATTTAATTTATTCAGATATTGAGAGGGTAGTGAGATTGGTAATAGCTGAAATTTATACAGTATTTTAGGAATGTAAATCATCTTTAAGATGTTGATGCGACCGACCCAGGAGATGGGTTTGTTTCTCATTCTCGTCAGTTCGTTTTTGATTTCATTTAATAATGGTATAAAATTTATCTTGTAGATCTTCCTTTCCGTGTTGGCTAGTTTAATCCCCAGGTAATTTAATTCTTTCTGCCAAGGGAAATCACAGATCTCCTTAACTAGATTCACTTGGTTTTTATTAAGGTTTATATTTAAGATCTCAGATTTGGTTACATTTATTTTAAAGTTGGAAATGGTTCCATATTTTTCTAATATCTGAAGGATCTTAGGGATAGTTTTTTCCGGGACCGTGATATAAAACAGGATATCGTCCGCGAAGGCAGAGAGCTTATGCTCCTCCTCTCCAACCCGGATCCCTTTAATTTCTGGTTCATTTCTTATTGTAGACAATAGGGATTCCAGTGACAAAATGAAGAGGAGGGGAGACAGGGGACATCCCTGTCTGGTCCCGTTTCTCAGCCTGATAGTTTCTGAGAGAGTGCCATTGACCTTGCATCTTGCGGTAGGCTGGTGATATAATGTCTTGGTCCAGTTTACAAACCGGTTGCCTAGTCCTACTGCCCCTAGTGTGTGTATCATGAGACCCCAGTCTACCCTGTCAAAGGCTTTCTCAGCATCTACTGACAGGAGTAGACTAGGGGTCCCATCCCTCTGGGTCTTTTGCATCAATAGTAGGGCCCTAATAGCGTTGTCCTTACCTTCCCTGTTGGGGACAAACCCCACCTGGTCGGGATGTACCAGACTCTGCATTACTCCCTTCAAACGTTCGGCTAAAACTTTAGCAAAAAGTTTGGTGTCTATGTTCAATAGAGATATGGGTCTATACCCAGAACAAAGAGATCTATCCTTCCCTTCTTTAGGAATAATAGCCACTGCAGCTGTTGAGGCTTCAAGACTGAGTTGGTATTTGGTACCCAGATCGTTGAAGTATTTACAGAGTCTGGGTATCAAAATTTCACTTAACCTTTTGTAATACAGGACCGAGAACCCGTCGGGGCCGGGGCTCTTATCCACAGCCATATCTTTTAGGGCGTTTTTGATTTCAAGGGTTGTCATAGGTCTGTCTAGGATTAAACTTTGTCCCTCATCGATTTTTGGTAGATTTGCGCTATCTAGGAAGTCTCTTATTTTCTCATCTCTAGATCCCTCGTGCCCATCAAATCTTTTTATCATAAAAAGTTCTTCATAGTATTTTTTGAAGGTATCAGCAATATCTGCAGTGGCATACACAAGTTCGCCATTTGGTCGCCTAATTTTTTCGATATAGTTCCTAGTTTTCTTTTTTTGTGCTATTTTAGCTAGGTATTTATTTGGTTTATTGCCCCACATATACCTCTCCCTCAAGATGTTATTGAGTTTGACCCTGGCGTCTGATTCCATTATCTCCTTTAATTCGTTTCTCTTTATCACTAAGTTAAGATATGTATTTTTTTTTCCCCTTTCTTTGTGTTTTTGCTCTAGGTCTGCTATCTCACCAATTAGGGTATCCCTCTGTTTGTTTTTCTCCCTTTTCCTTCGGGCGCCTTCTGCAATTAAGATCCCTCTAATATAAGCCTTATGAGATTCCCATAACGTTGCCATGGAAATTTCATCTGTATCGTTTGTTTCAAAAAATTGTTTTAATTCCATTCTCACCCTCTCAACTCCGGCCTCATCGCGAATCAAATAATCGTTGAGACGCCATGGCATCTGTTTGGTGTTAATATATGCAGTTTTGATTGTCATCGTGATAGGAGAATGATCTGATAAAGTCATTATACCTATGCCTGTTTCCGTAACATAGTCCAGCAACCTGTGGTCTACCAGGGCGTAGTCGATCCTGGAATACGTTCCATGGGGTGAGGAGTAGAATGTGTAATTCCGCTCTCCAAAATGGAACGCCCTCCAGGCATCGACCACCTGGCAGTCCACCATCTTGCGTCTAATTTTTTGTAGGTTTATGTTATTTATGTTTCTCCTCGGGCAGGTACTGTCCTCTTTAGGATCTAGAACAAAATTCAGATCCCCCATCAGTAATATGAAGCCCTCTGCAAATGCGCTCATTTTGTCTAAAATCTTATTTAAATACTTTATGGGTTGGCTGTTGGGAGCATAAACATTTACAATGGTATATACATGGTTTCCAATTTTCCCTTTTAGAAATAGGTACCTGCCGTCTGGGTCTACCGATCTTGCCATAAGGGCAAAATTTACCCCTCTGGCAAAACCAATGGCTACCCCTCTAGCCCGGTTTGTTATGGCATCGCCATAGTACCAAATGGGGTATGTGGGAGAATACAGTCTTATATTAGAGTTCAGGGTCAGGTGTGTTTCCTGTAGGAGAATCACATCCGCCCTGTATAGTTTGATTTCCTCCAAGATCTGTATTCTCTTACCTCGAGAGTGCAGGCCTTTTACATTGTAAGATAGGAACTTTACTTCTGCCATTTGGCACTTCCAATCCTAAATTTTCTTACAGGGTCCCTGAGAGCCACCTTTCCTTTATCCTCCCGATTTCGACCCCCTTCCTGAGAGCCCCCATCCCTTTGTCGCCACCCTCTCCTCCCCCCTTGTCCCCACTCTTTCCCCCCCCCACCTCTAATCCTAGATTTAAGGCAGCGCAGAGCAAGTGGGAATCCTTAGACATTACTATGACGGAAGATGACTGGACTGAGTTCTGTGACACTTTTAAGACCTCTGTTATAGCCTCTAGAGACAGGGTGATCCAACTAAAGATTTTCCACCAATCACACTTGACCCCGGCCAGGATGCACAGAATGGGCATACTGGCCTCGGCAGATTGCTTCCGCGGCTGCGGGCAGGTGGCATATTTTATTCACTGCTTTTGGAATTGCCCCATTGTAGAAGACTTCTGGAGAAGTATAGGATCCTTCCTCTCTTCCGCCTTGGGGCTCCCCAATATACTGGACCCCAAAAACTGTCTGCTGGGGGTCTTTGGTGATCTCGCTGTTCCCTCCCAGGTCAAAAAATTACTTTGAATCCTATATTTCTATGCTAAAAAGTCTATCCTCTTGACCTGGAAGGGAGCGGCGACCCCGACAAGGAGCCTATGGTTGAAACTAGTTAATGACGCCCTCCCGCTCTACAAGCTTACCTTTGAAATTAGAAAAAGTAACAAGTCATTTAATAAGATCTGGGGCAGGTGGCTGGCTAGCCCCCTGACCCTATCTCCTGTACAGCCGTAAAAATAATGTTGGTGGTGTGGTATCCACTTGATAGTATAACCTTAATATGCAGTCCCACAAGGTGGTTTTACTGCCTTTCTACCCTGATTGTATGCAGCGTTCTACTCTGTCTTATACTTTCAATATACATATGCTGTTTATAATGGTGTGATGTGACTGAGGAGCAAACAAGTTTGGTTGTCTGTTCTGTGTTGTTTAATTTTTGTATGTGTTGTATTGTTGGTTTTGTGAAAATTTCAATAAAAATATCTTTAAAAAAAAAAAGTTTGTGTGGGCTGTCATTACAGAGCTGGTCCAGGCTCTGCAAAGATCCTAACAATAATGGCGGGATCCCCCCAGATGCCTGACCGGCAGCTGGTTCAGCCTCTCACCGAGCCTCTAAGAGCCTGAGCCAGCTGGTCATACCCCCTTTACAGTCCAGAGCTCCAGTGAGCGCTGGAGGGGCAGAGCACAGAGTGGTGACTGAGCTGAAAAAAAAGAACTGAGTGATCAGCAGTGCTTGCTCAGTTCTCTGTGTATAGCTGGCGGGGGACAGATGCAGCATCCACCTAGATAAGTATGTATGTTTATTTTTTCTTAAATACTGCACATCTCTTATCATATTTGAGTCATAGAAATTTTTACTGTCGTCTATACCAGGGCTCAAAATTTCAAGTCCTGAGCTACTAGCCAGGCCTCAAAAGTTACTTGCCACCAGTTGCCCCACCTAATTCATACACTGCCCTGCGCCTAATTGCACCTGTAAACACGCCCTCGTAGATTATCTCATGGAATGACAATGTTTTATGCAGAATCAAGTTACAAAATTAAATATTACCAACAACAACTTTAACAAAATGGGACAGGGCACTGGGGGCAGACCAGAGGGACAGGGCACTAGAACTGGGTCTCTTCCCCATTCTCTCTCTCTCTCTCCTGTGTGTGCGGCTCCACGCTTGCATGTCCCCACTTCCCCCTTTTATTCAGGCTGGGAGAGAGGAGAGGAGCTGCAGCACAGTGGAGGGAGTACAATCCAGCGCTGAGATCCACACAACTGCACAGCCACCATTGAGACCAGTCTGTTCCCAGTGCTCAGGCTGAACTGTTGGACACTTACATAGAGCACAAATAGAAGAAAACTGCACAAACTGGAAGGCTGCCGCTCTCATGTCAGGGCAACTTTCAGTGAGTGCTGCACCAGAGTGGTAATTTTCGCAATCCTCCACCTCACTCATTACTTTCTGCTCTCCAGCTACATTGGTCGGGGCCCAGGGTGAGGGGGGCAGGCTCAGAGAGGTCATACTGTTAGTTCCCATGGCTTAATGAGAATTGTAAGGTGCTCACCTGTGTACTGCTTTGCCTGTGCGCGGCTCACCAGACTACTTTTTCTGAGCATGCACCTTTCCTCTTCGGCCGCCAATCTCATCGGGACTCTAAGTGTAGGCACAGATTGCAGGGAGAGATTGGTCATGCAGCCCTGTCATCACTCGCCCCCAGCTTAAATCCACTCGCCAAATGCTAGTAGGCGAGTGGAAATTTTGAGGGCTGGTCTATACAGTACTGACCAATTTGAAAAGTATATTAGCTATTTTTAGATGTGGAAAAGCAGTTATGAAGGGTTACAGAGGGTGTAGGTAGAAAAGGTTATGGGGTTTAGCTACATAATTGGTAAGACTGAATGAAGACATGGGTCCATCCAGTTCAATCCTGTGTGTGTGAGTGCGCACACATATCACTACAAATTCCTATATCCCTGTATATTGCATTCGCTGAGAAACAAATCTATTTTTTTTTTAATATTATCTACACTCTATGCCGAACCGTTAACTGTGGAAGGGAGTTTCATATCTTTATTAACCACTTCGGCTCAATGACCAGGCAATCTTTTGCAATACGGCACTCCATTGTTTTAACTGACAATTGCACAAACAAAATTGACGTCCTTTTTTTCCCACACATAGGGAATAGCTTTCTTTTGGTGGTATTTGATCATTTCCGCATTTAATTTTTATTTTTTGCGCTATAAACAAAAATAGAGTGACAATTTTGAAAAAAAAAACCACAATATTTTGTACTTTTTGCTGTAATAAATAGCCCCATTTTTTAAAGCTATTTTTTTCCTCAGTTTTTGGCCGATATGTATTCTTCTATTTTTGGTAATAAAAATTGCAAAAAGCGTATATTGATTGGTTTGCACAAAAGTTTTTTACTAGTAATGGCGGCG
Organism: Rana kukunoris; assembly: GCA_029574335.1. NCBI lineage: Eukaryota > Metazoa > Chordata > Amphibia > Anura > Ranidae > Rana > Rana kukunoris. The sequence goes on from CM056051.1 coordinate 121,678,940, forward strand.
ATCTGTGATTTTTATCGGGACTGCGACATTATGGCGGGCATATTGTACACTCTTGACACATTTTTGGGACCATTGGCATTTATACAGCGATCAGTGCTATAACAATGCACTGATTACTGTAAAAATGTCACTGGCAGGGAAGAGGTTAACAGTAGGAGGCGATCAAGGGGTAACTGTGTTCCCTACGTGTTTGTTTTAACTGTGGGGGAGAGTACTGACTATAGGAGATGAGAGCTTGTGGTTGCCAGCTTGTAGAAACTCACGATCAGTCTCTCCTCTCAGAACGTACAGTGCCTTGCAGAAGTATTCGGCCCCCTTGAACTTTGCGACCTTTTGCCACATTTCAGGCTTCAAACATAAAGATATAAAACTGTAATCTTTTGTGAAGAATCAACAGCAAGTGGGACATAATCATGAAGTGGAAGAAATGTATTGGATATTTTAAACTTTTTTAACAAATAAAAAACTGAAAAATTGAGCGTGCAAAATTATTTAGCCACCTTAAGTTAATACTTTGTAGCGCCACCTTTTGCTGCGATTACAGCTGTAAGTCGCTTAAGTTATGTCTCTATCAGTTTTTCACATCGAGAGACTGAAATTTTTGCCCATTCCTCCTTGAAAAACAGCTCAAGCTCAGTGAGGTTGGATGGAGAGCGTTTGTGAACAGCAGTTTTCAGTTCTTTCCACAGTTTCTCGATTGGATTCAGGTCTGGACTTTGACTTGGCCATTCTAACACCTGGATATGTTTATTTGTGAACCATTCCATTGTAGATTTTGCTTTATGTTTTGGATCATTGTCTTGTTGGAAGACAAATCTCCGTCCCAGTCTCAGGTCTTTTGCAGATTCCATCAGGTTTTCTTCCAGAATGATCCTGTATTTGGCTCCATCCATCTTCCCATCAATTTTAACCATCTTCCCTGTAACTGCTGAAGAAAAGCAGGTCCAAACCATGATGCTGCCACCACCATGTTTCACAGTGGGGGTGGTGTGTTCAGGGTGATGAGCTGTGTTGCTTTTACGCCAAACATAACGTTTTGCATTGTTGCCAAAAAATTTGATTTTGGTTTCATCTGACCCGGGGCACCTTCTTCCACATGTTTGGTGTGTCTTCCAGGTGGCTTGTGGCAAAATCTAAACAACACTTTTTATGGATATCTTTAAGAAATGTCTTTCTTCTTGCCACTCTTCCATAAAGACCAGATTTGTGCAGTATACGACTGATTGTTGTCCTATGGACAAAGTCTCCCACCTCAGCTGTAGATCTCTGCAGTTCATCCAGAGTGATCATGGGCCTCTTGGCTGCATCTCTGATCAGTCTTCTCCTTGTATGAGCTGAAAGTTTAGAGGGATGGCCAGGTCTTCGTAGATTTGCAGTGGTCTGATACTCCTTCCATTTCAATATTATCGCTTGCACAGTGCTCCTTGGGATGTTTAAAGCTTGGGAAATCTTTTTGTATCCAAATCCGGCTTTAAACTTCTCCACAACAGTATCTCGGACCTGCCTGGTGTGTTCCTTGTTCTTCATGATGCTCTCTGCGCTTTAAATGGACCTCTGAGACTATCACAGTGCAGGTGCATTTATATGTAGACTTGATTACAGGTGGATTGTATTTATCATCATTAGTCATTTAGGTCAACATTGGATCATTCAGAGATCCTCACTGAACTTCTAGAGAGAGTTTGCTGCACTGAAAGTGAAGGGGCTGAATAATTTTCCACGGCCAATTTTTCAGTTTTTTATTTGGTAAAAAAGTTTGAAATATCCAATAAATTTCGTTCCACTTCATGATTGTGTCCCACTTGTTGTTGATTCTTCACAAAAAATTACAGTTTTATATCTTTGTTTTAAGCCTGAAATGTGGCAAAAGTTCACAAAGTTCAAGGGGGCTGAATACTTTCGCAAGGCACTGTAACTGGGATGTGTGTTACACACACTTGTCCCTGTTCTGCTTTCTCGTGTCCACGATCGCTCGTGACCGGCGGTCATCCATCCCTTTAATAGTAATTTTGCTGTCCTTCTCTGAAATCTCTCCAGTTCAAGACATTGTTCCTGAAGATACATGCCTGCATACCCAAGATGAGGTACCAAGGGGGCCCCCAGATCCTGCCCCCCTATCTAAATGTATATCGGGTACATTGCACCCCTACACATTCACCCAAAAAAAGTGTCAAAAGGTAAAAAAAAACCACAAAAGACAGTTTTTGACAACTCCTTTATTAAAAAAGTGGTACGTCGGTGCCGTAATTGTAGATGGATGGACATCGCGGGACACTTTTTTTTGTTCTTTCTTTTTTAATAATGGAATTGTTAAAACGGTCTTTAGTGGTTTTTACTTTTTTACTACAGAAGGATTGGGAGCGTGCCCCCATACAAATCACTTTCTATGAGGCACCCTAGAAGAAGTTAGGGGCTGCTCTGTGTAATTACAATGCACATGCAACATTTTAGAAGATTTTACAATCACTTGAACTCATGAATGTGCTGCTGTTCTCTCAATATCAAATAACCTACTATGACAGGTTGTTGACCTAGCTGTATTGCTTTAACTGTGGACAAGGGGAGTGTAGAGGTGGGCTACAATCCACAGTTAAAGCAATACAGCTAGGTCAACAACCTGTCATAGTAGGTTATTTGATATTGAGAGAACAGCAGCACATTCATGAGTTCAAGTGATTGTAAAATCTTCTAATATGTTGCATGTGCATTGTAATTACACAGAGCAGCCCCTAACTTCTTCTAGGGTCCCTCATAGAAAGTGATTTGTATGGGGGCACGCTCCCAATCCTCACAAACAGGGATCTCTACATCATCTCTCTGTCACATAAAGAAATGTGTTGAGCTGCTAAGAATGGATGCATTACAACATTTGACCAGAGCTTAGCGTTTAAGATGATATTATGCACTAAAAAATACGAATGCACAATAGTATGCAAGAAATTATTAGTATTGCATAGCGTTGTGCATTAGGCCACCAAGGAAGAAGGTATGAAATACGTCAACCCCTAGCATAGGAAAGATTTAGCAAACATGTTCCGCAACTTAGGGCATAAGCCCATTAACAGGTAATACTTATGTCAAGCTTGTAGTAAATAGGCGTTATTGAGACAACTATTAATTACACCTAGGAGATAAATATTGCACACATAATAGTAGTTGCAAATGAGAGGCAATATAGCTCAGGTAATTATAGTACTTGTATATGAGAGGTAATATAGCTGCGGTAACTTAAAGTGGTTGTATACCCGTGATTGATTTTTTTTTTCTCCATCTGAAAGGCAAAAGGCACCGCATACTAGCTGATTATGAAATTCTTACCTCGGAATGAGGTGAAGAGCACTTACCTGGTCCACGCCGAGCGAGATGTCATCTTGCTCCGGCATGTCTTCCGGGTATCACCGCTCCAGCGCTGTGATTGGCTGGAGCGGCGATGTCGTCACTCCCACGCATGCGCGCGGGAGACCTCAATTCGGCAAGGTCCGGCGGCTGCCGGTCCTTTCGCCGAGGATCCCCGCTGCGCATGCGCCGCTGCAATCAGCGGCGCATGCGGGGGGAATATCTCCTAAACAGTACAGGTCTAAGGGATATTCTTTATAAAGTAGTACAGTAGTATCTCCCAGTTAGTATGTTGATATCCACAAGGCATAATAAGTAAAAACAAATGTATACATGGAATACTGGTAGCAGATCTTATAGGACTACAAGTGATACAATAGCGACTTATCCGTTTGAAGATTTCAATGTAGGAGATAATCCGCGATGTAGGGTATTCAGTATGAAGGCCTCAAGGTTGTTCCCAGCAATGGCTCTGTAGCAGGTGCAATAGCACCAAAGTAGTAGTTGTTGCCTGGAGCGGTATTGGAGTTTCTTCTCATGCACCCCAGGACCCTGGAACCCAGGGAACTCAACTTCAAATATTTACAAGCAAAAGCAAAGCTGAGACCCAGTCTGCTTCATCTGGTAGCTAGGCAACGGTCCTAAGTGTACTGTTTGGGCGTAATAACCTACATTTAGATATGAAAGACCAACCATCAAATTAAATCAAAGCTGATATTTTCCTATCAGAGCACCCTGAGTTTGGGAAATACAAGGGTGCTCAAGAAAGCTTTAAGAGATAAGTACAGACACTGGAGGTTGCCTGTTTTTCTTTCCTGCTGCAGGTGTATACTTGGTTATAAAAGCTGCAGTAAATATATTTAAATTTAGAACATTGTATCTGCTCAAACACCATACTGAAGATGGTGGCAGAACTCAGGTCAGAGATTTAAATATGCAATAATGCAGGGAATCCCATTTTCTAAGATAGTATTGACTGTGGCTGTGCAGTAGGCTCATTAATTGTTATAGATAACGTTCTACTTTCCCTGAAGGGCACCAAACCTTTACATGACCTGGTCCTAATGATTTCTGGTTCTTTTCAATGACTCCTATAGGAGGCCATAACATCCCATGTGTGTCATATAAGTAGATTACAAGTGCATTAGCAAACCTCACTTGTACATATCACCTTTTACTGTAAGTAAACAGCTCAAGACAATTTCCAATGCTATTGCAATGCTACAAATGATTTAGGACAATTAAGTCACACACTGGATATTTAGATTGTATCACATTTATAGACAGCACTTCGCATTGTTATTTCTACTTCCTGAGATGGATAAATTAACATATTCATTTCCTTGTTCTTGTAATGTATGAGAGGTATTCTTAGACACTAGACAGGCTGAAACACTGATGTAAAAAAAACTGTCAGTACTCAGTATAAGATTTGAACATGGAGTTTGCATGTTCTCCCTGTACTTGCATGGGTTTACTCCATGTTCTTCCAGTTTCCTCCCACACTCCAAAGGCATACTGGTAGGTTGTCTCCTGCCTAAACTGGCCCTGTGTTCTTGTACATATGTGTGTGAGATTGGGACCTTAGTGTGACGGGAGTCACTTTGGTCAGGGGGCTTAGGGAACCCAGCTTACCTTAGAGAGCTCTGGAAACTCCTTGTCCAGCTCCCCCGGCCCCTCCTATGTGTGAGTCAACCTGTGTCTATTAGGGGCACAGGGTGACCAAGAACCCTAGTCAGGTCTGCACTAACCAGACTTACTGTACAACCACACTGGACTCAGCATTTCCTTTTACCCCTGTTATCCTGGGTCTTATATGTGTGGTTTGTGTTGAAAGAATGAAGGGGCTCTTTCACTTGGGACTGTAATATTTCTGAACAATATCCCTCAAGAAATATATGAAGATAAATTCCACTTTTCATCTCAGACCATTGATAGATCAGTTGAGGTGGGGGGTTGTTATGTGTTTGTTAAGTTCCTGTATCCCATTGTTCTATTGTTTCTGTCTGCCTTGAGAGAAAAGTATTATGGGATGTATATGTGTATGTGTATTAGATGCTAGAGGGGGGGTTTCTCCAGCAGCCCCTCCTAAAGATGGTCTACTGTTGGAAAGTTGATTACACCTGTGTGTCACGTTACTGGAGGAGGTAAAATTTACACCGCCATGTGTCATTATGCAAAGAACGGGGGGTTGTCCCCTGAGTGTATATCTCCTTGTGCCTGTGTTTGAATAAACAGTCTTATCCTTTTTACCACCCTACACTGATGTCTCAACAAGTGACTGGGTGGGCTAATGCCGCGTACACATGGACCATTTTCATCAGACGAACCGATCGTGTGTGGGCCCCTACGGTTTTTTATCTATTGGTGAAAAAACGTAGAACTTGTTTTAAAATTATCTGATGGTTAAAAAACCGATAGAAAAAAAACGATCGTCTGTGGGGAAATCCATCGGTTAAAAATCAACGCATGCTCATAATCAAGTCGGAAGCATCGAACTTCATTTTTCTCAGCACGTCGTTGTGTTTTACGTCACCACGTTCTGACACAATCGTTTTTTTAACTGATGGTGTATAGGCAAGACTGATGAAAGTCAGCTTCATCGGATATCTGATGAAAAAATCCATCAGACCGTTTTCATCGGATGAACCGATCGTGTGTACAGGGCACAAAATTGTTTGAAAATTTTTGTCTGCTGGTAAACGGTCCGATAGGCCGTACACACGATCGAACTTGTCTGCTGAAACTGGTCTGCGGACCAGTTTCAGCGGACATGTTCGATCGTGTGTACGCGGCCTTAGATTGTAAGCCCATTGAGGGCAGGGACTGAAATGAATGTCCAGAATGTAAAGCTCTGCATAAACTGTCAAAAAAAAATTATGTATATATATACAGGGCTTTTTTTCAAGGGAAACTCGGTTCCACCGCCCCTGGCTCAGACCCTTTGGTGCCTGCTCACCACAATCACTTGTAAACACAGAAGTCTGGTTTCTGTGTTTACAAGTGACAGCTCTGCACTCTGTGTGTAACCCCCCTGAACTCTGTGGGCCAGATCCACAGAGAGAGTACGCCGGCGTATCTACTGATACGCCGGTGTACTTTCAAAGTTCCCGCGTCGTATCTTTAATTTGAATCCTCAAACCAAGATATGACGGCATCTGGGTTCGATCCGACAGGCGTACGTACGCCTTCGGATCGTAGATGCAATACTTCGGCGTCCGCTGGGTGGAGTTCTCATCGTTTTCCGCGTCGAGTATGCAAATGAGCTATTTCCGACGATCCACGAACGTACGCGCGGCCGTCGCATTCTCTTACGGCGTCTCTAGTCAGCTTTTTCCGGCGTATAGTTACAGCTGCTTTTTTGCGGCCTATAGTTAGACTTGTCATGTTAAGTATGGCCATCGTTCCCGCATCGAAATTTTAATTTTTTTTAAATTTTGCGTAAGTCGTCCGTGAATAGGAATGTACATAATTTACACTAGTAAAAAAAATAACGTCGTTGCAACGTAATTTAGCGCAATGCACGGCGGGAAATTTGTGAATGGAGCATGTGCAGTTTGATTGGCGCGGGGACGTGCTTCATTTAAATGAATCACGCCCCCTAATTGCCGATTTGAATTCCGCTGCCAGAAATACACTACGCCGCCGTAACTTGCAGGGCAAAATCTTTCGGGATTCGAAATTACGCCAGGTAAGGTACGGCGGCGTAGTGTATCTCTGATACGCTGCGCCGATCTATTTCTATGTGGATCTGGCCCTGTATTCTGTATGTAATGCAATCCTGATATTTAATGGCCCTTTAAGGCCGCGTACACACGATCGGATATGTCCGCTGAAACTGGTCCGCCGACCAGTTTCAGCGGACATATCCGATCGTGTGTACAACCTAGCGGACAGGTTTTACCAGCGGACAAATTTGAAAGCATGCTTTGAAATTTGTCCGCTGGAAACCTGTCCGTCGGACATGTCCGCTGGTTAGTACGCCTAACCAGCGGACAGAAATCTCCCTCATGCGTCAAATGGATTCGACGGATACGTGGAAGTATTTTACTTCCTGGAGTGGTGGCGTCACCGCCACGTCACCACATCCTCAGTCTGAGGGGATTTTCGTCCGATGGTGTGTACATGCCATCGGACCAAAATCCGAGGAGACGTGACAGCTGGAAACGGTCCATCGGACATGTTTGAGCAGACATGTCTCCTCGTCTGTACGCGGCCTAAGACCCTTCTACTGTTTGTGAAATCTGAAGTGCTTGAGTTCCTGCACCTTTTTTCTGAGAAAAAAGCTCTGTATGTATATATATATATATATATATATATATATACACACACACATATATATATACACACACACACATGTCTTATATACACACACACACATATATATATATTTAAGCTTTCATAAATAATAATGTGGTTTGTGAAAGAGGAAATAGAGGAAATAGAGAAAGAGGAAGTTGCACAGAACAGGCTTCAGAATGTTGACTTGCAGTTACCTCATGAGATGCTCTCTTGATTCTGCATGCAATGTGGGAATTCTGATTCATGTAAATTTAGTGGTAATTTTGACTTTAGCACAGTTGCAATATTTTATGAAGGGCATTAGTAGCTTAACAATTGTTTAACATTACTAAAAAGCAAACAGTGCAGGGCAAATATATGAAATAACAATTATTATTTATATATTTGCGCTGCACTCAGGGGCGTTGCTAGGTGCCAAAAAGACCAGGGGCTTCAGCCCGAAGCCAAGCCGGCACCGGGGGGGGGGGGGGGTGTGTTCGGGCGCGGTCTGTGGAGTGGCGTGGGGTGACCTACCTGACACACATATAGAGGCACTCTGGCGTGTTTTTGAGGCACCCTGGTGTGTGTTTGATGCATTTAGAGGTGTCCTACATACACTGACCTGTCCTACATACACTGACCTGTCCTACATACACTGACCTGACCTACATACATACACAATCAAGTATTCTCAACCCCTCCCCAGTATAAAGATATATAGGATAAATGCCCTTGTCACTTACCTTAAACCACGTTACATGATGCCCCAGCCCACAGCCATTTCCTCTTCGGTTTACTTGTTAGGTCCTTTTTCGGGGACGGTTGAGGGACCTAGATATAGGAATTAGGTAAGCATCACTGGCTTCACAAGGTAAGGAAAAAAAATATCTTGTCAGAATGGGTTAGAGGGGTGGCAGAGAGCAGTGGGGGGTGGTGTGGCAGAGAGGACTGGGGGGTGGTGCGGCAGAGAGGACTGGGGGGAGGTGGAGATCACTGGTGGGTGGCAGAGTACTGGGGGAGGTGGAGATCACTGGGGGGTGGCAGAGTACTGGGGGAGGTGGAGATCACTGGGGGGTGACAGAGTACTGGGGGGTGGCAGAGTACTGGGGGGTGGCAGAGTACTGGTGGGAGGTGGAGATCACTGGGGGGTGGCAGAGTACTGGGGGAGGTGGAGATCACTGGGGGGTGGCAGAGTACCGGGGGAGGTGGAGATCACTGGGGGGTGACAGAGTACTGGGGGGTGGCAGAGTACTGGGGGAGGTGGAGATCACTGGGGGTTGGCAGAGGACTGGCGGGGAGGTGGAGATCACTGTGGGGTGGCAGAGGACTGGGGGGAGGTGGAGATCACTGGGGGGTGGCAGAGTACTGGGGGGAGGTGGAGATCACTGGGGGGTGGCAGAGTACTGGGGGGAGGTGGAGATTACTGGGGGGTGACAGAGTACTGGGGGGTGGCAGAGTACTGGGGGAGGTGGAGATCACTGGGGGTTGGCAGAGGACTGGCGGGGAGGTGGAGATCACTGTGGGGTGGCAGAGGACTGGTGGGGAGGTGGAGATCACTGGGGGGTGGCAGAGTACTGGGGGGAGGTGGAGATCACTGTGGGGTGGCAGAGGACTGGCGGGGAGGTGGAGATCACTGGGGGTTGGCAGAGGACTGGGGGAGATCACTGGGGGTTGGCAGAGGACTGGCGGGGAGGTGGAGATCACTGGGGGGTGGCAGAGTACTGGGGGAGGTGGAGATCATGGGGGGTGGCAGAGTACTGGGGGAGGTGGAGATCACTGGGGGTTGGCAGAGGACTAACGGGGAGGTGGAGATCACTGTGGGGTGGCAGAGGACTGGCGGGGAGGTGGAGATCACTGGGGGGTGGCAGAGTACTGGGGGGAGGTGGAGATCACTGGGGGGTGGCAGAGTACTGGGGGGAGGTGGAGATCACTGGGGGGTGGCAGAGTACTGGGGGAGGTGGAGATCACTGGGGGGTGGCAGAGTACTGGGGGGAGGTGGAGATCACTGGGGGGTGGCAGAGTACTGGGGGAGGTGGAGATCACTGGGGGTTGGCAGAGGACTGGCGGGGAGGTGGAGATCACTGTGGGGTGGCAGAGGACTGGCGGGGAGGTGGAGATCACTGTTGGGTGGCAGAGGACTGGCGGGGAGGTGAAGATCACTGTGGGGTGGCAGAGTACTGGGGGGAGGTGGAGATCACTGTGGGGTGGCAGAGGACTGGCGGGGAGGTGGAGATCACTGGGGGTTGGCAGAGGACTGGCGGGGAGGTGGAGATCACTGTGGGGTGGCAGAGGACTAACGGGGAGGTGGAGATCACTGTGGGGTGGCAGAGGACTGGCGGGGAGGTGGAGATCACTGGGGGGTGGCAGAGTACTGGGGGGAGGTGGAGATCACTGGGGGGTGGCAGAGTACTAGGGGGTGGCAGAGTACTGGGGGGAGGTGGAGATCACTGGGGGGTGGCAGAGTACTGGGGGGAGGTGGAGATCACTGGGGGGTGGCAGAGTACTAGGGGGTGGCAGAGTACTGGGGGGAGGTGGAGATCACTGGGGGGTGGCAGAGTACTGGGGGGAGGTGGAGATCACTGGGGGGTGGCAGAGTACTGGGGGAGGTGGAGATCATGAGGAGGCAAAGAGTATGTGTGGTATAGGAGGAGCACTGAGCAGTGGGGGCGGCTGCATATAAAAAAACATTTTCTCCATCTCCCTTCTGCAGTATTGGAATGCCTGCTTTTCCTCTACCTCTCGCAGCCTCAGGCATTCCAATACTGCAGAAGGGAGATGGAGAAAAGGATTTTTTATATGCAGCCGTCCCCACTGCTTCTCCTATACAGGTTACAGGAGGAGGGGGGGGGGCGGGCTGTACTCACGTTTGGGCCGGTATTGTAGAAGCAGCAGCCAGTGGTGTGGGTGTCTGCTCTGGCTCCTCCACGCCCGCAGTCACGCTCTTCCACGCCCGCAGTCACGCCCCCCCCAGCCGTGGAGAGGCCGGAGGCTTCTCATCTCTCCTCCACAATCCGTCTTCTTCTGAGTCCCGCTTCAGCGCTGAGCGGGGATCTCAGAATTGTCATGTGACGGCGACTGCTGAGGATCGGAAATTCCCGCCTTCTGGAGCCGGCGGCGCATATGATGGACGTCACACATCCCACGGTTGGACATTGGACCACTGGGATGTCCATCATATGTTCTGCAGGCTCCAGAAGGCGGGACCTGTGACTCGCTTCCTGCTCGGCGTGTGTTCGGGGCTAATTAATGTATGGTGCATTTTTGAGACTCGGGGCTTTTCAGGGCCACATTCGGGGCTCCAGCCACCCTAGCCAGGGCCTAACGACGCCTCTGGCTGCACTGTTTACTTTTTAGTATTGTATTTTTGTACAAACCTGGTAGTGTTTACCTTTAATGGTAGCTTGGTTCTTCTGATATTGTTTTCATGAGGTGGTGCCTGGTTGTAGAGAGTAATTATCTGCTTACTTCCCAGCATGTAGCCAGTGAAAAGAATCAAATATGTTTGTGAGTTTGTTGCAGTATACTGTATCTATAAAATTATACATTGATAGGTTACTATGGTACAAGGGAGTTGCACAGAGCGGCTCGAACCTCCTCTGCTTGGGTCCCCCACTGGCGCCCCTCCTCTTTAGCAATTGCCCCCATAGAAAGCTGCTTTCTATGGATTCACCTGTGCAGCCTCACTGTCTGCGTCTATAGACACAGACAGTGGGACATGGCCCCACTCCCTGCTCCCTTGTCACTGGCTTTAATTGACAGCAGCAGGAGACAATGGCTCCCTCTACCAGACCCTTAGCAAAGCCAGTAAGACCAGGAAGTGAGGGGAGAGAAGAGCTGTAGACATGTAGAGCGCTGAATGGAATAAGGGCTCTGGTAAAAGGACATACTGCTGCCTAAACATTTTTTACCCACCTTTGTCCCACTTCCTCCTTCCGCCGAGGGGCTGGTAAGGCGATTAGCTTAATCGCCTTACTGCAGCCCCTCCCTGTAGGCGATCGCCTGGGACACGTCACAGGTCCCAGGCGATCGCCTGTCCAATGGGACGGCGCAGCGCCGTTCGCGCATGCGCAGTGCCGCTCGCGCATTCGCAGTGGGTGCCCGGGCATGAAGCCGAAAGCTGTCACGGCCGGGTGCCCACACTTGGAATGAAGACGCCGGCCGGGGAGAGGAGCGGAGCCCCGGCTGGCGCGTCGCTGGAACCATGGAGAAGGTAAGTGTATGTTTATTAAAAGCCAGCAGCTACACTTTTTGTAGCTGCTAACTTTTAATAAAAATAAAAAAAGTCTGGAACACCCCTTTAATACAAGGAATGCATTAAGGTAAAAAAAAATTTTTGGGCTTTATAACCAATTTAAGTTAAAGTAGGCTATATTTCTTTGAAGACATCACCACTACTACAAATTAAACATCTTGAGACATCTTTAGACATCTTTAAATGTCTCCTTAGGATGTTGTCACAAGAAGAACTGGGTAAAAAGGACCTCTCTAATATAGAACTCTTTTGGAAAGCATTTGATATAATTTTCTATGAGGAGGGGCGTCCTATAGCAGATTTACTGTTACACGGCAGCCCTACTATGCAGAACAGTATGTGATTCTGCACCTCCGTCTACAGGGGGACACATGCGCGATGGTGGTGAGCAACTTCTGCTGTGATTACTCACAGCACTAGTCAATCAGTGAGTGCCAGGCACTGCATGTCTGCCAACACCCGCTGATTGTCAGGCAGACACAGAACAGAGCTATGCCTATGTAAACAAGGAGGATCGTTGTTCTGACAGGGGGAAGGAATTAATGTTGTGTCCCTACAAGTTAGGGAATAAAATCCACCAATTCCCTGAGTAAAAGCAGTACACATAGTACAGTAGAACACTGGCTAGGCACACATTTAACCCTTTGATTGCCCTAGATGTTTAACCCATTCCCAGCCAGTGTCATTATTACAGTGACAGTGCATATTTACATTGTATTACATTGTATTAGTGTCACTGGTTCCCACAAAGTGTCAAAAGAGTCAGTATCCAACTGTCAGCAGCAATATCACATCCCTTCTATGGGTTACTGATTGCCGCCATTACCAGTATAAAAAATAAATGACATCAATAAATAAATAATAATTCCAGTATACTGTATCGTTTGTAGAGGCTATAACTTTTTTTTTTTTTGCAAACCAATCAATATATGCTTATTGGAATTATCTTTTACCCAAATATGTAGCAGAACGCATATTGGCCTTGATTTATAAAAAAACGTTTTTTTTTAATTGGGTATGTTTTATAGCAGAAAGATTTTTTTTTTTTTTTATAGCCCAAAAAATCTAAAATACAGTTGTCAGCAGATACCACCAAAAGAAGGCTCTATTTGTGGGAAAAAAAATATATATAAATGTTATTGGGTTAATGCGATGCATGACCGCGCTATTGCCATATCACAAAAAATGGCCTGATCAAGAAGGGGGGGGGGGGGTAAATCTTCCGGAGGTCAAGTGGTTAAATAGCATTACTAAGGTAATACCAGTAAATACTTGTTGATAATCCCCGCACTCCCACACTCCCCTCTGGGACAACCCCCTCTTGCCTGAACTGGCCACGGTCCCTGATCGCAGCCTATGGATCGACAGTGGTGTAATCTACTTGTCGCAAGTTGTAGCTCGCAGGTCAGTCAGATCATTCCAAGCACTCAAAGACACGTTCACGTTACCCAACCACATGCTTTTCCGTTTCCTGCAACTTCGGCACGCACTCGACACGCAGCTCGGTAGGCCCATCCCAGCCCTCGAGATCCCCCTTCTAGTCGACATTGTGACAGGGACAGATCACAACAAACTTATATCCAAACTTTACATGTATCTCCTACAACCCATGGCGACTGCCACTGCCTACCAACTGAAAACCCGCTGGGAACCTGACCTGGGCAATGTGACAGACGAAGACTGGAGGGAAACCCTCACTAATTGTAGAACTGTCTCCCCTAAACTCTCCGACCGCCTTACCCACTTGTTCATCCTCCATAGGGCCTACCTGACGCCTCACCGCATCTCTAAGTATAGACGCGATCAAGACCCCAACTGCCCTAGTTGTGGCCACCCCGACGCCTCCTTTTTCTATCTGCTCTGGACCTGCCCGCCCATCCAGGGGTACTGGACTCAGGTGGTCCAGTTTCTCCACGACCGTATGGGCTCCCCTGTGTCCCTATGCACTATGCAATGTGTGTTGGGACTCCTTTCACTCCCCGAGAGCGAAAAATATCTAAATATATTTTTGCAGGAGACACTTCTTCTTGCCAGAATGCAAGTCGCTAGGCGGTGGATGAGAGGAGCTCCCCCCACTTTTCAGCAATGGCTTGTAGCCGTCAATGTTACCCTTCCCTACAAAAAGGCAATGTACGTCCGCAGGGGGTGCCCAGCGAAGTACAATAAGATCTGGGATAGATGGCTTGAGGACCCCTCCACGTGTGCTCCAACGGCTTAAGTGACGGCCATGCCGGCTGCAAACCGGCCCCCCTCAGGTTGACCCCGTCCTTTACTCCCCTCTCTCCCCTCTGTTGCACCGGTACCCCGCAGCACGTATTTTGTAACCCTTTCTCCCTCGTCGTTTCCCCGGCCTCCCCTCTGCACGTCTTTAAATTTGTCAAATGGATCTATTTGTACTTGTAGTGCATGTTGCACTTATCACCTGTCTGTATACCTTTTATCTATGCTCAATAAAAGTCGTTTTGATTTAAAAAAAATAAAAATACTTGTTGATAAACTCTGTTTGTGTTTTTTTCTATATTCCTAATTAAATCTAATTAAATCTAGTAACTGTGGAGCTAACATTGGTTAGCAGCTGGAAATTTTTATTTTCAAGTTACCTATTCCTTCAGAATCTATTCGCAGCCTGGCAAGCTTTCATAGCTTTTAAAGAAGTGATGATTTTTACAATCTGGAGCAGCTTTCCTTTTTATTTCTGCATAAGACACAGCTAGTTGAAACATTTAATAGCAGTAGACTATGAATTATTTTTAGTGTAACTTGTAAAAAGTATGAGATGCTAATCATTCAGATGATGATTTCATTGAAATAGCTCCATGTTACTTCTTCAAATTTCTGACATAGGTGGACATAGATGCCGGCTTCATTAAGAATGGGATTGCTGCCTGCCCTGGCCTTGTGAGGTACACTTTGTAAAGGGATCATTTCCCTTTATCTGGATGAGCATAAATATTCCACCATCTTGCTGCTTATATAATGAAAACATAACATAAATATGGTTTAATGTTTTAATTTTCCATGTTATTTATGTATAGCAAGATAATAAAGATAAAGGTGGAATTAAAGGGGTTGTAAAGTTTGTTTTTTATTTTCTAAATAGGCTCCTTTAAGCTAGTGCATTGTTGGTTCACTTACCTTTTCCTTCTATATCCCTTCTAAATATTTTTTTTCTTTGTTTTCTTTGTCTGAATTTCTCACTTCCTGTTCCTCTTCAGTAAGCTGTTCTGGCTGACTAACCCCCAGCCAGAATGGCTCGGATGATGGGGGCAAGCTGACAGGAAGTGAGAAATTCAGACAAAGAAAAAAATCATTTAGAAGGGAAATCGAAGGAAAAGGTAAGTGAACCAACAATGCACTAGCTTAAAGAAACCTATTTAGAAAGTAAAAAAATAACTTTTATAACCTCTTTAATGCAAAATGAGTTACGTCTCGACATTGTTACCAAAATCCTCTGCATTAATGATAACCAATGTAAAATGATACTTGACCTGGGACCGACTTTGACAACATCACACAGGTAACTGCTCTGAGAGATGTTTTTCTGTGATACACAAACTGACGTGTTTTTTTCAGTAAAAATCGTTCTTGCTGTTCCTGTCATTATTTCATTATTGTAAATTCTCTTTCTAGCAAATTATGGCCTAGAACATATAGTTCACAATTACTACAATCATTTTCTATGTCAATTATGGTGATTAGCTCTCAGGTTAACATAACTTTATAGTTTAAATCGAGGGAAATGTACCTCTGTTATTTAGTTGCCTCTGAAGCAATGTTTTGATATTGCCTTAAAATGAGATGATTGAAATGCGAAAAACTGACTAACTACTTAAGCCCGGACCATTATACAGCTAAAGGACCTGGTCCCTTTTTGCAAATTGGCACTGCGTCGTTTTAACTGACAATTGCGCGGTCGTGCGACGTGGCTCCCAAACAAAACTGGAGTCCTTTTTTTCCCACAAATAGAGCTTTCTTTTGGTGGTATTTGATCATCTCTGTGTTTTTTTATTTTTTGCGCTATAAAAAAAAATAGAGCGACAATTTTGAAAAAAAAATGTAATATTTTTTACATTTTCCTATAATAAATATCCCCCAAAAATATATAAAATCTATTTTTTTCCCCTCAGTTTAGGCCGATACATATTCTTCTACATATATAAAAATCGCAATAAGCATTTATTGATTGGTTTAGCGTCTACCAAATAGGGGATAGTTTTATTGCATTTTTATTAATATTTTTTTTTTCTAGTAATGACGGACACATCGCACACTTTTGACACATTTTTGGGACCATTGTAATTTTTACAGCGAACAGTGCTATAAAAATGCACTGGTTACTGTAAAAATTACACTGGCAGTGAAGGGGTTAACCTGGAGGGGGCGCTGTCAGGGTTAAGTGTGCCCTAAGGGAGTAATTCTTACTGTGGGGGAGGGGGGGTGGGGCTGTGCGTGTGATGTCACTGATTGTCGTTCCCTATGACAGGGAACAGACGATCAGTGACAGCCACACTAGGAAGCACGGGGAGAGGTTTGTTTACACTTACCTCTCCCCATTCTTCCTCTCTGTGACCCAATCGCGGGACACCGGCGGCTATCCGGTCCGCTGTTCTCGCGGGGACAGTCATGGAGAAGAGGACTTATATTCAGTGGCAACTTATATTTTTGGGTAATTTCTCCTTGCTCAAGGGACCCCTAGCAACATCTGGAGGAACCTGATGGTTTCATGGAACCCTGGTTGAGAAAGGCTGATCTAAACAGTTCCAGCTTCCACTCCCAAAACACCAGTTGAGCCATCACACAGAGCTAGGCCACTAGATAGCACAGCATATACCCCGACCTAGAAGACTAAAAAACAAATCTAAGGCCGCGTACACACGAGGGGATATGTCCGCTGAAAACGGTCCGATGGACCGTTTCAGCAGACATCTCCGCTCGTGTGTATGGGCTAGCGGACAGATTTGTCCACCCGACAGATTTCAAAGCATGCTTTGAAATCTATCCGGTGGGAATCTGTCCGCCCGACATGTCTGCTGGTTAGTACACTTACCAGCAGACATGTCGGCTCCCACCGCCGCCGCGCCGCTGCCGAATGGATTCGGCACATGCGCGGAAGTGTTTTACTTCCTGGTGCGGTGACGTGGCGGTGACGCGGCGGCGTCAACGTCACCGCCGCGTCATCGCCACGTCACCGCGCCGTCCGGCGGCGGGGAATTTGATCCGATGGTGTGTACACGCCATCGGATCAAACTCCCGATCGGACATATCCGATGGAAATGGTCCGCGGACCGTTTTCATCGGATATATCCGATCGTGTGTATGGGGCCTCAGAGTAGTAGTACAATCCTTCTATAAGAAAGGTTACAGTAACCAAACCGTCAGTACGTGCATAAGAACCCAAAGAGTAAATCTCCCACAATATATAGAAGAAACAAATATCTGTGTACCCCTAGTAACCACACACAATCCAGCACTAGATTGAATAATAAAGATAATAAAAGAGCTGCAACCCGTCAGAGGATGAAACTTTGATAGAAATCTTCCAATGATCCCAAGTACTGGACTTCAGGCAACCAACCAACTTCAGACATAAATTGATCAGCAGGGAATTTTAATCAGGCTGAAAAGTCCACATCAATTTACTAGGCAGAGAGGAAGAGCTATGGCAGCATTCGGCGATGAAACGCGTCGGTGCTGAGACTATGTCTTGTTGTCCCATTGCTGCACAATCTCTGTCAGCGGGGGCTTTACATGAGCCAAAGTTTTAAAACTTGCTTTAACCACTTAAGACCCGGACCAATACGCTGGTAAATGACCCAAGGTGTTTTTGCGATTCGGCACTGCGTCGCTTTAACAGACAATTGCGCGGTCGTGCGACGTGGCTCCCAAACAAAATTTGCGTCCTTTTCTTCCCACAAATAGAGCTTTCTTTTGGTGGTATTTGATCACCTCTGCGATTTTTATTTTTTGCGCTATATACAAAAATAGAGCGACATTTTTGAAAAAAAAACACTATTTTTTACTTTTTGTTAAAAAAAAAATCAAATAAACTAAATTTTAGTCAAACATTTAGGCCAACATTTATTTAGCCACATGTCTTTAGTAAAAAAAAAAAATCGCAATAAAAAAAAATAGCTACCTAGCGGGAACAGCGGCACTAATACAGCGATCAGAAAAATGATCGCTTAGTGACGCTGGCAATAGGGAGTGAAAGGGTTAACTAGGGCGGTGATCAGGGGGTTAAAACTTTATTAGGGGGGGTGGGGGGGCTATCCTGAACCTAACACTAACTGTTTTTTACACTGCCTGTCACACTGACACTAAATGCAGTGATTAGATCACTGCATTCAGTGACACTGTGACAGGGGGGTGGGGGGGCGATCACAAGGGGTTAATATGCCTATGTGAGTGTGTGTCAGTGTTGTGTTGGTGCACACTTACTTGTGATGTCTTCTCTCATCAGCAGCGCTGGGAAACAGCGCTGCGATGAGAGAATACATCATTTCCTCCTTCCTGTGTAAACACAGGAGGAGGAAGTGACAGGCTGGGAGCGCGCTCGTTTTTGACCTATCGGTTAGGCGTTCATCGGTTAAATTTTAAAGCAAGTTTTTTTTTTTTAACCGAAGGTTAATTAACCGATGGGGCCCACACACGATTGGTTTTGACCGATGAAAACGGTCCATCAGACCGTTGTCCTCTCGTTAACCGATCGTGTGTATGCGGCCTTAGGCTATTTTTCTTTAGAATGAATGTTCTTTTATTATGGACAGTAGTAAAATGCAGCTTTATGGCCACTAGATGGAGCCAAGGAGCATAGGAAATACTGTACATACGTCTTTGTAACAAGAGATACATTCTAGAGACCACTAGAAGAAATAAGCAAATAAATGTAATTAAAATTTGCTCATCAGCTCCATCTAGTGGCCATAATGTGGTATTTTACTGCTGTGCTCATACTGAAAGAACTGTCTTTCAAAAGAAAAAATTGTATAAAGATTTTTTTTTTTTTGCCCACACAGAAGGACTGTACATGCAGGTTAATTTTTTTTTTTTAAGTAGACCCCTATAGACTTCAGATGTTGCCAATAGCCATATATCAGATATTATCCTTTTGATAACGAAACATGGAGAATGACTTTGCACTACTTTTCTTAAATAGATAGCACTCCTTTCAAAAAGTGACAAAATTGTTAAAGGGGAAGTTTGGGAAATTAAAAATAATAAACGTACATACTTCACGATAAATATTTTTTTATATATTCATGGGATGGAATATAGTCATTTAATAATTAGAATAAACTACATATGCTATCAATTCATATTTTCATATTATGATTCTTGTTGGTACTTTGGGGGTTACAATTACAAATCTCTTGTGTGATATCTGGAGGCGTATTTGTTTTTTTTATTCCTGGGAGCTGTGATGTATGCCAAGGCCTCTTTAGACGTGGGGGGGAGGGTGGGCGGGCACTCCATACCCATCAATGCCACGCCCCACATGCCGTCACTGTGATGCTGTGCGCCGACGTTTCCATTCTCCACCTGTGATCACCATGAGGGAGGTTTGGGCGCCATTTGCCGAGCATCATTAGCCGTTCAGGCACTGACGTTGCCTCACTTAGATCACCTAGTGTCACGTTGGCAGTATTCTGCGGCTGACTGTTGCTACAAATACCACACGCTGGTGGAGCATTTGTTTTATTCACCTTGAGACCATATGCACCCTTGTTAGGCCCGCTCTTTCTTCCATCACTATTAGCTCTGGTGAGGTATGTGTTTCTTATCATTCAGTGCTTTTACTTTCCACTGGGATTTTTCGGCTCTACTATATGCCCTTATGCACTGTAGCCTTCTCTATACACTGCTGTTTGTGCCACCATGTGGCCTTGTACATTGCTGCCTCAGCTCTCAAGGATGATGTTATTCCCAGGGGTGCCTTCAGCTGCCAACACTATCTCTTCTATATTGTATTTACCAGTAGGTAAGAGTGTTTGGGAATATTGATTGGTTCCCCCTTCTTCCTTCTATTCCCCTCTGTGCCAACCACTAGATTATGTTGTATTTATTTATATATTTTTTATTATAGATACATCTATTTCATTAATGCTCCTGATGAGTGGGAACACCCATGAAACATGTAGAGCTTCTGTCATATGCTAAACCATTGCAATCGTGTGTTTGAGATTCTTCAGTATTATGTATTGATTATATTATTATCTCCAAGACAACCCATGTTCACTATCAACCAGATTAATGGGCTACATTACATTACCCTTATTATTGTACAATACTGATCATGTCGAAATATGTATATACATGAATTATCAAGGTGCAATTTATTGTTATTAATTCTATGTTTACCATGTAGTGTATATTCTATAAGAATCATTAAACATGGTTTTGAATACCTATTTTTCAGAAGTGTGCTTCATATAAAGTCCCAATTTACCCTCTTCTTTTTAATACTACCCTAAAAGGCTGCAGCAGTGGTCAGTAGCTGGAGCTGTACTCTGCCAGCTCTAAGCACTACTGATAGCTCAGTTATCTGCTTCACTTTGGGCAGAAAGTGGTAATTGCCAGTCATTGCTCTGTGCTCTGTCCCACTCACTGGAGCGCTGGGCAGGAGAGGGGGTGGAAGAGGCTGGCTTAGTCTCTCATGCTTTGAGGCTGAGCCAGCTTCCTGTAAGGCCGCGTACACACGATCGGATATGTCCGCTAAAACTGGTCTGCGGACCAGTTTCAGCGGACATATCCGATCGTGTGTACGGCCTAACGGACAGGTTTCCAGCGGACAAAAGTTTTAAAACATGCTTTAAAACATGTCCGCTGGAAACCTGTCCATCGGACATGTCCGCTGGTTAGTACGCCTAACCAGTGGACCAAAATCCCCCACATGCGTCGAATGGATTCGACGCATGCGTGGAAGCATTTTACTTCCCTGTTTTCGCAAAAGGAGGGTGTTGTGATACACCAATCAAAACAAAACATAAATTGAAGTCCATACACAATTGTGAAATAAGTAGATGTAAGATGACTTCATGTATCCTCAGACGGGATGGCCCTTACGTCAAACTGAGAATAATATGCTCTTACCAGAAAAGTAGGACCTGTCTGTCACGAACAGCAGATCAGTAAGGCCTATGGACTCCTGTGGCACAATCAGCTGGGCTCACTCCAACGCAGTGGCGTAACCAGAGTTATGGGCGCCCGGGGCAGATCCCCCCCCCCCGTATAATCATCCACTCTGGTTATAAGGATAATTAAACACATGTAAAGGGCATTACATTTTAATGGTGGTAAAGAGCAATACATTTTTATGAAAAAACATTAACATTAAACATTGCAGTAACAATGCGAATTTATTTACATTTTTTTAATCCTGTGTACGGGAATCAGTCTGCCTGAGCCCCGGACACACACAGTGCTGCAGAGTCTCTGAAGTTCCCCGCGCAGGTGGCTCCCTCCCTCCCTCCCTGCACGGCGCTCTGGCCGAATCTCCGGCGCTGTGTAAAATGTGCGATAACACATTACAGCAGGGTGACTGTGTGCTGTGAGGGGGAGGGACGCGCTAGTGTGCCTACTCATGCAGACACAGCCTCGGCATGTGACCTGTCTGGAACGCGGGAGAAACAAACACAGCCGGTGTACAGAGCCTGGCTGCCGTGCAAACTAAGGGGACACCGACGGCGACCGCTGGGTGAGTGCAGAGCTGAGGCTCTTTACTTTCCTACAGATCACTGATCACAGTCTCTCTCCAGTGTGGGGGTTTGTCATGCTGGTCTTTCCAGGGAGTCGGGACATGGCTGCTGAATTGCTGATTGCAGTCTAGTGTTCTCCCTGCAGACCCATTCTGGCATAATTACTGTATGTGCAGTGCTCAGTAGCCTTTATCTATCTATCTGCTTTGATTTTTTGGGGGTTTTATTTGGTAATTAAAAGTCCACTGCTCACTGCCCACTGACACTGCCCACTGACACTGCTCACTGCCCTTCTGACACCGCTCACTGCCCTACTGACACCGCTCACTGCCCTACTGACACCGCTCACTGCCCTACTGACACCGCTCACTGACACCGCTCACTGCCCCACTGACACCGCTCACTGCCCCACTGACACCGCTCACTGCCCCACTGACACCGCTCACTGCCCCACTGACACCGCTCACTGCCCCACTGACACCGCTCACTGCCCCACTGACACCGCTCACTGCCCCACTGACACCGCTCACTGCCCCACTGACACCGCTCACTGCCCCACTGACATCGCTTACTGCCCCACTGACACCGCTCTTAAGGTAGGCTAGGTTCATATTTTAACTGTGACATTTATTTTATTTAATCCTATTTTATGGGCACACAAATGCTTTTGTTTTATTTAACCATGCCCCTTTAAGTCCACCCCCACTCCACTGTTAACACAATTTGGCCACAGCCACTGTTCACTGCAGCGTACTATGCGCCCTCCTTACTACTCTCCTAGGGTGACTCAAAGGTGTCCCAAATCTTCTACCATCCTATAGCATGTACTACAAAAAAAATTGCTGCACGCCGCTAAAATGTTCGGGTTTGGCTTGATGAAAAGGTGGCAACCCTAGCTGTTCAAGCCCTTTTGAAGAAGCAAAAAGAAACAAGCAACCTTGAGGACCTTGTGGTTAGCCAGGGAAATGTAATGCAGCAGATGAAAGACACATCATCCTTACTTCCCTTTGGTATCAGAAGATGTCTAGCATTGCCATCAGCACAGAACTGGCAAAAACCCCCATCTACTGTCCAGAGAAGTCTGTCCAGAAGTAGTCTTCATGGAAGAATTGCACCCAAAAAGGGGTTAGGTGCGGTGCCGAGTGTCAGTAACCTCAGTCAGTACTTGTATTGTGACAAATTTACTATTGTCACACTGTGTGACAATAGTAAATTTGTCACAATACAAGTACTGACTGAGGTCACTGACACTCGGCATATGACCGACCCTGAAACTTGCTTGTTGTGCACTGAGATTTGGGCCTTTTTTATTTTATTTTTATAAAATTTGCAGCAGCAACTTTAAGGGGCAATTTATAAAAAAATGTTCGGAGCTACCTGGAAAACCTGGAAAACTGCATGTACATTTGTCACTGACATCCCTTGAATCTTGTCTCCGGCTGAGACTCAGGAAGGCCCAGGAACCTAGCCAGACGGGCCACGCCGGCGGGGTCCATGGGCGCGCACACCCTGAAGGTGGATGCCGCACCCCGAATCCAGGACCCTGCGCACGTGAAGAAGAAGAACCCCGAAGACCTGACCTAGGTCCCAGATATACCCCTCCCCAGCATGCCCAGCGAGGAAAAACCCTCTCCAATTGGCTGCTGAGGAAGACTCCATCCGCCAGAAGTCCCGCTGGCTCCCACTGCCGGCTAAGGATGAAATGACATCCCCAGAATGCAGTCCAAGCCAGTGAACCCTTCCAGAATGACATAGGTCAACAACCTAAACAAATCACAACTAGGAGCAACTTAATTCTCCTAGTTCAACTAGTTTTAACACAGCGTCCATGCAAAAAGCAAGGGGGGCGCTACATGTATATTACATAAAATTTATTTGCATAAACTATACAGTTTATACAGGGATAAGGCAGTACAGACAGCCCTCCTGTTCTGGCCCCAGACCCCATAAGTTCAAAAGGGGGGCCCAGTCACCTGCTGAGCACCAGGTTTGGCTCTGGCTGTACTGTCTTACTGCAGACACTGATACTACTCTGTCTCACTCTGCAATGCTGCCAGCTTCTCCTCTTCTTTCTTCCTCTGGCTGCACTGCAGGGTGATTGGTTCTAGAACATGCACCCCTTGTGTGCCCCTTGCCCCATTATCACTGCTGGCTTCTCTCCTCTACTCTCCTGCTGGCTGCTGCTGTGGGCACACAGGGGGATGTTTCAGGATGGAGCGCCAGTCAGTATGTAATTTACTGTCCCCTTCCATTCCCAAATGAACACAGTGAGTAATCGGTACCAATCACTCACTGTGTCCATTTGTCATTGAAGCATAGTAAACTGTGTTTACTATGTTTCAGTTTGTGAATGAGCAGGAAGCCCCAGAGTATTTCCTATTAATTCATCTGTGCAGCTGAGGGTACAGAAAAAGGGTCCTCAGTCACTATCGGCAAGGGGAAGGGGGCCATACCAGGTAGGCTGTAAGGACCCCTGTGATTTATAACAGCAGCCCCAAGTCTATGTAAAGGCAACAAAAAAGTTTATTTAAAATCTTCAGAGGTTTCAAGTCGGAATAAAGCTAGCTATAAGACTTTTAACACATGTCCGCTTTCAGGCTAGTAACTGAATCTTTGTATTTACTGACAGAGTAAACTCAGCTTACACAATTGCATTTCGGTTGCATCACTAGAAGAGTTCAGAAGTACAACAAAATTGCTACTCAATTACATCACTTTTGTAAACCAGATAGAACCCAGTCGTAAGTACATGCCATTACATTTCATTCCGTTTCCATTATCACCACTAAAACCATGCATCAGTCACATGTTTTAACAACGATACGAGGAACTAACTCAGCAGTGTTTCAATCAGGTGCTCCACAAAACAATGACAGGAAGCTATTTCCCTTTACATAGGGGATTATTTCAATGGACAACTGTAATCATGCATATCCCAGAATGAGCTGCAATCATATTTATATAGACTTTATGTACTTTTTTTTTGTATTAGATTCCACCAGGCAAAAATGTTCCTCATTTATTTTTCTACAATCCTAAACATGCTTGACTGACTACTCAAGTATAATAAACACTAGATCAGAAGAACTCCAGGAATTTAAAAAAAATATCTGCTGGCTTATAATGGGTTTAGTCCAAGGAGATGTACAGTATGCCACTTAAAGGGGTCGTAAAGGTAAATGTTTTTTCACCTTAATGCATCCTATGCATTAAGGTGAAAAAACATCGGACAGTATGGCCGCCCCCCCCGGTCCCCCACTTTACTTACCTGATCTCTTCGAAATTCCCACGCTCGTCCCCGTCATCCTCCTCGGTTCTCAGCCTGGCCGTTGATTGGCTTCACTGGATGGATTGAAAGCAGTGCAGCCATTGGCTGGCGCTGCTGTCAATCACATTCAATGACGCGGCGCACCGGCCGAGTGATACAGTCATGCGGCAATGGCCGCCGCTGTATTATGGGAGTGCGGCCACAAGAGCTTGCTCGCATGAAGGTGGAAAGCTGTTGCGGGGGGAGTGGAGACAGCTGCCGAGGGACCCCAGAAGACGTGGATCGGGACCACTGTGTGCAAAATGAGCTGCACAGTAGAGATAAGTATAACATGTTTGTTATTAAAAAAAAAAAAATTGACTTTAGTGTTCCTTTAACCACTTAAGACCCGGACCTTTAGGCAGGTAAAGGACCTGGCCAGTTTTGCGATTCGGCACTGCGTCGCTTTAACTGACAATTGTGCGGTCGTGCAACGTGGCTCCCAAACAAAATTGGCGTCCTTTTTTCCCCACAAATAGAGCTTTCTTTTGGTGGTATTTGATCACCTCTGCAGTTTTTATTTTTTGCGCTATAAACAAAAATAGAGCGACAATTTTGAAAAAAAAAACAATATTTTTTACTTTTTGCTATAATAAATATCCCCCAAAAACATAAAAAATTGTTCTTTTTCTTCAGTTTAGGCCGATACGTATTCTTCTCCCTATTTTTGGTTAAAAAAAAATCGCAAAAAGCGTTTATCGATTGGTTTGCGCAAAATGTATAGCGTTTACAAAATAGGGGATAGTTTTATTGCATTTTTATTATTTATTTTTTTCACTACTAATGGCGACGATCAGCGATTTTTTTTTTTCGTGACTGCAACATTATGGCGGACACATCGGACAATTTTGACACATTTTTGGGACCATTGGCATTTTCACAGCAAAAAATGCATTAAAAATGCATTGTTTATTGTGAAAATGACAATTGCAGTTAACCACAAGGGGGCACTGTAGGGGTTAGGTGTGACCTTATATGAGTTTCTAAATGTAGGGGGGTGTGGCTGTAGCTGTGATGTCATTGATTGTGGTTACCTATATTATATATATATTATATTCGATGACGGCGCCACAGTGAAGAACGGGGAGGCTGTGTTTACACACAGCTCTCCCTGTTCTTCAGCTCCGGGGACCGATTGGGGGACTCCAGCGGCGATCAGGTCCGCGGGTCCCGCGGCCGCAGTCACGGAGCTTCGGACCGGGTCACCCGCGCCCCACGGCTGGGCACTTAAAGAGGACGTACCTGTACGTGCTTGTGCCTAGCCATGCCATTCTGCCGACGTATATGTGCAGGAGGCGGTCCTTAAGTGGTTAATGGGCTTATCTCTTTTATTTACTATTTAAATTTTTTCCTGAACAAGAGATTGTAAAAAACACATGCAGTGTGTTAATACATTACAGCATGGAGCAGCACATTGCCAGATCATGTGCATGCTAACACATGCGCTATGGTTTGAACAAGCCGTTATTCTTTTTTTAGCTCTACTACTAGCCATGTTGTGTGACATCCAGCAAATCAAACACCTAGAGCTTTGTACATGGAACAATCCAACCTTAAATTCACACGAGAAGCACCACAAATACTATTCCAGTGACAAGGGTTTAAATCAAAGAGAAATCTCAAACAAAAAAAGTAAAAAGTAAAAAAAAAAAAAATTCTTAGGTTGGGGAAACATAGAAAAGTGACAGCTAAATAAGACTGAGTAGTCCATCAAGTCTGCCCTACACCTGATAAAACTTGGAGAAGCTATTAACAGAGTGGTGGCTGTACAAAACTGGGCTGCAATTGCTTGGTACTGGATTGTACAGTAGACACCCACCAACTTAGTGGAATAGGCACGTAAAAGTGCAGGAGTTTTGTCCTTTAGAGTGTAAGCTCTAGCGATAAGTTGTCTTATTCATAGAGTGATGGTAGACCTGGAAGCAGGATGTCACTTGTGAGGAGCTGAGCGTAAGATGAAAAGGAATTTAAATAAAAACTTACTGAGCTTGTTATTGTACCATGGGTTGGAGATATACATTTTAGCATAGGTTCTTTGAGACTTGAACATTATTTTAAGGGTTCCTTTGGAGTAAAATAGTTAAGAAATTTTTTTTTTACTGCATTGATCCTTCTTGAAAGGGACAGATCTCAACAACACTAAAGGCCCAGTTAGGAGAATCTCCCCAATGGGACACATAAAGCAAACATAAAACTGATAGGGGTTGTAAACCTCCCGTGCTCTATTCAAAATAAAAGTAAAAGTATTGGCTTTAGTTCTTCTCCAGTGACAATGGCAATGCAAATTGCATGAATTGTTAATAAAACTCTTAAAAACTTTTGGATCCATTTATGTTTCTAAAAGCCCCATCCCATGTGAATGTTACATGTTTGCTTATCTGAAATCCACTTAAGCCATCCATATGACTTGTGTACAACTTGTGTACGACTTGTGTGCAGCAACACTTACTTTTGTATTCTGACAGTGGGGAAGACTCCCCATTGTCAAAATACCAGCGTCTCCCTGCAGGGATGTAGTCCCAAGGGAGGGGGCGAGCATGCTGACTAACCCCCAGCCAGAACAGCTCGGATGATGGGGGCAAGCTTACTAAGGAGGAACAGGAAGTGAGAAATTCAGACAAAGAAAAAAAACATTTAGAAGGGAAATCTATTTAGAAAATAAAAAACAAACCTTTACAGCCCCTTTATTGACATTAACTATATGTTTGGGGTCATTGTCCTGCTGCAGAATATATTTCGGGCCAATCACAATCCTACCTGATGGTATGGCATGATGGATAAGTATCGGTCAGTATTTCTCAGCATTGAGGACACCATTGCTCCTGACCAAATCTCCAAATCCATTTGAAGAAATGCAGCCCCAAACGTGCAAGGAACTTCCACCATGCTTCACTGTTGCCTGCAGGCACTCATTATTGTACAGTTCTCCAGCCGTTTGATTAGCAGACTGACTAAGCAATATATTTAACATTTTGATTCATTAGTCTAGAGCAGGCATCCTCAAACTACGGCCCTCCAGATGTTGCGGAACTACAAATCCCATGAGGCATTGTGAAACTCCGACATTCACAGACATGACTAGGCATGATGGGAAATGTAGTTCCTGAACAACTGGAGGGCCATAGTTTGAGGACCCCTGGTCTAGAGCACCTGCTGCTACTTTTCTGCACCCCAGTTCCTATGTTTTTGTGTAGTCTTGTTTCCACATTGGAGGTATGGCTTTTTGGGTGCAATTCTTCCATGAAGACTACTTCTGGACGGACTTCTCTGGACAGTAGATGGGGGTACCTTGGTCCCACTGGTTTTTGCCAGTTCTGTGCTGATGGCAATGCTAGACATCTTCTGATACCAAAGGGAAGTAAGGATGATGTGTCTTTCATCTGCTGCATTACATTTCCCTGGCTAACCACAAGGTCCTCAAGGTTGCTTGTTTCTTTTTGCTTCTTCAAAAGGGCTTGAACAGCACATCTTGAAACCCCAGTCTGCTTTAAAAGCTTTGACTGGGAGAGACTTTGCTTATACAGTACCTTGTGTGCTCAGTCTTATGGTGTATGAACTGTGACATGAAATTGCCTTCCACAACCTCAGCTTAGTAGGAGAGTTTGGCTGTTCCTCACACAGCTTTAAGCCTTATTCACAGCTGTTTCTGTTTTGGTTAATGACTGTTTGAACCTACATATGAAATTGATGATCATTAGCTCCTGCTTCGTATAATTAGTTAATCATACACTGGGGTCTAATCCCACAAAAATCCCTGACTTTGTGCAAGTGTATAAAGTGTGCAATTGTAAGAATTGATGCTGGTTTGAAGCCAAAGGGTACTCACACCATATATTGATTTGATTAAAAATTTTCTTCTGTTCACACTCTTTACATTTTGTAAAGTGATACAAATAAACAATTAAAAAATATATTTTTGAAAACATTCTTACTTTCCAGCATTTCTTCACACCCATCTAAAACTTTTGCACAGTACTGTATATCACTCAGTATGAACTTACCATGTTTATGACATGTTTACTTTGTGTGTACAAAGTATTTAAAAAGGTGAGGTTAATCTTATACATTTTACCTCTAGTTCAGAACCCACTTTTTTTTTACATTTCAATACTTCAATGTCTGTTTTTTTTTTTTATATTTGTGTTACAAGCTAAATCACACTTAGTGAACATAGAACCCTGTGACTTTATTAAAGGAAAGGTTAAAAGAGTCAGCTCTCTTTACAACGTCAACATTCTATTTTGGTGCCGTTACATTAGTCATATGCTGTCATTCACTTATCTCCCAAATGACATACACTGTGATTCCAGTAGCTGGACATTTTCTGTTTGAAGAATAATGCTGCTAATGAATTATGGGAAATCACAAGTGTATTATCTGACTCAGAGAGTGTTAAGCAGGTTTCATCAGCCACAGATCATATTGGAATTTGTTAAAATGATCACAGTGGTAATTAATTTTTACTGCAATTGTCAGTGAAATTTAAAATATTGTTTTGCTACTCATTTCCCAAATCACAAGCATAATTAAAACTAGATGTTTAATTCTAAACTGAACAAATGTAAAAGATTTGCGTCCCTGTTATGACTAATTTTAACATCATCAGCGTCTTAGTCATAGCATAAGTGCTATCTAAAGGATTACAGCCAAAGTATTTTTCTACTTCACATATAAAACCCTTTTAGTGACCTTTCATTCTGTGTGTCTTGTATGTTCCTGACTTCTTTTTCATTTTGAAATAAAAGCACAGTCAATAACTTGTAGCCTGACTCTGCTGCCAATGTGTTGTCT
Source organism: Rana kukunoris (assembly GCA_029574335.1). Taxonomy (NCBI): domain Eukaryota; kingdom Metazoa; phylum Chordata; class Amphibia; order Anura; family Ranidae; genus Rana; species Rana kukunoris. The sequence goes on from CM056051.1 coordinate 121,708,602, forward strand.
CCCTCACTTGGTAAGTTATTGCATTTTTTTTTCTCTTTTTTTGCCAGGAGCTGGGCTATTATTGTAGTGATTTACAGTGAATGTACAAAGCCTTGATTCTTTTAAGGCCTTTTCAATGTATAAAACCTTGAATCTTGTAAGTGATTAGCTTTTGTCCCATAGGGTAGAGAAATCACAAGCATTAAGCTGCTTCCTTTAAAGGTTTTGCTGCTCTTGAAGGAAAAGATGAAGTAAAGTTGTTTTATGTAAATTTTGCACTTTTTTCAGTGTGATGCGTGTAAATATATGTAAAAGGTGTAAAAATATTAATGAACAAAGCAAACAAAAAGTATTAGTTAGCAAAATAGAGGGAAAAAAAACACCAGGAAAATTATAATTGAATGGAGAATGAGAATAAGATGTTAATTAGGGTCGACTAGAGTAAACTAAGGGGTTAATAAGCAGATCAACAAAGCAACATTTACTTAAGAAAAATATATATATTTTTTTACTTGTCAGGTTACTTTTACTGACTTCAGCTACAGATCGAAGTTCATCCCTTTGATCTGTAGATGAATAAACAGAAAGTTACAAAATAAAACAATGTTTTATTGTAGTTTTCTGTATTCATGGCTGAGCAATGTTGTTGATAACTGCTTTTTTTATAGCTCCTGCTGCTGACCTCTGTGCGCTCTGCAATGCAGTTGTGATTAGTTAGAGCTGTTTCAGCGGACAGATTCGATCGTGTGTACGGCCTAGCGGACAGGTTTCCAGCGGACAAAAGTTTTAAAACATGCTTTTGTGTACACTGATGACATTTTTAAGGCCTCTTACACACACATCAGTTTTTCTTCAGGTTTTTCTTTTCAGTTTACCAAAACTATGTAGTACAAGGGCCTGCCTGATTGCATACAAATTGAGACTCTTGAGGTTTGACCTCATATTAGATGGATTTGGTAAACTGAAAAGAAAAACCTGAAGAAAAACTGATGTGTGTGTAAGAGGCCTTAGGGAGTGTCTAGTACGCCCAGAATCTGCAACTGGTTAATGTTCCAATCACCAGTGCTGTCACATGAGAGGAAGTAAAGTAAATCACATGCTCCTTCATACCCTGGAATAAAGTATTTTCTTCCCTCCCACAGCTAATGAAGTGACAGGGGAGTAGAGGAAAGGTGAATGTACTCCGGGGAAGGGGACATTAAAACAAATCTCTTGCTTTGCCCTTCATGGGCAAAGCAAAGGTTTGCTTTAAGGGACAACCGTGTTTTCCTTTAACCACTTCCCACTCCGGGGAAGGGGACATTAAAACAAATCTCTTGCTTTGCCCTTCATGGGCAAAGCAAAGGTTTGCTTTAAGGGACAACCGTGTTTTCCTTTAACCACTTCCCGCCCGGTCAATAGTCAATTGACTTCCGGGAAGTGGTTCTGTAATCCTGACTGGACGTCTATTGACGTCCTGCAGGATTACATACTGGCGCGCGCCCGGTGATGCGGGGTGTCAATCTGACACCCTGCATCTCCGAATCTCGGTAAAGAGCCTCCGGCGGAGGCTCTTTACCACGTGATCAGCCGTTTCCAATCATGGCTGATCACGATGTAAACAGGAAGAGCCGTTGATAGGCTGACAGACGCGAGTAGAGGAGAGCTGATCTGCAGCTCTCCTGACACTGGACCACCAGGGAAGCCCACACTGGACCACCAGGGAAGGGGGCAATGAAAAAAAAGAGAATAGATGCCAATCAGTGCCCACAAATGGGCACTGACTGGCAACATGGGCACTGACCGGCCATAATATGGGATCAAAAAAGTGATGCCTAGCAATGCCATCAGTGCCACCCCTCAGTGTCAATCAGTGCCACACCTCAGTGTCAATCAGTGCCACACCTCAGTGTCAATCAGTGCCACCCCTCAGTGTCCAACAGTGCCACCTCTCAGTGTCCATCAGTGCCACCCTTAAGTGCCCACCTACCAGTACCCATCAGTGCCACCCATCAGTGCTGCCTATGATTGCCCATCAGTGCCGCGTATGAGTGCCCATTAGTGCCGCATACCAGCGCCACCTATCAGTGTCCATCAGTGCCACCTATCAGTGCCCATCAGTGCCACCTCATCGGTGCCCATCAGTGCCACCTCATCGGTGCCCGTAATCGAAGAAGAAAACATACCATATTTATCGCTGTATAACGCGCTCCCGCGTATACGGCGCACACCTCTTTGCTAGAAAATTACTTAAAAACCCCAAACATTATGGGCCAGATTCTCAGCGGCGCTACGCCTGCGTAAATGGATATGCGTGGCGTAGTTGTAAATGTGCGCCTGCATATCGATGCGCGGTAAACACAGAACCACATACGCGAGAATTTTTTTTTCGTCTGGGCGGCGAAAATGCTTTAAGCTAGCGAGGCGTAGGCGCATAGTCACGCTTCGAAAATATTCAGTTCCCATTGAATTAGCATGCAAATATGCAAATGAGGGAGATGCGCGGATTCCCGAAACTACGCGCGTTCGGCGTTGGCTACTCGTGGTGCGCGTAACTCGAAAGCCTTGAGTAAACATACCCCTCATAAAAGCACGGGTAACTTTGCTCAAGACCGTGTGCAAGTCAGCTGGAGAGCAACTACAGCAGCACCATAACGGACGAGCTGAGCAATCACACTTACTGGACAACACATTCGTATGCCAACATGCCAGGGGCAGCCATGGTCTTATCACTACTAATGTATGCAGATGAAGAGGAGCTTAGAAGGAGGAGTAGGAGGAGGGGGGCACGTGAGAGGATCTACCGAGCGCGCATGAGGCTCTTTGGCATGGGTGATGAGGAGGTGTATCGCATCTTCAGATTCAGCCCTGCTGCCATCCTGGAAATAACCACAGCCCTGCAGGATGACATCACCAGCCAGATATACCGCTCACATGCACTGCAGCCACTGTTGAAGGTCCTGGCAACACTCCATTTCCTGGCCAGTGGATCATTCCAGCGTACAAGTGGAGTGGTGGCTGGGATGTCACAAACCAGCATAAGCAGATGTCTGCACCAGGTTGTCCCTGCAATTCTCAGACGCATGTCCAACCAGTTCATCAGACCCACCACTGAGCACCTGCGGCAGAAGGCAATGACAGATTTCTACAGAATTGACGGATTCCCACGCACCATCGGGGCCATTGATTGCACACATGTGGCACTCCAGCCCCCCAGTGCCACAGAGCACATTTACCGCAATCGGAAGCACTGGCATTCCATCAACGTACAGGTGATAGCCGATGCCAAATACCTCATATGGCACGTCCGTGCCAAAGACCCCAGGTCCAGCCATGACAGCTACATCTACCGTCAAAGCAACATCCCAGAAGATTTTGAGCAGGACATGTATGGGGACAGCTGGCTGGTTGGTGAGTGACATGGGTGGCAGGCATGACTGCCCCCCCCATGATGCTGACATCACAAGGGGCACATGCATGACTAACATCCTCCTGTCTTTTCCCTTCCAGGTGACTCTGCATATGTACTGGGACCCCATCTCATGACTCCTTTCCGGAACCCCCAAACCAGAGGAGAGAGAAGATACAATGAAGCACATATCAAAACTCGTGCAGTGGTGGAGCGCACATTTGGCCTCCTAAAGTCCCGTTTCCGATGCCTGGATATGTCTGGGGGGGCCCTATTGTATTCCCCCAACTTTGTGGGTCAGATCATTGGTGCATGTTGCTTTCTGCACAACTTTGCCATGAGAAAGGGCCTGCAGATTGCCCTACGTGATGACCTGACCCCCCAACCACACAGCCCCCCCCCGCCAGAGGAGACCCCGTCATCTGATGGAAGAGCAGTCAGGAGTTGCCTCGTGTTACGAATCTTTGAATGTTAAACACACACATACAGCATGGCACACAGACAATGCACGCGTGTACACCACTGTGGTCCCTAGCACACACATCCACATCACATTGGATTAGCCCAAGTCCAGCATGTCGAACTTGGGAGCAGCAACGCCACGTCAAGGCCCCAATGATGTTGCTGTCCATTCATACACCATTCACACAGCCGTGGGGATAACTTCTCCCCAACGGCCGAGGGTGACACCCCTTACTGGCAGGAGTGCCACCCCCTCACATTCACACACCATTCACACTGCACCGTGTGCAGTATCCAAAAAAAATAAAAAAGCTCTTATCCAGAGCATAATAAAAAAATAAAAAAGCTCTTATCCAGAGCATAATAAAAAAATAAAAAAGCTCTTATCCAGAGCATAATAAAAAAATAAAAAAGCTCTTATCCAGAGCATAATATAAAAATAAAAAAGCTCTTATCCAGAGCATAATATAAAAATAAAAAAGCTCTTATCCAGAGCATAATAAAAAAATAAAAAAGCTCTTATCCAGAGCATAATAAAAAAATAAAAAAGCTCTTATCCAGAGCATAATATAAAAATAAAAAAGCTCTTATCCAGAGCAAAATAATAAGAAATCAAAAAATTAATGGGCCTGGCGGGGGCTCCACCTGGTGCCACGGCTCCTGCCCCTCACTTGCCTGGGGGCAGCCACAGGTGGGGGGGGTAGCAGGTGGAGGAGGAGCATCCCCACGTCCCTCCCTGGCTGCCTGCATGCCCTCCAGGGCAACCGCTATGCGGGTCTGCACAGCAGTCTGCTCCTCGACAGCAAGGCGCAGGGCATGAACCTCCCCCACAAGGTCAGAGGTGTTCGCCTGCAGCTCCCCCAGGCTGGTCAGCGTTGCTGCGCTGTTGACAGCAAGATCTTGGATGGCATCTATAATGTGTCCCGAGGATGTCAGGCTGTCGGCCAGGCGCCTCATCTCCTCCACGACCTCTGACAGGTGCCGATTTTGCTGGTCCTGCTGTCTGGCCAGCTGTTCCGGCAGGACCTTGGACACACCCCTGGTCTTGCACGTTGCCTTCCAGGGAGTGGCAGGGGACCGGGCATAAGGGGAGGATGTTGAGGGGCCGGAGATGAGGGGGGGGGAAACAGAGGGACTGGAGAGGTTGGGGGGGACACTGAGGGGTTCGCTAAAGATGGAGGGATAGCCTGGGCTGGTCCGGGCAACCCATCATCCTCCTCCACAACAACATAGAGGTCCTGGTCCTGGACTACGACACCCTCCTCAACCACCTCCTCCGTTGAGGTGTGCCCACTTCCCTCCAAGTCCTGTTCCAGGGGGGCAGCCATAGGGACTGGATCTTCGGGGGATGGATCCTGACGGGCCCTGGCATCAACAGATGGCCCCGCTCCCTCCTGCACATCTGTGGATGACACAAAAGATGCCCATGTTGGTGGACCCACACACTTGGCACATGTTCCCTTACACCCCATACATGTACACAACAGATAGAATATAAAACACACTTACCTGTCCTCAGGGCTGGCTTTTGTGACTCATAGCCCCCAACTCCCTCAACCTGCTCCGTCTGCAGGCAGCGGGCAACCACCTTCTCCTCCTCAGTCAGGCAGACGTTGCAGGGTGGGCCCCCTCCAGTGCCCCTGGCATGCCGAGCTATGGTAGCCAGCTTGCCCTTCACGAGACGCCGCAGGTCATTCATTTTCTTTTGAATGTCCTGCGGTGTCCGGACCTCATGAGAGAGGGCATTGACCTGGCACGCGACCTTCATTAAGATCTGATCCCTCCGGGACTTGCTGGTCCGGGCACTGTCAGCACCATGGAGCCGCGAGTCATATTTCTCCATTGCCCTCACGACAATGGCCCTCTCCTCTGGGGAGAAATTTTTCTTCCTCCTCTCCTTAACAGCAGTTGTCATCTTGTCCAGCACAAACTTTGGCCGTCACTATCAAAAAAATGGGAGACGTTTACGCTGCACGGGCGCATGTGTGGGCACATTATATACCCTGCGCCGGCGAATCGTAGGGAGGCTTTGCGCATGCGCAGAAGGCATCCACGTCACGGCGCGGGTCAACCACGTCATGGCACGGGTCATCCACGTCACGGCGCATGCTCCGTTCGTCCCGGCCTGCATTTGCATGGGGTCACGCTTCATTACAATGCAACACGCCCACTTCCCTCCTACTTTGGAGTTGCGCGGGATTACGCCGATGGTTTTACGCGACGCAGGCGCATCTTGGAGCGCATTTACTTAGGGAATACGGTACTTGCCACTCCATGTTACGTCGGCGTAGTGCATCTGAGATGCGCAACGCCTGCATAATTAGGCGCGCATCTACGAGAATCTGGCCCTATATACTGTATTTAACAGAAGCCCTATAGAATAAAATGATGGGTTTTGCAATTTTTTATGTAATTTTTCAAACTCAGTTTTCTTTGGAAAAAATAAGTTTTAATTAATTTTATTGCATACAAACACAATATAATAATTTTTTTTTTGTAAAGTATAAAAGATGATCTTGCGCCGAGTACATAGATACCTAACATGTCATGCTTTAAAATTGCATCCACCCGTGGAATAGTGGGAAACGATGGCGCTTAAAATTCTCCTTAGGCAATGATCAAAGATCCGTCTGATCGGCTGCTTTCCTGGCTGCTAAAGACCAGTGTTGTAAGTAACGGAGTTACAATAAACGCAGTTACCTAACGCAGCCCCTTTTGAGGGTAACGAGTAATCTACCTGATTACTCTTCCCCTCACAGTAACGCAGTTCCCATTACTTGGGCGGCATTACTGCAATTACATCTACCGCCACTAGATGACAGCAGAGTAATTGCTTCTCCCGGCGCTGTGAACATAAATATGGGTGGAACTCCGCTTTAGAATCATGTGACCGCTGTGATGTCCTGTCACAGCGGTCTGAAAACTCCCAATCGCAAGGAGCCCTGGATACAATGAGCCCCATCCGCCTCACACTGACCTATCACCGGGGAACAACTCACATCGATCACACACACTGTGTGCGCAACCTGATCAATGATCTGGAGAACACATGGCCGGAACAAAATATTCCACAGAACAAACGTTCCCTATACAACACAGTGTACACAGCGACATCTAGTGGTCAACATGGTAAGTGCAGGACATCTATACAGACCAATGATCAGCAGGTTATTTTTGGTCAGTGATTTTCATCTCTTCATCAGACAACAAAGATATTAGCTGCACATACATGGTGGGACGGATGCACCTAGGCTGGGATATACATGGTGGGACGGATGCACCTAGGCTGGGATATACATGGTGGGACGGATGCACCTAGGCTGGGATATACATGGTGGGATGGATGCACCTAGGCTGGGATATACATGGTGGGACGGATGCACCTAGGCTGGGATATACATGGTGGGACGGACGCACCTAGGCTGGGATATACATGAGATCACCATTTGTTTCCGGGTTTTCTTCTCTCAAGGATCTGCCATTCTTTTGTCTTGGAGTATTAACTCACTGCTCCCTGGCAAGCGCCCGTCACCTGCTTCTCAACAAAGCATTGTAGAATATTACAAAAAAATTCAGTTACTTTGCTGAGTAACTAATTACTTTTTCAATGTAGTAACTGAGTCACTAACGCAATTACTTTTACGGAGAAGTAATTTGTAACTGTAACTAATTACTTTTTAAAAGTAAGATGAGCAACACTGCTAAAGACCAGTTAAACAAAGAGGCGGAACTGGAAGTGACGATATGCTTGTCGCTTCCTGTTTCTGGGGACACATAGAGAGAGAAACAGCATCAGTTTCTTTCTCTTTGTTCTAGGCAGCCTTCACCAATGGTCACATCACTCAGGCCTCGTACACACGATCGGACATATCCGATGAAAACGGTCCGCGGACCATTTCCATCGGATATGTGCGATCTGGAGTTTGATCCGATGGCGTGTACACACCATCGGATCAAATTCCCCGCCGGCGGACGGCGCGGTGACGTGTCGGTGACGCGGCGGTGACGTTGACGCCGCCACTTCACCACCATGTCACCGCACCAGGAAGTAAAACACTTCCGCGCATGCGCCGAATCCATTCGGCGGCGGCGCGGCGGCGGTGCGGGACGACATGTCTGCTGGTAAGTGTACTAACCAGCAGACATGTCGGGCGGACAGATTCCCACCGGATAGATTTCAAAGCATGCTTTGAAATCTGTCGGGTGGACAAATCTGTCCGCTAGCCCATACACACGATCGGAGATGTCTGCTGAAACGGTCCATCGGACCGTTTTCAGCGGACATATCCCCTCGTGTGTACGGGGCCTCAGGTGCTCCGTAATCAGACAGCAGAGCCCGGGAAAGGCAATGACAGGAGTGGAGTGGCCCCCCTTTCAGCCACCCTCAGAAGTAATCACCTATGCTGGAAAGAGAATAGCCAGCTGGAAAAAGAATCGCTGAAAATGTTCCAACCGGGATGATGTCTGCAGGTGCAGGCATCATCCCGGTATAACCACTGAAACCCAAGGATGTCCATAGACATCCTCTCGGCGGGAAGTGGTTAAGGAAAACCAACACGCCACAATCTGATTGCACAACCTCCTTTAGTTCCATGTTATACTTTTAGTTCTATAACTTGTTCCATAAATGCCTAGTCTTAAGCCCCGTACACACGGTCGGACATCCAACAAAATTTCCCTTGGATTTTTGTCCTAATTGATTTGTCCGATCACACCCATAGCATACACACGCTCTGACTTTTTTGCAAACTTTTCTAAAACGTTTGCATCATCACGTGGTTTTTATGCTCTTTTCTGCTCTTTACTGCCACCCTTTGGTTAACTTCTGCTATTGTTGGTTGATTTTAACATTGGTTCTGAGCATGCGCATTTGTAATTTGTCCAAAAGTCCGATGGTTTGCTGTACACACGATCGGACTTTGCACCATCGGACTTTTGTTGCCTGAAAGTTGGTCCGTTCGCAGACCCAACTTTTTGTCCGATGAAAGCCAAAAAAGTTGGTCCGATGGAACGTACACACGGTCGGACAAATGCGAAAAGTGTCGGATTTTGATGTTGGTTGGGCAAAAGTCCGACCGTGTGTACGGGGCTTTAGTTTGTTTTGTAGATTGTATCCTGTTTATTTGCAACACTGTACAGCACATGTAAATAGACTTGTAAATAGCATGAATAAATACTGCACTGTTTGTCACTACCTAATGCCTCGTTTCCACTGCACCGATCAGGTCGGGTCAGCAGAGGCGTCTCTAGGGGGGGGGGCCAGAGGGGGCCCTGACCCCCCCAAAATTATGCTGTGCCCCACCATGTGCCCCCCCCCCCCCCCCAAAAAAAAAAAAATAATTTTTTTTTTTGCTTTTTTTTTTTTTCTTCTCGGGCCACCCCTGGAGTAACAGTCTCTCCTCAGAGGAAGAGCATCCCCAGTCAGCTCTGCGGGGCATTCCTCCCCCTCCCTATGCTCGCTGACACTGCATATTGCAAGCGTTCACACAACCACAGCCGCCCGATCTGATCCTTCCCCTGCATCCTCATTGACACGGAGAAGAGTGAGTTGCAGAAAGGACTCCATGAGCACTGTGGGGGAGGGGGGGCCCAAGCTTTCATCTCAGTTACTGAAAAAACAGACTGATTTCTCCCGTCCTTAGGACAGGAGAACCAGCCTGTAAATTCCGAGAGTGGTGACTGCAAGCTGAGCCGAGTGTCAGTCTATGACACTCTTTTACAGCCCAGCGAGTCCAGCCACCTCCCCCCCACTCTCCTCACATACAAGCAGGAAGGAATACAGCTCCTCCTCATCCTCCTTTCAGTCCCGCCCACACTATCTCGGTGTGCTGTATCTGAAGAGAGGGGATGTGTGTTCAGGAAACATTAAAATCAGCAGCATGTGTGTGAATGATGCCTGAGATTCTAGCCTGGACCGTGGGTAAGTGTGTGCACTGCAGACTGCAGTACACTGTAATCACTGAACTGCATTATCTCCATCCTTTCTCCCCCATCTGTCTCCCTCCCCTCTCCTGTTCTTTCAAGACATTCACAATTTACTTTCTGTAACTGTTACCACCGTTTACGATATTCCATTCCATCGCCCCACGACAGCTTATCCGACAGTCCGACAGACATCAGACACGACCCATTTCATTTCCCAGAATAACAGAGACAACACAAGCTCTGGTACTGGTTCAAAAATGAATGAATGAATCCTTTAATGGTAACTTAGCTTTCTTATATACAGTACAAGCATGTTACAGTTAATCACAGGGACAAAGACACACTCCACCCACACATCACACAATGGGGGGCTTCATACACATTATTTTGGGTAATGACATTCCGATGAGTTAATTACTACTCATTACCCAGATGGTCTGGCTCCGCATTTAGAGGGGTTAATTACTACAGCTCGACAAGTCACATTCCACATCTTAACAGTGTCATTAGCATACACAAAAAACAGGTCTTAGGAGCAGACCTAATTAGCACAATGGACACAAAACAGTATTAGCATCACACAATGGAATGTCTAGGAGCAGACTCAATTAACACCTCAAAAGCATGTGTCCCCACATTGAATGAAAACACTCTATTGACCTGTCGGAGTCAGACTTTACCAACTTGTAATATTTAAAGATATCCTGCAAAACATGAATTATCAGTAATGTCCCATCCCATGTAATTTATAATTTCTCAGTCACCCTATGCCCAAAAGGGGCACAGGATGACCCTAGACCCAAGAGTCATTAGTGATGCTGGCACTCGAGTACCCCCCATCCTTCAAAAGTCTCAACAAACAGTGATTCTCACTAGTGGCTATACAGCAACCACTAGTGATAATCATAAGAGAATCTGCTCATTAATGGTTCAAATCTCAGCCAGTTCCTGCTGAACCAGCTGAGATTTAAACTGTCTATGGCTGGTCTTAGCTCTTAGCAGCCCATACATTGATCACTTTTTTTCATTCAACTATTAGGTTGAATGAAAAAAAAAATGATCCAATTCCACCATCTACACATTATAGGTGGATGGGGGAATCCTCCCAGTGTGGACCAGTGCTGGAATAACCAGAGTTGCTGTCCTGTCCCGGCTATTCACAGCGCTGGTCCCTGTCTCGCTGGCAGCGGCGGCAGCACATTGGAACCCAGTGCTGGTTACTTTATGGGACTGATGTACAGGAGGGCCAGCACAATTTGTTGTTAGAGATGGGCTGGGCATGTTCAAAAATCCACATGCCAGAGCCTGCCAGGAAGCCCACACTGCACAGCGCTAATCACAGGCAGTGAGAGATTTCCCGGTCCGCAGCTCTGCACAGATCAGGAAATGTCTCACTGCCTGTGATTAGCACTGTGTAGTGTTGGCTTCCTGGCGGGATTGGGCATGTGGGATTTCAAACACACCCGAGCCCATCTGTATTGGTTGTAGACAGTTGAGCTCCCTGCAGGTTGCTTAGCAGCAGTGGAGCCTTCTCTGACATGCTGATCGGGATGCAATCCAGGTGATGCTCCCAGTCAAATCCTAGTGTTAAATATCAGAGATTTTATTGATCAAACCCCACACTTTACAGGCATAGAGCCCACACTTTACAGGCATAGAGCCAACACGGCTGCGGAAACATACGTTTGATTATATATATATATATATATATATATATATATATATATAGTTGTACTCTTGATGCTAATAAATACTGTATTTATTAGATCTGACTGGAAGCATTACCTGGATCACATCCCGATCAGCATGTCAACAGAGAAGGTTATACAGCATTACTGCTGCTAGGTGACCAGCTGGGGGCTCAGCTCTCTATAACCAATAGTGCCAGAGTTCCCCTGCATGCATCCGTAATGTCACCAGCACTAGGTCCTAATGGACTGCCGCTGCTGCCAAGGAGACAGATGCCAGACCATCGCTGTCAATAGCAGGGACAGGACAGCTGGGGAACACCACAGTGGCAGACCACCAGGGCACGGTGGCAAGACAACCTTTGCAACCCTGAAAGTTCTCCCACTGCTTTGGACCCTAATATTTTCTTGGTGTGCTGGTGACACATAGCTCTTGTTTTCTGCCACCCTGGGGGGGCCCCAGTATAGTAGGAAGGGAGCTCACTGCAGAACATGTAAAAGGGCCCGTTGTGGGATTGTAGTAAAGGGCCCCAGGAGATATATATATATATATATATATATAATTGCATTTTATAGTTGGGCCCCCCTACTTTTGTCCCTGTCCCCCTATGTGCCCCCCCTAAATATGAAAGCTGAAGACGCCACTGCGGGTCAGTAATTTTGGAGAGGTTCAGATGGGGCCGGTCTAATCGCGTGAGCGTTTCCACTGCAAATCGGACCGTGAGGGACCATTCAGGGTTTAGAAAAAATTCCTAGCGCATCCACCAATCAGTGAGATGCATTTGTAGGTCCGCCCTAACCGAACCGTTCCACTCTCTCTGGTCCCTCATCTGAAGCAGGACCCTTGCTGGTGCGGTACGGTTCGGTTTTACGGTACGCTTTCATAATGGAAACACCCAAAATAGCGTACCGTACCGAACCGATCCGCTCAGTGGAAACGAGGCATAAGTGAACTGTGCCAGTGCCTAAAAGTGTGCTCATCCCAGGGAGCTTTTGTACCTGCTACCTATTCCCCAGCTCACAATATATAGTAACACATATAACACTGTTCTGCGTGTTGCTAAATCTACAATCTCAGTTTTGACGGTAACCTGCTTATTTTATGTACTGACCAAGAATGTGTGCATGAATATACGCAAAAAGCACTTCTGCAATAAGTGGCTTATTCAAAAACAGTGCAGATGGGACAATTTAATTATTGTTATTATTCATTTTGTATGTTAGGCTCTTATTACGTCAGTGCAGAAAATGTGAACTGCATAAGAACACAGCTTTACCTGGCTGCATACTTTTATGTAAGTTCTAAGAAACAAAATTCAAGCTCATAATAATTGGCTTCAGCCTGTTCTGCTAATAGTACTTGTCCCCATAGCAGTATAATAGATGGCTGATTCATAATCATTTTAGCCTCCTGGCAACATAGGGAGACAAAATTTCAAACATTACTTAGTACAGAGCACAAGTACATATGCCAAAAAATACCAAAACTTTGAAAGTTCAGTTTGGGTAAAAAAGTCCAGCCAAAACAATATTAACATAGACAAAGTTATATATTTTTAAGAGGATGCATGAAGATAACCTCAGGAATGCTCACTTTATTGCCCTCACTAAAGGAGTACAGAATCAGGGACAAAGCCATTAGACTTATGCCGCGCACATACGATCATTTTTCAGCATGAAAAAAAACATTGTCCAAAAAACGACGGTTTCCCAACTTCATCATTAAAAACGATGTTGCCCACACACCATCGTTTTAAAAAAATGATCTAGCAAAGCGCGGTAACGTACAACGACACTATAAAGGGGACGTTCCATTCGCCTTTGGGCTGCTTTAGCTGATTCAGTGTTAGTAAAAGCCGATTCTTGCTTTTCTGTCTGTTATAGCGTGATGAATGTGCTTACTCCATTATGAACGGTAGTTCATAGAACGAGCGCTCCCGTCTCATAACTTGCTTCTGAGCATGCAGAGGTTATTTACGTCGTTTTAGCCCACACACGATAATTCTTTACAACCCGAAAAACGACTTAGTTTAAAATGACGTTAAAAAATGCAATATTTTTTTGTCGTTTTTCAGAACCTGAAAAATTAGGTGAAGCCCACACACAATCAATAGGGTTGTCCCGATACCGATACCAGTATCGGTATCGAGACCGATACCGAGTATTTGCGGGAGTACTCGTACTCCCGCAAATGCCCCCGATGCCTGGCCGAATACTTGTTTCCCCCCCTGCCGCCGCAACGCGCCACCACCGCAAAGCCGCCGCTGCATACCGCAAAGCCGCCGTCGCTGCTGCGTTAATCAGCGTGCGGGGAACATTACAGGCAGCTTTCGTTTGGATAGCTGTGTTCCCTGTCGCACCGCGTATAGACACTCCCCCTTGCCCGGGATTTGACGGGTAATCTGTCCAATCCCGAGCAAGGGGGAGTGTCTATACACGGCGCGGCGGGAACACAGCTATTCAAACGAAAACTGCCTGTAATGTTCCCCACACGCTGATTAACGCGGCAGCGGCGGCATCATCTAGGTATGGGGGACATGGCTGGATATATGTGGGGGACATGGCTGGATATATAGAGGGACATGGCTGCATATATGGGGGACATGGCTGCATATATGGGGGACATGGCTGCATATATGGGGGACATGGCTGGATATATGGAGGGACATGGCTGCATATATGGGGGACATGGCTGCATATATGGGGGGGGGCATGGCTGGATATATGGGGGGGACATGGCTGGATATATGGGGGGGACATGGCTGCATAAATGGGGGGACATGGCTGGATATATAGAGGGACATGGCTGCATATATGGGGGACATGGCTGCATATATGGGGGACATGGCTAGATATATGGAGGGGCATGGCTGCATATATGGGGGACATGGCTGCATATATGGGGGGACATGGCTGGATATATGTGGGGGACAGGGCTGGATATATGGGGGGGACATGGCTGGATATATGGCTCACATCATGAAAACTGCCTGTAATGTTCCCCGCACGCTGATTAACGCAGCAGCGGCGGCATCATCTAGGTATGGGGGACATGGCTAGATATATGTGGGGGACATGGCTGGATATATAGAGGGACTTGGCTGCATATATGGGGGACATGGCTGCATATATGGGGGACATGGCTGGATATATGGAGGGACATGGCTGCATATATGGGGGACATGGCTGCATATATGGGGGACATGGCTGCATATATGGGGGGACATGGCTGGATATATGTGGGGGAAGTAAAGTTCTTGACATGCAAGCACCAACCAGCAGTTTCAGAAATAGGCTCTATGCATTTTTAATGCTTTTTGCACTTGACAGATTTGTACTATAGTCCATTTAACATGGTTTCCTATGGAACATGTTCTGTAGTGTACATCTGCTAAATGCAAAAAGTACAGAAAATGCATAGATGTGAATACAGATGTGAATACCTTAGGTGGGATTCTCTTTAGCTACATGAGCATGAAAACATGCCAACCACATCCTGACAAAATAAGAGTGTTTAAATCTGTCCTCAATCCCCACCCCCCATGTTTTTTTTTTCCAATCCTGCGGCCTCCCAGAAAAAGTGATGCAATTATCTCAGGAGTTAGAGAACCAGGTACATGTCATCCTGGCCTAGGTCGGAATGGCAGTGGGGTACAAGGCTAAAACAGAAAAAAAAAATAGGGGAAAACAATTCCTACAATTCTTCTGAAATATACCTGTCTAAGCCAGTCAGTCTAACATCAATAGTTTGCAAATTATTGGAAGGTATGATGAGGGACTATATCCAAGAATTTACTGATGAAAACAGTATCATTAGTAGTAATCAGCATGGATTTAGGAAGGACTGTTCTTGCCAGACCCATTTGTTAACATTTTACGAGGAAGTAAGGTGCCATCTAGATAAACGAAGGCCAGTGGATGTCAGATATATGGATTTTGCAAAAGCATTTGATACATTTTCCGTAATCATTTACAAATTGAGGTCTGTTGGCATGGACCACAGAGTATGTACCTGGTTACAGGGGCGCATTCAAAGGGTGGTGATACATAACGGGTACTCAGAATGGTCAGGAGTGGTAACTGGGTTCCCCTGAGGATCTGTTCTGGGAATATTTATGTTAAAATTATTCATAAATGATATAAAGGTTGGTATAAATAGCTCAATCTCAGTGTTTTGCTGACGATACAAAGCTAAGCAGGGCAATAACATCAGAGAGAGATGTGGAAACCTTACAGGAGGCCCGCAATAGAATAATGGGATGGGCAACTACATGGCAAACATGGTTTAATGTTGACAAATGTAAAATAATGCATTTGGGTGCTAAAAATACGAACACAAGTTACTTGCTAGGGGGAGAACCATTGGGGAAATTAGGATGGAAAAATATCTGATGGTCCTAGTAGATGACAGGGTCGGCAATGGCATGCAGTTGCAAGTTGCTGCAAACAAAGCAAAAAGGGAATTTACTCAAGAGATTAAACGATAATTCTGCCACTTTGCAAGACTCTAATCCAACCGCATATTGAGTATGCTGCCAGTTTTGGTCACCAGTCCACGGGAAGGATGTGCTGGAACTGGAGAGAGTCCAGAGAATGGCAACAAAGCTAATAAAAGGACCTGAGGCGGCGTACACACGACCGAGGTTCTCGCTGGAAACCAGCGAGAACATCGCTGGAAGCTGCATCCCAGCGAGGACCTCGGCCGTGTGTACGCTCTCGGCGAGCATCCCGTCGAGCAGAAATAGAGAGCACGCTCTCTATTTGCTCGACGGCCCGTCTGGATGAATGGCTGGTTGCCATTCCCGACGGGCGGGTCGCCGATTTCGACGGCCGGCAGAGAACCTCGACGGGCGGAACGATGTGTTCTGCCCGTCGAGGTTCTCTGCCGTGTGTACGCGGCCTCAGTTATGAGGAACTACTACAAGCATTAAACATATTTTTTCTGGAGAAGATACACTTCAGAGGAAATTAAAGAAATGAAAGTTTGAATACTGCGCCGACATATACCGAGCGCAGTACACTCGTGTATAGTCGGGCAGGCTCGGCTACTCTCGCGCTTACGTCCTGTACGTCCAGGACGTGAGCGCGAGAGGAGCCGAGCCTGCCCGACTATACACAAGTGTACAGTGCTCGGTATATGTCGGCGCAGTATTCAAACTCGACGCGGGAAAGCGGGTATCGGCTTATATCGCGCACCCACGATTTTGCCCTGATTTTCAGGGCAAAAAAGTGAGCGGTATACGCCGATAAATACGGTACTTTAATGTTCAACAACATCAAAATTCCCCTTATATTTCATAGTGGCCATTCATAGTGGCCATTCATAGTGCTTGCATGAAACTTGTCACATTCAGCTTGAAAAAGTACATGAGCTTCTTTGGAGCAGAGTCTGGCATTTTTGGTCCCTATTGACTATTGACCTACTGGCCTGGATTTACTCCCTTTGCCGCCCCAAGGCCGTGTCCTTCAATGCCGCCCCCCCAACACACACACACACAGGGGCTGAGTGATACAGTGAGCGTCTATAGCCACCGGCTGTATTGCGGGGAGGAGCCAAGACAGCCGCCGAGGGACCCCAGAAGACCAGGTCCGGGGCCACTCTGTGCAAAACAAGCTGCACAGTGGTGGGAAGTATAACTTGTTTGTTATTTTAAAAAAAGAAAAAAGATTGCCTTTTAAAACCCCTTTAATGAGCCTGTTGCACAAATCACTTTATTACACTTTATTTGTGATATCTATGGCTTCTATGCATATATAATCCATATTTAGCACTATAATATTTAACTGGCTGCTTACTTCTGCTTGGGCATGGCACAGTGGCACACACACATGCACAACATGATCATCAATCATCTTCAAGAGGTACCTGCTAGGCTGCACTAGTGCGTAATCCCTGCTGGCTGCTGCTGCCTGGGGGTTCCCCTTCTTTTTCTAGTGGTGGTGGTGATGTAACAGTCTCAGACCCCCTCTCCTGGCCTGGGGGAGATGATGCTAGCCGCTCAGAGTGACATGTCTCTTCTCCTCACGTCACGAGTCATGTCACTGGTCACAGAAACCCCTGCTCCTGGCCTGGGGGAGAAGATGATGCCAGCCGCGCAGTAGGTGCAGAGAAGGCTAGGCGGAGCATTAGGCTCCGCCTCCGCCAGTTACCTTTTTTCCTTCTTGCCAGGAAGTCATTGCTCGCCGCTGCGTGCACCTGTTGCTCACGGCTGCCTTTACACAGCCTAGGCAAAGTAGCAAGTGGCGGCGCTGCTGCCTGGCAGGGGCTATGTTAGTCCAGGGGGGACCGAGAAGTTGCTGCAAGAGCAGTGCTGCCCCTGCACCCACTGCTGCCCCGAGTCCTGGCCTTGTGGCCTTGTGGAAAATGTGAGTGCCTAAAAAGTGCTTCATTTTGTTCTATAACTAGTTTTGTGTTGGTAAAACAAGAATGCTAAAGCTTTGGATACAGTATGAAAGTACTGAAAGCTTTTTCAGGTTTTTACAGACTTGTCCCTGTTGAGTTCTCCTCTCTTCCTGGCAGGTAGCAGGGTGTCACAGGGAAAAAAATGTGATGGGAAATGTCTCCAATGGGAACAAAGACAGCACAAAAAAAAAAAAAAAAAATACTACTCTCAACAACATTGTTTTAATGTTTTTTGTAGCATCCCTAACATATTTCATTCCTACCAGGTATCTGGCACTTTTAACATGGAAACATCTCTCACTTTGTCTTTTGTACTCTGCTCCTTTGGGTAACCACTGACTTCAATCATCTTTCAAACACTAACCTACTGTGCACAACTGAAAGTGACATGTGTCATGCTAACCACTGAATAATTGATAAGGACATCCAACTTGCGATTTTTCCCTGGGTGACCATTGACTTCTAGGGATTTTGCCCTGATACCTGGCCCTCCATCATCTAACTGCCAGCCCAAGAACCAGCAACCTCTTTCTTCTATCAAAAACTGCAACCCTCACATTCTTATTTCCATTCTCCTTTAACCACAGGCCATTTTCCCACCTATTATGTGCCTTCTGAACTGGCCGCTTGGTCTCTAACAACTTTGTCAACAACCTTTTACTCTGCAACTCCTTCAACCTACTTGCTGTTAAAGGCTAAGCACAACTTTGGAACACAATACATGTTTCACCTGTTTTTAGGGTGGAACGTGTAACATGTAATTATGGGCGTCCACTCCATGGAGCAATGGAGAGGCGATTGCCCCCCCTGAAATCTAACAGCGGATGGCGGGTGAGTGCCGTGGATGGGTGAGAGAGAGAGCTCCACGGGTGGGTGAGAGCAAGCAGGCTAGGCTGCGGGCATCTGGGTGGGCTGGTGAGGGAGCGGGTGGCTCGGTGGGCAGGTGACATAGGGTGCGGCTCCGCCAGCTAAAAGTGCAGGTGGCTCCACTGACGGGTGTCAGGTGAGAGAGCGTGCGGGCCAGGCAAGTGGCAAGTGACAATCCACAATGTGTGAGAGCAGGCAATGTGGCAAGTGACAATCCTCAACATGTGACAGGTGACGTGGCAGGTGACAATCCACATTGTGTGACAGCAGGCGACATGGCAACTGGCAAGTGACAATCCACAACATGTGACAGGCGACGTGGCAAGTGATAAACATGTGGCAGGCGACGTGGCAAGTGACAATCCGCAACGCGTGGCAGGCGATGGTGGCAAGTGACACACTCGGGGCTCCAACTGATTCTGCATTATGGTGAGTTGAACCATTAAATGTTGTATAACAATGTAATAATAGAAATAGGTCCAGTGGTGCAGGGTGCTGTGCCATGTAAAGGGGTCCAGTGATGCGGGGTGCTGTGAAATGTAAAGGGGTCCAGTGATGCAGGGTGCTGTGTAATGTAAAGAGGTCCAGTGGTGCAGGGTGCTGTGAAATGTAAAGGGGTCCAGTGATGCGGGGTGCTGTGCAATGTAAAGAGGCCCAGTGATGCAGGGTGCTGTGTAATGTAAAGAGGTCCAGTGGTGCAGGGTGCTGTGCAATGTAAAGGGGTCCAGTGATGCAGGGTCCTCTGCAATGTAAAGGGGTTCAGTGATGCAAGGTGCTGTGCAATGTAAAGGGGTCCAGTGATGCGGGGTGCTGTGTAATGTAAAAGGGTCCAGTGGTGAAGGGTGCTGTGTAATGTAAAGGGGTCCAGTGGTGAAGGGTGTTGTGAAATGTAAAGGGGTACTGTGGTACAGGGTGATGTAATGTAAAGGGGTTCAGAGGTGCAGGGGACTGTAAAATGTAAAGGGGCCCAGTGGTGCAGGGTGCTGTGTAATATAAAGGGGTTCAGTGGTGCAGTTGTGGAGAGGGGGTACACAGTAGGGACAAAGAGATATTGAAAGATGCAGGGGGCACAGTGGGGTGTTTTTACAATTTAACGTAGGGGGGCGCTTTTAACCCCTGCTAGCGGTCGACGAAAGGGTAAAATGTGACTGTGTATCGCCGCTGCCGAAGCGCCAACACCCCCCCCCCCCCAAAAAAAAATTCAGCGGGCGCCAATGCATGTAAGGGTGTTTCCCAAAAAGCACCCCAGGCAGGACATGAAGGAACACACATTAAGTGCAGTGACAGATGTGAAGAAAAACCAGTTAGTCTTACTGGTAACAGTGTTTTCAGGAGTCTTCCAGAACAGCTACATGAGAGAAGATTGCTTCTGCCCTCTACAGAAAACACAATTCCAGAAAGAGTTAAAAAGCACCTCCTACTCCGTTGTCCTCAACTGAAAAAATAAGGAACGACCACAAAGGTGCACAAGCTGAAATAATCCAGACCAACAAAACCCCAACCACCACACCATCAAAAAAAGGATAGGAGAAAAGAACAGGGTGGGGAAAAAAAACCCTGTCCTAAAAAGCTCCTGGAAACACTATCACCAGTAAGACTAACTGTTGTTTCCCAAATATCTTAGGGAGAGATCACAGCTTGCATAACTTTTCTCCCAAAAGCTAAGCCCTGACTGGAAAGTTCCTCTTGATGATGCTTCACAAACGCTCCTGCTCTCTCTGCCCATGATGCTGCTTGCCAGATCTCTAGTTGAATGCACCTTAATGCTGGAGGGCAGAGCTTTTTTTTCTCTGAAAATAGGTGCAGGAACTCAACCACGACCCCGTTCAAATTTTACAAACCGTAGAAGGGTCTTAAAGGGGCAATAAATACCAGGATTGCATTACATACAGAGTGCAGAGCTGCCACTTGTAAACACAAAAACCGGACTTCTGTGTTTACAAGTGATCGTGGTGAGCAGGCCCCCCCAAGGGTCTGAGCCAGAGGTGGTGGAACTGAGTTCCCCAAGTTCCCCCTGAAAAAAAGCCCTGCTGGAGGGAGGCTGTTGGCCCAAGCTGTTGCAGACAATTAAAATAGTTTCGCGGATTCATCTGGCTATAGAGCTTTTGGAAGCCAAAAGATGTCTATTCAGCCCACTAAACAGAACTAAAAGATGACTAAACTTTCTGAAATCCTGCGAGACCTCCTGATACCTGAGAAGGCACCTTCTCACATCCAAAAAACACACTTCCTTCTTATTTCTGGGGAAGCTACAGAATGATGAATGGACTACTAGCTCCCCCTTCTCACAGGGCGGATTAATAGCAGCAGGAGTCATTGGCTCCCGCTGATGTCAGGAGCCAATGACTCCTGGATGAGGGAGTGGACTAAGGATGTAAGCTTTTCAGAAATGTTGGAAGCCATGGGGGGAAAAAAAAAATTCCAGATTTTTTTTTTTTTTTAGAAAAACTGGAAAAAAATCAGCGTGGAGTAGTTTTATAAATTGAAAGTAATTTTGTTACACTGAGAAAAGTAAAATGCAGTGTATATAAAAGTATTATGCTTGAAGTAAAAGTTATTCAGTAAATAAACTAAACTTGCTTTTTAAATTTTTTTTTTTATTATTACAAATGGAATAAAAAGGACTTAATATGTTAGGAACATTTCAACTATACATGAGAACAGAAACATAGAAAAGTGATGGCAGAATAAAGACTGAGTAGTCCATCAAGTCTGCCTGTTTTTTTTTTTTTTTTAATACATGTTTTTTTTTTTTTGTATGTTTGTCCCAAGCATGTTTGAAGCCATTTACTGTTGTCTTTTTCACTAGCTCTACTGAACGTTTATTCCAAGCATCAACTACTCTTTAGCCTCGTACACACGACTGTTTTTCCCAGCAGGAAAACTGCCAGGAGAGCATTTGGCCAGGAATCCCGATCATGTGTATGCTCCCTAGCAGTTTTCCCGTCAACCCTGCTCTCTGTTTTCTCATCGGGTTTCCCGGCAGAGTGTTTCTTGTCCGAAGATAAACCTGTGCATGCTCGATAAGCCTTCGATGCATGTACGGTAGCATACAAGGCATAGTGTGGGGCAGGGTTCGACGAAACCCGGGTGCCAGGTCGCAATTGTGACTAGAATTAGCAACCTGGCGCCTGGGGCAGCACAGCTGGGGTATCCTGCGTCTGTGCGCCCCCACCTCCCCTGCCATGCGAATCGCATCTGGCAGCGCCGGCTGTTAATTGAGGCCGTGGCTTTACAGCCTTCTGCAGGGCTATGGTCCCTTCTGTGATCTGGCGTTATCTTGTGGTGGGCGTTGGTATGACAAGACAACCAGCAATGCTAATAGAGCTTCCCCTGTCTGTTTTCACTGCCATCTCCTTCCCTCTAATTAGAACCCCCAAACATTAAATACATTTTTTATTCTAACACCCTAGAGAATAGAATGGTGGTCATTGCAATACTTTCTGTCACATCGTATTTGGGCAGCGGTCTTACAAGCACACTTTTTTTGGGAAAAAATAAATGTTTTAATTAAAAAAATAAGACACCAGTAACGTTAGCCCAATTTTCTTATATTGTGAAAGATAATGTTACGCCGAGTAAATTCATATCCAACATGTCACGCTTCAAAATTGCGTCCGCTCGTGGAATGGTGACAAACTTTTACCCTTTAAAATCTCCGTAGGCAACGTTTAAAAAATTCTACAGGTTGCATGTTTTGAGTTACAGCGGAGAGCTAGGCTAGAATTATTGCTCTTGCTCTACCAATCGTGGCGATACCTCGCGAACACCGATTTCATATGCGGGCTCTACTCACGTATGCGTTCGCTTCTGCGTGCGAGCTCGGCGGGACGGGGTGCGTTCCTGGCTCCCAACTTTTTTAGCTGGCTCCTAGATTCTAAGCAAATTTGTCAAGCCCTGGTGTGGGGTGTAGCAAGATGGCGGCGACGGCATCGAATGTGACGAGCGGCGGCTCGTCGTAGTCGATGACGTCACTGCGTTCTTGCCATTCAAAAGAATCCAACGTTTTTTTCCTAACAGACATAGAGCCAGACAAAAGTCTGATAAGTAATCCTAGCCTTTGTTTTTCAGGAGCTCCATGGTGTGATGCTAAGTCGATCTTCTCTGAACAAAAACATGAACAATGGAATAACAGCACAGAAAAACTATACAAAGGGTACAGAATAGGATCAACTCTCCCTGAACCCCCTGACTCCTGGTGCAAGCCTATTGACAGGGGTAGAGCATACTATGGTCAACATAGGCAAAAGCCAAGCATACCCCGCTCCCTAAGGACCTGCTGCAGCTGGTTCTCCAAGTACTTGGTGAAAGTTCTCTTGAAGAGAGCACTTCGTGGGGAAGAGAATAAAGGCCCAAAGACTACATACAATCATCTCCCCAACATCAAGGCAGGCCCCATTAACTGCACCCTCTGCCTCTCTTAACAAAAAAAACTGCTAGTGCCTGTGATTTAAAAAAAATAAAAAAAGTGGAAAAGGCTTTGACATAAGGTAAGCCTATCGGCAGTATAAAATTTTTGCATAGACTAGCCAAAAGGCCTACCCAAGAAGCTATAAGTCAAGGAGGCAATTAAAACTCTGCAGTGCATTTATTTCCTTTACTAAGCAAAAAATGCTTTTCATACAAATTATTACAGTTATAGGGATAGAATACAAGAATGACAGGCATACCTATAACAAGCAAATTGTTACCTACTATGTAGAGAATAAGCAGAAACCATGGTCTGTATAAAACAGAAGTACGCTAAAAAGTGACTTAGCTCAGGTTATAGTGTCTTCTTGAGTGCCATAGGCAACGAGGACCCCAGGCTTACTCTACAAGCACAGTTGCAAGAAGTCGGGCGAAAGTGTCATCAGGCACAGACGTTCTCGGTGTTAAGTTATTATATAGTCCTCCTGTCAGCTTGTTGCCCTTTTATTTGGAAGGTTTTAGCATCCCCACATGGGTGTGGCCCCTCTTTCAACAATGGGAGAAACGTTTCCCAATTCAACCTCTAGCTTGCACTGTTGTATCATTCATGCCAAAGGTCATATATGTCAAAAGGTCAAGCTATGGTTGAACAAAAAATTGTTGATTTTAGTCACAGAGAACAATATAAGGATCTAATTGTCAACAGAAACTGGACAGCATACAATAATAGTATCTATGTTCTCATTGTTTTAAAAGACAGCTTGTGGAAACTGTTTTTTCAACAGTATTTGTTGCAATTTTATTTATGCTTCCGGTACAAACAAACAAATTCTTCTATGCAAGTCTGAAAAAAAATCTGAAAACACACACACACACATACTGTATATCATACACAACACATTCCGCCCGTGATTGCTTTCTCTCAGACTACATAGACCAAAAAATCATATTAAACTTTCGCCTTAAATGCACCCCCTCCCCATATTTCTGCCACCAAGAAGGTGTTTCAGTCTTTGGCAAAAAAAGTTTGGAAACAAGTCCAGTCTTGTAACACAGCCAAAATTAAAGTACTTGCTCCCCACAACTCTTGTAGGCTGTCATTCTTTCCATCATTAAGACACTTTCTCTGGTCTCCCTTTGGATCAAATCAGAGACAGCCTGTGGAGTTGTAAACAAAGCAGATTATATGTTCCTTTTAATGAACAAAAACAGTAGACCTTGGCCCTACAGCTACAATCTCACCTCTAACTGGCTTCTTGCCTGGATCTCTGACCAACATTCTGCCACCTGTCTGTATCCACTTATGATCCTCCCAAAGAACATCGGGAGGTGAGGAAATAAACAACTATAATTATTTACATGTCAGCGCACACCCTTAGGCCTTGTACACACGATCAGACATGTCTGATAAAACTTGTCTGACGGACCGTTTTCATCAGACAACTCTGAACTTGTCTGATGGTCTGATGTGCGTACACACCATCGGACCAAAATCCGATCAGACCAGAACGCGGTGACGTAGAACACAACGACGTGATAAAAAACTGAGTTCAATGCTTGCGTCGACTTGATTCTGAGCATGGGCAGGTTTTTGGTCCGATGCTTTTGTGTACTAACCATCGAACCTGTCCGACGGACATGTTCCATCAGACAGATTTTAAAGCATGTTTTAAAACTTTGGTCCGATGAAAAGCGGTCCGATAGGCCGCACACACCATCGAACTGGTCCGATGAAACCGGTCTGCAGACCAGTTTCATCGGACATGTGCGATGGTGTGTACGCGGCCTTAGAGCCCATTCATACAGGGACAACTTTGGATCCGACTTCAAGACGCCCCTAGTCGCGCTGCATGAGAAAATCAATGAAAGTGAATGGAGCTGTCTTAATGCACACTACTGCAGTCGCTCCGACTTCAAAAAAGGTTCCTGTACTACTTCAATCCGACTTCTAGGTGACTTGTACCCATTGATTTCAATAGAAATCGCCTCAGAAGTCGGATCACTGTCTTAACTGAAGCAACAATACAGGAAGAGAACATACATTTCTCAGGCAAATACCTCCCTCCCACAGAGCTGATTGTTGTTTGATTGGCCACTGGAAAATCCTCCTGTCCTGGAGGCGACATGAAGTTGCCTTGTACTGTCCTGGAGGCAACTTGAAGTTGCCTTGTAAGTTTCCTGATGATTCATACTCGAGTCGTGTCCAAGTTGCCTCCCAAAGTTGTGCTAGAAATCCTGTTGCCCCTGTGTGAATGGGCTTTTAGAGATCGCTACAATTGATACACTGCCCTCTCAATGCTTTACTCCCACATGAACAGAACAATTGTAGTCTTAGCGATCACTCCGTGTCACGTACTTGGTCGGAGGCTGGACTGCTGAGAGGGCTTCCCTTGTGGCTGAGTGCAGAGCAACCCTATAGGATGACACGGAATGCCTAGCCCAAAGAAGCAGGGGTTGCCAGCTGCAATAGGCTGAAGTGCAGTAATGATGTACACCGGAGGACAGCCGGACGAGCAGGATGCACTGCAGGGCAGGAGTCCCTCAGACATACCAGGTGGTGGTTGATAGGAGGGTCAGAAGTCAAGCCAGGAGCCATACACGAATATCAGTCAGGCGTAAATGCAGGGAGCTGAAACAGGAACAAGACGGGGTCATACACTGGAAGTCAGGCAGAAGTGAAGTTCGTAGAATAAACCAAGGGTCAGGAGCCAGAAATGGAGACAAGACAGTTCAAAAGTGAGCCGGTTCTTTAACAGGGAAACCACTCTCTGACAGCCCTACTATCCTTTACATAGTACTGTTCGCTCAGTTTCCTCTACTCACAAAATAATAGTAATATACAGTAGTATATAGTATAGTAGTATATAGCTTTAGCAATTATCTCTCTTGTATTGCACAAAGCATTGTGCATTCTGATTGTCCATCCCCACTCTGTCAAATAGAGTGTACCAGGGTGGGTAAGAGGAAATGCAGGGCATGGTCATGGTTAATTTCACCGTTTTGGACAGGGTTCATATTCCGGGGGGGGGGGTTGGAATAAGGTCCTGCTCCAGCGCGAAATGCGTTGGATCAGGCACCTAAAGGCCACTACACCCCCCAGATTAAATGAAATGGAAAGCTTTAGACCCCTTTTGGAGGGCTTTAGCTAGGGGAAGACCGACTAAGTTTCTGCCTCCATTTTTTGACAGAGTTTTGATTGATTTACTCTTACATTTCCTCTTACCCCTCCCTGGTACACTCTATTTGACAGACTTTATGGGAGACTTTTCTCTCTCTTGATTTAAATCAGCCCTTGAAGATATATGAATGGGATTTGTGTTTTGTCGTATTTGACTTTTTATGTTTTCTAGACAAATTGCTGTCAAAATATGTATATATTTGTTTTTTTGAACATATTGGCACTTATCAATTGTGTGTGTTAAATGTCTCTGGATTGTACAACCCTCTACCCACCTCTAACCTCGATACCTGGCAGGTTCTAAAGGTTCCCCAATCCCTCTCCCATCCGCTGCCAGGGGGAGGGACACAGGTATATCCTGTTTTTTCTACGCCCACTGGGATGTATAATTACATCCATTAGGGCTACCCCCTGACAGTGGTGTTTTTTTGACCCTTATGTTATATTGCTCAAGTTTTTCCATTCAGTACTGAGCATTAGAAATGTTTTAAAGGGAACTCAATTCCCTCCATATACGTCCCTCCAAGTCATATCAGTGAGGCTTCCCCCCGTAGGATTTCTCAGAGGGGATAGGCGCCATTCGATATATTTCCCCTCTTTACAATCATTTTGAGTCTTGGTCCGGTTCTTTAACCTCTTTTGAGAATTAGCAACTCTAACTGTACCGTAGCGGGATGGGCCTCTCCTTTGGAGGGGCCACCAGGTTCCAGATACGATGGAGCCCATAAGCAAAATGTCCGCCGCACTATTTCCGGTTCGGAGAGAACTGCTAAATCAGGGGTGTCAAACACAAGGCCCGCGGTCCGAATCCGGCCCTCCAAGCCATTTCATGTGGCCCTCGCCCTCCTCTGGTCCTCAAGACCCTTACTTTCTGCTTTCAAGCAATGCATCCAGCTTCTTCCCAACAGCAGCTTAAGGAAAGGGGGGTACACTGTGATGTAAGGGAGAGTGGGGGACCCAACGTCTGATGGTGGGGTTGCATTTAACATCTAATGTAAGGGGAGGGGATGCGCTGGACATCCAACCTTACAGATACAACCGGCCCTTTTGAGGGCAATCGTAATGCTGATGCAGCCCTCGATGAAATTGACTTTGACACCCCTGTGCTAAATGAACCGTGACATATATGGCCTTATATCCTTTTCTTTTTAGGGGATCCTTTTGCCATACTCAGCGTCCCCTGTTTTGGGGATTATGCTGCTTATTTGCCTGTTTGGGACTAAATGTTTTTTCCTCTTGAGCGGCTGCCAGCTTCCTTGATAGAGTAGATACCCATGACCAAGATGGCCGCGACGTCGGCGGAAGTTTTTCGAACGACGGCTTCCCATGCATGTCGCGCCTTGATGATGCGGCACGCATGATACCTTTGTTCTGTCGAGTAATGGACCATATGGAATGGTCGTTAATAGGGAAGGAACTTACCACCTGGAACGAGGACAAGGTGAGTATTTAAGGACGCCAAGGTGGGCACTTCGGCATCATTCTCCTCTCACCTGTGGGATGATCAGGAGGGTTTTTCTTTGAGGCTCTTAAACGCCTGTCTCTGCCTCCATCAACAAAGATACCCCTTGCCTCTCCATTGGTCTGGTTTTGAGATATATGGGTCCTTACACGGATACTTTCTGGGATTTTTTCCATTAAAATATGGTGAGTACCTTCATGGAATGTTCCATAAGTGAGGGGAATATTTGTTTCTCCTCTTTGGGGGACATTTTATCTTATTTATAGCTTAATCCATTTTTTTTGGATTCATATCCTCATTATATATATATATATATACTTTTTTACCATAGTGATATGATGAAAGGAGTCTAAGTTTTTCATTCTGCCCCCCTATGGGTTAGAGGGATGGTGAGCCTCTTTTATATGCTTGGTGCCGAGAGTGAACAATCTGTGAGATGTACATCCTGAGACATTGATACACATACCTCTTAAAGGAAAAGTGAGTCATTATTCATGTCTACTTTTTGTGGTGTAGTATGGTGATGATCAGCCTTTTTGAGTGCTTAATATGTAATTATTTTGTGTTTTTGTATTTTTTTACTTTAGAATCTGATACTGTAAATTACCCTGAAGAAGAATGTCACACATTCGAAACGCGTCACACTATCTGTCTTGCATGAAATCTCACATAGGGAGGTGCATTGAATTATTTTCCTATCCGCAGTTGAGGTTCACTCCCATTCACTAGAGCTGTTACAGCTGCAAACAGGTATTTCCCTAGGGGCATGTATCTCTTCTGTTCCCCTGTCAGTTGCTTGGACCAAAAAGTACTGAGTATTGCTCTCTGTCTTTTCATTTGGCTGCCACAGACTCCAAAATATGGTATAATACTGCTCCACTACATCCAGCTGAAATTGTACTCCTTGTCGTACGGGTCCCAATCACTAAAACTGCAAAATGGATTCTTTAGCAGCATTTATTGCAGTCTGCTGCTCTGGATCCCATGCAAATTCAGTCTTTTTCCTGCTAACATTGCATATAGGCCTAAGGATCAGTCCAAGATGTGAGATGGACAATCTTCAGAATTCAACAACTCCAATGAACTTCTGTGCCTCATTTTTGGTAGTAGAGGGTGACAATGCCTGGATAGTTTACACAACTGTCCACATCATTCTCAGCAGTTTCATCTCTGTGGCAAGTCCTTGGACTTTGTGTCTGTTGATAGCCCATCCTCTGTTCTCCATGTGCTGTATCAGCAGGTGCAGTGCTTCAGTGACATATTATTTTGTCCTTGAGATCATACTGTCATCAATATAGTTAAATACAGCGACTGTCAAATTCAGGGTACTTAAAGGGGTTGTAAAGGTTCGTCTTTTATTTTCTAAATTGGTTCCTTTAGGCTAGTGCATTGTTGGTTCACTTACCTTTTCCTTCCATTTCCCTTTTAAATGTTTTTTTTCCTTTGTTTGAATTTCTCACTTCCTGTTTCTCCTTAGTAAGCTTTCCGCCATCATCCGAGCAGTGGGAAGTCATTTAGAACAGCTTACTGAACACCTTACTGAGGAGGAACAGGAAGTGAGAAATTCAGACAAAGAAAAAAAACATTTAGAAGGGAAATCAAAGGAAAAGGTAAGTGAACCAACAATGCACTAGCTTAAAGTAACCTATTTAGAAAATAAAAAAAAAACTTTTACAACTCCTTTAAATCTCCAGCTATTAGTCCATGATAAATTGGAGAATATAGGTAGCCTTGCGGAAGGATGATGAAAGTATACTGGCAGCCATCCCACACAAAAGCAAACAGGTCCTGACACTCTTAATCTATCAAAATTGAGAAAAGGGCAGTAGCTAGGTCTATCACAGCATGATATTCTTCTGCCTCCTTTGCAAATGTTCTCAATGATTCAGATCATATGAGGTACAGCTAACTTCAATGGAGGTGCCACTGTAATCCAGTCATTTTATATGTCCCATCGGGTTTCTGTACTAGGAAAACTGGAAACGAGAAAGGACTTACAGCAGATCTAAGGATACCTTCTCTCAAAAGTTCTTGAAGTCTCCCTAATTTCTTTGTGTACTCTAGGATGTCTGCACTGCTTAAGACAGACTGGCTTCTGGGAGGAATTTAGACAGGGTTCCATTTTGCATGACCTCTCACCACAGTCCTAACCAAATACGGTACCCGAATGTGAATGTACCCCTGTTCAGTCTGATTTGACTGACATTGAAGTAGATCCATTCCAATAATATTTTCAGGTAACTCTGATACCAAAACTTTTGTCCAAACTCCTGGTCCCTTGCCAATAACCAGTTTCATTGATGTCATATTGCCCTCCCCCAAACCTTCTATATGAAAAAAATGATGCCCTGTCACTGACAGGGTTTCCATCTTTACCCGCTCTTCCTTCTGGATTTGTGGGCTTCAGCTGCAGCACAGACCTTTGGATTAGTAGAACGTTCACCATGCTCTCATTTCAGAGCAGTGTGCCTGCACCAGCGATGTCCCCAACTGTAACACAAGAGAATATCTTCCATACGATACATGTTTAGGAGATACTCATTTAACATACAGATAGGTTTTCAATATAAGCGTACCCGTAGCAAAGTCTGCTACCACTTTAATACACTGACCATTTGATGACGGAGTGCACAAGCAACCGTTTCAGGGAACCATTAAATCAATGGGTTTAGTTCCAGCCTCTTAAAAAAAATAAAAGTCAGGAGCTACAAATACTGTAGCTGCCTGACTTAATGTAAGGACACTTACCTGTCGATGGATCCTGTGATATCGCCCTCCCCCCCCCAACAAAGCCAATTTGTCTATCGACTTGGGTGCAGGCACTGGCATTTCAACTAAGGCAGTGGTTCTCCTGCCCTAAGGACCCACTAACAGGCCAGATTTTAAGTATTACCTTAGGGAGATGCAGACTAGAATACTGCAACCACTGAGCAGCAAATGCTATCACCTGTGATGTATTTCAGTTATCTTGCAAACCTGGCCTGTTAGTGGGTCTTGAGAACCACTGAACTAAGGAAAACCAGCAGTAAAACCTTCAGGATTCCTAGCCGCTCTCCTACTGTGCATGCTCAGGGGGCGAGGAGTACTTAAAGCGGAGGTTCACCCAAAAGTGAACCTCCGCTTTCGGAACCCTCCCCCCCTCCGGTGTTACATTTGACACCTTTCAGGGGGGAGGGGTGCAGATACCTGTATAAAACAGGTATTTGCACCACTTCCTGGTGGTATAGACTCCCGTGGGAGTTCTGCCCCTCCGCGCAACCCCCCCCCCCCCCCGTTGTGTTCTGGGAAACGCTCGGCTCCCAGAACACAACAGGGACCAGTGGGAACAGCGCAGTGCGACTCACAAATGTGCAGTAGGGAACCGGGCAGTGAAGCCCCAGCCCTTCACCCCCCAATTCCCTCACCGAGGTTTCGGCTGCTGATGTTGCGGGCGACCTAGACAGGTAAGTGTCCATTTTTTAAAAGTCAGCAGCTGCTGTATTTAAAGCTGCTGGCTTTAAGAAAAAAAAATCTGGTGAACCACCGCTTTAAAACGGAAGTTCCACTTCTAGGTGGAACTCTGCTTGAAGCCTCCCCTGTAGAAGTACTTCTCTTCTCCTCACCTGACTGACATAACATCCCCTCAGTCAGGCTCTGGAGCTCCAGAGCGCGGGCAAACAGAGGGGGCGTGGTTAAAACAGGTTGATGGACAAGAGCCATTGGCGAGTGCGTCATGTGTTTACCGGCGGAGATTTGTGACGTACAAGCTCATGTTCCAACTAATGTCGACTAGAGGGCGTACCTGAGCCGGGGATGGGTGGGGCTACGCAGGCCGCTGCACCGGCCACCTTGTTTGGCTGACACCTTGTGCTGGTTACCGTTGTGTGTGAGAAGACCATCGAGCAGAGCCCGCCCCCTGCTTCCCTCCTCCGCCGGTGCATGTGCTTGTGTCTACAGCGGGCCGGCCTCCTGTCTTCCTGCTGACAAGATGGCGGCGGCGGAGAGCAGAGTACTGTCCTATACCGTGCACAAGTGGAGCTCGTTCTCCTCCAGTTACCTCCCCGAGTGAGTACATAGGAGGGGTCTCCCCCGCACTGTACGTACGACGTCTTCTCCCGGCTCAGGCGCTGCTTTGTCCTGGGATAGCGGTGTGCAGAGAGCAGGCCTAAACCGTGCTTCTAGTAAATACGGCGCTGTGTGGGGCACGTGACCCCGGTGTGTGCTGAGCACAAGTGTGCGATCACCTCCATTGTTTGTAGCATGGGGCCAGATCTGGAGGCATTTTGAGATATGGCGGGCGATGTGTGTGATCTCCAGGAGATGTCTGATCACTGGGCTGTCTTGTCTATAGAGATTGGAGTGATCAGAGACAGCTTCCTACAGAGCACACATGGAGCAGGGCCATGCATGTGTCTGATCAGTGGGGGGGATTCACAGCGGGCATTTTTGTGCATCATCTGGAGCAGGGGTCTTATTCTGGTGGCCCTCCATCTGTTGTGAAACTACAAGTCCCATGAGGCATTGCAAGGCGTCAGTTATAAGCATGACTCCCAAAGGCAGAGGCACGATGGGACTTGTAGTTTTGCAACAGCTGGAGTGCACATGCGTGATGCCGCCATATGCGTTTCAACACTTTTACAAATGTGATGGGTAGCCGAATGTGATGAAGAATGTAGCTAGAGAATTAATCTTAAAGGCATTTGTGAATGTTCTAGTAATTGTAAAATTGTTGGAACGCATATGGCGTCATCGCGCATGCGTACTCCAGCGGGTAGCCAAATGTGATGGGTAGCCATATGTGATGAATCACCGCCAGTTTGAGACCCCTGAATTCTGGGGGGTTCATTGGCCATGTTATTACTGGTCAAAGTGTCTGTCCTTACAGAGTTACCGCCTACACCCTCTTCTCTTGAAGCGGTATTAAACCCATTTATTATATTGCAGCTTACCAATTGGATGTGGTGGCTGCGTTTTTTAGTCTTTTTATTCATGCTTCCATATCTTTTCACCTGCTGATCTAGCTAGTGAATCTACATTTTTAAAAGAACAAGCTCTCCAGCAGAAGGACGAGAAAAACATTTGCTACTGACAGGAGTGTTTACAATAATCGGCTTTTATTTATTTAAGACTTTTTATCGCGGGGGATGGGATTGTTGCTGTAACCTTTCAGACGGAGCAGAATCTGTCCAACTGGATGCGCCTGCGCCAGGCAGATTTCCGATCTGTGTCCGCTTTGCAGAGCAGATACAGCCTGCTGTTCTCTATGGGGTGGTTGGATAGAAATGGACCGTCTGTCCGTGTCATCCGATCCACCGGATAAACAGGGAACTTATATCGGATGCTGGCGGGTGACAGCTGACCCATAGAGAACTATGGGTGGTTAGATCAGGTCTGCCTGAAAAACAGACAGGTGGACACAATGTATAGTATAAGATTTCCTATCATCTGTGCCCAGTTTTGCCACACAGAGTTAATCCAGATCTGAGTAATCCTCTTTTAATGTTCAGTGAAAATGACAGCCTTCCAGATAAAAACCTGCCTAAATAAAAAGTCAGTTTTCTCTCTCCTTGCTTTGAGTGACAGGTGATTTACATATCTAGCTTGGACATGTTTATCATAACATGAGGTATAAAAAGTGAGAAATCCACCCTTCCCCCACATAACACATCCTGGTAATATACAATGAACTTTGGATCACCTCATGTTATGATAAACTTGTCCAAGCTATATTTGTAAATAACCTGTTACTGAAAGCAAAAACAGAGAAACTGACTTTATAATTTGGCAGGTTTTTATCTGTAATTCTGTTAATTTGCACTGAACATTAAAAGAGGATTACTCAGCGCTGGATTAACTCTGTGTGGCAAGACTGGGCACAGAATTTAGGAAATCTTATACTCTACATTGTGACATAAAAATTTTTCTTTTTGGGGGGTTTACATCCACTTTAAGGTAAAAAAAAAAAAAAACTCCCCATTATCTTTCATTGCCCTCTCTATCTTTTAGCCCAGGTTCACACTGGGCTGCGGGAGTGAAGCCGTGCAAGTTCAGCTGAACTTGCACGATTTCACTCCCACTGGCAGTCCCGATTTCGGCCCTGATCAAAGAGACATCTGTGCAGGTTTCTGCACAGGTGTCAATGTAAATCGCGGCCCAAAATCGCAAAAAGTAGTAAAGGAACTACTTTTTAAAATCGGTGCAGCGTTGCAGATGCGGCGTCGCACCGATTATGATGGTGTCATTGCCGGCAAATGCCGCCGATTTTGAGATGCGATTTGACATGTGAAATCACATCTCAAATCTTACCAGTGTGAACCTGGGCTTAAAGTGATTTGTAAAGTGTAGTTTTTTTTTTTTTTCTCTAAAAATAGCATGTTATACTTGCTCTGTTGAAGTAGATTTGCACAGAGAAGCTCCAATCCTCCTCTTCTCGGGTCCCTCTTCTTCTGTTCTTTTTTTTTTTTTTGCCATCTGTATCCCATCAATTGGAGGGGAATTTCTCTGCACTTCTGTCCCATAGCCAAAATGGTGAAGTAAGAGGAAATTCCTCTATAGTGAGAGAACCCTGGTGTTTCCGCATTGGAAGGTTTCTTTTTTTATTACTCTACGATGTCAACCCAAAATTTGTGATTTTTCGTTTACTTTCAGTGATATAGGTACATGTGATAATTGGGGTGAATCTCCCTAATGGAGTACAGACAGCCATAAAAGCCTGACTTGTTCTTATCCCTCTCCACTTTATTGTATAAAACTAAAAGTTTTGCATCTAGTTACAATTTAAAATATATATATATATTACACATTTTTTTTTGTATCGCTTTTATTGGCATTGCCTCTCACTTGCTAAGGCTTTGTTCACATTTGGAGTTTTGGGATCTCAGTCAGCATTCAATGGCTGGGTTCACACTATTGCGAATTTGGATGCAGGCTTCGTCCGCATAGCAGGAGTTTGTGACCGGCTCTCTTTGTAGCCGGTTTACACATCTCTGCACCAGGTCTGGTGTGAATTGCACGGTGCATCTTTTGGTCCGTTTCAGGTCCGAATTCAGTCTGGAATCGGACCTGAAATGGTGAATAAAGACGCACCAGACTCCTGCTGTGAGCCACTGCGTTCTCCAGTGTGAACCCAGCCTTAGGCTCCATTCAGGTAGTTGCTTGCATAATGCCCCTTTCACACTAGCAGATCCTCCATGTATAAAAAGATGTGTTCGTTTATACCTATTGAAATCTGATCTGTTAAAAACAGACGGAAGTCCGTCTAGCGCAGGGGTAGGCAACCTCTGCTCTCCAGCTGTGGTGAAACTAATGCCTCGTTTCCACTGCACTGCACGGATCGGGTCGGGTCAGTAATTTTGGAGCGGTTCGGATGGGGCCGGTCTAATCGCGTGAGCGTTTCCACTGCAAATCGGACCGTGAGGGGCCATTCAGGGTTTAGAAAAAATTCCTAGCGCATCCACCAATCGGTGAGATGCATTTGTAGGTCTGCCCTAACCGAACCGTTCCACTCTCTCTGGTCCCTCATCTAAAGCAGGACCCTCGCTGGTGCGGTACGGTTCGGTTTTACGGTACGCTTTCATAATGGAAACACCCAAAATAGCGTACCGATCCGCTCAGTGGAAACGAGGAATAAAAGTCCCATGAGACGTTGCAAGACCCTGACAATCACTCCTAGAGGCAGAGGCATGATGGGATTTGTAGTTTCAGCACAGCTGGAGGGCCAAGGTTGCCTACCCCTGGTATAGCGGATCAGATGGCAGTTGGGTGTAACTGTAAATTAATCGGTTTACATTCGACCTCCCATAGAAGAGACCAGCCTGTGCCTGTGTGAGAGTTTACAATCTTACCAGATGACATAGTGACCAAACTGGCTTCATCTTTTTTGGTTGCTAGGGGCAGCAAAGTACAATATCTGTAGTGTTTCCTGATTAACATATGTTTATACAGTTTTGAATGTTGGCTTATCCAAAAAAGACCTGGCCACTATAGGGTGGAAGAAACGTCATAATCTAAACTCTTCCAGAATGTTGTGGTGTTGCATTACATTAGAGAATGAGCCTCATTGTATCAGGATGCATATGCACTGCTGAAATAAATAAATAAATGTCCACAGTAGGGTAAAATAAAATGTATGTTTATCTATTAGTGTCCCTTTCAACAAAGCTGGCAGTAACCCAGACTTGACCTTGTCTGAAAGAACAAAGGTCATATGAACTTGGATGACTGTAAATGCAAATAGACTTTGCAAACAGGATCAATTTAGAGCAGTGTGACCATGTTGATGACTTTTTTTTCTCTCCATGTTTTAGAAGTGTGGCTGCCAGATCAACATGCTGGATAAAGGGGTTATCTAGCCTGTTTTTTCTAGAGGGTATTCACCTAAATCGTGGGCGCTCAACCTGTGGCCCTCCAGCTGTTGCAGAACAACTCCCGTGAGGCATTGTAAGTGGCTGACAATTACAAGCGTGACCCCCCAAAGGCAGAGGCATGGTGGAACTTGTAGTTTCGCAAAAGCAGGGGGGGGGGGGGCGCAGGTTGAACGCCTATGACCTAAATGTTAGGCTTTCACTACAGCATACATTTTCAGCACATGCTGTTCATTGAGCAAATGAAAACGGCACAATTTATTATTTTTTCTCCAAATGTTTTTTTATTGTTATGTACAGTATCTCACAAAAGTGAGTACACCCCTCACATGTTTGTAAATATTTTATTATATCTTCATGTGACAACACTGAAGAAATGACTCTTTGCTACAATGTAAAATAGTGAGTGTAAAGCTTGTATACCAGTGTAAACTTGCTGTCCCCTTAAAATAACTCAACACACAGCCATTAATGTCTAAACCGCTGGCAACCAAAGTACACCCCTAAGTGAAAATGTCCAAATGGGCCCAAAGTGTCTATTTTGTGTGGCTACCATTATTTTCTATCACTGCCTAAAAACATTTTGGGCATGGCGTTCACCAGAGCTTCACAGGTTGCCACTGGAGTCCTCAGAGTTGGTGAATGTTGGAGACCTTGCACTCCTCCACCTTCTGTTTAAGGATGCCCCAGAGATGCTCAATAGGGTTTAGGTCTAAAGACCTGCTTAACCAGTCCACCAACTTTACCCTCAGCAAGGTAGTGGTCTTCTTGGAGGTGCGTTTGGGGTTGTTATTGGGATTTTGTTATAGACCATCACAAAGTGACACATAATTTTGAAGTGGAAGAAAAATGATCGATGGTTTTCAGTTTTTATTCTATTTTTTTTTTTTACACATAAACATCTGAAAAGTGTGGTGTGCATTTGTATTCAGTAGTGGTGCACCAAAATTTCGGCATGTGGCCAAAAGAAAAGGGGGTGTAGACTGCCCCACCGGGTGCCACCCATTGCGGGTGTAATCCTGGAAATTTAAGGCCCTGTTGTCCCCTCCCTCCTCCCCTCGCAGAGAGGCGATCTCCCTTTGACAGGGAGCTGAATTGTCCAGGCGGCTGTAATAAAAATGAGGCTGCCAATAATAATGCCTCCTGTGATAGACGGCACACTGATCCAATGCCAGGACATTAAATCAGTGTGATGTGATCACGGGAGGTGGGACATTGTTACTGCGGCCAGGAAATTCAAATCTAGCTCCATGACACACGCTGTATTTGACGGGTACTGGCAAGGCTGCGTTGATCTCTTGGATTATGTCTGCAGCCTCTGACATTGCCTGTATCATGTCTGCTAGAGATGCACCAAACCGTACATCAGGGGTCGACAATATCCGGGCGCCAGGTTGCAATTGCGACAAGAAATTGTGACCTGGCGACCGCCGGTAATTGAGGCCGTGGCGATCTTGCGGCGGGGGAGGTGGGGGCGCACGGAGGCACAGGATCCTGTGTCTCCGTGCGCCCCCCACCTCCCCGGGCGCGCGATCGCGGTGGTCCCGCATCGGCCGGTAATTGAGGCCGCGGCCTTGTGAAGTCCCAAGCTCTCCCTTCTGTGACCTGGTGCCATCTGGTGGTGGCCGTTGGCATTACACGTTAAACAGCAATTCTGTGTAATTTTTCACTGCCATCTCCTTCCCTCACATTGGAACCCCCCAACATTATATATATATATATATATATATATATATATATATATATATATATATATATATATATATATATATATATATATATATATATATATATATATATATATATATATATATATATATAAAAATATTTTGATTCTACCACCCTAGAGAATAAAATGGCGACCGTTGCAATACTTTCTGTCACACCGTATTTGCGCAGCGGTCTTACAAGCACACTTTTTGGGGGGAAAAAAAATACACTTTTTTTTTTTTCATTAAGAAATAAGACGATAGTAAAGTTATCCCAATTTTTTTTTATATTATGAAAGATAATGTTACGCCAAGTAAATAGATACCCAACATGTCACGCTTCAAAAGTGGAATGCCGACAAACTTTTACCCTTTAAAATCTCCATAGGCGACATTTAAAAAAATCTTCAGGTTGCATGTTTTGAGTTACAGAGGAGCTCTAGGGCTAGAATTATTGCTCTAACGATCGCGGCAATACCTTGTGTGGTTTGAATGCCGTTTACATATGCGGGCGGTACTCACGTATGTGTTCGCTTCTGCACGCGAGCTCGTCGGGACAGGACGCATTTTCTGGCTCCTAACTTTTTTTTAGCTGGCTCCTAGATTCCAAGCAAATTTGTCAAACCCTGAGTACATTTTGCTAATATTAGCAGTGTGTTTAAGTAAGAGATTGCAGACATGATGCAAGAGATGGTTACAGACTGCGGGCTGCCTTTTTATTGAGCTTTTCTTGCAGTAAAGGTGCCAATATTGGTGGCCAATAAATTCATATTGGTATTAATTAAAAAGTCAAATAGAATACAATTTTTTTTTTCATCGTGTGTGTGTGTGTGTATGTGTATATATATATATATATATTTTTTTTAAAACTGTAATTTTCTGCACCAAAATTTCCATTCGGTGCACCCGTAGTATTCAGCCCCCTTTCACACAGGGGTGGGAGGCGCGATGCTGGTATAGTGCCGCTAAAATAGCAGCAATATACCGTCGGAGTTGCCACAGGATTCGGCCACTAGCGGTGCGGTATTAACCCCCGCTAGCGACCGATAAAGGGTTAATACCGCCCGCAATGCTCCTTTGCAGAGCCGCGTTGCGGGCGGTATCCCACTGTTTTACATACATACTGCTCCAAAGATGCTGCTTTCACATTGAGAAGGCTGAGCAGGAGTTTTTCAGGCGGTATAGCAGCGCCTGAGGCTGGGCAGGAGTTTTTCAGGTGGTATAGCAGCGCCTCCTCAGTGTGAAAGGGTCCTTACTCTGATACCCTTAACTAAAATCTAGTGGAACCAATTGCCTTCAGAAGTCGCCTAATTAGTAAATGGAATCTACCTGTGTGTAATTTTAATCTCAGTATAAATACAGGTGTTCTATGAAGCCCAGGGATAGAGTTGTGAAGAATGATTGATTAAAGCAGGGTTAGGTAATAAAAAAAAAAATCCCAAGCTTTAGGGTCCTTTCACACGGAGCGGACCGTTTTTCGGTCCGCTCCGTGTGTGTCCGTCAGCTCAGCGGGGGGTCTCCGCTCACACTGTGCCGGGACCGCCCTGTCTCTCCTCCGCTCTCCCCTATGGGGAATCGGATGAAAACGGACCGTTTGTCCGTCTTCATCCGTTCCGCAGGACGGAAGAAAAATAGGGTTTTCTTCCGTCCAAAACCGGATCCAGACCGACCATAGGGAACCATTACAAGTCCGTTTACGGACTTGTAAAAACAGACGAGCGAAGGCGGACGTGTGAAAGGGCCCTAAAACATCTCATGGAGCTCTGATCAATCCATCATCCAAAAGAGCAGAGGTAAACAGAGTGAAAAAAATAAATGGAAAAATGGAGCTGCGTTGGACCAATAAATTCCAATTGAAGGGTATACACAAACATTAATACAAACTAAAGATAATGTATGCAAAAATGAATGATTTATAGTTGAAAACCATCCAACTGCATGTGAGTGTGAATTTCCTGGAAATTTCAAGTGATTTAAGGGAAAATACCATCCACTGCTACAAACTAGTGCACCATCAACACACAAACTGCGTACTTGCCAGATGGCAAGCTAGAAATGGCTTGCGGCTAACTACCTAGCCAGGGCCTTTTATCCAATGAGCAATACAAGTATCGGCTCATGGACTGTTTTCCTTGTATCAAGGGGGCAGGGTACCAATCACCATTCATATGGCAAGAGGCCTCTGTATGCAAAGGTCATGGACAACAGACCAACCGGTTTACCCAAAAAGGAAAAAGGCTCACCATAGTGTAAATCCAACTAAGAGTATTTAATAATAAAAAAGGGTAGTATTGCACTTGCACAATAAGCAGAATATAAGGCATCGATATTAAAAGGTGGTCGGCTAACGAACACCTGTCCTGGGATCAAAACACGATATCAGCAGTCACTCCTGCTGATTTTTCCTGTGCCCCAGGATGAAGAGTTGGTGAAAGGGGACCGCTGCCTTTTATGGAAGAGTGGCATGAAGAAAAGCCACGGGAAGTCCTGTTTGCTAAAACCATGTGGGGGACATGGCAAACATGTGGAAGAATGTTCTGTGGTCAGCTGATACCAAAATTTTACTTTTTGGCCTAAGAGCAAAACACTATGTGTGGCAGAAAACTAACACTGCACATCACCCTGAACACGCCACCCCTACCGTAAAGTGTGGTGGTGGTGACAGCATCATGTTGTGGGGATGCTTTTCTTCAGCAGGGACAGAGAAGCTGGTCAGAGTTGATGGGAAGATGGATGGAGCCAAATACAGGGCAATCTAAGAAGAAAACCTGTTAGAGTCTGCAAAAGACTTAAGACTGGGGTGGAGGTTCACCTTCCAGCAGGACAACGACCCTAAACATACAGACAGAACTACATTAGAATGGTTTAAATCAAAGCATATTCATGTGTTATAATGGTCAAGTCATAGTCCAGACCTAAATCCAATTGAGAATCTGTGGCAAGACTTAAATTTGCTGTTCAGATGCTCTCTATCTAATCTGACAGAGCTTGAGCTATTTTGCAAAGAATAGTCAAACATGGCACTGTTTTTTATATATAATATATCTTTCTATGAAAAATGTCCTTCCACTTCACAATTATGTGCCACTTTGTGTTGCT
The DNA here is from genome assembly GCA_029574335.1 of Rana kukunoris. Lineage (NCBI taxonomy): Eukaryota > Metazoa > Chordata > Amphibia > Anura > Ranidae > Rana > Rana kukunoris. Next base: position 121,749,514 of record CM056051.1, read on the forward strand.
CCGTCGCATTAAATTCCCAATAAAATCATTTTACATTTTTGGTTGTAACATGACAAAACGTGGAAACATTCAAGGGGTTTGAATACTTTCTCAAGGATAGATATTTCTCACACTCACACAGTAAATATAAAGTCTACACACCCCTGTTAAAATGTCAGGTCTCGGTGTCATAAAAATGAGACAGATAAATAATTTCGGAGCTTTTCCACCTTTTAACGTGACCTATAAACTGTACAACAAACTGAAATATTTTTAGGCGGAGGAAAGTAAAAATGAAAAAAAAAAAAATAATATGATTGCATAAGTGTGAACACCCTTAAAGTTTTGGAATGGGCCAGCCAGAGCCCAGACCTGAATCCGATTAAAAATCTATGGAGTGATCTAAAGAGGGCTGTGCACGGGAGATGCCCTCGCAATCTGACAGATATTTTTTTTTTTTTGCAAAGAGTGGGCAAATATTGCCAAGTTATGATGTGCGTGTCTGATAGACTCATACCCAAAAAGACAGAGTGATGTAATAAAAAAGAAAGGTGCTTCAACAAAGTATCAGTTTAATGATCTCCTGGTGCAGCCATTTCTTGATTTTTTTTTGTGCAAAGAGTGGGCAAATATTGCCAAGTTATGATGTGCGTGTCTGATAGACTCATACCCAAAAAGACAGAGTGATGTAATAAAAAAGAAAGGTGCTTCAACAAAGTATCAGTTTAATGATCTCCTGGTGCAGCCATTTCTTGATTTTTAGATGTATGCTTTGGGTCGTTGTCATGCTGAAAGGTGAAGTTTATTTTCATGTTCAGCTTTCTAGCAGAAGCCTAAAGCTTTTGTGGCAATATTGATTGATATTTGGAACTGTATATTGAGGTCGGGAGACTGAGATGACCACTCTAGATACTTCACTTTATTCTGCTGTAGCCAATGACAGGTTGACTTGGCCTTGTGTTTTGGATCATTGTCATGTTGGAATGGCCAAGTACGTCCCATGCACAGCTTTCTGGCTGATGAATGCAGATGTTCCTCCAGTATTTTTTGATAACATACTGCATTCATCTTGCCATCAACTTTGGCCAAATTTCCTGTATTTGTAGCTCTCGCATCCCCAAAATATCAAAAATCCTCCGCTGTGTTTCACAGTAGGTATGGTGTACCCTCCATCATAGGCCTCGTTGGCACCCCTCCAAATGTAGTGTTTTTATGGTTGTGGTCAAAAAACATAATTTTTGTCTCATCACTCCAAATGACTTTGTGCCAGAAGTTTTGAGGCTTGTCTCTGTGTTTGGCGTATTGTAAGCAGGATACTTTGGCATCTGCATAGAAATGGCTGGCTTCTGGCGACTCGACCATGCAGCCCATCTTTCTTCAAGTCTCTCCTTTTATTGTGCATCTTGCAACAGCCACACCGCATGTTTTCAGAGAGTCCTGTATTTCACTTGAAGGTATTTGTGGGTTTTTCCCCAATAATTTTCCTGGCAGTTGTGGCTGGAATTTTAAGTTGGTCTACCTGACCATGATTCAACAGAACCCCTCATTCTTCACTTGATTAGTTTGAACACTGCTTATTGGCATTCTCAATTCCTTTTTGGATATTTTTATTTATATAATCTCCCTTTTTCCTGTTTTTATACAGTTCAACTACTTTTTCCCGCAGATCCTTTTGGCAATTCTTTTACTTTCCCCATGACTCAGAATCCAGAAATGTCAGTGCAGCACTAGATAAATGATACAAGGGTCTGTCGAGTCCAGAAACTCATTACGCACACGCACACACACATATATTTACAAGCAAACAGATCACAGGTGAGGATGGTTGCCTTTCAAACCCCTTTGTGTCAACTTGTGTGCATGTTATCAGGCCAAAATCGGGTATGTAAACTTTTGATCAGGGTCCTTTTGGGTAGGTTCTGTTGCTATTATGATTTAAAAAGAGTAAACACAGTTTATAATCAATGGCTTCAGTCAAACACTAACCATGAGTGGAAAAAGTTTCATTCATGTTCTCTGAAAACTGGCCAAGAAATCATTCTGTAAACTTATGAGCACAGCTGTATATTTGGCGCAAAATTCACATCACCAAAAGAACACCATACCCACAGTTAAGCATGGTGGTGGCAGTATAATGCTTTGGGGCTGTTTTTTTTTCTTAAGCTGGAACAGGGGCCTTAGTCAAGGTAGAGCGAATTCTGAACAGTTCCAAATACCAGTCAATATTGGCACACAACCTTCAGGCTTCTGCTAGAGAGCTAAACATGAAGAGGAACTTCACTTTTCAGCATGAAAATGACCCAAAGCATACATCCAAATCAATAAGGGTCCTTTCACACGTGCGGACCGTTCGTCCGTTTTTTAGACGTCCGTCTACGGACCGCAATGCTTTCCTATGGGTTATCATACGTTAGCGGATGAGCATCCGCTAACGTCCGTTAACATCCGTCTCCGTTAAGCTCCGTTTTTTTTTTCTTTCAATAGTTTTTATTGAATTTTTAAAAATATTAAGTCATATATGTTACAAAGCATTGTCATAGTATAAGTATATAATGTAACATTAAATAGCGTAAGAAGTACGTGACATTCATAAATTCTGATAGATCAAGTAGTCGTATATAAGTAGTAAAACATGGAAAGTATGTAAACAATGCATAAATTAGATAATTAACTTATCATGTAGAGAAGTATCAGTATTAGAAATGGTCAGAGTATAATGTTATAATGTTAGCAAAGTAAACTCAATCAAAAGAAATCTAATCTAAAGAACACGTGAGAAATCAGTATCATCCGGATACAAAGTATCATGTAATGAACCAGGACATAGAGAAATGTTGAAAAGGGTTCAGTCGAGAGCTACCATACCCCAAGTTCATACCAGTTTTTCCATGGGGCCCAGGAAACATAATTTTTGTAAAGATTATTCATTGAAATGGCCATCATACGTTCATACGTGAAGTGGAGATTGGTCAAATCAATGGCTTCAAGAGTAGAGGGAGGACAAGAGTCCTTCCATTTTCTAGTGATTGAGAGCCTTGCGGCCAGAAGTAAATGGTTGATAGAATTCCTGAGAACAGCAGGAATGTCATCAATACCCAAGGACAGTAAAGCTAAACCAGGGTTGGGATCTATCCATGAACCAGTTAAAGCCGAAATTATACCAAATATTTCTGTCCAATATTTAGTAAGCATGGGACAGCTCCATAAAATATGGAGCAAGTCCCCTTTCTTTCCGCACAGTCTCCAGCATTGGTTAGATTGCTGATGACTAAATTTAGATAGTACATCTGGAGTATAATACCACCTCAGAGTGATCTTTAATGAGAGTTCCCATAGTGATGCACATTTAGAGGTTGATTGGTTTATTTTACAAGCCATGTGCCATTGGTAATCAGTGTAAGAACACTCCAAGTCTTTTTCCCATTGTAGATGTGATGGGGTTTTTGAAAATATTCTTTTGTCCTGAAGGAGGTTGTAAAAAAAGGTAATACCTTTTCTCTTTGGTTCTAAGCTCCGTTTTTTTGAACGGAAGAAAACCCTATTTTTCTTCCTTCAAAAAACTGAACGGACGAAAAACGGATGTTAGCAGACGAGCCGTTTAACATCCGTTTTTTTAATCAAAATATGTAATAAAATATATAGTTCTACCAAAAAAAAAAAAATAACGGATGAAAAACAGATGACAACTGATGAAAAACGGACCAACTGATGATAAAAAAAACGGATCTAAAAAACGGTCCGCACGTGTGAAAGGACCCTAAAGGATTGGCTACTCCAGTAGATAATTTAAAGTTTTTTTGGAATGGCCCAGACCTGAATCCGATTAAAAATCTTTGCTGATAGACTCATACTCAAAAATACTTGATGCTGTAAAAAAAATCAAAAGATGCTTCAACAAAGTATTTAGTTTAAGAGTGTGCACACTTATGCAACAATATTTTTTATTTTTTTTGTCTTCATATTCTTTGAAAAATGGCCAAGAAATCATAAATACTACCAGGTTATGTAAATTTATGAGCACAACTATCTTTTGCAATTATGGCCAGAAAGTTCAACTTTGGTATCATCAGATTTTCCCACATGCTTTTGGGAGGCTTCAGATGTGTTATAGATATATATCTATATCTAAACGCTGTGATGGTTATATCCAGTGGTGGTTCTAGCCAGTTTAGTAGATTGTTTTTAAAAAAAAGCCCTGCCCTCAAAAAAATGATGTGCTAAATGTGGCATGTCGGGGTCAGTAGTCCTTAAAGCGGAAGTTCCACTTTTGGGTGGAAATCCGCTTTAATGTACAGAATATAACTGGGTACTAATATTTTATAGGTAAAGTTGATCCAGGGAAAATCTGATTACCTCTCGGGGGGGGGGGGGAATCGGGAAGGTTTTTTTTCCCCCTTGCTGGGGTTTTTCACCTTCCTCTGGATCAACTGTAGGATTGTGTATAACTGTAAATGGAATTGTATGATGGTGTTTTGGTTTAACAGTTTAAACAGTTAATTTAAAGTGTATGCGAAAGGTAAAATTGTGTATGTTATTTATATATATATATATATATATATATATATATATATATATATATATATATATATATATATATATATATATATATATATATATACACACACACACACATAGTTAGTCAGGTTGAAAAAAAAGACAAGTCCATCTAGTTAAACTTTAACTAGATGGACTTGTCTTTTTTTCAACCTGACTAACTATATATAACTGTGTGTATATATTTAATTACATACACAATTTTACCTTTTCGCATACACTTTAAATTATCCAATACTTCCAACAGTGTAGCTTTTTTTATTGCTCCTGAGGACCAGCAGGTGGCATGTACAGCCAGCTGTAGAAACCAAATGTCTGTTCGTGTTCATAGTACACAATTAAACATGTGTACAGCTATTTACTACTTTTGCTCTCTGGGTGCTGACATTTTTATTTTATTTTTTACGTTAGAAAAGGTTTGCACTACAACTGTGCACAAGCTCTTAAAGTGGATGTAAACCCCAAAAAAAAAATTTTATTTTTTATTTTTTTTTGATGTCACAATGTAGAGTATAATATTTCCTATCATTTGTGCCCAGTCTTGCCACACAGAGTTAATCCAGCGCTGAGTAATCCTCTTTTATGTTCAGTGAAAACAAACAGCCTTCCAGATAAAACCCTGCCTAAATCAAAAAGTCCGGAATCTCTCTTCTTGCTTTGAGTGAGAGGTTATTTACAAATATAGCTAGGACATGTTTATCATATGTTATGTTTTGTTTATCATAACATGAGGTGATATAACATCATGACACATCCTAGTAATATACAATGAACTTTGGATCACCTCTTGTTATGATAAACATGTCCAAGCTCGATATGTAAATAACCTGTCACTGAAAGCAATAACAGAGAAACGGACTTAACCTAATTTGGCAGGTTTTTATCTGAAGTCCGGTTAATTTGCACTGGACTTTAAAAGAGGTTTACTCAGCGCTGGATTAACTCTGTGTGGCAAGACTGGGCACAGATGATAGGAAATCTTATACTCTACATTGTGACATCAAAAAAAAAATGTTTTTTTTTTGGGGTTTACATCCACTTTAAAGTATCCTAAAACCAAAACCTTTTCATAGGTTGGAGAGGGATTAGAACACCAGTAGTCAGTTTTTTTTTTTCTTCCTATCTCTGCCCCCATTGCTTCCACATACCCCCAGTAATAGTGGCGGGTTAGAAAAGCAAGCAGACTAGCAGTGCTGTCTTCAGCGTTGGCAGTGACTGACTGAGCTGTGGGCTGCAGAAAACATTAAAGCGAGCCACATGTGGCCCATGGACCAGGGGTAGAGACTAGAGGTCGACGGTTATATCGACCGGCCGATATTTGACATTTTTGATCATCATTGGCTGATTATTATTAAAATCAGGCTGATATTTTACACTGACCACCGTTCCTCCCCCTTCTCCACACTCGAGCGCTGAGTGTGTGAAACTGACAAGTAACAGAGAGGAGCTGTCAGAAATGTAGCTCGATGTCGGGGGTGGGTGGGACCCAGCAGCTACAGCCAATATGATGGTATCTGGGCAGGCCCTATAGCAAGGAAAAAAAAAGTCTGCCTTTTTTAGAATCACTCTCTTCCTTCTGCCCAGGACTACATGTCTCATAAGGCATTGCTCCTCACTAGGGCTGCAACTAACGATTATTTTCATAATCAATTGGTTGGCTGATTTGTTTCGATTAATCGGATAATTGCATGCTTTTCTGCAGCTTCTCCGTTGAAGTATATTGAACCAAAAAAATAAATAAATGGCACCGTTTTGCCTTAAGTCCTTGCCCTTTCCAAATACGCAGCAGCCAGAAAGAAAATCATGGATGTGAACGTGTCCCATAGGAAAACATGTAAATGAACTGCAAAAAGCACCAAAAAAAACAGAGGTGTGAACCCAGGCCTGAGATGTTTAGTAACATAATGGGGTTAAAAAAAAAAAATACAAAAAGAGCAAATCGCTACTGTAAGGGGTTCATCTTTTTTACTGTGCGACACTGAAAGTAATATTTACAGTAGCGATTTGCTTTTTTGTACTTTAAGGGGCTAATTTTTTTTTTTAACCCCATTATGTTACTGGCTGATCGATTATTTTCATAATAGATTAGTTGTTGATTACTCGATTCGTTGTTTCGGCCCTACTCCTCACACATTCACAAATTTTCAGGCAGTTACTGACGTGTGAGTGACTTTACTGAGCTATGTGTTTGCTGCACTTTGTATACCAACATGTATGGATGGTGCACTGAGCTGTACATGTGAAATAATGCATTCTGTCTACAGGCCAATTAATCGTTTTCATAATCGATTATGTTGATTTAGTTATTTCAGGCCTACAGCTGATCACAGATCGGAATAAAGGGTCAATTACAGCGCCCCTTTAACATGCAATCAGCTGTGTCTAATCACAGCTGATAACGATGTAAAGACGCTTGCGGGTTATCGCCATTCTTTTCAGTGGTGATTAAACGCAACAAAAAATTCTTATTTGTGTGAAACAAATTATAAAAATGTCATATGGGTACAGTGACCGCAATTGTCGTCCAAAATGCGACAGTGCTGAAAATTGGCTTGGGCAGGAAGGGGCGTAAAGGTTCCCAGTAGGCAAGTGGTAATTGTATTTGTATCCTAAAGCATGAATTGCTATCAGGCATAAAAATAACATCAATAAAAATGTCTATGATTCAAGATATTTGTGTGTGTGTGTGTGTGTGTGTGTGTGTGTGTGTGTGTTTTCTTATATAAATTGTGTGTTCGTTTTTTTAATAACTAGGGTTCACAGCTGCAGTGTACAGCTTCAAGGTAATGTAAGGTCATAGCTGGGAATGTTTCTTCTGTGGTGTAAAATTCAATTCCTTTATAACTTTATTTAAAATTTTGATTTTAACAGAAACATTTTGGCTGACAAGCCTAATGATCAGTCTTCAAGGTGGTCTTCTGAGAGCAACTACCCCCCTCAGGTAACTCTTTAGTAAAATGTGATATTCGTACAAACTACCATAAATTATAATCTCCATTTGAATTGAAAACATACTTGTGCTGTTCTGTGATAGAAATACTTTGCAGAGGAATTTTATGTTTTATCTCGGATTCTAACCAATGTTCTATATTTTTGTAATGTAGTATCTCATACTGAAAGTTGAAAGGCCAGCCATCGTCCAGAGCATCACCTTTGGAAAGTATGAGAAGACCCATGTTTGTAATTTGAAAAAGTTTAAAGTTTTTGGTGGCATGAATGAAGAAAACATGACAGAGCTTTTATCAAGGTAATAGAAGACGATCAGTTATGTGTAGTTTAAGCTTTTTTCCTGAGGGCCTCTGGAGATCTGCAACTCAGGGCTCTCTTATAAGCAAGTAAACCCTGCCTTCCTAGCCTCAGTTTTTCATCCAATGATGTCAATTACATTCAAATGCTAGTAGATAAATGAGGAAAAAAGTAGTTTGTGTGTGTATATAAAATATAGATATTATACTCTGTCATACACAAGTGCAATAGTGGTACCAGCACTCCATCCAAAAGACATGCTCCACACAAATATAGTCAAAATGAAGTAGGCACTCAGGTTTTCCACAGAAGTATAATAACAAAAACTAGTTTTACTAAACTGGTTTTTCAGTGGACCTTGAGAAAGGCCGGTTGTGATCTGCCAAAGCATCTGAACAATTAATGAAGAGAATATAGAAGCTTCTGGGGGGATCCAGGGAAAGGAGTCACTGCTCCAGGTGGGTCTTGTGAACAATTAGGAACCTCCCAGGAAACCAAGGTGCCGGCAATGCACTAGGCAAATGTAGAATTTTCAGAAGAGATGGACAGCCGCACTCCAAAGGAACTTCAAAAAGTTGTCTATTTGTAAAATCAAAGGACATGCATCACAGAATACAGCCAGAAAAGGGACAGCCGACGCGTTTCACACTAATTCACTGCTTAGTCATGGCTTGGAGTGCGGCTGTCCATCACTTCTGAAAATTCTACTTCTGGGGGGATCCACCAGAATTTTCTGAATGGAGAAAATCTTAAAGCGGGGGTTCCGCACAAATACTTTTTTTTTTTTAAAGATTATTCTCCCGCTGTTCAGATAGCATATCGTTTACTCACCAGTCCCATGATTGCAGCCGTCAGGATTTTCATTTCACCGAAAAAGATATTTTATAAAAATGTAAGATGGATTTCCATCTTAATTGTGGGCACTCCAGTATTTCGTTCCGGGATGCGGTGAATGCTGATAAGTTTTACCATGAGTTAAAATGGCCGAATTGTATCTGCCCTCGTCACATGACCGCTGCAGAGTCATGTGACGTGTCGAATCTCGTGAAAATTGCTGGTCAAAACAATATTTTCTTGGTCAGTGTGACGAGACCACTGCTGATCAATCCCATGAATCAACGCGGCGATCGCAGACTAAGCGGCACGCCCAGTTCTGCACGATTGAAACCAGGAAGTGCCTGGTTCAGGAGACACATGCAAACGCATGCAAACTTTGAATGGACAGCCAGAGTACTTTTGTTTAAGGAGAAGTTGTAAATTAGGGTGAACCTCCACTTTAGGCGTAACTAAACGCAAAATATTATAAACATATATATATATATATATATATATATATATATATATATATATATATATATATATATATATGTATATTGCCAATCAACAAACGTGTCACCATACGTCTGATTTGATCAGATGTCAGCGGACATGGTCACTGTTGGCATCAGTCGCTCCATAGACCTGCATGGAGCATCCGTTCAATTCTGCCTAAAAAAAAACTGACAGGCATACCTGAACTGTCCGTCCCTGTGAAAAGGGTCCTAAGGTTTCACAACCACTTTAAGTCTGGGACACACAGGCAGAATATCGGCTGGTTCAACAGAAATCGGCTTGCATTCGGCCCGTGTGTACATCAACCTGTCTGACAGCAGGCAGGCTAACAGGCATGCTGTAAAACCAGCATCTAATCAGTGCTGGCAGCCCATGGCTCGGAACGCTGACTGGTATGTTCTGTCGTGAGGGCCGTCCCCCTGTCAGAACTCAATAGCTTGGCAGGAAGATTGCTGTACTAACATTGCATAGTTGGTAAAGCAAGCTCATCCCACGGTGTGTTTTTTTTTTTTTTTTCATTCAGCCTGCTGGGTGTGTACCAGGTTTAATGGTGGCTGCACTCACTACTCCACTGTATCTTGGGAGGAGCAACTCCTTGTACAGTAGCAGTGTCAATCAGTGCAGTGTAGATTTGCATGAACTAATAGCTTTAGATGGACTTACTACCTACGTAGTAGTTGCCGTTATTGAAATGTAAAGCCCAACTCAAGCTTAAAATGTATTATTTTGGGTACATAAATAAAAGGGGTATCATTGTAAACACCTGTCAATAATTAATGGTTTGTTTCAACCCTATACATCAGGGGTAGCAGCCTCGGCCCACTAGCTGTTTTGAAACCAAGTCCCATGAGACATGGCAAGATCCTGACAATCACAGGCATGACTCCTAGAGTCAGAGGCATTATGGGATTTGTAGTTTCACCACAGCTGGGGTGCTGAGGTTGCCTACCCCTGCTCTGCATCTTGGTCTGTTAACCACTTGACCCCTGTAAGATTTACCCCCCCCCCCCCCCGCCCTTTCTTCAGGACAAGGCCATTTTCTGCACTTTGGCACTGCGTTACTTTGACCACTGTGGGGGTTTATTTGTTTTTATTTTTTGCTAGAAACAAAAGACAGAAAATAAAAAACAAAACAATATTTTTTACTTTCTGCTATAAGACCTATTCGATAAAACTAATTTCTTCATAATTTTAAGCCAATATGTATTCTGCTGCATGGTTTTTGGTAAACCTTAATCGCAATAAGCGTATATTGATTGGTTTACACCAGAGGTCTCCAGACTTTCTAATCAAAGTGTCAGATTACTGTCCTTCAGACTTTAGAGAGGCCAGACTGTGGCCAGTGGGAATATAAATTGTCCTGTAACATTAACATTACACAACTTTGCAGCAGTACTATTCCTCCCGGGAACACCAATGCTGGGGCACTATTCCTCACGGCAGGGTTTGACAAATTTGCTTGGAATCTAGGAGCCAGCTAAAAAAGTTAGGAGCCAGAAAACGTGCCCCGTCCCGATGAGCTTCAAACCACAAGTGAGGTATCACCGCAATTGTTGGAGCGAGAGCAATAATTCTAGCTCTAGACCTCCTCTGTAACTCAAAACATGCAACTTGTATTTTTTTTAAACCTCGCCTATGGAGATTTTAAAGGGTAAAAGTTTGACGCCATTCCACGAGCAGGCGCAATTTTGAAGCGTGACATGTTGGGTATCAATTTACTCAGAGTACCATTATCTTTCACAATCTAAAAAAAAAATTGGGATAACTTTACTGTTTTATTTTTTAATAAAAAAAAAAAAAAATCCAAAAAAAGTGCGCTTGTAAGACCGCTGCGCAGATACGGCGTGACACAAAGTATTGCAACGATCGCTAATTTTATTCTCTAGGGTGTTAGAATAAAAAATATATATAATGTTTGGGGGTTCTAATTATAGGAAAGGAGATGGCAGTGAAAAACAGCAATTGTAATGTAATTTAACTTGTAATGTCAAACGGCCACCACCAGATGGCGCGAGCTCACAGAAGGAAGAGCTTGGGACTTCACAAGGCCGCAAAGCCGCGGCCTCAATTACAGTTTGCCGCGGACCCGCGGCGATCGCGCGGCGGCGGAGGTGGTGGGGGCGCACGGAGACACAGGATCCTGTGCCTCCGTGCTCCCCCACCTCCCCCGCTGCTCGATCGCGGCGGGCCCGCGGCAAACGGTAATTGAGGCCGCGGCTTTGAATGGGCGGAAGGGCGGACCGATTATTCGATAATGAAAATCGTTGACAACGATTTTTCATTATCGAATATTATCGATAATATCGATTAATCGTTTCAGCTCTAAAACGGACTGAAGGTCCGTTTCATCATTCCAAACCGATCGTGTGTGGGTGCCATCGGTCAGTTATTCTTCGGTCAAAATAAAAGAGAACTTGGTTTAAAATGTAACCGATGCTCAGAATCATGTCGACGCATGCTTGGAAGCATTGAACTTAATTTTTTTCAGCACGTCGTTGTGTTTTACGTCACCGCGTTCTGACACGATCATTTTTTTAACCGATGGTGTGTAGGCACATCAGACCATCAGTCAGCTTCATGGGTTAACCGATGAAAACGGTCCTTTAGACCGTTCTCATCGGATGGGCTGATCGTGTGTACGCGGTCTAAGTAATCCTTTGTTACTGGCCGCTTCCTGTATATGAATTCATCAGGTAGTGTGCGGGTATTCTGTCCCTTCCTCGATGCCGCAATGTCTCCAGGAGCTTTTCTCATTGTTCCCAGAAGACATTCTGGAGGTCTGCGCGAGTTGTCGCGGGATTTAGAAGGAACTTTAAGCAAGTTCTTTCTAAATCCTGCGATAACTCGCGGCAGACCTCCGCAATGTCTCCTGGGAACAATGACAAAAGCTCCCAGGAGACATTGCGGCATTGAGTAAGTAACGGAATACGCGCACACTACCCAATGAATTCATATACAGGAAGCGGCCAGTAACGTAAAGGATTACCAAGTTACAGTGGATTGAGAAAACAAAAAAACATGCGGTTTAGTAATTATGCATATGAGCGTATCCTCCTTCTTTTTTTTTTTTTTTGGTGGGGGAGTGGATCTTGGGTGGGAGTTCCCACACTTTTTTTTTTCTCCCAAGACTTGACCCCTGAGCGGGAGGACTAGTGTCCCATTATTGAAGTCAACGGGCGAAATGGTGACCCGTCGTCTGTATCTTAACTGCGACATTGCAGCGGACAATTGGAAGCTAACTGACACTTTGCTGGAACCAGTGAAGCCCCGTACACACGGCCGAGGTTCTCGGCAGAAACCAGCGAGAACCTCGCTGGGAGCCGTGTGTACGCTCTCGGCGAGCCCCGCCCGTCGGGAAACCCGTCGAGCAAATAGACAACAGGTTCTCTATTTGCTCGTCGGGATGAATGGCTGTTCGTTCCCAATCTTGCTTTGACAGAAGCCGGTGATCGTTTTTTTTTTTTTTTTTATCTCCTCACGCTGACGTCATCAGATCGCAAGCTCTGTTAACATCACGTGATTAGCTGTCTTTGGCTGACAGCTGATCACGTGGTAAGGGGTCAGGAACTATGATCAGCTGAGTCTCCTAGAGTCTTTGATCGCAGAGCACACGTCTCAGGCAGCTTTAGCATGGGAGAACGTACATGGACATAGTCCTGGCAATTTGGGCCTGCGCTGAAGCCGTCTTTCGGCTATGGCATGGGTGTGTAGAGGCTAAAGGAAGTTGAAAAATTATGTTTACTGACCAGATCACCAGGTAAAAATAAGGGAGCCCTGAAAACAAATTAACTAATGAAGCTAGCTAACTGCAATATAATAATTTTTTGGGCTGTTCAGTGTTTAACCACTTCCTGACGGCCGTACGACTTTGTACGGCTGCAGTGTGGATCTTAATTGCCGGGAGGCCATCTATTCACGGCCTCCCGCCACTGGGGGACGCGAAAGCACCGCCGACGGCGGCACGCATGTGCCCGCCGCATCACTGAGATGCCATTGCGCTGCCTGGCGGCCGCGATGTCCTCCGGGCACCCGCGATGTCCGCCGGGCACCCGCGATCGGTGGTTACAGAGACATGGACGTAAACACACAGATCCACGTCCCATCAGGGAGAGAGGAGGCTGATCTGTGTCCCTTGTACATAGGGACACAGATCGGTCACCTCCCACAGTCAGTCCCCCTCCCCCACAGTTATAAACACTATGCAGGGTACACATTTAACCCCCTACCATTACTAGTAAAAAAAAAATAATACAAAATATTAATTCTGTTCCCTATTTTGTAGGCGCTATAACTTTTGCACAAACCAGTCTCTTATTGCGAGATTTTTTTTTTTTTCTAAAATATGTAGAATACGTATCGGCCAAACTGATTGGGATATTTTATTATAGCAACAAGTAAAAAATATAGTTATTTTTTTTCAAAATTGTCGCTCTTTTGTTTATAGCGCAAAAATTAAAAACCGCAGAGGTGATCAAATACCACCAAAAGAAAGCTCTACTTGTGGGGAAAAAAAGTACGTCAATTTTGTTTGGGAGCCACGTCGCACGACTGCGCAATTGTCAGTTAAAGCGACGCAGTGCCGGAAGCTGAAATTTCACCTGGGCAGGACGGGGGTGTATGTGCCCAGTAAGCAAGTGGTTAAAGCAAAAGGCAAGTTTGTCATGTCTGCAAACTTTCATTTCAAAGCTGATCTCTGAGCATAAGAATGGCTCATCAATGTAAATAAGTCCACCTCGTGTGGGTGGGTGTGTGTTTTTTTTTTTTTTCTTAAAAAAAAAAAAAGCCCCCCTATTGCCTAGTACAAGCAGTAGTAACATCTTCACTGTGCTTTCTATAGCCCGGAGCAGTGGTGGTCAATTTATGAGCTAAAACGGGGCCTCAAATGCGACCTCTGAGATTGCCAAAGGGCCACACATAATATTCAATATATGCAATGCTTGAAAGGGCCGCTGGAGACTGCAAACCCAATAGAGGAAATGAGGGTCAGCTTGTAGATATGCTACATTTTTGGATGGGAATATGCTGCATAAGTCGATATGAAACTGGGAACCTGTTGCATGAGGCTAGTAGAGATTAATGCTACTATGTTCTCCACTATAGACTGCTGAAGTCAGAAGGCGCACATCATGTACCCAAAGGGCCACAGGTTGAGCACCAATGGCCTAGAGCAGGGTTATGCAATTAGTGTACCTCCAGCTGTTGCAAAACTACAAGTCCCATCATGCGTCTGCCTCTGGGTGTCATACTTGTGGCTGTCAGTCTTGCTATGCCTCATGGCACTTGTAGTTCTGCAACAGCTGGAGGTCCACTAATTGCATAGCCATGGGAAGAGACCAACGGGTTCACTTACTGCTGGTTACCTACAGAAAACTAGAGGAGGGAATTATTTGAGGTGTCACCCCGCACAAAGAGAGTGGCAATGCGCAGGATATATTACAGGAACGTGATGAGGAAAGAAACACCTGCTTGAATGTTTCAATGGTAAAGCTATTGGAGTCGTGTTTTAGGCTTGGTTCACATTAATGCGATGCGGGAAACCTGTGTGTTCCCGCATCACACCCGACTCGCAGGCCATTCGCGCTGCCATATGCGAACCGCTGGGAGTGTCAATACAAAGTTAATGCATCCCCAGATCGGTTCGCGTATCGCAGTGCAAACTGTCGATTCAGACAGGAATCGGATAGCATGGGTGTGAGCGCACCAGTGTGAACCCAGCCTTATGGATGCTGTAGCCTTTGACAATTCTTTCATTTGTTCATTCAATAAGTGTGTAGCAAAAGTCTTCAGTGTGTTTTTTCTCCGTAGTCAGTTACAAGATCTAAATTCTACTAAATACATACTTTTAAGCATGCTCTTTCTTTCAGTGGCCTGAAGAATGATTATAACAAAGAAACTTTCACATTGAAGCATAAAATTGATGAGCAGATGTTCCCATGCCGATTCATTAAAATAGGTATACAACTAGTTTGTGTCAGAAGTTGTTTCATGATGTATACTCTTTGGCCATAACCTAATCTTGGTCAGCTTTTCACTGTTCACTATTGTTGTAGTTACAATATCAAGTCATTTAAACAATACACTGCAGGCAAACTTCTGCATAAGTCATTAACATTTTGAAGTGTAAAAAATGTTTTTCTTTCTGTTTCACCTTAAGAATTTATGTAACTGCTATAAATGAAAAGGAAGAACTATACCCTCCTATCCTTTACAGCTAAGGAAGCTGCCATGTCAGCCTTTATTTGCATCTGCAATCCGAAGCTGCCATGGTGCTGCACATTTGCTCAGTGATGACATCAGCCATCTCATAGCTGGACAGTTTGTTTGAGATGAGAGCACAAGCAACCGTGACAGTTGTCATTCACAGCACGCCCTTAAATGTAATGATTTTGGAAAACCATTATATCAATTGTTTTCATTCCACTTTAAGGAGACATTTGATCAGCATTTAGTTAAATGTTTTGCAGTCCATAGTGTTCCAAAAAGACCAACATTTTATTACAGTCCTAATATTTGATGTTGTAATGTTTTGTTCACCTCATTATGAAATTGTACTTGTTTTATTTGCAATGTACAGTTTATGTGAAGCATTAGGCCCCTTTCATACTGATGCAGTGCGGTTTGACCAATGTAGAACAGTGTACCATTGGGTTAGCTGCTATTTCCCATTGAATTCTATTATCTCCCGTGTTTTTGGTAAACCTGCAGAACACAATGGGAAAGGGCAGCCAACCTGCGCTCCACGCGCGGTGCTGTAAAATGAGCCTTATGGCTGCACAGTCTGACTGCAGAGGATAGAAGTGTTTGAATGGATTGCTTTTAGCCCTTAGTACATGTTTAACCACTTCCATACCAGGCGTTAATGCACCTTCCTGCCCAGGCCAATTTTCAGCTTTCGGGACTGACGCACTTTGAATGACAATTGCGCGGTCATGCTACACTGTACCCAAACAATTTATTTATTTTTTTTGCTCAACAACTAAAGGACAGCAAATTTTGAAAAAAAAAAAAAATATATTTTTTTTCTGTTACTCTTTTGGGTAAGTTTTCTACTTTGATTACGGGCACCGGTGAGGTGGCCCTGAGGGGTGCCGGTGAGGAAGCGCTGGTATGCGGCACTGGTGGGCACTCATGGGCGCTGGTGGACACTCATGGGCGGCGCTGGTGGACACTCATGGGCGGCGCTGGTGGACACTCATGGGCGGCGCTGGTGGACACTCATGGGCGGCGCTGGTATTGTTGGGCAACACTTGTTTATCCCAGTGCCCATGTTGCCAGTCGGTGCCCATTTGTGGGCACTGATTGGCATCTATTTTTTTTTTTTACTGCCCTTCCCTGGTGGTCCAGTGTGGGCATCCGAAGAGGGCCTGCGCTAAAACCCCCTGTCAGCAGAGCCGCCGATCGGCTCTCCTCTACTCGCGTCTGTTACATTGTGATCAGCCGTGATTGGACACGGCTGATCACGTGGTAAAGAGCCTCCGCCGGACGCTCTTTACCAAGATCGATGATACAGGGTGTCACACTGACACCCCTCATCACCGATCACTGAGCGCCCCCACGTAATCCTGCTGGACGTCAGTAGACATCCAGTCAGGATTTCACAACCACTTCCCAGACGTCAATTGTCTAAAACGGCTACAGACCAAGCAGAACTAAATACACTTGAATTATAACACTACTCTTTGAACTATTTTCATAGAAACATGATTATACGTACACTATATTACCAAAAGTATTGTGACGCCTGCCTTGACATGAACTTTAATGAAATCACAGTCTTAGTCCGTGAGTTTCAATATTGAGTTGGCCCACCCTTTTCAACTCTTCTGGGAAGGCTGTCCACAAAGTTTGAGTGTGTCTATAGGAATGTTTGACCATTCTTCCAGAAGCGCATTTGTGAGGTCAGGCACTGATGTGGACAAGAAGGCCTGGCTCTCAGTCTCTGCTCAAATTCATCCCAAAGGTCAAACATTCCCATAGACACACTCCTAAACCTTGTGGACAGCCTTCCCAGAAGAGTTGAAGCTGTTATAGCTGCAGAGGGTGGGCCAACTCAATACTGAACCCTACAGACCAAGACTTGAATGCCATTAAATTCCACGTTGCTTGTAAAGGCGGGCAATACTTTTGGTAATATAGTGTGTGTGAAGAAGACCGCATGAGAGATTTTTGTACTTCAAAGTTGTTTAATATTGTGTGACTTGATGATCTTATGTGCCTAATATTATTATTATTATTATTATTATTATTTATTTTTAGTTCCCCTCTTGTCTTGGGGACCAAGCTTTAACTTCAGTATCTGGTATGTTGAAGTTGGTGGCATTGATAATCCGGAAGTGGTACAGCCCTGTCTTCACTGGTACAGTAAGGTAAGGGTACAGGTTGTATTTACTTCTTATAACCGCATGACTTGAAAGATGCAGTTGCTATGCCGCTAAATGCACGAACGGGAAAGTTCAACCAAAGGTGTTTTTTTTTTTTTTTTTTTTATTTGTTTGTTTTTTTGACTGGCATGATCAAATATTTGAACATGTGTCGGTTTTTATTGCGTTTTGCATTTTCACAGATGAGATTTTCCTTTACTTGTGTCTCGAGCAATAAACAAATTTAGGTGCTCTTCCAGAGACACAGCAGTAACTACCTGATTGGTGTTTTTATCTTCTTCCCTTCTATACAAAAAAAGGTACTATTGTTGCTGTATGTTCTTTCGGATATTGTCCAGGCTGTTTCATTGACTACAAAGCTAGTTAAGGGAAATTTAACAAATGAAACGGCTGTAAAATGAATTTTAATTCTAAAGCTAAACAGAAACGTGGCTGGATTTCCACTTTATGGGAAAACTGCATTGATTGGTAGGCAATACAGAGGTGATTTGTGCACGTGTTTTTAGCTGCAGATGTTGGACTTTGTCATGTAAATTCCATACATCAAAATATAGAACATTAGTAGTCATTAAACTGGTTTTACTCAGACTTAATGTGCTAAGTCCTGATGACCTTTGAGCCTTGCGACTTTTACACATCATTCCAAATGTAAAATGTTGCTTTAAAATTGAACTAATACAAAAATCTTTAAATTGAAATAAAAAAATTGTTCTTGCCATTGTGAACCACTTTTGTCCACAATGTAACTATATCTACCAAAACATAAGGCTGGTTGTGTGTGCATAGATTTTAAATGGTTATTACATTCCCTCAACAAGCCCATAAAATGTAATTGGCCCAGAATTGACTTCAGAGGTCTGACCATACAGCCAGGCCACAAAACAAAGATCTTTCTGCTCAATGAAAGGTAATATAATGCAGTGGGTGAGTAACAGAATATATAGTGCCCTCTTTTTTGTTTTTAAACTTTATCTAAACCCCCCCAAAAAAGTAATGTATTGCATCTGTTTGTAATTGCAAAGCCCCCCCCGCCCATTTTTAACTAGTGATCCTTACCGAAATGCTTTTCATGTCCTATGGTGTATTCTTTATCTATAGAGAAATGAAGAACATCCTTGGACAGTAGTACAGTTTGGAGAGGGTATTGTTAGGCTAGTAGATTTAAAAAGACTTTACATAAATGACCAACATATTAAAGCTGAACTCTAATGCTTTTTAGTCACAGAAACACATTTTTTTACATTTTGTAAACGCCCTATCAGTGTAACATGGTTTGTCTTGGCACTTCTAACTCCCCTTTTTGCTGCACAGATTGATCTCTTAGGCCCCTTTCACGCTGAGGCGTATTTCGGTCGTTTTAGCGCTCAAAAAATAGCGCATAAATAATGCCTGAAATAATTCTGCCCCAGCATTCTCAATGTGAAAGCCTGAGGGCTTTCACGCTTGAGCAATGCGCTGGCGGGAGAAAAAAAAAAACTCCTGCAAGCAGCATCTTTGGAGCGGTGTGTATACCGCTCCTTCCCATTGAAATCAATGGGAAACCGCTGTAATACAGCCGGCAATGTGCCTCTGCAGAGACGCATTGCCTGCGGTATTAACCCTTTTTCGGCCGCTAGCGGCGGTTAAAACGGCACCGTTGGCGGCCGAATATCGCAGTAAATACGACGGTATAGCGGGGCTAAAAATCGGGGCTATACCGCCACCGCACCTCCCATGCCCAGTGTGAAAGTCGCCTTACAAAGGCTGATAAATAACTGTTGGCTCAATGGGTAAAAAAAGGGGGAAGGTTTTCTAAAACTGGAGCACTCAGAATCTGGTGCAGCTGTGCGTAGTAACCAGTCGGCTTCTAACTTTAAATTGTTCAATTAAGCTTTAAAAATAAAACCTGGAAACTGGTTACTATGCACAGCTACACCAGACTCTGAGTGCTCCAGTTTTAGTAAATCCCTCCAACTGCTTTGTTGGTGCCGATGACAAGACCATCAAATATCGTTTTTATTTTGCCTTTGGTACCACATTCGTCATTTTGTGGGACCTATAGTGCAACAGTCTGGTCCCAATCTGCTCTGGGCTGGTGAAGAAGGGGAGGAGCACTTGTTTCTGTGTCACATCTTAAGGCATGCACCAATACTGAAGTGACTTTGGACTGGTATTAACATAAGTAAAACATTGTAGGAGGCCATTTCATTTGCCTGTCTGTTAGAAAGAAGGCTGGTTTGGTAAAGTTTATTGGCACTCAAATTTAAGAAAACCCCACTATGTGCTTTTTTTCTTTTTCTTTTTTTGCTTTGTGTTACATTAAATAGTTTGGGCCAATGGATGCAGCCGCTGTTTGGCACTATGTAAACTGTATATAGCATCGGCTATATACAGTATAGAACGATGTGTTCCAGCAGTGTTGCATGAACTTCCCGTCCCATTTCTAGAAAAAAAATAAGCTGTGCTGAACAATGCTTAAAGAAAACACTCCCAATCAATATTGACTAGTTTTAATGAACATGCTGCTAAGCATTAGTAAATGGATAGGAAAATATATCATATTTTATTATTATTTTTTCTAACCTGTTTTTACGTTTGCTTTCTGATTACCATGCCTAGGCAAATAATGTCATACATCCCAGGAGGAGGAGGTGTTTTTCTCAACTAGGCACACCCTCCTGCTTGCATGCCTAAGCTAAGGGAAGATGGATTCCAGGAAGTAAATGCTTCATGAAACATCTGAACTTAATGCTTGGGGGGGTGGGGGCTTCAAAGTGATTTTTTTTTTCAGCTAAACAAAACATGGAAACATGAGTTGGCTTGGAATGTACTCGGATCCAGTGTAGTTCCACTTTAACCATCTCAAGCAGGAAGCCTTGTATTATCAGTGAATATAAGGCTTCCTCTGATTGTGTTGTGAGCTGGCCACCTCAGCCAATCTCCATCTTGGCCAATCAGAGTAAAACTATTTAGCCCAACTACCGCTACCAGAATACAGCGCTGTATACTGTATGTTGCTAAAGCTACATACAGTTTATATAGCACTGACAACAGTATATATTTCTTATTAAGATACACTGCTCAAAAAGAATTAAAGGAACACTTTTGAATCGGGATTCCTGGGATATTGATCTGGTTAGTTAAGTAGCAGAGCGGGAGGGGTGTATACGGAGGGGGTTGTTAATCAGTTTCAGCCACTTTGCTGTTGAAATTAACAGGTGCGCTAGATGGGCAACAATGATACGACCTGCAAATCAGGAATGTTTTTTAAGGTGGAGGTATTTGACTTTTTTTTTCCCTACTCCTCTTTTCTGACAGTTTTTCACTAGTTTTGCATTTGGCTAAGGTCAGTGTCACTACTGGTGGCACAAGGCGATACTTGGACCTTATAAAGGTTGCATAGGCAGTCCAACTCCTCCAGGTTGGCACATCAATACGTGTCATTGCCAGAAGGTTTGCCGTGTCTCCCAGCACCGTCTCAAGAGCATGGAGGAGATTCCAGGAGACAGGCAGTTACTCTAGGACAGTGTTTTTTAACTCCAGTCCTCAAGGCACACCAACAGGTCATGTTTTCAGGCTTTCCATTATTTTGCACAGGTGATTTGATCAGTTTCACTGCCTTAGTAATCCACACAGCCATTTCATCTGAGGGAAATCCTGAAAACTTGACCTGTTGGTGTTCCTTGAGGACTGGAGTTGAAAAACACTGCTCTAGGAGAGCTGGACAGAGCCGTAGAAGGTCCTTAACCCATCAGCAGGACCGGTATCTGCTCCTTTGTGCAAGGAGGAACAGGATGAGCACTGCCAGAGTCCTACAAAATGACCTCCAGCAGGCCACTGGTGTGAATGTCTCTGACCAAACAGTCTTTGAGATACAGACTTCATGGGGGTGGCCTGAGGGCCCGACGTCCTCTAGGGTTCTCTGTGCTCACTGCCAGACACCGTGGAGCTCGATTGATATTTTCCATTAAACACCAGAATTGGCAGGTCCGTCACTGGTGCCCCATGCTTTTTACAGATGAGAGCAGGTTCACCCTGAGCATATGTCAGACGTGAAAGGGTCTCGAGAAGCCACGGAGAACTTTATGCTGCCTGTAACACCATTCAGCATGACCGGTTTGGTGGTGGGTCAGAGATGGTCTGGGGAGGCATATCCATGGAGGGACGCACAGACCTCTACAAGCTACACAATGGCACCCTGACTGGCATTGGGTATCGGCATAAAATCCTTGGACCCATTGTCGCACCCTACGCTGGTGCAGTGGGTCCTGGGTTCCTTCTTGTGCACGACAATGCCCGGCCTCATGTTGCGAGAGCATGCAGCCAGTAACTGGAGGATGAAGAAATTGATAACATTGAATGGCCCCCACGCTCACCTGACCTAAATCCAAAGGAACACCTCTGGGACATTTTATGTTTTGGTCCATCCGGTGCCGCCAGGTTGCACCACAGTCTGTTCAGGAGCTCAGTGATGCTCTGGTCCAGATCTGGGAGGAAATACCCCAGGACACCATCTGTCGTCTCATTAGGATCATGCCCCGATGTCAGACATGCATACACTTGGGGCCATACAAACTACTTTTTGAGTTGTTGCAATGAAATTTCAGCAAAATGGACTAGCTTGCTGAATTTTTTTACTTTGATTTTCGGGGTGTCTTTAAATTCAGCCCTCTGTAGGTGGATAATTTTAATTTCAATCGAATGATGTGCCATCCTTTCATTCCTAACACATTACCCAGTCCATATCAGTATAGATATCCAGCATGAGATTTTTGCCCGTTAAGATCTGATATGTTTTAAAATTATTCCTTACATTTTTTTGAGCAGTGTAGTTAAATCAGAGTTTCACCCAAAAATGAAACTTCCGCTTAATCCACCCCTCACCCCCCTTGCATGCTACATTTGGCATGTAATTTTTTTGGGGGGGGAGTGGGGGCTTCAGGAGGACTTCCTGTCCCACTTCCTCCTTCCGCCGAGGGGCTGGTTAGGCGATTAAGCTTAATCGCCTACAGCAGCCCCTCCCTGTAGGCGACCGCCTAGGACACTGACAGGTCCTAGACAATCACCTGTCCAATCAGCGGCGGGCCGCGCGTGCATGTGCAGTGCCGCATGCGCAGTGGGTGCCTGGCCGTGAAGCCGAAGGCTGTCACAGCCGGGTGCCCACAGTTTGAATGAAGATGCCGGCCGGGGAGGGGGGGAGAGGAGCGGAGCCCCGGCCGGCGCGTTGCTGGAGCAGGTAAGTGAATGTTTATTAAAAGCCAGCAGCTACACTTTTTGTAGCTGCTGACTTTTAATAGACATAACATTTGGCTGGAATACCCCTTTAATTTGGGCCAGCTCGATCCACAAACTAAAGAAACACAAAATCCCTGCGATGGGTATTAAAATTAACTAAAATCCTTGTACTAACCACTAAATGCCCTTGTTGACACACCCAATCTTCACCCAGTCTTCTGGGTTTGACATCTTCGACTGCCTTCATTGGACAGCTAGGATGATGGAATGATGCAATTCTCCTCGCATGCACACAGAGGTTAATCCTTGACAACAAGACATGCAGAGATTATACACTGAGCTGAACATGTGCACCCTATGTACACAGAAGAAACACTGCTGACTTGCAGAAGGGGAGCTTTTTATTGCATGAGATATACAATAAAAGCCTACCTATCCACATTGTTTTAATAACTGGCTATCATTCCACTTTACTATAAAGCAGTTCATGTTTTGAATGCAGCAACATTTGCAGTATAATTTTGGTAATAATTTTAGTAAAGTTATTCATCCTTCTCCTTGTGTTCCAGTAGTACCGTGAACAGGAAGCCATTCGCCTTTGTCTCAAGCACTTCCGCCAGCACAATTACACAGAGGCTTTTGAGTCCTTGCAGAAGAAAACCAAAATTGCCTTGGAACATCCAATGTTAACAGAGCTTCATGACAAGCTGGTTTTGAAAGGAGACTTTGATGACAGTGAAGAGTTGATTGAAAAGGCTGTAAACGGTAAATGCCTAAACATTTACAAGTTTATTACACAGTGCACATGATGTGTAAACTAACTGAAAATGTGCTTTTGTCTTTTCTAAAAGTTACTAAAAGCTGTCAAAGGTGCATAACATGTAAAGCTCCCCTGTCATTCTCTGTTATGCAAATATCAACTGATTACTCTGATTTAGAACTCAGGTTGCCCACCTTGCATGCTTACTGTTGGTTATTAAGACCGCCAGTCATAGCTGAGGACCAGTTGGCACGAATGAGAGGGAAAGGCCAATACTCATCCACATGAGTTGTACGATGGCTCTTAGCTTCTGGAGCTTGACAACGCTGTCTGGTGAAAGTGTGGCTTTTTGTTTCTTATCCAATATCTTTAGTAATATCGCTATATTGCTGCCCTTTCCAGGTTTTCAATACTTCTTTTTTTTTTTTTTCACACCATGTGTACTTGTAATTCAGGGCTTATAAATAATTAGTATTTTTTTGTATTTTTTTTATATATATGTTTAAAAACCTCCTCTAAGGCCGCGTACACACGAGGAGATATATCCGATGAAAACGGTCTGTCGGACCGTTTTCATCGGACATGTCTCCTGGGATGTTTTGGTTTGATCTGTGTGCACACGATCAAACCAAAATCACCGCAATCGGACAGCGCGGTGACGTTGATGCCGCCACGTCCCTGAACCAGGAAGTAAAATACTTCCACGCATGCGTCAAATCCATTCGACGCATGCGGGAGATTTTGGTCCGCTGGTTAGGCGTACTAACCAGCAGACATGTCCGACAGACGGCTTTCCAGCAGACAAGTTTTAAAGCATGCTTTAAAACTTTTGTCTGCTGGAAACTGTCTGCTAGCCCGTACAGACGATCGGATATGTCTGCTGAAACTGACATATCGTGTGTACGCGGCCTAATATGTAGGTATAACCATTTTTAAAATTTTACATAAGTGGCAGAGCTACATTTTTCAGTTTTTAGTAGTTGGTTTTTTTTTTGTTTTTTTTTTTAATACATGCTTTGGATCATGATCTGTTTTTACCTAACACTTCTACATGACTGCCAGAATAAATGTAACAAGATATTTTTGATTTTATATTTTTTAGATGGTCTGTTCAGCCAATACATCAGTCAACAAGAATATAAACCCCAATGGAACCAGATAATTCCTAAAAGCACTAAAGGTAATCGTTTTTATATGTCTCAGCTGTGCACTAGAAGAATCTTGAGTATTAGGGCTCTTTCACACGTTCGTCCGTTTTTTGGATGTCCGGTAACGGACCTCAATGCTTCCCTATGGGAGCGGATCCGTTAGCGGATGATGCATCCGCTAACGTCCGCCAGATCCGCATCCGTTTCTCCGGATGGAAGAATGTCCTATTTTTTCTTCCGTCCGGCCAAACGGATCGGATGCAAACGGACAGACGGTCCGTTTCCATCCGATTCCCCATAGGGGATAGCGGAGGAGAGACAGGGCGGTCCCTGCACAGTGTGCAGGGACCGCCCTGTCTGCCCGACAGCTCAGCGGAGACCCCCATGCTGAGCCGACAGACACACGGAGCGGACCGAAAAACGGACCGCACGTGTGAAAGAGCCCTTATTTCCCTTACTAGGGTTCAGAAACAAAAGGGAACCCTTTAGAAGTGTTGAATCCGGTTTCAAATATTTTCACTTGCAAATTTTAATTATGATTTATTATGGAAACGCTGCTCTCTTTCAACAGTTGTTGTTTTTTTTTGTTTAGGTGACGGAGAAGATAGCAGGCCGGGAATGAGGGGAGGACATCAGATGGTCATCGATGTACAATCTGGTAAACTGGTTTCCACTAACCACTTCAATACTGGTCCCTTTTACCCCCATCCTTCCTAGGCCAATTTTCAGCTTTCAGTCCTGACGCACTTTGAATGACAGTTGTGTGCAACACTAACGCTGTACCTATATGACATTTTTATATATTTTTTCACACAAATGGAGCTTTCTTTTGGTGGTATTTAATTGCCACTGGGTTTTACATTTTTTTGCTAAACAAACAAAAGACTTAAAATTGTGAAAAACAAACAAAAAAATAAAGTTTTTCTTAGTTTCTCAAACAAGTAATTTTTCATCTTCACCGATGGGCACTGGTAAGGCTGCACTGATAAGAGCCCTGATTATCTGTGTAAATGTCCCCTGTCACACTTGCCGGTTACTGGTTCTCTTTTCCTCATGCTGTGATAGCATGTAAGGAAAGGAATGCCAATAACTGGCAAGTGTTTACATGTGATCAGCTGTAAATGGACACAGCTGATCATATGGCAAATGGCTGCTGAGATTGGCTCTTAAACCTCAATCTGTGTTCATGGATGCCCTCCCAGAACAGAGCTGCGCTGTAGCTGTCTTTAAACTACAATGCTCTATTAAAGTGGTTAAAGCTTATTAGGCTTATACAGTGACCGGAGAAACATGTGAACAGACTTTTTAATGTGGCAATGTGATTGGCGCACCACAGCATTTACTTGTCACCCTGTAAACTTCTATGGCGACTTCACTAATCTTTATACATTGGAACTTCTGTGACTTGAGAACAGAGCTTTTTTTTTTTTTTTATGAATGTTAAGAACTCCTTATCGGTAAAACATGCTTTGCTCCAAGGACAGAAGTTTGTAGTTTGGAGATAAAATTGATGTAGCTAAATAAACTGTGAAAATGGTGCGAGTAATACCAAATGGTAGCAAAAACAGTCATAAAAACACGTAGCCAAGTATGATACTGGTATAAAAATGTGTACAACGATACCACTGCGGAATCCAGATGAGGAGGGGTTAACATCAGTCCCTCAGCATGTAGATGTCCCGTGAAGGGAACTATCACAACTCCCAGTGGATGGCTGTAGAATCCCAGGTTGATAGCGGGAAGTGTAACAGCCCTTGCGTGTGGTATAGTAAGGTCCTGCCGGCATGCAGATATTAAGGCACAGGCTTCAGATGGACACGGCAAGCCCCGCCGGTGTCCGTGACATCACCGGATCTACGACGGAACTATCAGAAGCCAGCGGAGAGGCGAGTACCGATAATTTCTTTTCACAATTAATCGAGGAATTAATAGTTCATTTCCACAGCCCTTAAATTAATATTGTAGTACAATAATGACTTCCCTGTAGTGTCCAGCTTTAGAGCACACCAAGCAGTGTCTATGCAGCTAAGGCATTTGGTTTAATTCATTGTCTTTAGGGTCTGCTTTAAGCCCCTTTCACACTTATACAACTTTTCCCACGATTTGTGATGGCAAAGTAGCATGACCTGTCGTTTCCCATGAATTCCAACGATAACCATTCGTATTAGTAAGATTTCAAAGTAGTCCCTGGCACATATTTGTGAAGTAGAAGAAAAATTATAAATGGTTTTAAAATTGCCTTCAAAGCCACCTAATTGGTAAATAGTCCACCGGTGTATAATTTAATCTCCGTATAAATATAGCTGTTCTGTGAAGTCATCGGGTTTGTTTAGAGAACTTTTGTGAACAAACTGCATCATGAAGGCGAAAGAACACGCCAGACAGGTCAGGGATAAAGTTGTAGGTGGTTTACAAAGGCATCTCCCCGTTCTGCAGGTCCGGTTGCTTTGCCCACACGAGCCATTCTGCCGACGTATAGGTGTGTTAATCGGTCGGAAATTGGTTAACAGACCAAAAGAGAGCAGATAAAGACTAATTTATTCATTTACATATAGTGCACTTAAAAGTTTTAAAGTTTGAGTTGTGAGAATTTGTGTGCACAAGGTGACATCGTTTTTGGGAATATCCGCCAGAAAGATGCAATGGGTATATACTAGGGTTGTCCTGATACCACCTTTTTTAGGACCGAGTACAAGTACCGATACTTTTTTTCATGTACTTGCCGATACCGAATACCGATACTTTTTTAAAATGTCATGTGACAGTTTTCAAACCACAATACAGACTAAGGATATTTTCTTTAGAATTATGAAGAACTCTAACTCAAGACATTATAAAAGAATAAAAATTAGTAAAAATGAATAAAAATGTTTATTTGCTTGTCACGCAGTAGTAAAAAACGCAAAGAATTTTCACAGAACATGTTGATAAATACAAAAAAAGTGTTCGGCCAGGCATCGGGAGCATTTGCGCGAGTACAAGTACTCCCGCAAATACTCTGTATCGATACCGATACTAGTATCGGGACAACCCTAGTATATACTGTACTAAATGTTTAACCACTTGCGGTGCACCTGCAATGTACTGTGGACGGGCAGCCCATGCTGTCAAAGATGTACTGACCAATGATTCGTGGTCTGGACCTGCTGATCGGCAATTTTTCAGCAACAGCCCAGAGCCCTGTGTTGACAATCAACACAGCGCTTTGTACAGCGGGAACTATCAGTTTCTTATCTCTGCAAAGCAACACACATTACACATTGTTGGTCACACATTTAACCCCTTCCTTGCATTCAACAGAAAAAGAATTTCAGATAGTCTTATAAAGAACCATCTTTCACATATTATATCACAATGCCCGATAAGATGGTAGCCTCAGGATATCTTATTGACGCATCTGTTTTCTGATTGGCAGAGATGGTTTATTTGTTTGGAGGCTGGGATGGAACGCAGGATCTAGCAGACTTTTGGGCATACAGCGTCCGAGAGAACCAGTGGCTTTGCATATCGCGAGATACAGAGAAAGAGGTAGCTTGTCTTGATTTTTCATAATGACATAAGACCATTAACTAATATATCTTGTACAGGATTCAGTTTAGTTCTTAAAATCTATTTGCTATTAAAGTGTTGTGCATGATGAAGGAATTGCCCAAATTAATTTTGTGTATTGTATCCTCTCCTTATTCCACTTTTGTTAAAGAGGGGGAAAAAAATTCAAACAATAATCATTAATTATAGGTTTAAAGAATATTTCAAATGGTGAAACCTGAAATGCTGGTGGCAGGATGTCAGAACTAAATGTCCGTACCTGGCTGTGCAATCTGCACAGTGTTATGTCATTTGCAAGACTGGATAAACCGAATTTGGCATGAAAGAAGGTCCACATTTGTATTTAGTTGCTTGCCCTGAAGTCCTGCTTTTTAAGAAGGGAAACTATTGTTAAAGAATAGTATGGGTTAATACAGGTTATCATATTTGGTACAATGATTCCCTTTATTTTACATGACTTTTTTATTTTATTTCTGTATTTACATACAGACCAAACAGGCCTGCAAAAGCGACATTGAAAGGTTTAGATCAGGGGTGTCAAACTGGCGGCCCTCCAGCTGTTGCAAAACTACAAGTCCCATGAGGCATTGCAAGGCTAACAGTTACAAGCATGACTCCCACAGGCAGAGGCATGATGGGACTTGTAGTTTCGGAACAGCTGGAGGGCCGCCAGTTTGACACCCCTGGTTTAGATGATCTATAACATGCCCAGCAGTGGTATACTTTATCCCCGGGTAGAATTTAACTTAAGTTGCCACACAGTGTTTAAAATAAAGCACCATGAAGTTCTTCTTGTTGGAAGCAAGCAATAGTATTGCAAATATGCAAAATTGACAATTTTATAATTCACCCGTCAGAGGAACGTGTAGGCCACACAGGCAGATTAAACCCTAGCAAATAAGGTGTCGGCCAGCCCAGGATAACCACTCCTACTCCCAGCATGCCTCAGTTTTTGGGCAAAGCAGTACCAAGATCAGCATAAATGCAGAGGGGTGGAAACTGGTTCCTTCAATGAACTCAGAGCAATGGATGTTATGAGTACAAAAATCTATTTTTGTTCTTGTCCTTTTGAAGAGCACTGGAAATTGTAAGCTGTTGGGTTGTCTGAAAGTGATTCAACTGATTGGTGGGTAACAGCCAACAAAATGGGACTGTGGACTGCATGCAGCTCAAAGAGCTGGCTAAGGGTCCTCTAGCTCAAAGCTGCCATTGGATGAACATCCACCTGGTAAAACTTGGAGAACACCTGAACTGAAGACCATGTGGTAGCCTTGAAAATCTGAGAAACAATAGCCAAATGCTGACAGAAAAGGGTTGAACCAGATCCTTGTGTATGTCTCAAGTCACGAAGAAATGGTATAACGAGAAGCTGGGAATAACCACAAGCAAGTCAGTCCTTCTGAAAGAATCAATGCCCCAAACTACATCTGAGCAATTGAGGAAAATCTCCTTTTGATGAGCTGGAACTGCACGAAGGGTTGAAAGGGGTGATATTGTGGTTGAGGTGAAAGACCAAAACTAACTTGGGACATTCTGGGCTTTTAAACCCCCTGGTCTCTACATTGTAAAGTTCAGAAAACAAACTCCTTGCTTGCAGGAGTAATGGCAGCTAGGAATTTGACCTTTTTTTAAATATACATATTTTTTTGGGGGTACTATGCCCCATACTCAAATGGGGGGGTGATCTATCAGGGGGCCCCCTTGTTCCAGATTCTGATGAGCCCCCAGCCACTGGCAATCAAAATGGGGACAAGTTACTTGGGGGGCTCCCAAAGCTCCCATCTATGTTGAGGGCAAGTGGCCTCATATGGTTCAGGAGGGAATGGGCACTTGCTAGTCTCCACTCCACTTTTCTGGCCTGGTATGATTAAAGAGGACCCCACTTTTTTTTTTCTGCTGACAGTTGATGGGTTGTTAAGGTTGCAGCGGCCGCATCCGGCTATTCACATCCGGCTATTCACAGTTTAGGGAGAGAGAAAAATGCATGAAAACTGCATCAAAATTGTAAAACGCACCACAAAACCGCATCAACTGCAACTACATGGATGTCAACCTAGCCTTAAGGTTGATACTGATGATCTAGTTGTATGTTTAATTTGTTTCCCTTAATAAACCTACTAGATGTGTAGTATGGCTCATATCGGCTGAATACAGACCTTCATAGAACAATAAGTAATAGAGATGAATGTTCTTAAATGTGTTTTTTTTTTTTTTTTTTTTTAGAATGGTCCTAGTGCCAGATCTTGTCACAAGATGTGCATTGATACGCAGCGCAGGCAAATCTATACTCTGGGTCGGTATTTGGACTCTTCTGTAAGAAACAGCAAATCTCTAAAAAGTGATTTCTATCGCTATGATATTGACACCAACACCTGGACTTTATTAAGTGAAGATACATCAGCAGATGGGGGGCCAAAGCTTGTATTTGACCACCAGGTATGTGTTTATTTAGGCCACATTCCCACTGACAATTGAGGCTGACTGCAAGTACATGGCGGAGGCTCAATTACCTACGGATGATAGGCCTGTCTGTGTCCTGGTCCGCTCATCAGCAGGAAATTGCTGCTTGACAAATTTTACATGCAAATGACCACGAACAGCTATGGACATTGTCGGCCTCTCATTACTTTAAATGGGGTTTTCCACCCACAGCTAATTGCAGGGAACCCCACTGTCTCCCTTTGGTCATTGCAAACTGCCCCACTTGAGAGTGTGAATGGGACTTAAGAATTAAGCCGCTTGTATTTCAGTTGTGGGTTCCTGTAGGAATAATTGTTTTGCTCATTTTAGATGACTAATTTGTTGTAAATTTGTCTTTTTCATGGATTTTTAGATGTGCATGGATTCTGAAAAGCACATGATTTACACATTTGGAGGTCGAATACTGACATGCAATGGTAATGTTGATGACAGCAGGGCCAGTGAGCCCCAGTTCAGTGGACTTTTTGCGTTTGATTGTCGAACACATGTGTGGAAACTGCTTAGAGAAGACTCTTGTAATGCTGGACCTGAAGATATACAATCCAGAATTGGACACTGCATGCTTTTTCACTCTGTAAGCATACTTGTATTTATATATTTTTAAACAATTTTTTTAAAAATTGCATTAAAAAAAAGATTCAATTTTTACATTGCTTTCATGGTTTAGGTTGCTTTTTATGAAGCAAATTGTAAGCAGTTAATATTTGTAATTATGTTGTTCAACACAAGTGATGGGTTATTTTAGGCATATGTCGGGGAGATAATGGGCAACACTAACTATAAACGTCCAAATCAATTGCAGTGGAAATTAAGGGAATGTGAAAAATATAAATGCGCCATAACCAGGGTGAAAAATTTGGGGATGTAAAATCTAAAACTGACTGTTACATAATTTTGTTCTTATTCCTTCAAGAAAAATCGCTGCTTGTATGTGTTTGGTGGACAAAGGTCGAAGACCTACTTGAATGACTTTTTTAGTTATGACGTGGACAGCGACCATGTGGAAATCATCTCAGATGGAACAAAGAAAGATTCTGGCATGGGTAACTGAAATTACTTGTGATTTTTGTCTTCTAGCTTTGCTTATGATCCTTTGCCTACAAAACAAATTGAAAAACAAGTACATATGTAGTAGCAAGGCAGTTTTTTTTTTTTTTTAACTTGCATTGAAAAAATAAAGAGCGTCGGTTGTGTTTTTCAAATTTTTAAAAGGGTAAAGTCCTCACGCTATTAGACATGTTTTACCATTTTAGATTTGTAAAAGTAGTGCTGGAGAGTGACACTTGACCCAAGCTTATTCATGTTTTCGCAGCACATCGTATATTGCAAGGCCCAAGTTTGGCATCTAAAACAAGTTAAAGACATCTGTTTGCATTTGCTTTTTTATTTTTATTTTTTTTAACCACTTGCGGACCCTGCACTGTATATATACGTCCTCTTTTTAAAGATGGATATCTCGGTAACGGCAGCAGCTGCTGCCACAACCGAGATATCCATCTCTTCAGTGCAGGGTCCTGTGTACAATAACGGCGGTCTCTGCGGCGGATTCGCCGCGAGATCGCCGTTATCGGTGACCGGAGAGGTGCCCCTCCCGCCGCTTTCCCGTGCTCTCCGCCGCTTACCGTTGCCGTCGGTAGCGGCGGAGGCGATCGGGTCTGTGCGGCTCCTGTGCTGGGATACGAGTGAGGGAAAAATCGCCCCCACCCGTTCCCCATAGCAGCGCTGGGCGGAAGTGACGTCAAAACATCATTTCCGCCCACTGTCTTAAAGAGATTTTCTTTGTAAGGCTTTTTAAAAAATGACATTTTCCTTTTTTTTTTTTTTTTAAGCCTGAATATGAGATCCGAGGTCTTTTTGACCCCAGATCTCATATTTAAGAGGACCTGTCATGCTTTTTTCTATTACAAGGGATGTTTACATTTCTTGTAATAGGAATAAAAGTGATCAATTATTATATATTTTTTTTTTTTTCAGTGTAAAAAATGTTTAAAATAAATACAAATAAATAGGAAAACAAAAAAATAATTTTTTAAAGCGCCCCGTCCCGACGAGCTCGCGCGCAGAAGCGAACGCATACGCGAGTAGCGCCCGCATATGAAAACGGTGTTCAAACCACACAAGTGAGGTATCGCTGCGATCGTTAGAGCGAGAGCAATAATTCTAGCCCTAGACCTCCTCTGTATCTAAAAAAATGCAACCTATAGAATTTTTTAAATGTTGCCTATGGAGATTTTTAAGGGTAAAAGTTTGACTCCATGCTACGAGCGGGCGCAATTTCTAAACGTGACATGTTGGGTGTCATTTTACTCGGTGTAACATTATCTTTCACAATATATAACAAAATTGGACCAAATTTATTGTCTTATTTTTTAATTCAAAAAAGTGTATTTTTTCCAAAAAAAGTGCGCTTGTAAGACCGCTGCGCAAATACGGTGTGACAAAAAGTATTGCAATGACCACTATTTTATTCTCTAGGGTGTTAGAAAAAAAATATATATAATGTTTGGGGGTTTTAAGTAATTTTCTAGCAGAAAAAACTGTTTCAGTCTTGCAAACACCAAAACTGAAAAACACCCAAGGTCCTTAAGTGGTTAAGATGAGTGTAGAAAAAGTTCTTCTGGTCTGCTGCACAGGGGCAGTCAAACAAGTGATGGCTGGTGTAGGGTGATAGTCCAGGGCTTAGCAGTAAGAAAGTGAGCTAACCAACATCATTTTCTGGTTTGTTTTTCTTTCCCTCTTTGTGCCCACGTAACTAGAAATGGGTGTCAGTTGTGTAGTACAATATCGGAGGAAATCTATGTCCTCTACACCTTGACACAGTGAATAGAAGATGGTGGTGCCTATGAGGAATAAAAGTGTTTTCTAGTGCCACAGTTACTGCTAAAGGCCTTGGTATCTTCGAGTACATGCAGCTCACCCCCCCCTCCTCACTTACTGTGATTGAGAGCGGCAGGAGCCAATGGCTTCCTTTTGCTGTGTCTGGGCTAGTAAAGAGAGAGGTACCGAGAGTCTACTCTTGTGCACATCGTTGGTGCTGATTGGGCTCGGATATCTGGGGGGTGGGTATAGGAAAGTTGCTTGCAGAAAGGTGTGTTTTTTTTTTTTTTTTTTTTTTTTTTTTTTTTATCTTAATGCATTAAAGAGCAACCCCAAGGAGAAGTTTTGCTTTAAGGGCCTCCTTCCCCATTCCTCTGACTTTTTTTTAGAGGGGGGGGTAGTGAAAGTTCTCCTTGCAGTCTTCTGGGACACTTCACAGCTCCCAGGAGACTGCAGGACCATTCATAATGTGTTGCTTGTGCATGTGTAGTGGGCACCCATCAGAGCCGGGTGCCTATAGTTAATGCTGGCACCGAGGACTGAAGACCGTCCCTGGTGCTCCCCTTGGTAAACAGATCTCTGGATCCAAGTAGTAAGTATCTATTTATTAAAAAATTAGCAACTACAATTTTTTTTTTTTTTTTTTTTATAGCTGCTGACTTTTAAATTTCAGAAAACTGACTGAAGCTCCACTTTAACCGCTTCAGCCCCGGAAGATTTGGCCCCCAATGACCAGGCCATTTTTTGCGATGCGGCACGGTGACTTTGACAATTGCGCGCTTGTCGATACAGATTACCGATACCTATCGCCTAGGAAGGGGGGGGGGGGTTGGGAGGTGTCGAGGGTTGTCGTTCAGGAGTTGGGGGACGGCAGAGGGGGAGGGGTCAGGTAGTTGAGGGTGGGGTGAAATGGGGATTGTGGGGTGGGAGCGTTGGGATGGAAAAGGCTGTGATCGCTGGGGGGGGGGGGATGGGGATAGGAGAGTTATTGGTAGACATGGTAGCAGAGGTGACGGCTGGTTAAGGGAAGGAGAAGGCAACATGCAGAAGTGCAGGCATTGTACAGGGAGACAGCCAGAGCCTGCTGCAGGCATTGTACAGGGAGACAGCCAGAGCCTGCTGCAGGCATTGTACAGGGAGAAAAATAGCCACTGATTACTGTATAAATGTCGTTGGTTCGGAGGGGGTTAACTGGGCCATCAAGGGGTTAAATGTGTGTCCTAGGGAGTGTTTCTAACTGTGTGGGGATATGACTGGCTGGGGGAGGAGGCCAATTGTTCCTAAACACTAGGAACAATTGATCGGTCTCCTCACCCCTGACATAACGGAGATCTGTCTATTTACATTGACTGACTTCCATTCTGTCTGTGTGGAGTGATCGCAGGTTGGCCGGTGGACATCGCGACTGCTGGGCATGCGCATCGACTCAGTCGTCGCATGCACTCCAGTGGCTGATATACAGCTACGACCTGCCGCAGCATAACTGTTTCTTGTACTAACTGTCCCTTTTTGAAATCGGCACGATTGCGTGGGGCTCTGCCCACACAGCTTTGCGTGAATGAACTACAAGCCCCGACATCCTTTATGGCTCTTGGCTTGTAGTGCATTGATTTCTTCCTGTCATATTGTATCTGCTTGACCGTATGGAATGTACGGGCACATGGATACACTGACAGGTTTGCAGGATACCTGCATGGCACCAGTGAGATGCTTATTGCTGGTGCAGTGCTTTACATGCTCAAAAATAAATAAATACACTTCTTTTTATTTATTTTTTCCTGCAAATAAGATCATTATGATCATATGCGTCTTTGGCTATGCATGTTATAGATTTGGTACTATATGTTTAAAGTGATATTAAAGTCTTGGTTCAAAAACAAATGAAAGACTTGTACTTGCTCTGTGCAGTGGTTTTTCAGAGTAGCCTGGATCCTCTTCTCTGTTCACCTGCCAACATGTCATACTTGCCTCCACTGTGCAGTTCGTTTTGCACAGTGTGGCCCCAAACCTCCTGTTCTGGGGTCCCGTGGCTCCTCTCCGCAATAGATAACCCCCTCTGGGAAGCTCTCTCCTAAGGGGGTTACCTTGCGGGTGCACTCCCGTCTCGTACACTTGACGCCCATAGTCGCAGAGTGTATGACTTGCCCCCACCGTCATTGGATTTTATGGACAGCAGCGGGAGCCAATGGCCATGCGCTGCTATCAATCTATCCAATTAAGAGCCGAGAAGCTGGAGAGAGCGACACGGGATCGCACCCACAGAAATTCGGGGCTCAGGTAAGTAAAACAGGGGACTGGGGGCCGGACACCGCAAGGTATTTTTTCACCTTAAAGCGGAGTTCCACACAAAAATGGAACCTCTGCTTTTCGGAAACCCTCCCCCCTCCCCGGTGTCACATTTGGCACCTTTCAGGGGGGTTGCAGATAGCTGTATAATACAGGTATTTGCACCCACTTCTGGGCATAGACCCCTTCCTATTCCACCGCTGTCTTCTGGGAAACACAAGGTCCCATAAAACAGCGGGGACTAGTAAGGACGCGCAGCGCAACTCGCGCATGCACAGTAGGGAACTGGGCAAATAAGCCTCTTGCTCCACTTCCTGATTCCCTCACCGAGGATGGCGGGGGCAGCAGAGAGCCGAGCAATTAATTGGCTTTGGCTGCCTACATTGCGGGCACCCTGGACAGTTAAGTGTCCATTTATTAAAAGTCAGCAGCTGCAATATTTGTAACTGCTGGCTTTTAATATATATTTATTTTATTTCTTTATTTTTTAGGCGGACCTCCGCTTTAATGCATAGGACGCATTAAGGTGAACTACCCCTTTTTTTAAGGTTAAAGTTTTTTTTTGGATATAGCGTAGAAGGGTTGGAACCTCTGTCAGTTTTCTATTGCAGTCTTGTGTTACTACTGGGGAGAGTCACTTTGTTTCTGGAATGATGGTGTACACACCTACGTGTGTGTATGTGTGTGTGTGTGTGTGTGTGTGTGTGTGTGTGTCTCAAAAGTGACCCTGTTTCTAAAACTTAAAAGTAAATTATTTGTTACAAAAACCTATGATAACGGACCCCTGAGCTTTAACTGTTTTAACTAGCATGATATTTTACAGTTCCAATGACCGGTTTCACTCAGAGAGCCACCATTGATCCAGAGCTGAATGAAATCCACGTTTTGTCAGGTTTAAGTAAAGACAAAGAGAAAAGGGAGGAGAACGTCAGAAATTCATTCTGGATTTATGATATTGTCAGGAATAGTTGGTATGTATAGACACTCACAAAGTAATGTTTTATTTGTATAATTTATGTACAGAAATAATCTAAACTAAAAGTGGACCGCTAGAAATCACCCCTGTAAAAATTGGTACCTTTTTTTTTTTTTATTCGCTTCCTGCCTGACATACATATACATACGTCCTTGGGAAGTGGTGGTGATATCTGGGTCATGGCTGCAGCTGCACCCATGATTCCTATATCATTTTATTCAGCCTGCAATTTTTTTTTTTTCCATTAATTATTCGGAGCATTTACATAAAAAAATATTAAAGCCCCTCCCATGCACAAATGCAAACCTGCATTTGCCCCCCCCCCCCCCCCCCCCCCCCCCCGTTTGTCACTGTTCCAGGTCATGAAGAAAAGCATGACATTCTGTGTATCTATTTACACAACATGTCGCATTTACACAGAATTGCCATTCTAATGTGTTTGTGTGCACAGAAATTCAAGTGTATTTTTCTTAACCACTGCCTCACGTTATATATACGTTGACACAATTGCTCCTGTGACTCTGTTGTGACTCTGTTGTGACTCTGTGTTCGCGGGGATACCCACGATCGTCTCACAGGGAGGAAGAATGGGGAAATGCTGATGTAAACAAGCATTTCCCCATTCTTCCTAGTGACTGGACAGTGATCACAGCTCCCTGTAATCGGGAGCAGAGATAAGTGTCGTGACACACGTATCCCCCCCCCCCCCCTACAGTTGGTACTCCCTAGGACACACTTGACCCCTTCAGCGCCCCCTCCTGGTTAACCCCTTAGCTGCCAGTCACATTTACACAGTAATCAATGCATTTTTATAGCACTGATCGCTGTGTAAATGTGAATGATTCCAAAAGTGTCCGATGTGTCCGCCATAACGTCACAGTCACTATAAAAATCACTGATTGCCTCCATTACTAGTGAAAAAAATATATATATTAATACAAATGGCATAAAACTATCCCCTATTTTGTAGACGCTATAACTTTTGCGCAAACCAATCAATAAACGCTTGTTGCGTTTTTTTTTTTGTTTTGTTTTTTTAACCAAAAATGCATCCTTGCATGTATGCCTATCTATATGTACTCTTCTAGATGTTTCCGGATTTACAGGCTGGCCGTTTTTTTTTTTTTTTTTTTGTATTCTTTTTAGTTTAGGTTAGTTTTTTTCTTTACTGTAGTCTTCAACTCGAATCAGTGTGATGTAGAGTTTGTCACAATTCACGGTGACTTTTTAACAAATACATTTCCTTAAGAGCCAGTTCACACTGGGGCGACTCGTCGGGCAACTCAGCCGCCTGACAAGTCGCGTCCCATTCTATTCACCAGAACTGTTCTAATAGGAGTGACGCAAGTCGCTCCGACTTAGAAAAAGGTTCTTGTACGACTTCGGGGAAGACTCGGGGCGATTTGCATTGACTTCTATACAGAAGTCATTTTGCTAATCACCTCTGAAGTCGTCTTCAGTGTGAACCGACTCTTGGCCTACTTGCTTACATTGATATTTTACCTTATCCTGTTTTTTTTTTTTTTTTTTTCTTTTCTTTTTTTTTTTGCTAATTTTGCAATTTTTATGTTCAGGTCTTGTGTATATAAAAACGACCAAGCATCAAAGGAAAATCAAAACAAAAACCTTCAAGAGGAGGAACCTTGTCCAAGATTTGCACATCAGCTTGTTTATGATGAATTGCACAAGGTATCGTCCCTAAATTAGTATTTCTTACAGTACACCTGACATGAGATGTACAAGGGCTGCCTATGCCGTCTAAGAATGTTAGTAGACTGGCTGTCTAGTTTTAGTGTTTGAACACTAATCTTTTACACCATGCTTGTTCTAGACCTGAGAAAGCATCAACATGACAACCATGCAACAAATATATTTTTAAAATGAAAAACTACCACTGGCATCCTTCATACCTCTGGAAAAAGTGTATGTTTTAAGTGCTAGCTAAAAACAACATTTTGGTTTTGGGCGAACAGGTTTTGTCTCCAACCAGTTTATTGGACACTCTGGCAAGATGACTCCCATACTTGATCCAATTGTGACAAACCTACCTAAGTCCTAAAAATTATTTCAATTGGTTGTGTTCAGTTCTCTGTATTGCTAGGGTAAACTTAGGGGTGTTTGAGGACAACATTGCTGAAATTTGATTGGCTGTTGTGAGCGACTGCACTTTATTGATGGTTGCATAGTGTTTGCATAGTGTTTGCATAGTGTTTTCAATAGACCTTAAGGATCGTCGATTAATTCAGAAAAGTTGGATACAAAGAAACTCTTTATCTCAATGTGGCCATGTAAAGTCATTTTATATCTTAATTGTAAGACTTGGTTATATTAAATATCATTTGTGGTGTTTAATAACCTCTTACTAAATAGTAAGTAAATTAAGTAAATAGTAATAAATTAATGCTACGCATGTGTTCATGGTCATATTCTCTTGCTTTTTGTCAACTGTGGTTTGTTAAAAATAAAGGGGATTGTGTATTTTTTTTTTTTTTTCTAATATGGAAAATGCATATCTTGATTGTACAGGATACCGGACCTGTATTCATAGAC
This sequence comes from Rana kukunoris, assembly GCA_029574335.1. NCBI lineage: Eukaryota > Metazoa > Chordata > Amphibia > Anura > Ranidae > Rana > Rana kukunoris. The sequence continues at coordinate 121,788,787 of CM056051.1, forward strand.
CATGGGTTATATGCTGTTCCCTTCAAGTGATTGGACACTCGGTGTACTTTAAAACCATGTCAACATTTGACTGTTTATTGGCTTGTGCTCCCTAGGAGTTCTTGGTTCCGTTACCTTTGGTGTGTACTCCTGTAGACCATACCCAAACCTCACTGTGTGGGGCTGGCCTGTAATGTTGGCTTTGGGCACTGGATCTTGCTGTAGGTGCTCACCTTGGCATGAAATGCAACATGTGAAGCTGCAGGATGCTATACAGGCCCAAGGCCATGATCCTTTTTTTGGTTCGGACCTTGACGTCCAGGCATTTTAGGATACAGAGGATTTGGGAGTAGTTCACTTAGTGTGATAACCCCTGCCATTTTGTCTTTAATGCTTCTCGGCATGAGCACTTTTAAATGTTTGGCATTTTCCCACCTATTTTGACTTGGTCTCATAATGATGAGGTAACCGTCACCTAGATGACTTGTTTCATCTGCCAAAAATGCCTGCAATACATTGCTGCCATCTTCTACAGATACACAGCCACAGGAAGCCAGCACCTGGGTTATAGTGGCTCCTCCTGTGGACACGCAAAGCCCCTTCAATTTTGTGTTCCTAAACGGAGTATCCCTTTGGGGATCTCCTAACTAGCAATGGTCAATCAAAAGCACAAGGGAGCTTAGACTAAAGCCAGAACAACATTGCTCAGTGGTTGCTCCAGCACTAGGGAACATCTGTGTTCTAAAATGACACCACTTCCCCCGACCTGACTCTCCCTCTTGGGTGCATACCATGCAGCCTGTCTGGCAAAAGCAGATTTCTATCTTACCAAGTCAGAAATCTTGATAAAACTTTTGACACTTCTGGAACTTTCAGTTTTCAGAGGAAAGAAACTTTACAAGTCCTCTCTTCCTCTGACCCTGTTTAGGAACCAAAAGTGGGTGCCTAGTTTTGAGTTGGACTTGCTGTCCTGCTTCTTGACTTCTCGCCCCCTAGACGGTCCCACCCTCTCAGCAAACTTCTGGGACATGTCCCATTAGATTGCCTGTCCACTCGGAGAGTGCAGTGCAAAGGCACGAGAGAAGGCTTGACTCTAGGGAATACTGGATTGCTTATATTTTTCTGCCCCTTCACTTTTTGGTTTTTGACAAGCGTCTGACCCTGAGTACCCTCGAGACGATCTCCATCCTCTTCCACAATGGTTTTGCAACCTGGTATCAAGATTTTCTGCAGGGAATTGTTTATATAATTCCCCTAATCCAAACTCCTGTGTCACCTTGGGTTCCCAACCTGGTGCTCTCTGCTCCCCAGAGAACATACTTTAAACAGATTAGGGACATTCTTGTGGAATACCTCACCTTGGTGGTCGCCATTAAGGATAAGCTTCGGCGTGTTCGCAGAGCCCGCCAGGAAGTCAGCGCTGCTCTAATCGCAGGCAGTGTCCCCATGCGCAGCTGCAGAGATTGGAAAATGTCTAACTGCCTGTGATTAGCACAGCGCAGTGCCGACTTCCTGGTGGGCTCTGCACGTGGAGTGTGTGCGAACACACCAGATCTCATCCTCGGTTGCCATGTATGTTGGGCTTGTTTCTGCATTAGCAGCTCTCTTGAAAAGAGACTTTTCTTATTTTGGACAAGATGGTTTGAGACCAAAACAAAGTTGATCTTTTTCTTCTACCTAAATGAGGGCATTGTTCTGTCTTCCCTCTGACCTGCCCAAAATAATAGGAAACTGCCTTACATTGTTTGGATGTGGTTAAGGCAGTTGCAAACTGCTTGGCAGCCATATCCTCTTTTCACAAAACAGTCTAATTTTGTACTACCTGGAGATCCTTGTAGTGGATACCTTCACTGTAGCCAGGTAGGTCACACTACTCCTTTCCAGGGCTTTAAGGACAGAGTTCATCCCTTTCTTATCATCATAGTGGGTATGTCCCTTGGTCTATGAATACGAGTACTATACGAATAATATAATAGGCATTTCAACTTACCTGTATGTTCCTTATTTTTGAGGACTTCACAAGACAATCCTACTCGTTGCTTGCTCAAAAAAAACTGGAGCCTTTCGGAGTGAGTGGAGTTATGTGGATACGCTCTAGGGGTAGTCCTACAAGGTTTTTGCCAGCCTTCAATAACCCGAAGGTAGCCGCATATAACACTTGGTCCATACATATAGGTCCTTTTTGTCCTGTACTGCATTCCTACTGCATTCCATAACCAGGAATTTATAGGGAAGTCAAAAATTCACCTTCTCCCTACTATAAACATATCGATTCTTGCTCTCCCCTACTCAAAAGCAGCTATGGTATTTGACCACTGGTAAGGTCTAATACTAGCTGTAAAACAAAACATGTATTGGTGTCGTTGTTCAGAAAGAGAATCATTTCAACAGTTGGTGTGTATTTATTTATTGTTTGTACAGTCAATCCCACATAATACTCTTAATAAAAATTATACCAGTAGCTAAACAGATGTTCCCTCATGGTTTGTGCTATTGCATTTGTTTTTCAGTTTGTTTTCTGGTTTTATAGCCAGAGTTTTTCACAAACCTACAGTTCTGGGTAGAATGATCTATTTATAATTACAGTGATATCTGAATGATGGTGGCAGCTAGAGGCATCATTCAGATATCATTCTTTTAGTGTCGGCGATTCTGTACATCATAAGAACGATCCTAGCGGCAGTTCCGGCGCTTGATAGTTCTTATAGGCGGCGGGAGGGGACTTGTAAACATTTTCAAAGCGTCGCCCATGGAGATTTGTAGGTACCAAAGTTTGGTGCCATTCCATGAGTGTGTGCAGTTTTAAAGCGTGACATGTTAGGTATTTATTTACTCGGTGTAACATAATCTTTCATATTTTACGAAAAAATTGGGCTAACTTTACTGTTTTTTGTTATTTTTTTTTTTTTTAATCCATGAAACCAAAACTTAAAAAAAAAAAAGGCGTTTTAAAAATGATTGCGCAAATACAATGCGAAATAAAACGTTGCAATGACCATCGTTTTATTCCCTAGGGTGTCTGCTAAAAAAACATATAATGTTTGGGGGTTCTGAGTAATTTTCTAGCAAAAGAATGATGATTTGTACATGTAGGAGAGAAGTGCCAGAATAGGCGCGGTATTGAGGTGGGTATAAAAGCCCTGTATTGAAGTGATTATATGAGGATCAGGTAGACTGATCCTTTTAAACTAAAGATATAGACAACAAAGGCTATGCACTGTATTGTAGGAATTGCATTGCCAGTGCCTGATATACCATTTGTTGTACTTGCACCAAGCAATTGCAAAGCGTATCAAGATGTCTTTGTATAATTCTTTTTTTTTTTTTTTTTCTTGTCACGTAAGGTTCATTATCTTTTTGGAGGAAATCCAGGAAAGTCCTGCTCTCCAAAAATGAGGTTGGATGATTTCTGGTCCTTGAAGTTGTGCCGGCCTTCTAAAGAGTACTTGCTAAGACACTGTAAATATCTGATTAGAAAACACAGGTAAGTGTGTTTTTTTTAGCACATTGATATTACTCATCCTCTCTCATAGTTGCTAGCCTAAAAGGCAAACTGGCTATGCCTTGATGAAATTTAATGGTAAATAATTAAAAATGTTACAGGTTTGAAGAGCGTGCACAAATCGAACCCCTGAGCGCACTGAAATACCTGCAAAATGACCTATTTGTCACTGTGGATCACTCGGACCCTGAAGAAACTAAAGAGGTGAGGGGCTATATAGAATTTGAGAACTTGTAATTTTCTGATAAAGTATGATGTATCAAGACTGTCGAATATATAACCTTGACATGGCTTCATACAAATGGCAGAGATACCTTGTCTTCGGATGGTAAAAAGAACAATGATCCGAGTCTGAGCCCAATTTCATTTTTCTCTTTCAGTTTCAGCTTCTTCCCTCTGCACTTTTCAAATCCAGCAAAGAATTTACCCCTCTTGGTAAGTAAGCATGAAAGTAAAATAAATATACAAACGACTTGTGTGGAAAATCTGTACTGGCATGTTATACATTCTTATAAAGGTGTTTTAAAATAAAATTTGTTAGGGTAAAAACAAAGGGAAGTGACCATTGTCACCAAGACTGAAACAGAGGGGAAACTTTCTAATGTGGACACTTGTTTTGTTTTAATGACAAAACATTAGAGCTGTGCTTCCCCCAACCTCATTCCCTAAGTACACCCAACAGGGTATATTTTGTGAATTTCTCATAAGTAAAATAGCTGTCATAAGTAAAATAGCATTATTTTAATCGCTTGCCGACCACCAGCATTACATTTACTGCTAGCAAGCGGCTCCCTGTGGCACTGTGAATGTACCCATACGTCGAGGTGAACATGTACACTGCACTTCTCCCCTGAATTGCACAGCGTTGAACACATCAGATGGCGGTACTCGGTATCGAGCCACTAAGAGTGGCCCAGATACCATGAGATCATTATTAGATTACATGGTAAACAAGTCTGGAATCCATTTATGAAATTTACGTGTGTGTATGTTCTGTGTTGGGTCACCAGTGAGCACATGATACTTGGCCAATCTCGGCACCCTGTCCATGTGATAGTTGTTGGCCAATCACAGCATCACAATAGTAAACCATGAGTCATGAATGAATGCTATTCATGAGAGTTCAAACCAGAGTTGCACCGATGCTAGTATAGATACCGAGCATTTGCACAAGTTCTTCTACTCATGCAAATGCTCCAATGCTTGGCCAGATACCTGGACAGTCGGGGACAATCAGTGGGGGGAATTGCAAGCACCAATCTTCCTGTGTGGCTTTCAAAGAAGCATCTGACAGCCGCTGCTCTTCGCCTCCTCCCTCCTGTGGCTTTTAGCTGCTTTATTGAAAGCCACACAAGGAGATTGGTGATTACGCCCTCCACTTCTGCACCAATTGTCCCCGACTGCCCCCTGTATCCCCCTCTGTGTCCTCTGTTTCTTCCTCTGGTCCACCCTATGTCGTCCTCTGGGGTTCCCTTTGGGTCCCCCCTGTCCCAGATATTTCAGGTTGGAGAGCGGAGGAAAGAGCCGGTATATATGTCATTTACTGTCTCCTTCCTTTTCTGAATGCCGCCGACTCCTGTCCATTCATCTTCAGTGCAGCTGAGGCTGCAGAGAAAGCGACTGGGGAATCTGTGTCAGTCCCTTTCCCTGTCTTAAAGGGTAGATGTCAGTGGTCTGTTAATATAATATATAATAAATATTTAAAAGTAAAATTGTAAAAATAATAAAAACACTGACACCGTCCACTAAGCACCCTATATATAACTTTTACACAGACAACATTATATACACCTAAATTTATGAAGAAAGAATCGTGGTTTGCAAAGTTTTATAACGGAAACTAAGAAAAACATGATTTTTTTGGGGGGTTTTTATATAGCAAAAATTTTAATGCCCAGTCATGATTAAATCTCACAAAGTGAAAGCTCTTTTTTGTGTAATTTTTATTTTATTTTTTTGATTTGCGTACAGTGTTGGATTACTGCGCAATTGCCAAAGTAGCAAAGTTCTGAATTGCAAAAAATGGCCTGGTCATGAAGGGAGTGAAGGTTAAAACATTTGTGCAAGGTGAAGGAAATTCTGAAAACTTGACCAGTTGTTGGGGTACTTGAGGATACAGAGGTTGGGAATCGCTGTAATAGAGGATTTCTCTCACTTCCTGTTATAGGCTAATTCACATGGGCGATGTGGCCCGTACAGCGCAATTCAGGGGCCAGCCTGAAGTGATTTAGCAGGACTTGATTTTCTGACTAAAGTTCCACTTTAACTACTTCCCACCCAGCCACTGCACATATATATGGCCGGGTGGGCGATCTCTCCTGAGTGGACGTTCAGGAACGTCCCTCAGAAGGAGGGGCATCGCGATTCCGATGCACTCGTGTCACCCGGACACGGTGCATCGTAGATTGGCAGGAGGGCTCTGTGATTGGCCCTCCTGATCAAGTGACGGCCGTGTCCATTCACAGCCGTCATGTAATGTAAACAAAGACGGTTGCTGGGTGATCGGCTCTCCTCTCCTCACACAGAAGTTGTCGGTGAGAAGAGGGATTGCTGCAGCTGGCTGATAAGTGAGTATGAGCTGTTTTTTCAATTTTTTACTCACTGATCACCAGTCTAGTGTCCCACACAGTGTAAAACACAGAAAAGTAAACAAACCTGTCACCACATAGTAAAAACATCTGCCCCCCCCCCCCCACATATGTAACAGTAAAATCGCATGTCCCAATGATCATTTGCACACATGTCCGTGATCACCTGCGCACATCTGTAAATGATCATTTATCACACAAACCATTTATTATACACTTAACTGTTTTTTTTTTACCAAAAACATGTAGTAGAATACATTTTGGCTTAAATTTATGAAAAAATAGATTTTATTGGATTTTTTTTTTAAATAGAAAGACGAAAAAATATTTTTCCCCAAATTTCCGTGTTTTTTCCCCGCTTATATCGCAAAAATAAATACCATCAAAAAAGCTCTATTTGTGTGAACAACATTATAAAAATGTAATTTTGGGTACAGTGTAGCATGACTGCGCAATTGTCATTGGTAGTGCGGGAGCGCTGAAAGCTGAAAATTGGTCTGGGAAGGAAGGGGGCGAATGTGGTTAAGGTGAATTGGCTATTCAAGGACAGAAGACATTTTGTCCTTTGTACCTACTTTTATGTAGGGCTGCAACTAATGATTATTTTCATAATCTATTAGTTAGCCGATTTATTGTTTCGATTAATCGGTTAATAACCTTAGAAAAAAAAAAGGAATTTTGTGGCGATTTTGTATTTTTTACATTTTATTGGGCCAATTTGTTGTTGGGCAGATTAAAAAACACAATTTGCTGCAAAAATGCATTGCATGCTTTTCTGTGGCTTCTCCGTTGAAGTATATTGAAACCAAAAAAACTAAATAATATACCGTTTTGCTTAAAAAAAAAAAAGTCCTTGCCCTTTCCAAATACGCAGCAGCTGAAAAAATTATGGATGTGTCCCATAGGAAACCATGTAGATAAACTGTAGTGTTTCTGCAAAAAAACACCAGAAAACAGGTGTGGCCCCAGACTGAGATGTTTAGTAACATAATGGGGTTAAAAAAACGAACATTAGTACAAAAAGAGCAAATAATCGCTACTGTAAGGGGTTCATGTTTTACTGTGTGAAAGTAATATTTAGAGCGATTTGCTCTTTTTGTACTATAAAGGGCTATTTTTTTTTATTTTTTTTAACCCCATTATGTTACTGGCTGATCGATTATGAAATTAATCGATTACCATTTTCATAATCGATTAGTTGTTTCGGCCCTAGTTTTATGCATGGTCTGTTGTGTTGGTGATGCTCACTGATCCTCACGATTTTGTTTTATTTATTTATTATTAGGTTTCTCAGATGTTGACCACACATATGCTCAGAGAACACAGCTATTTGATACACTTGTCAACTTCTTTCCAGACAGTATGACCCCACCAAAAGGCAACCTGGTTGACTTGATTACACTGTGATGAACTGTTGAAGAGCAAAACCTTGTAATCTGCTTTTTGTGTTATATGTATAATTGGAATTGAAGCTGGAATGCAATTTGTGCACAACAGATTGAACATTGCATTTGTAGTAAAAAACCAACTCTGTAGGAAGAGGTTGATTGCCTCTTGCTGCCAAAGGTTAATTTGGCCGAAAGTTTTTTTTTTTATATAATTTTTTTTTCCTTTTGGTAAAATGGTTTACATGTGTTTAAATGATGTAATGTAGCATTTTTCTCCTATTTAAAATGCTATGGTATCATGCTCTCTGAAAAGGCCCCCTATGGTTGTGGGTTAGCCTTTAAGCTGATGATAATGAGCATTGCCCCAAAATTATATATATAGTTTTTATTTTTTATGTTCAACTAGATTTAAAGGGGCATAGGTGTATGTTATAGTAACATATGGACGTGAAGCTTGGACGTGCATGACGAGGAAATTCTTTGAAAATTAAGAACTGAGAAACTGAGTGACCTCCTGTACAGCTACTGTATTTTCTGTATAAAGAATGTGAATTATAAATATACTTCTTTTTTTATTTTGAGTTTTCTCAGCCTTTACTTTTGAATATGAAGTCAGGGTTGTAAGATTGATGTATAATCCAAATCTCATGATCTTTGTGTATTCATTTGAGCTGCAGTTGAGACTTCTTGCTTATTTATTAATAATCAATGTATATTGAACACCTTGGTGGAGGCTGATGGGTACGTTAGTGTTCAGCCCTCTGTGGTCTTCTATTTTTACCATATAGTTCAATGTCACTGAGCTCCACGTGCATGATTTATTTTCCATAAAACCAAAAGATTGCATCCTACATTTTAAACTTGTAGGATAGCATTTTGCTAATTGAAAAGTAAAGTTTTGTGCATGAGTGTGCATTTTGCATTGTACGTAACCACAGTATCACAGAGTCGCTATTGTAGTATTTGCAGCGGTGAGGTAGATTGATCCAAAGACTTGGGATTTTTAATGCTGCAGTTTTAAAGTGGTAACCCAAAAGCAACCGTTAATTTTATTGCCTCTTACCAGTTCTTGCATGTTATGGCTGTATTAGTTTCCTTTCTTCTATTTTCATCTGGTGATCCAGCAAGTTTTTCAAATGGACGAGCTCTCCGGCAGAATGTATCAGTTTACATGGATGACACAAACCACTTAACACTGGCGGGGGTGATTTAAAATCGGCTTTTATTCATGTAAAACCTTTATTCTAAAAGGAAAAAAAGTTTGCTGTAACTGCTTATCAAGTGTGAGCTGGAGTTTGGCTTCAATTTGTTAGTGGTTCTAAATCTGCTAATATATTTAACACTCCCCCCCCCCCCCCTGGACTGACAATGCTGCTGTGCCTCCTGTGCTCATGCCTCCAGAGTTGTCTTACTATTACAAGAGGTGTGTTACTGGCCACTAGGTGAAAACCGAGCCAAAGTAAAGAAAACTGATGCAGCTACCACATCTGATTGGTAAGCAGCAATGTGTAACATTTTTGGTTTTGGGTTTAGTGCCGCTTTAAAGCCAACAAAACACTGTGATGACTTTTCAATAATCTTTTGTAACATTTAACCAAGAGAGACCTGTTGCATAATACCACATTCATACATTCAGTGCCACATTCATACCTGGTTTGCCTACAGCGCTACCTGCTGGTGAAATCTGGTATTGTGAAGTAGTCATTATAATTCTGTCCTTGTTGTGTTTTATTGGTGAGATCTATAAAATGAGATGGGACAATGATATTCTTGTCAATTACTAAGTTTATATGGGAGATGCAGACCCCCTCCTGCAAGATTACAAAGCCTGAATCCAGGCTGTGGCTGTGGATTACCAGGCTGTGGATTACCGTTCCCCCCCCCCCTTTTTTTAGGGCTTGGCAATATCTCAGACCAGAAGTAAGGTCTCTGTCTAAAGTTGGTCTGGAATTCTGGGGCTCCCCTGGCCTAGTTATAAAGTAGTTATAAAGTATAACACCAGCTACTTGCATTTTGGCTGCACCCTCTTTTGTTTGCGCACCTGGCACGTCAGATCCTAAAAGGTTTGTAACAGTATTTAACATCTTCACTTTTCCTCATTCTTGCTGATCTCACAGAGCTAATATGAGACTGGCATCAGGCATTGTCTGTTCACTGCATAAACAATGAATACTATGCTGAAACATGGCAATTGAACTAGAGAGCACTTGTGAGGATTAATGGCTTCAGACCACCATGTTGTTACGGCATACTTTGTCTCTAGAAAAAAAAACGAAAAGGTGTCCTAAATGTCAAGGTAACTCACCCTGTGTGCCACATAACAAACAGAATTGGCACATTTACTTGGCTTTCTTGTTTGCCTTTTGGATATAATGTGCAGGAAGTAAGCCAGAGCTTTGGCTCAAAAAATGTGGTGTTGCAACTTAAAATATTCAGTTTCCCTGTTATGAGGGCTATTTATTAATGCTTGTCCTCACCTGAAATACATTATTATATTCTGCTTTGGGAGACTGATTTGTACTTGCGGGACAAGACCCATATTTCCCTTTTAAATTTTATACTAGGTTTTTTTTTTTAGTATGCTGCAAACACTTCACATATCTTTTCACTTTCCTCATTTTTTGCTGGGTTGTATTGTGTGTAGAAGCTATCATGTACTGCTCTATGGTACAGGCCTAAAAAACTTAAGATGAATATATTAAAGGACTATTGTAAATGAGTTATTTTATGTGCATTATTTTTTTTAAATTTTTTAACGGGGGCTTAACTCTTTCTTAGCTATACAGTTTAGGACACAGGCTTTTTAGTCTTTAACCCCATGAGTTTTATGCAGGTACCTTTCAGTAATTGGATGCTGGCAAAAAGACAGCTGCAGGGACATCCCCTATGTAACCCCTCCCACTCCAGCTAGCTTCAGTTTTTTTTGCTTGTGTCCTTGGACAGTGGACTTGCCTCTCTTGTGTGGAGTTTTTTTTGTGTTTTACAGATTTTGTCAAGGTTCCTGATTGCACTATAACCACTGCAGTGTCTTTCTGCAGCTTCCTGATAGGTTAACTCCGCTGCTCCTTGAGGGACTATACTCATGCATTGTATCGAGTTGGCCACAGTGTGCTATACAGGTCCAGAGGTGTGATCTACCAGAAGTAGTGTCCTGTCTCTGAAGACCCATTTAGAGGTGTACCCATCGTGGAAGGCAAAGCCAGGGTACAGTCTGGTACCCTAAATCCTGTGCAAAGCGCTGAGATATGTGACCCTTAAAATCTGTACCAGGGCGCTGGTATGCCTATGCCTAAGCAATGGAGGAGCACAGTCTGTAACACTTAATGTTGCAGTGGGAGCACCATCCATTTAACATTGTCAATGTCAGCAGACTTTTTTCAGAAACTTGGTTGAATCCTTAACCTGTTGAAGTCTGTCTCGCCAATTTGTGTACCTGGGCCTGACATTGGATAGGGCCATATCCAGGAGCTTCCTGCCCTGGAACAAACAGCTGATCCTCCACTCTAATGCCTTGAGCCCTTCATTCCCTGGATTCGACCCTCTTTTAGCACCTGCATGAGGCGCTTGGGTTTGCTGGTAACGTCATTTTGAGGTAGTTCTGTATGCTTCTTTTCACAAAAGACGGTCCGGACAACAAAGGGATCTCTAGAGCCATGGACCATCTCATGCATCTGATCTGTAAGAATATACTCTCTCTGGAGTGGTGGATTTTCAACCAGGGAAACCCCCCTCCTCCCAAGGATGTGATAACCTCTTATGACAGATGCCCTTTTATTGGGCTTAGGAGGTGTCCTGGCTGACCTTTTCGGTGCAAGGGCCATCTACGCTCTGGAACTTGGGGCGATTTGGTTGTTGCCCCAACACTGGACACCTCAGTTGTGAGGTCACCCAAAAAGAATCCAGTCAGACAATGGCTATGGCATATGTTATCTAACAAAGAGACACCAGAAGTCACACCCCTCAAAGGGAAACAGGCTTGATAATCTCTTGGGCAGAACTGCAGAATCTGACCTTGCCTTCTCCCCACATCCCAGTCATTGGAAATTTTGCAGATAGACTTTTAGTTGTCAGAGAAATTGGGAGAATTGGCTCTCAATCCTGAAGTGTTCTAAGACCATTGCTGCAGGTGGGGGACTCCAGATGTTGTCTTTCTGGTGTTTAGTTCCAACCACAAACTGTACACATTTGTCAAGGGACCATCAGGCCTTTGCAGGGAATGATCTGGTGACTCAGTTCTGCCAATCTGCTGGCCTCTCAGCTTACTCCTAGTCTGCTCTGAAGGACCAAGATGGTGGGCATTTTGGTGATTGTTGTTGCTCTGAACTGGCCCATGGGGACATAGAACTTGGATTCTTTGCAGGCTTTCTGTAGGCATTTCTGGTTCATCCATATCGCAAAAGGGCCAGTCCAGCTGCCTTATGCAAAGGGCCTCTCCTTGTGTTACACAAGGACAAGGTTGTCTTCTGCCAAAGATTGTTTCCTTATTCCACCCCAATCAGGACAAGCAAATCCACTGTGCACTACAAGCTTCCCCTTATTTCAGATCTTCTCCTCAGATCTACAGCGACTGCACTGCCAAGTGCACTTGTGCACAGTGGATTTGCCTTTTTAGTAAATGTACCCCATTGTCCTTCCTTTATAGCCCTGCTCCAAAACTTCCCAAGGTAATTTCTCCCTACTGTCTTAACATTTGTAAATGTTGTGACTACCGCTTGGCTACATCTTCTATTTGGCTAATGTACTCACTCTGTGCTTCCTTGAGGGTTCCTGCAGGGGGCTTCCTGCTTCTCATGCAGCCATTGCCAGGTGCATTGAACAACTCATCTTTTTGAGTTTATAGTCTAAAATATAGGGTGAATCCCTTCCCCTTTTGAGGTGTTCTCTACAAGATGTTTCATGGGCTTTTCAAAATCGGGCATCTGTTTCTCAGATTTTGCAATGCTGCCACTTAGTCTTCTGCTTGTAAGTGTTACCAAGTGGATGATTAGGCCTCGGATGTCCATTTCACAGTTTCTGCAGCCTAGTAATTGAGTCTGTTGCGCCCTTATTGACTGCTTATTACCTGGGTCTGTTGGAATTTGTTTTCTGCATTGTCCACCCTTAGTTGGGTTGCTTGCTAGATAACTGTGGCTAGCTGGGAGTGGGACAGGTTTTCTCAGGGATATTACTACAGGGTTTTATTTTTATTTGCCAGTTTCCACCCCGAGCAACCTCATATACAGTAACCCATGGTTAAAGTCCAAATATTTTGATTTTGTTCTGTAATTTTACTGGTATGTCAAAACTAAAGAAGCTACAATCTTATGCTTCCCAATAGGAGACAACCACTCTATAGGAAAACCATTTTTAAATTTTCTACATGTGTGCAGTTGACAGAAGTAAATGACAGTTCAAACCAAGCAGCTGAACAGTAATCTGACGCAACACACTTTTTCATTGCTTTCTGCTGCATTCCACAATCTGGATGACAACTTTTCAGATTCATAGCCACTTCCCTATCCCTGCCAGTTATGGAATACAGTGCTATTTATTATACTCTGCCCCTTGTTTTTCAGTCAGATTTCAGATAATGTTAACCAGCTTGAAGTCCTGTAATCCAGCTAAAGTAGCATTTGTTTTTTGTCTGGTGTTGGAGAATACTTGTTGACAAAGAAATATGGAAGTGATTTTCAGTTTAGCTTTTAAAGCCTGACTTTTGGAGGTGGTTTCTGTCCGTGGCAGTGGCTCATGTTATCCTATGTGTCCATGCACATTAGGACATTAAGACCTATGCAGGTTGCATTTAAAAATGTTCAATACATGCGTTTGATCCATTGAAGACTGTGGAACCAAAAACCAGAAAAATTTCCCTAGCTCTTTCCATAAAATGCACAAATGTGAACTACATCCATAGGAAACCATGTCAAATGGACTGTAGTGTGTTTCTGCAAAACGCACAAAAAAATGCATGGGTGTGAACCAGACCTTAGAGGCATATTTTAAGTTCAGCGTTTAGCAGCAGAAAAAAAATAAAAAAATTCTGGATTGTGTTTTTGAGAGGTGTTTTCTGTCAGAATAAAAAAAAAAACATGTAGCGCTTACCCCCGAAGGAGCCGCTGGTTGTTTTTGGGATTGGCATATTAAGTTACCTTGTAGCGTGTCCTAGGGGTAGTAGCAGCGAGCGAATATCCAGTCACCAGTTAGATTTTCCAAATGCTTTATTCAAGGGCCTAACAGGGCCAACATTAACGGAAAGTAGGATCGGAAAGGTTGATGAAGCAATACATAACTTTGCAGTATCAGGCCTGGATAAGAAACAAAGCAGTCCTGCTCTCAGTAGTAGTAGATACAGTTCGTCGCGAAGCGCCTCCGGACATACCCTTGTTATAAGCCTGGCAACCGGAATGTCACTTTTAAGTTGCTGGGAGCAACAGGTCTCTATTACAGACCTGGCTTGGGCCTCTGCCACAGGCTTAGTACTTCAGTACTCAAGAGAACAATTCGGATTGAGCGAATCCTCCCGGTAAATGCAATGAAAGGGGTCATCGTTGACAGCTGACATGTACCTGGCAATTCCGGTAACCAGATCCCTGATGGTTCGTTCAAGCCCTTTTGGATAACCTGCCTCCGGGTTCTCCTCAAGCCGATCCCCCACCGAACGGCATACAGCCTGGGATCTCCTCAGTAAGGTTGGGGACCCAGTAAGTCATGGGGGCCCCTATCAACATCTAGATGGGTCTCCATGGAGCAGGCAGCTCCGGCCAGGTGGGCCATGCGAGCGGGGTCCGTGGATGCACGTACCCTGAAGGTGGATGCCGCACAGAGAAGAAGACCTAACTAGAACACGCCGGCGGCTGCCACAGATATACCCCTCCCCAGCATGCCCAGCGAGGGAAAAACTCCTCTAATTGGCTGCTGGGGGAAAAGTGGCTCTGTCAGAACCCCTCTAGCGCCAACTGTTGCCCTGGGGTGTAATCACACCCCTGGGTCGCAGACTGACCTACAGGACAGTTCTGAAATGGCAGCAGACTGCAATTTGCCAAATTATGAATGGGAGCAAAATAACTCCCCCATTCGCCCACTAACTTTAGCGTAGTGCCTGTACTGAAAGTAAGGGGGCTCTACATACACTTTATTTATTTATTTTTTGCCCAGTGTGCATGGACTCTAAGTGCTGGTTCACATTGGTGCGATGCGTGAACACTGCAAATCCACTACGGGTTCCCGCATCACACCCAACTTGCATGACAGTTCATAGTGCCATATACAAACTGCTGGGAGTGTCATTACAATTTTAATGACACCCCCATTTCAGCTTGCATATCGCACTGCGACCTAACGGTTCAGATATGAATCGGATCACATGGGTGTAAACACACATTCAATCCGATTCTGGTGCGCTTCAAAAACGGGTCCTGTCTGTGTTTGGTCTGAATGTGATACAAATTCAGCAATACTATTTGTATGCCTGAAGTCACATTGCATGGGATTTGCATTGTGGTGCAAATCACATGCGATCTCACAGGGCGCACCTATGTGAACTGGCGCTCAATATTCCTGTCCCTTTTGGCAGTGACTTGCCAAGTAATGAAGCAAGGATACGGATGTCATGCATCTTTAAACACAAGTGCCTTTTTATTTTGGTTGCTTTTAGGCAATTGCTAAGATATTCCTGTACATTGATGACAAAGTTTCTTTTGATATCCATATAAAATCAATGTATTTAATTAGAATGATTCTTTTTGAAGTTGACCTTTTTCAAGGAAAGCATAAACATACCAATATTTAATATTTGAGATGAACGATCGTATTCAATAAAAGGTACAAGAAGCAAAGCATTCTTTCTCAACAGCTTTTTAGGATTACTTTCACTGAAACCAGACCAGAGTATATTCTTATACTGTAGGTACTGCCTAATATACCAAAATCACTGTATGAAACTCTTCTGTGTCTATTGAGTATAGTGTGCAGGGATTACATTTATACACCTATGCGATTTCAAATGGGATGTTCTACTGAACCAGTCCTGGACCAAGAATAGTGTTGAAGGGCCTTCCTTGTACTTGTGGATAGAAGCTTGGTCTCTGATTACTGTTTGCACCCAGGCCCGTCGCTACAGGACAGGCAAAACAAACAATTGCTTGGGGCCCCGAGCTGGCCTGCGGCCCCCAACTTCCTTTTCCCAGGCTGTGGCGTGGCCGAGCTCCTCTTCCTTCCTCCTGGAGTCCTGTCAGTTCGGCCGGGTACCACACGTGGTACAGGAGATTCAAGATGTCATGCTGAAGAAGTCTCTACTGAAATTGAAATGGAGCAGCCCAGGAAGCCTAGAACTCTCATGGAGAATCTTATTGAGCGATGTCTCTTTGACCTCACACCCTCAGTGTGAGCTAAGAGAGAGCATTTTTTTTTTCTCAGGAAGACACACCTTGAGATGTGTCCAGGATTTGACCCAAGTATTCCAAAAGCCTGGAGCATCTGAATTCATCTTGTTGACCTGGAACAAGCATAAAGCATGTTTAGTCTCTCAACTGACCCAAGCTCCCGTCTAACCAAGCAAGGAGTTTCCTAGCTTTCTAGCTCAGATTTCACAATAGAGAAATTTTTCCTTCACTATCACTGGAAAGTCATAAGTAATAAATGCCAGTATTTTGGGCTAGGCATGAGTGTTCTAGTCCCTCAAGGTCCAGGGAACATGGTCATCAGTGGAAGCCAAGCTCCTCATCAAAATCTTGAAACTCAGAGCAATAGGGATGGCTGTGCAACACTAGGCCTCCTTCTGGAAGGATATACTCGGACAATGCCAAATCCTGTCTTGGATTAACTACCAAGGGGGCTCCAGAAGTCATGCAGCCCATAAAGAAGCAAGCCAGATCATGGACAGAGACTCACCTATCCACTGATTTCTGAGGTCCACATGCCAGGAGTGGACAACTGGAAAAACGCATTGCCTCCACCACCTGATCAAGGAGAATGGGCGCTTCATCACGGCATCCTCAACCAGATGTGTCAGGGGAGTGGCCTAGGATGTTTATATCCTGGCTTCCAGATGCAACAACAAACTATCTCTTTGTTGACAGGACCAAGGATCGTTTAGCACTGGTACTGGATGCCTTGATAATCCCCTGGTCTTAGTTTAGGCTAATCTATGTCTTTCCTCCAGTGCAAATTCTACCTTGTCTGCTCCACAAAATGGAGCAAGAGAAGAAACTGGTGAATTATCAAAGTATATCCGTCTATAGTGTGTACTTGCCTCAATCCAAAGCTATGTGTGGTTTGTCTGCTGCCCACCTGCTCTGGTATCTGTATGGGTAATGTCAGATCCCAGCCCCCTGCCTTCTAGACCTCAGATGCTGTGTAAAATGTGTGCTTCAGGAGGCTGTAGAGGAGAGATGGCTGCATATAAACTGGTACAACATATGTAGGAGGATTTGTTTAATCTCTGTATTATCTGAGGTTAGTCACTTCACTGGGTATATATCATGGTTTACAACCACATTAAAGTGGAACTTCAGTCTCCCAATCAAAATGTAATTTGTATTCCTTATGCTGATAGCATTGGTAAATAGAAAGTATATTGTATTTACTTGTGTTAAAAAATTTCTTCAGTTACTTCCTGGTTTCTTGTCTAGGCAAATGATGTCATACATCCCAGAAGTCATCAGGAGAGGAAGAGGGGCTTTCTCGGCCAAGAACACCCTTCTGCCTACATGCTTGAGCTAAGGGCACATGGGTTCCAGGAAGTAAATGCTACATGAATCATTAGCCCTTATTCAAGATTACCATGGCCAGAAATGCTAGGGGGGATTTTTCAAAGTGATGTCTCAACAAAATAAAGCATGGAGACATGGATGGGGAGAGTTTGCTTTGAATATTATAATTGAATAAAAGCGTTTTTTGTTTTTGGTTTGTGGTGCGTAGATGCAGTGAAGAACTGCTTTAGGCACTGTAAGTATAGGTTTCAACCTTGTCCATTCTTTTTCCGAAATGTTTGGCTTTGCTTTCCCTTGTCCAAACCTTTAGTTTAGTTGGACCTCAACATGTTTTTTTCTGGCCTGCAGGAACCACCCTTTGAACCCAGCAGGAATATCCCCTTAGATAACCTCTCCTGCAAAGTGGCCTTTTGGGTTACTTTCACATTTGGCAGATGAGTTGATGGCTCACTCTCATAAGGAGACATTCCTTTTTCTTCACAATGACTAGGTAGTCCTATGTCCATCCTTTCTTCCTATGGTATCCTTCTACCTCAACAAGACCTAGTCCTCCTTCCTTCTGCCCTGTTCCAAAGGTCTACCTTAATAGAAGCAGTTGTATCGGGAAGATGGCCTCCTTATTTGGCCTATTCTCAGGACCTCACAAGGGACATCCTGTTCCCAAGTCCACCATAGTTTGATGAATAAGAAAACTGTTCTCTAGAGCTTACACTGTATTGGACAATTCTCCTCTTGCAGTTTTTTACGTGCCCATTCCACCAGGTCAGTGGTTGTTTCCTGGGCATCCCAACACCAAGCCTCTAACCTAGCTTTGTAAGGCTGCCATCTGGTCCACTATAACTTTTTAAAGTTTTACCAGGTAGACGTCCAATTTCCTGTTGATGCAGCTTATGTCCACAAGGTTCTTGCAGCGGCATCTTGATGTTGGGCCTGTTGGCACACATCTACAGTGCAGAAAATAAGTATTTGAACATCCTGCTATTTTGCAAGTTCTCCCACTTGGAAATCATGGAGGGGTCTGAAATTGTTATCGTAGGTGCATGTCCACTGTGAGAGACATAATCAAAATAAAAAATTCCAGAAATCACAATTTATGATTTTTTTTTTAACTATTTATTTGTATGATACAGCTGCAAAGAAGTATTTGAACACCTGAGAAAATCAATGTTAATATTTGGTACAGTAGCCTTTGTTTGCAATTACAGAGGTCAAACGTTTCTTGTAGTTTTTCACCAGGTTTGCACACGCTGGAGGAGGGATTTTGGCCCACTCCTCCACACAGATCTTCTCTAGATCAGTCAGGTTTCTGGGCTGTCACTGAGAAACACGGAGTTTGAGCTCCCTCCAAAGATTCTCTATTGGGTTTAGGTCTGGAGACTGGCTAGGCCACGCCAGAACCTTGATATGCTTCTCACAGAGCCACTCCTTGGTTATCCTGGCTGTGTGCTTCGGGTCATTGTCATGTTGGAAGACCCTGCCTTGACCCATCTTCAAAGCTCTGAGGGAAGGAGGTTGTTGCCCAAAATCTCGCAATACATGGCCCCGGTCATCCTCTCCTTAATACAGTGCAGTCACCCTGTCCCATGTGCAGAAAAACAAAGCATGATGCTACCACCCCCATGCTTCACAGTAGGGATGGTGTTCTTGGGATGGTACTCATCATTCTTCTTCCTCCAAACACGGTTAGTGGAATTATGACCAAAAAGTTCTATTTTGGTCTCGTCTGACCACATGACTTTCTCCCATGACTCCTCTGGATCATCCAAATGGTCATTGGCAAACTTAAGACGGGCCTTGACATGTGCTGGTTTAAGCAGGGGAACCTTCCGTGCCATTCATGATTTCAAACCATGACATCTTAGTGTATTACCAACAGTAACCTTGGAAACGGTGGTCCCAGCTCTTTTCAGGTCATTGACCAGCTCCTCCCATGTAGTCCTGGGCTGATTTCTCACCTTTCTTAGGATCATTGAGACCCCACGAGGTGAGATTTTGCATGGAGCCCCAGTCCGAGGGAGATTGACAGTCATGTTTAGCTTCTTCCATTTTCTAATGATTGCTCCAACAGTGGACCTTTTTTTCACCAAGCTGCTTGGCAATTTCCCCGTAGCCCTTTCCAGCCTTGTGGAGGTGTACAATTTTGTCTCTAGTGTCTTTGGACAGCTCTTTGGTCTTGGCCATGTTAGTAGTTGGATTCTTACTGATTGTATGGGGTGGACAGGTGTCTTTATGCAGCTAATGACCTCAAACAGGTGCATCTAATTTAGGATAATAAATGGAGTGGAGGTGGACATTTTAAAGGCAGACTAACGGGTCTTTGAGGGTCAGAATTCTAGCTGATAGACAGGTGTTCAAATACTTCTTTGCAGCTGTATCATACAAATAAATAGTTAAAAATTCATAAATTGTGATTTCTGGAATTTTTTTTTTTGATTATGTCTCTCACAGTTGACATGCACCTACGATGACAATTTCAGACCCCTCCATGATTTCCAAGTGGGAGAACTTGCAAAATAGCAGGGTGTTCAAATACTTATTTTCTGCACTGTATTTACCTAGTTGTTACCCACCCTTATTTGTTCCATGGGAGTGGACCAATTTCTATAAATGCTCAGCCTGTTTCCTGTACTGTAGGATTAAGACTAGAAGAATTTTGAAAGACCTTTCATATCTTGGAGTATAGTATAGGACACGGGTCACCCTCCCTTCCTGCTTGCTACAAATCTGAGGGCTCAAGGAGAGTGGGGTAGTGCTATAGGAGAAGGACCTAGGGGGCATAATCCTCCAAAAGCTTTGCAAGTGTCCAATCACCCAGGTTATAGAGGAGCCTGTAACCTGGGGTCTATGAATAGCCTGTGTCCTGTACTGTAGACCAAGATATGGACTTGGTTACAGGCAACTCAAAAAAATAAATATATTTTTTTCTCTTGTGGGAGAGGCCAAGGTTTATATACACTCTATGTTGCCTATATCTCTGCATCTATAATCGCTGTCATGCAGGTTTTACCACCTGTACTTTTCATAACATGCTCACAAATTGCCCAGGTTTTTGTACAGGTTTTGTCTGTTGCATCTGAATACTTCATGTAGCAAAGATGAGATCACTAATCGTATCAATATACTATATAATAATATCAATACTAATGCTCTCAATTCATGATGAATGCTGTAGTCTTGTTTTATTATTTTTAATCATGCACATTCTTTGTATTCCACACATTCACTGGCTTTCACAAAATGCTTCATATTGTATTTTGAACACTGTTTATAAGCTACATTTTTGTTCCAACCTGTAACAAACTTGTGTGCGAAATAAACCAATGTATATAGTCTTAAAATTCTGCCAGTTTGTATGCATCCATTATTTTGTTTCAAATGTTTTCTTCATGCGTGTTTCTGCTCTTTTAAAAACAACCCAAAAAAGATTTTTGTTTTATAATGTTTAACTATTGAGTGGACCATGTCATGCATAGAGCAGACTATTTACATCATGGGGCTTTTCTATCCTTATGCCGCGTACACACGATCACTTTTTGTGATGAAAAAAAATTAAATTTTTAAAAATGTCATTTAAAATGATCGTGTGTGGGCAAAACTTCATTTTATGTCTTCTGAAAAACGACCAAAAAAAAATTCGAATATGCTCGAATTTTTTATGTCCTTTTTAAAAATGTCATTTTTTGTGTCATAAAAATGATCGTGTGTGTGTGTGGGCAAAATTACGTTTAAACCCGCACATGCCCAGAAGCAAGTTAGGAGACGGGAGGTAAAACTACCATTCATAATGGAGATCGCACATTCATCACGCTGTAACAGACAAAAAAGCAGGAATCGTCTTTTACTAACACGTAACCAGCTAAAAGCAGCCTCAAGGCAAATAGAACTTTCCCTTTAGAGTGCCGTCGTTTTTGTTCATCATTTTCCAAAATCGATGGTGTGTACGCAACGTCATTTTTTGAAAATGAAGTTTGAAAAATGTTTGTTTTTCATGAAGGAAAAAAAAAAAAAAGTCATCACAAAAAGTGATCGTGTGTACGAGAAATTATTTGTCACCCAAAAGAAGCTTCTTGCTTTTGGATATCAAGCTTAGCTTGATTTTAAACCTCGCGTTAGGCTGTGATTGCTGTTTGATTCTGTAATGAAAATCTCGGCAGAATCTCGCTGCATTTGGGGGTGCCATTAAGAAGAATGGCACCCAAACACACATCCCACATTCTGCCTCAATTTGGAATTGTAGGCAGAATTGCAGCAATTCTACCTGCGTTTTTTAAATTGCCTTATCTGAACGCGGCCTAGAGAGGTTCCTGCAGTACACAACAGACTAAAATGGCAACTGTCTTGACACTGCATAAATCATTTTAAACAAGTAAAAAAGGCAAAATAAACTAAACAGGCAGCTAAGAAGACAGCTTCCTAATGTGGCTTATTGCCCCAGTTTTGATAATGTCTTTTTTACCTAGTGTCCAAATGAATAAGGACCTGTATTGTAAAGCTCTTGGGTTCTAGAATGGATCGATTAAAATTCATCTGTCAAGTAGCTGACTGGCAGATAAGCTAATATAGATCCTTGTATTCTCACCAGCTTAGCCAAAGAGCATATGTCTCCTTGATGTACAGTATATATTAGGATTAATTGTGACTGCCCTGCTTTGTATTGCTGTAACGGCCTGCTACCCAGTTTCTGGGTTCTAGAATGGCTTGATTAAATCATTCTATCCAGCAGTTAACTGACAAACAGGCTGGATGGATAATATAGATTATTGTAGTCTCACCAGGTCAGCCAGTTTGTACATATGTCTCCTTGATATATAGATTCAAATTTGCAACGGTTCTGCTTTATTGAAGCAACACGCCTTCAAAATGTGTTTTTATTTTTTTTTATTTTTTTTTACTGGATTCACTATGGAATGAGTATATCCTCTTGTCAGATTCTCTTTGGCTGCAAAACTTCAGTCTTGTGTTTTAAGGTTCTGCTGGTGAGCCTCCCTGGGCAATGGTTACTTAACAATGTGGCCATTTGGTGATTCATTGCATATTTTACACAGAAGCTTCTGAAGTGGAGAGGGAACTTTTGTCCATCACTGAATTCAGCAGCAGATTTCTGGAATATTTATTTGGATCGCCTTGGTTGCAAATGGAAACATTCTCCCTTTCCTTCTTCCTAATTAATGGAGCACAAGGGCGAGGTAGCAAGATGGGTATTTTCTGGGAGAAGGGAACACAGTAGAATCCTCATCCAAGGATTCTACTCATAAAGTACTTTGGGGCCAGGGTTTATCTCAGAACCTAAATGGCCGTTGAGTTTTCACACAAACATTGTTAGATGTCTGTTAGATGTCTGCTCTCCGAATCCTGCACTACAAAAGTTGTAGGATTTGGATAATGATAGCATCCACAATCCTTCCCTGTACTTCCTCATTGACTGGGGTCACCCTGCCAAGGCGTCCCGGCCATAGAGGTTTGCTCAGCAATAACCTGTATAGAGTTCAGTGTTGAATCGAGTGTGCCTTTGGATCTGGTTAATGTTTTTACATGCCCAGTGGGTGAGTTGCCAGTATTTGAAGATGTCTGAGAAACATCTGGAGGCTTTATTCCAAGCCTCGTTTATGCTGGTGCAAACAGCTTCACATCCAGATGTTGGCATGTGCTAAAGCATTAAAGGGTCACTAAAGGGAAAAAGTTTTTGCTGAAATGACTGTTTACAGGGTATAGAGACATAAAAGTGAGGAAAAATAAAAATAAACCGCGCTAATGACCAATAAACATAAAATGCATTAAATAATATGTGGACCACACCGATGAATTAATGTGATATATGCAAGGTTGAAAAAACAATCCAAAAAACAAAAACAAACATTATTGAGTGTCCATAAAACACAAAAAGGGGCCTTTGTAGTCCAAAGTGAGAGGGCTAGCAAGGTTCCATACACAACCAATTGTGAATAATAAATTATAAACAACAAAAGTCCAGAGGAAATAAAACGTAAAATCCACCCTGGTGAAGCCGAATCCCAATATGAGTCAGCAGGATATTGGTTAACACTGATGTGACATGCAGCTGAAGACCTCCACCACACACATATGCAAGTCTGCTTACCAAATGTAAATGGTCCCTGGCTGAGAGGAGACCAAAACAGCAGACAGGATCAAACAGCTGGGCTCGGTGAGAGAGTGAAACAATTCAGCTTGGGTCATCCGACAGTGGCTCCAATAACAATGGTCACATGAATGTAAAAGGAGACAAGAATGCCTCGATAGTGCCCTTTGAAAAAGTGTTTTAACCACGAAACTAGTCAGGGCGTACCGAGTGGCACACTGTCATCACCCTTGGACTACTCGATACTACATGGGGTTACCTGCATGCTGACCGGCCGGATGCTGCAGGTTTAAGGCCTTTCTTTTACTGCAAAATGTGAGTGTATTTCTTCATTATTTTGTACAATAAATTTTAAGTGATTTTAGACTATCGAGGCATTCTTGTCTCCTTTTACATTCATGTGACCATTGTTATTGGAGCCACTGTCGGATGACCCAAGCTGAATTGTTTCACTCTCTCACCGAGCCCAGCTGTTTGATCCTGTCTGCTGTTTTGGTCTCCTCTCAGCCATGGACCATTTACATTTGGTAAGCAGACTTGCATATGTGTGTGGTGGAGGTCTTCAGCTGCATGTCACATCAGTGTTAACCAATATCCTGCTGACTCATATTGGGATTCGGCTTCACCAGGGTGGATGTTACGTTTTATTTCCTCTGGACTTTTGTTGTTTATAATTTATTATTCACAATTGGTTGTGTATGGAACCTTGCTAGCCCTCTCACTTTGGACTACAAAGGCCCCTTTTTGTGTTTTATGGACACTCAATAATGTTTGTTTTTGTTTTTTGGATTGTTTTTTCAACCTTGCATATATCACATTAATTCATCGGTGTGGTCCACATATTATTTAATGCATTTTATGTTTATTGGTCATTAGCGCGGTTTATTTTTATTTTTTTCACATTGCTATTCTGTTTATATGACACAGTTTAAACCGCAGCTCCATTTATGTTTAGTTTGCATTTCACGTGCACCTTTTACTTTACTTGATTTGATGCACAGCATCATATATTGATTAGCGCAATTTACCTCACTTTTTTTTTTTTTTCATAGAGACATAAAAGTTAACTGATTCCTTTTAAAAATAGATAAACATCAATCATATAATGTGCCTCTAGTTTCCGTTTCGTTTTTAAACTGGTTTCATGTTTCTGTGAAGTACAGAAGACACACAGAACAAAAATGCTTGTCTGGCTCCCTATGAAAAATCTCATGGCAGTTTTTCACTGTGGTCTAAGCTGTGTGTCTAAAACTCCTCAGAACCAATCAGATTCATAAAAACAAAGCACTGCCCTGGATTTGTTTGTTTTTGTTCTGTGTGTCTTCTGTACTTCACAGAAACATGAAACCAGTTTAAAAACTAAACTGAAACTAGAGGCACATTATATGATTGATTTTTATCTACTTTAATCATTTTTACTTTTAATAATTTTTAAAAGGAATCGGTTAACTTTTATGTCTCTATACCCTGTAAACAGTCATTTCAGCAAATTTCCTTTTAGTGACCCTTTAAGTTCTGGGCTCATTATGAGATGAAAGGAGGGTTTCTGCTAATGAAACTACAGAATAGAGCCATAATCTGGAGGATGTTCCATGTGTATTTTGATGCTATGTTAACACTATAAAGGACTGCATCTAGTGTCCTGGCGTCCTTTCTGTACGCTTGTGCAAGATTAGCACATGGCTTGTTATAGGGGAATGCACAGGTATAAGGAGAAGACAGTTCACCTTTTCACTATAAATTGGTCTACAGGAGTACCTTACTATTAATTTTGTTTCTTTCATACTTGGATCAAGATTGAAAGACGCATATCTGCTCTCTATATGCTTTTTATGTGATGATGTTTACTGTGTTTGTGTAATAACACAGGATAAACATATATATCTATATATATATATATATATATATATATATATATATATATATATATATATATATTGCCTCCCTTATTTAGCCATAGCACCCATTATAATGGACGATTGTCTGCATACTGTAAGAGCTCTCCTTTGTAAATGGCATGGTTGATATAGCAGGGTCAGCCTTCTTTCTGTCTCTCAGCATTGATTTCAGCTTTTACATTTGTACTTGGGTTCTAAAGAATCACTGAGTTAAGTTGAGGATTAGGACAATCCCCTGGAAAAGGGAAAATGGTCTTCATTTTAATTAGCTGTTTATGAAACTTTAGAAATGGAGGATCCTTTCTTCTTTAAGTTGGAACCAATGTTTACAAAAAAAAACCTGCCAGGCAAAATTGAATTATATAGTAAATGTCTGTGAATGTACTCACAAAATTAATGTGTAAATCCAGGTGGTCTAAAAGCTATCATAGAACAAATAAATCTTTGGGGCAAAAGCACCCCAAAAAAGAACTACCTTTCAGTGGACCCTTGCATTATCTAATCAGTCAAAGTGTAAAGCAGGGGTCCACAAACTTTTTAAACAGGGGACCAGTTCGCTGTCCCTCAGATTGTAGATGTGCAAAGCTGGTGGAGACATACCCTTGCAGCTAGAATTGCAGTGAAAGGCGGTTCTACGAAGTATCGACAAAGTGTTGAATACAAATGCACACCATACATTTCACATTTATTTGTAAAATATTTAGAAAACCATTTATAATTTTCCTGCCATTTCAAAATTAGGTTCCACTTTGTGTTGGTCTAGCACATAAAATCCCAATAAAATACATTTGTTTTTTGGTTGTAACATAACAAAATGAGGAAAATGTCAAGGTGTATGAATACTTTTTCAAGGGACTGTACATGAGTGTTTAACCACTTTAGCCCCGGACCATATTGCTGTCCAAAGACCAGAACACTTTTTGCGATTCGGCACTGCGTCGCTTTGACAATTGCGCGGTCATGTGACGTGGCTCCCAAACAAAATTGGCGTCCTTTTTTTCCCCACAAATAGAGCTTTCTTTTGGTGGTATTTGATCATCTCTGCGGTTTTTATTTTTTGCGCTATAAACAAAAACAGAGCGACTATTTTGAAAACAATGCAATATTTACTTTTTTCTGTAATAAATATCCCCCAAAAATATATATAAAAAAATTTTTTTCCTCAGTTTATGCCGATACGTATTCTTCTACATATTTTTCGTAAAAAAAATCACAATTAGCGCTTATTGATTGGTTTGCGCAAAAGTTATAGCGTTTACAAAATAGGGGGTAGTTTTATGGCATTTTTATTATTATTTTTTTTTTTACTAGTAATGGCTGCGATCAGCGGTTTTTTTCAGTACTGCGACCTTATGGCGGACACTTCGGATACTTTTGACACATTTTAGGGACCATTGGCATTTTTTTAGCGATCAATGCTATAAAAATGCATTGGATTACTATAAAAATGCCATTGGCAGTGAAGGGGTTAACACTAGGGGGCGGGGAAGGGGTTAAGTGTGTTCCTATTTTTGTTCCAACTGTATGGGGGGGGGGGTGGACTTACTAGGGGGAATCACTGATCTTCCGTTCATACATTGTATTAACAGAAAATCAGCGTTTCCCCCGCTGACGGGAACGAGCGCTGTGTGTTTACACACACAGCTCCCGTTCCCCGCTCTGTAACAAGCGATCGCGTGTGCCCGGCGGCGATCGTGCCCGCCGGGCACACGCACGGGACTCGGGGGCGAGCGGGGGGCGTGCGCGCGGGCCGCCGGCGGCACGCATGCGCCCCCTAGTGTCCGTCGAAAGTGGCGACGTAGAGCTACGGGCTCTCGCGCAGCAGTGCCGACCTGCCGCCATATTACTGCGACGGCTGGTCGACATGCGGTTAAACAGCAAAACATGGAGCAGAGGGAAGTTTGCAGAAGCTAAGCAAGAAGCACAGGGAGATATTGGCACGGTCACGTTAGCCAGGTCAAGCACTATTGCAATAGAGGCAAGTTAGATTAGAGTCAGTATTTGAAAACTTGGTAAACGCGACAGGCAGGGCACAGCCAGTAACTCACAGCACTGTGGAAATACTTGGAGCATGTTGTCCAAATGGACATGTCCTGTTGCTGCCCGTACTGTGCAGAGTCAATTTACTGGCTACACCAGCCTTTCTCAATCTTTTTATCCCAGAGGAACCCTTAAAATAATTTTCATGTCTCGGGGAACCCCTGATAAAACCCATTCATTGCCCTTTCTTACAGTGGTGGTAAGAATGGTCCTCTTACAGAGAGCTATAAAGATCATTGGCTACTACAAGTGGCATTGGCTCAGAACTATGTAGGCACCATCAAACAGAAGGTAAATCAGCCACAGCTCAAGGAACCCTGGTTGAGAATGGCTGGGCTACACACTGTAAAGCAGAGTCAGGCACCTGAAATAGCCCACATACTCGGGCTCTCAATTTCTTGAACGCAGGGCAAGCAGTGGGATCCTCCACTCTTATGGTCCCAAACAGCGCCCGTTCGTCTGAAGCAATGCAGGGCACAAAGCTCATAGTCTCACCCGACACTATGAAAGGTTTCTTCCCACTGAATCTTTTGCAATGTGAAGTTGGAGGTAGAGCAGGTTTCAGTAACCAATAAGTGTTAGTGTAGTGTAATTATATATACATTTATTTTTCATTTTTCTATTTGTGTCAGCGGCATTCCTCAATTGTTCACAGTTTATAGTGCATCCAAGCACCCTTTCCTATTATATAATAAACTTGTGTAATAAGCTCCCCCATTATATCTGTGAGGCCAAAAAGGAGAGGTAGGCGTTCTAATGCCACTGTGCTGGGACCAGCAGCGCCTGTGCCCACAGGCAAGTATGGACGTGGCCTGTTCTCAGGCATGGTACATTTGACTCTCTTTACTGATGTTGACTGTGCTATCCAGCCACAGCACAGCCATTACTTGATTTTGATGTTGAGGAAGGGAGTAACATGAGCCTACAGAGAGGGAATAACACTGATAAACAAATTGGTAGTCATGTTCCCCCAATCGCAGCGTATTGACAAGTTGACTCCAGTGATAAGGATGGAGGGCATGATCAGGTCACTGACTCTACTTGGGTGCCTGATCGAGCAAAAGACGAAAGTGAAGAGGGAGGCACAACCCCAACAAGGCAGGATGTCTTACCGAGGCAGCAATCGTGGAACAGTAGGGAGCAACCACACTTTACTTTATCCAATTGTAGAGCTCTTTTCTCCCCGTCCACTTCCCAGAACCCAGCTGTGTGGGCCTTTTTTTTTTTTTAGCACATGTGCAACCGATGGCGCTGGTTGCAATCTCTGCGGCTAGCAGATCAAGCATGGCAAAAACGCCAGCCATTTGGGTACCACATGTTTGACAAGGCATTTAACCTCGCACCACTCAAACCACTGGCAACAGGATATGAAAGTCACTCAAAAGGGATAGACTTCCCACTCCTCTCTGCAGTCTCCACTGACAGGGATGATGATATAGCAAAGGGTGTCACAGGTCCTTGCAACAAGTCTGCCAGCAGTACACCACCAGCTATAGAGTATAGCAAGCAAATGTATCTGCCCCCAGCTGCTGCATCGAAAAAAAAATAGTCCCTGTCATCCGCATGTCCAGCATCCAAGTTCTAGCTTTACCAAATTGCTGGCTTTACAACTCCTGCCTTTCAGTCTGGGGGATTCTGCCCCCTTCTGTGAATTTGCAGAATGTGCTGTTCCACAGTGGCAGTTTCCCATTTGCTAATTCTTTGCACGCAAGCCCATTTTAGCTCTGTACAATCATGTGGAAGGCAATGTTTTGGCATAGTTGAGCAAGGCAGTCAGCACTAAGGTCCACATTACTGCTTACACGTAGTCCAGCAAGCATGGTCAGGGAAGATATATTTAATTCACAGCACACTAAGTAACTCTGCTTGCAACTAGGAAAGATGCAGGACAGGGCTCAGTGCTTGAGCTTGTTTTGCCACCATGTCTCTATACAGCTGGTGTTGATGCAAGATCTGTCAACCTCACCCCCTCCTCCTCCTCAATGCCCTCTTCTGCTGAATTGTCCTTTGAACCACCAGTAAACCCCTTAAACGTTCAAGGGACTATTCAACGTGTCAAGCTAAAAGACGCCATGCAGTGCTTCAGCTCTGCGGGGGCAGGCCTAGACGTGGTTAACTCCATGGCAACTTGAGCCAGAAATGGTGGTGTGCAATAATGGCACTAACCCTCTGTCTTCTGTCTGCCCTTCGACAGGGAAAGTAGACACATGTACCATGCCTGGCACATGTCCTCAATTTGGTGATGCAGTGTTTCTTAAACAGGTACCTCAGGATTGCAAGATCTTCTAAAGCGGGCCAGACGAGTCTGTAGCCATTTAAGGCAGTCATACACAGCCAGTGTTCGGTTAGCTGAAATTCAGCAGGAATTGCACCTGTCCATAAACTGCCCAATTTGTGACATGCCCACCAGGTGGAACTCAACTTTGGCAATGCTGCAGTGGCTGCACATGCAGCAGAGGGCCATCAATGAGTAGCTGTGAGTATGGCATCAGGACAGGCTCAGGGGAGCTTAGCTTTTTTTTTACCCATTACCAATGGCTGCTGATAAAGGATGCACACACTGTACTGTCACCATCTGAGGAGGCGACAAAGATGGTGAGCGATGACAATGCATGCATCAGTGACACTATCCCTCTTGTGTTCCTGCTGGTAAATACTCTCTGTGGCATTATGGACAGGGCACTTGAGGCACAGCAGCGGGATAACTTATTTTCTTCTCAAGGCCCACTGTATGCAGACACCATTCTTGCAAGGCCACAGAACACACAAGAGGAGAAGGAAGAGGATTATGTCAGTTGTGGAGGAATTGAAGCAGAGGATGACATACGTCAATCTTTAAGAGATGGTTTTCAGTCCCCAGAAAGTTCCAGATAGTGTAATCTTCAGTGACCCCCAAGGACTCTGATTCTCATGCCTCCACAAACTTGCGGTGCATGGGCTCCCTTATTCTTCAAAGCCAGTGAAATTACCCTTGAGTTTGTGGCATCAAGGAGAAGGATCATTATTGGTTGACAACCCTCCTTTACCACCGTTACAAGGGGAAAGTCTTGGAACTCCTCCTGCTCTCGCAGAGGGAGCCCAGGATAAAATATCTTAAGGGCGCCTTAAAGAGGGGTTTATGTAACACCTTTCCAGATTATAGTCTAATGGAAAAGGTATGAAGGTAAAAAGACGAGGGAAGTGCTCCCCTAGTGTAAAACATCTTTTATTTTGACATTTATAAAAAAGAATATTAAGATGCACTCACATGGTTCTAGTGAACAACACCTGCCACAGTAAAAATAGAGCCAGACTTTCATCCACCAAGCCGAATGGCTGCTCCACAATATGCTCCTGGCTGCAGCCTGGGGCTCTGAGCTAAGGGCTGCTGCGGGAGGAGGGACAGAGACACTTAATCACTGAAGCCAAAGCGGCAGTGCAGTGAGGAACCAGGGCTACTGTGAATGTTGGACCAATGTGCCGAGGAGGTCACAGAACACAAGTCCATATACTCTGTGACAGGAAGTCAGGTAAATCTGTGGGTGTTGTCACAGACAGGAGATACATTTCTGCCTTGTTTAGACAATATACCAATTACTACCAGGTGTCGGCTACAGAGGTAGCCAGAAAGGTTTAGTGCGTTGGAAAACTTCAGCTGTTCAGAATAAGGCAATTAAGGCCTCTATACGTTATCCAAAGGATGACTACCGATTGCTGCATCCTGAGGCTTTTTGAGTTAAGGAGAGCAGTTAGAAAGACTTCTGAAGAGGTGAGGTGGTTGTTGATTTTTCTGTGTGATAAAAATCAAAAAGACTATTGTTTCTCTGCTGTATGACCAGAATCTGCCCAGCAGTAGGCTGTGCCAGACTCCATAGATAGGTTCCTTTGTGGTGAAGGTAGATGCCCCAGGTGGCCAGGGTTTATTTTGTTTTGTTTATGCTGTTTGGATGCTTGCCCTTGTTTCCAGCAATATGGAAGAATAAACAACCGTCTTCAGCTGCCTCTCTGTATAGTTCAGTGTGTAGTGAACCCCCCCCCCCCCGCTACCGAGCTAACCCCTTACAACTCCCAGTTGCTATAGATGCTGCAATGCATTTCTAAAGGGCGTGGCCTCCTTCTGGCATGCTCAGTAGCGTTCATCCATCCCCTCAAAGCAGACCCTGGCTCAGAGTCACAGCAGGAGGCACTAGCGCCTTGCAGTCAGATGGTTTTCTAAAGGGCAAAGGTGTGTGTGTATATGTGTATGTGTATGTGTGTGTGTGTGTGTGCCCATCAGCAGTACTATACAGATTAAAATGTCACAAAACCTGAGCACAAGAATAAGAACCCATCCATGGCCGGCCTCTATCTCCCTCAGTGTTCTCAGCACCTCTCAGCTTGGTGGATGGGATCATTCTGGCTCTATTTTTACTGTGAAAGGCGTGTTGTTCACTGGAATTATGTGAGTGCATCTTAATATTCTTTTTTTTTTTTATTGTGTCAAAATAAAGGAGGTTTTATAGCAGGCGAGGACTTCCCTAGTCTTTTTCCCTTATCTTCCATTGCAGATTGCAGCCCAGACCTTGTTGATAATCTTTTTGGGAGAGCAGCTGAACCTAGTGAACCTCATTCATGGAAGATTAGGTTGAAAAGCACAGGATATTGCCGCCTACACACAATCGGACATTCCGACATCAAAACCGTGTTTTCTTTTTCAACGGATGTTCGCTCAAACTTGTCTTGCATAAGCACGGTCACACAAATGCCGTCGGAAATTGCGAACGTCAAGAACGCAGTGACGTACAACACTACGACGAGCCGAGAAAAATGAAGTTCAATGATTCAGAGAATGCATATAATTGATTCCGAGCATGCGTAGAATTGTGTACTCATGGTCGGAATTTCTAAAGAAAACTTTTGTTGTCTCAAACATTTGTTGTCGTAAATTCCAACTGCAAATGTCCGATGGAGCATACACACGGTTGGATTTTCCAACAACAAACTCACATCAAACATTTGTTGTCGGAAATTCCGACCATGTGTATGCGACATTAGAATCTATTTTTCCTGTGGTAATGGAAAAGGTACGTTTTGTGGCTTCTGTTGGTCAAGCGGTGGAGAAGGGGGCTGTCTAAGTTGTTCATTTAAAGCGTTTTTTTAGTCCTCAGTGCCCAGGGCTGTCAGCTTCCAGATTCATCAGCAGCATATGCATCATTTGGTGGAAGATTAAAGGAAAACAGACATCGAGCGCTTTCCATTAGATGATCCACTGGGTGAACCTGCCTAGTATGAGAATAGACCACTGTCCAGAACTTGCCTAGTATGCAATTGAGCTGCATTCAGTGCTGCCGGAGGTTTTGTGACAGATAAAATAGTGCATCTGTCCACAGGCTCCATTGACCAGCTGACATTTCTCAAAATTAATCAGTCCTGGATTAGCAGCAGCTATCAAGCCCCTGATGCTGATTTTACTAATTACATTTGTTGGGGATCTGGATTCTCCACAAGACTGTCTAGGCTGCCTAGCTTTGTGGGTGTTTATTTTATCTTTAAATAATTTTTGGTGCAGGTTTCATTGGTACAATTAACACCCAAGGCCAAATGTTTCTGCACCTTGTGTGACAAGTGCATATCATTTTAATTCCTTTACATCGGGGTCCAGTCCTGCGCTTCTCAAGAGTAACTGTGAGGGGGTTACAATGTGCAGGCACCGCCAACATTTAAGGCCCAATTGTTCTGCACCTTTTTGACAGGTTCATAACATTTAATTTTTTACAGCAAGGCCAATAGAGGTACTCTTGCTTCCATCAAGAGTACCTCTATAGGGTTACGGTGTGAAGGCATCACCAACATTCATGGCTCAATTTTTTTCCACACCTGTGAGACAGCCAGGTGCATATGAGTTGAGTTTTTTTGCAGCAGAGTCCAGTCCAATACCCTCCAAGTGTAACTGTGGGGAGTTACGGTGCACTGCTCAGGCACCACTAACCAAGCTCAAATTTTCTGCACCTGTGTAACATCATTTTTAAGAGCAGAATCCAATCCTGTGTTAGCCAAGGATTATTGTAAAGGGTTATGGTGTGAAGGCACTGCCAACACCCAAGGCCCAATTTTTCAGCACCTGTGACATAATTTTTAAGAGCAGAGTCCAATCCTGCGTTTGCCAAAGATAACTGAAGGATTATGGTATGAAGGCACTACCAACACCCAAGGCCCAATTCTTCCTTACCTTTCACTTCTATCCAAAGTCTGCGAAAGACACACAAGACTTTAAAAACAATGTTACTCTAGGCCTCTCATTTGGCTTCTTCACATAAGGCTTGTTCAATGTGATGCAAAACGATGTTATTTCTATCAAAAGTCTGCCAAAGAGACACCAGAATTTATCTAAAAAAATCTCTAATCTTGTTCCAAGTGCACTAAAATGTGGCCTCATCATACACACTGGTTTGCTGAGCCTTTGTTCACAAAATAAAAAAATCTATTTAAATGTTCTTTTTCTTTCTATTTGCTGCAGCAGGTTCTATACACAGTACAGATGGGCCACGTTACAAGCAGACTAAGGGGACCCACAGGCACTAAATTTAAAGGAATTTTTATTCTTATCGTTTTACTTTAACCACTTAACCCCCGGACCATATTGCTGGTCAAAGACCAGAGCACTTTTTGCGATTCGGCACTGCGTCGCTTTAACTGACAATTGCGCGGTCGTGCGACGTGGCTTCCAAACAAAATTGGCGTCCTTTTTTTCCCACAAATAGAGTTTTATTTTGGTGGTATTTGATCACCTCTGCGGTTTTTAGTTTTTGCGCTGTAAACAAAAATAGAGCAACAATTAAAAAATATATATATACTTTTTACTTTTTGCTATAATAAATATTCCCCAAAAATATATAAACTATTTTTTTCCTCAGTTTAGGCCAATACGTATTCTACATATTTTTATAAAAAAAAACGCAATAAGCATTTATTAATTGGTTTGCGCATACGTTATAGCGTTTACAAAATAGGGGGTAGTTCTATGGCATTTTTATTAATATTTTTTTTTAGGTTCAGCGATTTTTTTTTCGGTACTGCGACATTATGGCAGACAATTCGGACACTTTTGACACATTTTTGGGACCATTGGCATTTTTATAGCGGTCAGTGCTATAAAAATGCATTGAATTACTATAAAAATGCCACTGGCAGGGAAGGGGTTAACACTAGGGGGCGGGGAAGGGGTTAAGTATGTTCCCTGGGTGTGTTCTAACTGTAGGGGGGCTGGACTCACTAGGGGAAATGACTGAAATCGCTGTTCATACATTGTATGAACAGACGGTCAGGCATTTCTCCCCTTAAAGGACATACAGAGCTCCCGGTCCTTGCTCTGTAACGAGCGATCGCGGGTGCCTGTCGGCGATCACGCGTGCCCCTATTGGCTGCTGGGCGAGGTGACGTTATATTACGTGCTCTCATCCAGCAGAGCCGACCTGCTGCCGTTATACGGCGGCTGGTCGGCAAGCAGTTAAAATTACTTCTCATTTAAAAACAATATTTTTTTAACTTTTTTTTTTTTTTGCATTAATACATGTCTCCCAGGGCAGTACCTGGGTCCCCCATACCCCTTTTATGGCCAATAACTCACATATAAGCCTTAAAAAGTTTGACTTTTGATTACTTGAGTTCTAGTTAGAACTTTTTTTCCCTCTTCTGGTGTAGAACAGAACCCAGGGGTGTTCTGCCCATCACTACACCCAATATTTGCCAAATAGTTTCTCATGTTCCCTGCTGTTGGGGGTTGACAGATCACTATCTGGTGCCTTTGCCCCAAAGCCTTTGTTTTGGAATCAATGTTTGCCTTTGACTCTCAGGCGGCGTACACACGTACGAGAACCTCGACGGGCGGAACACATCGTTCCGCCCGTCGAGGTTCTCGCCCGGCCGTCGAAATCGGCGACCCGCCCATCGGGAATGGCAACCAGCCATTCATCCCGACAGGCCGTCGATCGAATAGAGAGCCTGCTCTCTATTCGCTCGACGGGATTCCCGACGGGCGGGGCGAGCCAGGAGCGTACACACGGCCGAGGTTCTCGCTGGAATGCAGCTCCCAGCGAGGTTCTCGCTGGTTTCTAGTGAGAACCTCGGTCGTGTGTACGCCGCCTCACAAGCAAAGTGGAGGTCAGAAGGTTTTTCATTGTTTTGTATTTTTTCTCACTTAATTTCCTGGTGCATTTCTAGTAGATATAAAGTATTGTGGCAGCGGCTCCCTGAACAAAATTGAATTCAAATTTTTTACAGCAAGAAATTCTTTAGAAGTGAGACAAGTTTCCATTGTCTTTGGACAAGGACATTTATCTTAGTTCCCTGGTGAGATTGCCCTTTTAGTAGGTGGCTAACAACCTCAATGCTGACATCAGGAGATCTTATCCCTTGTGTTACTATGGCTATTTTAGTGTTTTTTATAGCATAAATATGGAATACATTTTTTAGGACCATTGTGGCAGAGCGTGGCTCTGTCACTATAAAAATGATGTTGAAGTGGACACAGAGTCTGCATATTGGCTGAATGCAGAGCTGCAGAGATTAAATTTAAAAATGGAGAAAACTGTTTTTGCAGTTTTCTTGTATTTTTCTATATTCACATGGGTCTCTGTGGCTTGGAGATCCTTCAGAGATATGGGTGGTTCGGGATCTCCAACCTGTGTCCAGGTTTTAAAGACAGCCTGCAAGCTGCCTTTCCAGGTGCAGACAGCTCATATAATGAAGGGCTGGGGAGAGCAGATGAGAGGAAAGAAGGTGGAGCAGTGGCTGTCGCTGTGTCTCTGTGTTGGGACAGACGCTGTATGCATTGAAGTACTTCGGGGCCTTGTTCATCCAGGACTGTGGCTCTGGAGGAGCTGACGGTTTGAGGTACCAATACCTGTAGCAGCAGTGCTGTTAAAGACTAGCCAGGTGGGCTGTTATTTTCATTTGTCTCTGCATCAAGTTTAAACCCCTGCGTGGGATTCCTATGAATGGACTTTTTGTTTTGTTTATCCCCATTTAATTAACGTGGGCTACCAGGCCCTTAACACTAATTGCCTGTTTGCTGTGGACTCACTACACCAAAACGCATCTGCCAGAAAAGCTAAACACCCCCAATGTTTACACCATGTATTGCTAATTGATAAATTCAATGCACACTGCTCTTATGACACCAAAAATATGTGCTGCTATTTAGAATAATATATAAGCCACCAGGTGAAAAAATCAATAAATTCAAAAACATATACAGTACAGACCAAAAGTTTGGACACACCTTCTCATTCCAAGAGTTTTCTTTATTTTCATGACTATGAAGGCATAAAAACTATGAATTAACACATGTGGAATTATATACATAACAAAAAAGTGTGAAACAACTGAAAATATATGTCATATTCTAGATTCTTCAAAGTAGCCACCTTTTGCAGCAGACACATCTATAGAACAACTGTTAAGAGGGGACTGTGTGAATCAGGCCTTCATGGTAGAATATCTGCTAGGAAACCACTGCTAAAGAAAGGCAACAAGCAGAAGAGACTTGTTTGGGCTAAAGAACACAAGGAATGGACATTAGACCAGTGGAAATCTGTGCTTTGGTCTGAGGAGTCCAAATTTAAGATCTTTGGTTCCAACCACCTTGTTTTTGTGCGACGCAGAAAAGGTGAACGGATTGACTCTACATGCCTGGTTCCCACCGTGAAGCATGGAGGAGGAGGTGTGATGGTGTGAGGGTGCTTTGCTGGTGACACTGTTGGGGATTTATTCAAAATTAAAGGCATACTGAACCAGCATGGCTACCACAGCATCTTGCAGCGGCATGCTATTCCATCCGGTTTGCGTTTAGTTGGACCATCATTTTATTTTTCAACAGGACAATGACCCCAAACACACCTCCAGGCTGTGTAAGGGCTATTTGACCAAGAAGGAGAGTGATGAGGTGCTGCGCCAGATGACCTGGCCTCCACAGTCACCGGACCTGAACCCAATCGAGATGGTTTGGGGTGAGCTGGACCGCAGAGTGAAGGCAAAAGGGCCAACAAGTGCTAAGCATCTCTGGGAACTCCTTCAAGACTGTTGGAAGACCATTTCAGGTGACTACCTCTTGAAGCTCATCAAGAGTGTGCAAAGCAGTAATCAAAGCAAAAGGTGGCTACTTTTAAGAACCTAGAATATGACATATTTTCAGTTGTTTCACACTTTTTTGTTATGTATTAAATTCCACATGTGTTAATTCATAGTTTTGATGCCTTCAGTGTGAATCTAC
Organism: Rana kukunoris; assembly: GCA_029574335.1. NCBI lineage: Eukaryota > Metazoa > Chordata > Amphibia > Anura > Ranidae > Rana > Rana kukunoris. The sequence continues at coordinate 121,826,196 of CM056051.1, forward strand.
AATTTTCATAGTCATGAAAATAAAGAAAACTCTTGGAATGAGAAGGTGTGTCCAAACTTTTGGTCTGTACTGTATATATAACATTTCCACAGTAGCGCTCAAAAATAATTAGACCAAAATTCAAATGATGTCAAATTATAGAAGCCTGTCAATGTCCTGGGTGCAGTCACTGAGCGTGTGTGTAGGTGACTGGGGCACAACAGAACACAATTTCCTCAAAGTTTGCTGTACAGTCAGGACAGTAACAGATCCTGAGTGCAGTATAAAAGGACACTGACAGGCTTCTATCTCTATTTTATTCCCTATATGTGGAGTTTATAGCCAGTAAACTAAACGGAGTGTGGCGTTTGCAAGAGACTCCAATACACTTTGAGTGAATGGCAACAGCATTTGGTGAGTGCTTTTCTTAAGGGGGTTGATCCCCTGTTCATTACTGGTGGAGAATGTAGGTGTAATATTTACACACTATATATTTTTCTGCACTTTTAAAAAAAGGACTGCTTTTTATGTGTGGAATTGCAATATATTTCACTTTTTTGGGACATTCACATAGTTTTGGACATTATTTTATTTTAGACTAATTATTTTTGAGCACTACTGTGGAAATGTTATATATATGTTTGTGCATTTATTGATTTTTTTCACCTGATTGTTAATATGCTAATTAATGTATTTGGCTGGTTCATGGTCTCAGGACAGGAAGTGGTGCTACAGGAAGTAAGAGGTGGAAAAAAAAGGGCCTGTGAACATCCATGTGCTGAGGACACAAGGAACTGGTGGTTTTGTAGGACTTCATAACAGCATGATAACAAGGAAGGTCTGTGCCAGAAGAAACTTCACCTGAGGATATTGCTATCACAAGATTTTCTGCAATCACTTGTAGAATAGAGCCTGGGATCCTGGGCTGAGCTAAGTAACTTTAAGTAACTAGTAGCTATTCTTATTGTACACAGACTATTGTTCATACTCATTCTAGGTAGTGTGTGCATGCGTGTTGTATGTATATTTGTTAGTCTTGCATTGTATTCCTATAATTGTAAATAGTTTGTACAGAATTTTGTTTATTAAAGCACATTAATACATTACAGAGGTTTTATAGCTTTGTTGCTTTTACCACAAAGAAGTTCAACTGAAGTAGATCTATTTTCAGTGGTGGTCTGTTGCTTTGATGATCCGCACTCCAGTTATTGCTCTTAAATAATCTTCATTTTATTGTAAAGCCACCGTGTAAACGCAGATAAAATCAGTTGATGCGTTTCAGCCTATAAGCCCTTAGTCATGCTTAGTTAGGTATGTTTCTCCTTAATAAAAAGTTTTGGGTTTAGTAAGGGAGAGAAGCAGGCAGTAGCTGCAATTTGGTTTGCACTTCCTTCATGCTTAACGTTTTGAAATAAGAAGAAAGGCTGGCGTAGAACAAGACGTATTAAAAGAGCATATAGATGGGTCTTGCTATAAATAATGCATAAAACACAGGGCGACTAGTGCTGTGAATGCCAATGTAATAATGTACCAACGTCCCGATAATATGTTAATAAGAATTAAACTGGGCTAATGAAGTGGACTTTAGATGGTACAGATAGGTATAGTAAAAAACTATGGGTATATTTATTCATAATTTAATTTAATTCACAAGTAAAAAGCATACAAAAAGAGAACTGTAATACAATATCGGCATATTTAACACAGTACATACATAGGAAATATTACATAAAAGTTTACACCAGTGTGGGTATGTTAGTAGAAACGGACATGCAACACCAGAAAGTATATAAAAACTTTTAGAGCCTTAGAACTGGATTGAATATGCGGAGTAATGAGGATTGCTTTTACTCGCTTGTACTCAACATGTTTCCAGTTTAGAAATGATTCCTCAGGAGCATAACGATCTGGTGGTTTACAAAATATGACACAAACAAGAAAACATCAAAAACATATCAGATAGTACATAATAAAAAATATCAAAAAAACTAAACAAATATTATAAAATTAAAAACTGTTGTAAAATTGTTGGTAGTATATAGCAGACCAAGTAACACCTCCCAAGGAAGGGAAAAAAGAAGGAAGAGAATAAGAGTAAGAGAGAAAAAAAATATATTGTTTTTTATTTATTTTTTCTCTCTTACTCTTATTCTCCTGGGGTGTATTCCTTCCCTTCCTTGGGAGGTGTTACTTGGTCTGCTATATACTACCAACAATTGTCCAGCAGTTTTTAATTGTATAATATATATTTTTTTATGTTTTATTATGTACTAACTGATATGTTTTTGATGTTTTCTTGTTCGTGTCATATTTTGTAAACCACCAGATCGTTATGCTCCTGATGAAGCGGTTTTAAGCGCGAAATATGTTGAGTACAAGCGAGTAAAAGCAATCCTCATCACTCCGCATATTCAATCCAGTTCTAAGAAACTAAACGTTTTTATATACTTTCTGGTGTTGCATGTCCGTTTCGACTAACATACATACACTGGTGTAAACTTTTATGTAACATTTCCTATGTATGTACTGTGTTAAATATGCCGATATTGTATTACTATTTTCACAAAGTTCTCTTTTTGTATGCTTTTTACTTTTATGAATAAATATACCCATAGTTTTTTACTATACCGATCTGTACCGTCTAAAGTCCAGTTTAATTCCTAGTTACGTATTAAAAGAGCAGCTTGCAGTGGCTACTGAGTGTTTGCAAGACACTGCAAGCAAAGGATTTAAGAAGTAGGACACTCAAACCAACTCTTCCTCATAGTGAAGGTTCTGGTTCTCCTCTTTTCCTTCAGGTTTAATGCAATATCATGTTTGGGGAGGGCCATTTCTCATAACACTGTAAAAGAACACCACAATGTTAAGACAACTTAGGTATTTATATAATTTTCCTTAGTTTCATGTAACTAAAATAACAGTTCCAGCATTTGTCATTTTATTTATATAAAGACATAAGCAATGTAGATCAAATGTTTTATTATTTGCTTACATAGTTTTTTTTAAATATACATTTGTAGGAAACTAGTATAACAATCCAGTTCATTCAGTTCCAGTGTGTAACAGACCCCTGTTCTCAATACAAAAACATCAGTAATTGAAAAGCTAATATTTCTAAAAATAAAATCCACAGGTAAAGGGTTGGTTGGATGATTCCCTTTTTGTCAACATTTATGAGCAACACAGTTAGTGCAAAGTGTTATTTATTCTGCAAGCTTTTGGCAAGCAGCTGATCATACATTTTGGCTAGTAGAATGAAAAAAGTAAACCTTGGACTATTCGGTTTAAGGAGTTTTACAAGAAAAATATAACAATTTAATCTCTGCTACTGAACCCCTCCCCCACTTTTCACAGCTTTTATATTAAATGGATACTAAAGGTTTGTTTTAAAAAAAAAAAAAGCATATCATACTTACCTCCACTGTGCTGTTCGTTTTGCACAGAGTGGCCCTGATCGTCTTCTTCTGGTGTCCCACGGCGGCTCTCACAGCTCCTCCCCGCAAAGCTAACCCCCTCTGGGAAGCGCTCCCGTGTGATACACTCAGTGGCCATAGCCGCCAAGTGTATGAATCAGTCCCACCCCCGGCGTGCCACGTCATTGATTTGATTGACAACAGCGGGAGCCAATGGCTGCGCTGCTATCAATCATCCAATGAAGAGCCGACAAGAGCTGGAGGAAAGCAATGTGTGATCTCGCCCACGGAGATTTGGGGCTCAGGTAAGTGCAAGGTGACTGCCTTCGTGTTTTTTCACCTTAATGCATAGGGCTAATGCACACAAAGGCTTACAACCTCTTTAACTTAACATTTGAACCTGACAATTTAGATACATTGATGCTCAATGCACTTAGTAATATGCAAACTTTAGGACCCTTGTGGGAAAATTTATAGGAAAATCTGTAGTGCAGTGCAGGTTTTCCCTCACTGGGGAAAAAAACGAATCGCAGGTAAGATATTTCTGGGATCCACATTTGTTGTTGAGAGATTCCCCATTATATTACAGTTATGAATAAGCACTGATCCAGTGCGAAATGCGTCGGCTGTTCCTTGTTTCCACTGCTGTGACCCTATTTTTGTACATGCTGTCTATTGAATAAAAGACCACCCATCAGGTTTTGGAGTGCGGCTATCCATTTTTCTTGTCTTCATTTTGCTTAGTGCACCGCCAGCACCCTCGGTATCCTGCACCACCTGTAACCATTTAGTGATCCCACCTGGAGCGGTGACTCCTTTCTCTCTATATTACAGTTAGAACTTCACCTCATTTTATTTTTTAGTAGTTCACACTACTAAAATCGCTAAAAAATGAATTGCTGAACAGTCAAGCAGATAAAAAGGTGACTCCAAAAGCTACCCAAGGAGCCTGTCATAGCTATCAACAGCAGACAATTTGAGTGTTATGTAATCATGTGAGATTATTCAATACTGCATGCTAATTATGAATTATTCGATACTGCATGCTAATAGGAATCCATTTTCCTTTCTTGTCCACTGAGGAACACAGGAATTATTACACGGTTAGGGTATACTGCCACCTACAAAAGTAATGGACACTTGAAACAAAAAATAAATACAAATTTGACCAACACAGAGTAACCCTGTTCCCAACCATCATGGCTCAGTTTTATGCTAGTGTCGTCAGGGGGGTGGCCGTGTTTTCTTTAGCTCAGCTGTTTTATGTCTTATTGGAAGATTTTCTACTATCAACAGCGTTTGGTAGCTTTATACTGGATATGTTAAATTCTGGAAATCTTTCCAGTCAGCCACTGAGCGCAGTTTTTCCTAGTTTATGCTGGTGTTCTTTTTTTGAAAGCCCTAGACTTCTGAGAGATTCTCCAGTCATCTACAGTTAATTCGACCTGGATATGGAAATCCCAAACAACTCCCCAGTCAGCACAGATTCCTAGTTCTTTATCCATAGTGGTGTTCTCCCAGTAACACACCTTCAATTGGCAGTAACTACTTGTCCATGTTTCAGTTCACACAAGGCTCTGCTATTTAGGTAAAGCCAATATGTCTGGGGATTTCTTATGAATTCATCAGTCCAAAGCTGGGGCAATTTTCCTGTCCCAGTTTCTGCAACTCGCTGTTGCTAGTGATTACCAAGCTTATGCTGGGCTGAGTTTCTTGCTATTTGGTGCTACATATGTGACATTTACTGTAGCTGACCGGCCATTTTGTGGGAATTAAAATTCTCCTTTGCTTTCTGTTACTTTATGCATTTTGCAAGTTGGTCACATGTGGAACCTTCCTCTTCAATTTTGCTTGAGCTACACAAGGAAAACGGTTGCAGTGATATTTTTCTGTTCTCTTTCTTCTCCTCTGCACCTCATGATGCTTTTTTAAGCTTGCCAGGTAAATGTGGCACACTAACCTGGTAAGTCTCCTGGCAGATGTTCTGTGGGCATTGTAAGATTGTCAGGATCTTCTGTCCCAAGGACAGATTTGCCATCCTATTTTACAGATGCTGGCTTTAATGGCTTCACTAGGAAAGCTCTTTTTTTCTTTAGTGTATTTCTCAATCTGTGTTTCCTTTGACAGGTGGAAGAATACTTCCTTTGTGAACAGTTATTTTACACAGAATGCATGCTTCACTTGGTGGGAGTTTCAGGGCTTCAACCCTAGAGGTTTCTCTGTGGAATAAATCCTCTACTTTCTACAGTGGGGCCTGGACCAGTGTTTGGCACTTGGCACTTTCCAGGGTCAGGATTTTGCTTTATCTATTTTGTTTCAGAGACTGTTCACTCCTTGATTTATACCTTAGTACAATGAATCTTCATTGTAGCTTCTTCTGTTCATTCCCCTGTGACCCCATGAAATCTGAGTCAGTTTTTCTTTAAATTTCAAAGATTACCCACTAGAGACATTTCTATCTTTACGTTCACCCACAAGGTGGTGTTTCTTGTAGCCATCACTTCTGTGAAAAAAATGGGCTAAATTGGTGGCCTTTACTTGCAAGGGACTCTTACTGCTTTTGCATAGGGTTCAAAATGGTGTTGAGGTCAGGTACTTCCTTCTTATCTACGGTAGTTCTGGCTTTCACCTCAACCTGGAAATTGTTCACACATCCCTCTGGCTGCAGTTCCTCATAAGGAAAATTCCCTCCTTTTGAATGTGATTTTTGGCTTTGAGAGTCTATCTCCCTGCCACTACTTCTTCAGGAATACTGATTCCATCTGTGCCTCCTGTATCTCATAAGCATTCCACCCTTTCCTGTCAAGAAACACTTTCCTAGATCTGTAAGTGACTCTTGCTTTTTTTGGAAGTTTTACCAGGCAGATATTTTCCATCTTCAGGTGTTACTTCCTACAGGTGGCTCTTCAAACTACAAGCAGTCCCCAGTTTTCTGTTTTCTTCTTGGGTTTCTCAGCTTCTTGCCCCACCCCCCACTTATGGGCTGCTTTTGGATGTCCCAAGAGTCTAAAAATGAATGCGTCCCTTAAAGGGGGAGAAATAATTGTTTCACTTGCCGTAAAATTATTTTCTGGAGTCCATTGAAGGACACGGGTCCCTTCCCTTCACAAAACAAAGGCATGATGTATGTGGGTGGGGTATTCTATGCCGGGAAACTTTGTTGTCAGTGTCAATTTCTACCGTAGGCAGCATTACAACCAGAAAGTTTAAATTCCTGTGTTTCTCAATAGACTCAATAGGCCAAATTACAGGAAAATGTATTTTAAATTATGCATTAATTGCCTTAGTCCCCAATTTATAAGCACCTTTTCCTAAACCATCCTGCTGTGTAATGGATCAAAGTCAAAGTTTCCTCTATAAGCAAAGCTAATTTACTGCTCTGGGAAACAGACATTGTTCCTTGCATGTTACCTTCTTGGGTACTGGTCTTCTGACCACCACCATGATTTCTCCTGCCTCTGAGATCTTTGAAAGACATGGCCATTGAATTGCTGCTTCCACCAATAGGAGGTGTACATGTTAAGCAGACAGTCAGGTGGACACCCAAACAAGGACCCCAATAAGTAAACAGTAGAAGATAAGATGGATCATCATGTGACTTGGACTTCAGTTATGTAAAATGGCCTTTTGGATATATAAAGTCTTCATACCAGTGGGTAGTTAGAAGGGATCGGAAGTGGGCTGCTTATATCCTGGAGTTGGGCTTTAATATTTTTTTATCTCAGCCAAACACATATCAGCAACTCAATGCATTTAGACATCTAAATGTGGTGAAGATCACACCGAGTATCAAAATGGGGCAGAAAGGGGACTTAAGTGACTTTGAACGTGGCATGGTTGTTGGTCACAGACGTGCTGGTCTGAGTATGTCAAAAACTGCTGATCTAGGATTTTAATGCACAACCATCTCTAGGGTTTATAGAGAATGGTCTAAAAAAGAAAAAAATATCCAGTGAGCAGTAATTGTATGGATGAAAATGCCTTATTGATGTCAGAGATCAGGTTCAAGATGATAGAAAGGCAACAGTTACTCAAAAAACACTTGTTACGAACAACATATGCAGAATACTATCTCTTAATGCACCACACATAAAACCTTGAAGCACATGGGCTTACACCAGAAGACCACACTGGGTGCCACTCCCCAGTCAGCACAGATTCCTAGTTCTTTATCCATAGTGGTGTTCTCCCAGTAACACACCTTCAATTGGCAGTAACTACTTGTCCATGTTTCAGTTCACACAAGGCTCTGCTATTTAGGTAAAGCCAATATGTCTGGGGATTTCTTATGAATTCATCAGTCCAAAGCTGGGGCAATTTTCCTGTCCCAGTTTCTGCAACTCGCTGTTGCTAGTGATTACCAAGCTTATGCTGGGCTGAGTTTCTTGCTATTTGGTGCTACATATGTGACATTTACTGTAGCTGACCGGCCATTTTGTGGGAATTAAAATTCTCCTTTGCTTTCTGTTACTTTATGCATTTTGCAAGTTGGTCACATGTGGAACCTTCCTCTTCAATTTTGCTTGAGCTACACAAGGAAAACGGTTGCAGTGATATTTTTCTGTTCTCTTTCTTCTCCTCTGCACCTCATGATGCTTTTTTAAGCTTGCCAGGTAAATGTGGCACACTAACCTGGTAAGTCTCCTGGCAGATGTTCTGTGGGCATTGTAAGATTGTCAGGATCTTCTGTCCCAAGGACAGATTTGCCATCCTATTTTACAGATGCTGGCTTTAATGGCTTCACTAGGAAAGCTCTTTTTTTCTTTAGTGTATTTCTCAATCTGTGTTTCCTTTGACAGGTGGAAGAATACTTCCTTTGTGAACAGTTATTTTACACAGAATGCATGCTTCACTTGGTGGGAGTTTCAGGGCTTCAACCCTAGAGGTTTCTCTGTGGAATAAATCCTCTACTTTCTACAGTGGGGCCTGGACCAGTGTTTGGCACTTGGCACTTTCCAGGGTCAGGATTTTGCTTTATCTATTTTGTTTCAGAGACTGTTCACTCCTTGATTTATACCTTAGTACAATGAATCTTCATTGTAGCTTCTTCTGTTCATTCCCCTGTGACCCCATGAAATCTGAGTCAGTTTTTCTTTAAATTTCAAAGATTACCCACTAGAGACATTTCTATCTTTACGTTCACCCACAAGGTGGTGTTTCTTGTAGCCATCACTTCTGTGAAAAAAATGGGCTAAATTGGTGGCCTTTACTTGCAAGGGACTCTTACTGCTTTTGCATAGGGTTCAAAATGGTGTTGAGGTCAGGTACTTCCTTCTTATCTACGGTAGTTCTGGCTTTCACCTCAACCTGGAAATTGTTCACACATCCCTCTGGCTGCAGTTCCTCATAAGGAAAATTCCCTCCTTTTGAATGTGATTTTTGGCTTTGAGAGTCTATCTCCCTGCCACTACTTCTTCAGGAATACTGATTCCATCTGTGCCTCCTGTATCTCATAAGCATTCCACCCTTTCCTGTCAAGAAACACTTTCCTAGATCTGTAAGTGACTCTTGCTTTTTTTGGAAGTTTTACCAGGCAGATATTTTCCATCTTCAGGTGTTACTTCCTACAGGTGGCTCTTCAAACTACAAGCAGTCCCCAGTTTTCTGTTTTCTTCTTGGGTTTCTCAGCTTCTTGCCCCACCCCCCACTTATGGGCTGCTTTTGGATGTCCCAAGAGTCTAAAAATGAATGCGTCCCTTAAAGGGGGAGAAATAATTGTTTCACTTGCCGTAAAATTATTTTCTGGAGTCCATTGAAGGACACGGGTCCCTTCCCTTCACAAAACAAAGGCATGATGTATGTGGGTGGGGTATTCTATGCCGGGAAACTTTGTTGTCAGTGTCAATTTCTACCGTAGGCAGCATTACAACCAGAAAGTTTAAATTCCTGTGTTTCTCAATAGACTCAATAGGCCAAATTACAGGAAAATGTATTTTAAATTATGCATTAATTGCCTTAGTCCCCAATTTATAAGCACCTTTTCCTAAACCATCCTGCTGTGTAATGGATCAAAGTCAAAGTTTCCTCTATAAGCAAAGCTAATTTACTGCTCTGGGAAACAGACATTGTTCCTTGCATGTTACCTTCTTGGGTACTGGTCTTCTGACCACCACCATGATTTCTCCTGCCTCTGAGATCTTTGAAAGACATGGCCATTGAATTGCTGCTTCCACCAATAGGAGGTGTACATGTTAAGCAGACAGTCAGGTGGACACCCAAACAAGGACCCCAATAAGTAAACAGTAGAAGATAAGATGGATCATCATGTGACTTGGACTTCAGTTATGTAAAATGGCCTTTTGGATATATAAAGTCTTCATACCAGTGGGTAGTTAGAAGGGATCGGAAGTGGGCTGCTTATATCCTGGAGTTGGGCTTTAATATTTTTTTATCTCAGCCAAACACATATCAGCAACTCAATGCATTTAGACATCTAAATGTGGTGAAGATCACACCGAGTATCAAAATGGGGCAGAAAGGGGACTTAAGTGACTTTGAACGTGGCATGGTTGTTGGTCACAGACGTGCTGGTCTGAGTATGTCAAAAACTGCTGATCTAGGATTTTAATGCACAACCATCTCTAGGGTTTATAGAGAATGGTCTAAAAAAGAAAAAAATATCCAGTGAGCAGTAATTGTATGGATGAAAATGCCTTATTGATGTCAGAGATCAGGTTCAAGATGATAGAAAGGCAACAGTTACTCAAAAAACACTTGTTACGAACAACATATGCAGAATACTATCTCTTAATGCACCACACATAAAACCTTGAAGCACATGGGCTTACACCAGAAGACCACACTGGGTGCCACTTCTGTCAGCTAAGAATAGGTAACTAAGGCTAAAATTTACACAGGCCCACCAAAATTGCACAATAGAAGATTGGAAAAATGTTGCCTGGTATGATGCATCTCGATTTCAGCTGCGACATTCAGATGGTAGGGTCAGAATTTGGCATAAACAACATGAAACCATGTATCCATCCTGCCTTGTATCAATGGTTCAGGCTGGTGAAGGTGGTGTTATGGTGTGGGGATATTTTCTTCACACACTTTGGGGCCCTTAGTACCAATTAGGCATCATTTAAACACCACGGCCTACCTGAGTATTGTTGTTGACCATGTCCGTCCCTTTATATGACTACAGTGTACCAATCTTCTGATGGCTACTTCCAGCAGGATATTGCACAAAGCTCAAATCATCTCAAACTGGTTTCTTGAACATGACAATGAGGTCACTGTATTCTAATGGCCTCCACAGTCACCAGATCTCAATCCAATAGAGCACCTTTGGGATGTTGTGGAATGGGAGATTCGCAACGTAGATGTGCAACCGACAAATCTGCAGCAACTGTGTGATGCTAGCAGGTCAATATGGACCAAAATCTCTGGGAAATGTTTCCAACACCTTGTTGAATCTATACCACAAAGAATCAAGGCAGTTCTGAAGGCAAGAGGGGGGGTCCAACCCGGTACTAGCAAGGTGTACCTAATAAAGTGGCCTTGAAAGTATATATTTAATAATATATATATATATATATATATATATATATATATATATATATATATATATATATTGCCCATGTAACTTTTAATTTAATGCGTCTTCCCTATCCACTATGTGGCATTGTGATATTCCACAGGACCAGTTATTGCCCCTGGCTACTGACTGTGCCAGACTCCCTTATACCGCACTAGAAAAGTGACTTGTTACTATACAAAACAGTGCAACATCTTTTCCAATTTGCATAAGTCTGCCATATTATTAAAAAAAAAAAAAGCACGTTTGGTTTATGAAACTAACACAACTGACTTTCACCCTGGATTGGATTGGGCTAACTTCCACTACCCTTGACAGGCCTGTTTCAATTCTGACATTTGGCACTCAGCAGGACCCATAGCAATGTTCTTAAAATGGAATCATTACAGGTATGTACATGCAATAATAAAAAACAAAATAACAGCATGGACACAGAGACACAATAAAAATGAGTGTGCTTATCCCATCAACATAAGCGAGTAGTTAAAAGATACAGGAATTGAAGTATGGTGTACAATTGTGGCAATCAAGTGAATGATTGTGTCTATTGTGGATACCCCTTTTTGGGTTTATGTTACCATTGGAGACGGTGGTGTGGTTTTTATGGTTTATACATGCCCCTTTAAGTCTCTGATGTATGACAATGTATTTCTTACATCATTTAATTACTTTTAATTCATAGAAAGCATTCCTAAAGGTCAAATATACATACTGTTTTAGAGCCTGGGTACAGCATGTGTGCACATTTGTGATTTTTTTACGTTTTATTTATTTTTTGTTAATGGATTTTTGCATTAAGGAAAGGAACAATTGAATTAAATGCATTCAAATATGTGCATTAGTAGAAGAAAATGATGCAAGCAAAATCCCCCAATGCACTTGTAAAAAGTAAGCTCTATTTAAGCTGCATCAAAGAGCTTTGGCGGGGTGCAAGTGTAAAGGTCTTTAGAATCCTTGCTTTATAACCTCTATGAGTGGGCCCTATTATCTTTATAAATATACTGGTTATTACAGATAAAATAATGTAAGGGGAGGTGATAAAACAGGCCATTTCATTTCTTTAGTAGGTAATCGGTTAAGGAATATTCATGACCAGTGAACACAATGAAAGCAAGTATATATAGATATAAAATTAGATAAGATATTGACATACTATGAATTGAAAAGCTAAAATGCAATGTTATCTGATGATTTCTGCCACTTTATAAGTTATTGCTTTACTTTAGAATGGCACTAAGCTGATTCTTTGCTGATGATGGTAAGGGTTTATACCCTTTAAGTGGGAATAAAAATCTGCATCAATATTGCTCTCTTTTTTTTTTCTCTCTCTCTCTCTATATATACAGACATATATACAATACAGGTAATTGTCCTGTTGAAAACAGAATAGTATAGAGTATCCTAATGAAATCTGAACGTTTTCAATTAGAGTTAAATATTGTTTTGAGTTAATAGGTCTATGAATAACTGTATTTGCTCAGGGAAACAGTGAAACACGTACAGTAGTCAGTAACACGTTTACTTTGCCAAAAGTGATGGCAGTAACTTCTTAATCAGTACACTGATTTAACAAACAGTGTTGTTGGTGCATTTGCTATTGGTTAGTGCATGGTGTGACGGTCCCATTACTGTAGCCACGGACACATGGTTATATAGACAGGACTTTGTTTTTTCATCTCGTTACAAGGTTTGATACCTGTGAAGCTTTTGGTTCTATGATACAAAATAGAATGTTGGGCACAATAAAATTCCATGTAATTATATCACAAATGTTTCAGAATTGCCATAAAATTCTGCTGTCAGCTAATCATAAGGAGTTCATTTTTTTAAAGGCCAGACACTTCCAAGCAGTTACATACTATAGATCCTTTATATACCTTATTTCCCGTGGTCACTTCTTAAGATACCTTTGGTAATATGTTTGTGTATGGGATGTCACTAAAGGTAGAAACTGCCTTTTCTTGACAGGTCTGGCACTCCATTATATGTGTTGGCTGCAGTCCATCTTAGCTTGATGACCAGCCATATAATGCACTTTGCGCTGGGTTTCCCATTCAGTCTAATTGCTTTTAATTTCCTTTATAAATGCGTGTCCTCTTCTTCTTCTAAATCCTCTCTTGTTAGGTTGTCCAGTGGAACAATCCAGCTGTCTCCAAGTTCTCCATTAGGGCCACCCTTCTTCTCTTGCATCTCTGGAGCAGTCTCCATGACTTCCAGGGTTGGGTTATCATGGTAACCATTTTCCATGGTCTGGAGCTCTTCAGTGAGTCTCTAGAAAAAGTAAAAATAATATGTAATCCTATGATCCAACACATTTTATATTGAGAGAATACATTCTTGGGCTGATTTACTAACGGAGTTCAGAATCTTCATGTCATAAATTGTATAAATATTTACTTGGATAATACAATCATGTAAAAAACAAAATCATGCTTTTCCTACATCATTCATCTGACCATGATTGGGCATTCAAAGTGAACAGAAACTTGCTTTCCATGCACACATGCACATTGATAACCAAAGGGAATATCCACACAATATATCGAGTGAACATTCTCTCCTCTTTTAGTAAATCCCTGTACATGCGAGCCAAATGTCAGAAGACATTGTCAAGATAAAAAAAAAAAAACATCCGACATTTGGCCCATGTGTATGTCAGCCAGTCCGAAGGAAGCCAGTCGAGCATGCTGGAAAACCAGCGGCTGACCGGAGTGTTTTGCCGGGGGGGGGCTTCCCCCTGTCAGAACACAACAGCTGAGCGGGGAGATATACTAAACTATAGTAATGTTGGATTGTTAGTAGAGCGGCTCCGACCAGAGCCGACAGGCCCGCCCCCGGCGGGTTGAGCAAAGAAAAAACGCATGAACAAGGCTTAAATCGCCCTCACTGTGTCTTTTGCAGCACTTGGTAATGGATGATATGTGGGCTATGTAATTATAAAAGACAAGACAAGACAGGAAACAGATCACTCAATTAGCTGTCTACTGTCTTGTTCAGAGCTCCCTCCAGTGGCGAGCAGTTTCTTGGTCAGCACCAGCTGTAAGGGACAATGACAGCTTAAACTATATTTCCACTTTTGGAGTCAAATTTGAGAAAACTTCACTATATGTTTGTTTTGTGTTCCCATTTATACAGCATACACAAAAAAAAAAAAAAAAAAAATACCTTTCATGGGTTTTTCAGGAGGTGGTGTCATGGCTGACTCCAAGTTTTCTTTTAACAATGTCACAGCGAGTGTCTGTCCCAAGTCTGTCTTCATTAACATACAATGCAAGAAGAATAGCCCCTAATCCTTTAACCCTCTCTTAGGATAGACACTGTTCAAACCTAGTTACAATTGCCTGCACAGTACAGGCAGGGTTAATTATGGCAAACACAGATGTTAAAGGGGTTTTTAAGGTACTTTTTTTCCCCTAAATAGCTTCCTTTACCTTAGTGCAGTCCTCCTTCACTTACCTCATCCTTCCATTTTGCTTTTAAATGTCCTAATTTCTTCTGAGAAATGCTCACTTCCTGTTCTTCTGTCTGTAACTCCACACAGTAATGCAAGGCTTTTTCCCTGGTGTGGAGAAAGCCTCTTGAGGGGGGAGGGGGCGAGCAGGCAAGTCAGGACACTCTCTACTTTGCAGATAGCGAAAGGAGCTGTGTGTTAGTGGGTGTCCTGACACTCCTGCTCGCCCCCGCCCCCTCCTCCTCAAGAGGCTTTATCCACACCAGGGAGAAAGCCTTGTATTACTGTGTGTAGTTACAGACAGAAAAACAGGAAGTCAGGATTTCTTAGAAGAAATAAGGACATTTAAAAGCAAAATCGAAGGATGAGGTAAGCGAAGGAGGACTGCACTAAAGTAAAGGAAGATATTTAGGGAAAAAAAATTACCTTTACAACCCCTTTAAGCCCCCTCATAATTAACTATAAAACTGTATGATTCTTCCTTGCAGAATAGAGATTCTAAAAAAGGTAAGCTGTATTTTTTTTATATTTTGTTTAAGTTATGCTATGTGAATTGGGACATGTTACAAATATCAAGTAGGTGTTATTGCAATTCGGCTGCAAAAAAGGAAATACAATTTAAGGATCTCCAGTGAAAATGCACTTGACATGCACAAGTACATCACATACAATAAAACAAGTAAAAATCAAATCCAAACTAAACAATAATATGTAATGCTTAAACCTGTTTTGAGCTGTGAGGAATGGAAGGCAATTGTCGTCGTCTGCCACTGTTTAGTGCATTTTTGCACATTGCTCTCTATAAAAGCCCAGCTCTATCACAAAGTTTTTACATTTTATTTTTGAACACAGTAGGATAAAGTGGAGATAGAAAAAGGACACTTCCCCACCACCTTATTCCTTGGTCACTGCTAAAGAAAATGAACAAATATCTCCCCAAAGACAAAAATTCACTGTTGTAGGGCTACATCAGAGTCTAAAATTGGAACTGCTACATAGTAAGCTGGATGTATGTTTATTATTAGTGATAGTTACTTTTGGGGGATCCAAACCGGGGAGCTTTTGAGGACATACAGGAGAAGTTGCAATAGTGTCATTTTTTTATTTCAATCTTCTTAATAAGTTTTCAAATAAACAGGCTTCCCTAGCAAAAAAGGATAAATTCCAAGTGCCTGCTGTGTTATTTTGTTGAGTACGGTAAAGACACATAACATCCATATGATTTTATTTTATCTACAGTAACTCCTTTAGGGGTGCACACCTGAGGATTGATAGGCTCTTGCATATAGAATCAAATAATATTGAATTAAAAGGTAAAACAAAGTTTCCACATTCAATAGTACCAAGTGACCACAAAAAAAATGTACATACAAGAAGGAAAGATAAAAAAGAGAAGTAGAGTGTCAAATAGACTTTTATTAAATTATAGGGGTAGGGTCATGCAGTTTATTTATTTTTTACCATTACAAGTAGTGAAGACTGATTTAGGGGCCACAGTCCATTATTGATATGGAAAACTTGATGTCCAAGAATTTGACAATTTCCTTCCTGCAGCCCTTATTTTTTATTATTTGCACACATGCTAATATACACATTTTAGACCTAATGATTACTTAATACCTCCAAAACAGAGCAACTGGGGGCATTTGCTACTTGGTAGGTCACTAGATAATTGCAATACTGTTTATGAAATATATATTTAGTAAAAAAAAATACACTTATGCCACGTACACGCGACCGTTTTTCATGTCATACAAAAAAACAACGTTTTTCTCGACGTGATTTGTCGTGATTCCTCTCAAGCCTGCCTTGCATACACACGTTCATTAAAAAAAAAAGTTTGAGCAAAGCGCGTTGACGTACGACAACACGTACAACGGCACTATAAAGGGGAAGTTCCATTCGAATGGTGCCACCCTTTAGGCTGCTTTTGCTAATTTCCCCGTTATTGCCGCAAGTGATTTTAAATGACTTTTTTTCCTTCAGAAATGACACTTTGTGCAGGGACCATTTTTAAGCATGGGAAACATGCGCTACTTCACAGGCATACTATACATCCCCCTAGGTACAAAATTTAAAGGAATATTTCACTTTCTTTCTCGTACATCACGGGACACAGAGCGGCATATTCATTACTATATGGGTTATATGGAGTACCTTCAGGTGTGGACACTGGCAATCTCAAACAGGAAGTCCCCTCCCTATATAACCCCCTCCCCTAGAGGGAGTCCCTCAGTTTTTTCGCCAGTGTCTTAGGTGTTGGTCACGGAATAGCTTTGCTCCACATCCTTGGGATTAAGGGCGGGCTAACCGGATCTGTCCAAGGAGCCTCAGTGCCAAAGTGGACAGTACCCGGGCCCCAAACCGTGGGGTTTTGCCTATAATGCTCCTCTTTGGAGGGCTGGACCCTGGGCCCAGGACTTGGAGTTCGTAAAGACCATAAGTTCCTCTTTGCCAGGGTGCTATATAGTAAATAGGGTGTGCTGCGCTGCTAAAATTAATACATCAATAGTGAAGGTGATAACAAAATGTGCATTGAGTGCAAAAAAATTGTATATAAAAAACCAACACCAAGTGTTCCAATGTATGACAAAATCATATGAGAAAACAAACTGAATTGACAAAGTTCGTAAAAAGCTCCAGGGAAAAATCAAAGTTCAGTGAGTTCAGAGAAATATCCCAAGTAGGGGATTGAGATACTGCAGGACAGAAGAGAGCCTCCACCTCCACCTCTTATAGTAAATCTGCTTACCAGATAGATAATAATCGTGAGCATCAACAGCACAGCAGGCTGGATTGCCTTAACGGGTATTAAAGTGGAATCCTGTGTGTATCTCCAAGCTTGGTCTCAATGCGGCTGGATCCCAGAAAAACAATCACTCCCAGAGTGTAGCCAAGGGAAGAGAAAGGAAGCCAACATAGAGTAGTAACATTTTAAAAGTTTAATAAAAGAAATTCGATTGCACTTACAAAAAACGAATCCTTTGGAAGCATATAAATAGTAAGCCGGCCGGCTCTCACAATCCGCCCGTCCTTCCGGATGGTCGTGAGGATAAAAACAATGGTGTCGTCAGCACGCCGTTCCTCCCTACGCCGTTTCGTCCAATAGCAGACTTCATCCAGGGGCCTGGATGAAGTCTGCTATTGGACGAAACGGCGTAGGGAGGAACGGCGTGCTGACGACACCATTGTTTTTATCCTCACGACCATCCGGAAGGACGGGCGGATTGTGAGAGCGGCTTACTATTTATATGCTTCCAAAGGATTCGTTTTTTGTAAGTGCAATCGAATTTCTTTTATTAAACTTTTAAAACGTTACTACTCTATGTTGGCTTCCTTTCTCTTCCCTTGGCTACACTCTGGGAGTGATTGTTTTTCTGGGATCCAGCCGCATTGAGACCAAGCTTGGAGATACACACAGGATTCCACTTTAATACCCGTTAAGGCAACCCAGCCTGCTGTGCTGTTGATGCTCACGATTATTATCTATCTGGTAAGCAGATTTACTATAAGAGGTGGAGGTGGAGGCTCTCTTCTGTCCTGCAGTATCTCAATCCCCTACTTGGGATATTTCTCTGAACTCACTGAACTTTGATTTTTCCCTGGAGCTTTTTACGAACTTTGTCAATTCAGTTTGTTTTCTCATATGATTTTGTCATACATTGGAACACTTGGTGTTGGTTTTTTATATACAATTTTTTTGCACTCAATGCACATTTTGTTATCACCTTTACTATTGATGTATTAATTTTAGCAGCACAGCACACCCTATTTACTGTTTATATTTTGTTCATCTGACATTTGTGCTGCAGCAGCATTCACGTTTATCTTTATGTAAAATCGTTTGGTTTTGCCACCAATCCAATTTTTATTTTCATTAGACCTGCGCAGTATTTTCCACTGTTTTTCAGGGTGCTATATAGGTCCAGGACAGTGGGTACCTTCATAGGACCCCAGGGCCTGAAGGTCTAGTACGCTACCCACGGAGATGGGAGAAGATTGGATCGTTTTGCTAGACAAACATCCTGCAGCATGGAGCAGGTAAGAGGGGAGCCTGCGGGACTTGGTTCGACAGCAGGCTCTCCGGGGGAACCTAAAAGGGGGGTAGCCTAAGTATGCTCTGCATTGGCAACCTTGCTCACTATGTCTGAGTAGACAGGATGATCTTATTCCCCCATCACTAGGTTCCCCTGTCTAAGAAACAATTGTGTTTGCTAGCTACCTGCTGCTTTCTTCCTAGGGCTAGTAAGGACCCCTATGGGGCCTTTTGGAGAGTCCTACCTGGCCGGGGGTTTGATTCTGCCGCCTGGACTGCAGTCCTGGGTCTCCAGCAGCGCGGCTCCTCCATGTACTTCCTGCTCCGGCATACGCGCGCGCACGTCTTATAGACGTTTTCGCGCCGCTCGGAGGGGAGGGCGGGGGGGGGGGCGTGCCTGCAGCGTCATGAGGGGGCGCGCCTTGTGTGCTGTTATAGATCAGCAGGCTATAGTCAGTGCTCAGTCTGAGGCTGATCTGAAAGGGAGAGGACGCAGAGCGGCAGAACAGTGACTCCCGGTGGCGGAAGAGGGGTAGTACATGCTGGACTTGGTTCCAATGCTTTTCTGTTAAGCCAAAAAATCCCCCTTTTCTTTCTCGTACATCACGGGACACAGAGCGGCATATTCATTACTATATGGGTTATATGGAGTACCTTCAGGTGTGGACACTGGCAATCTCAAACAGGAAGTCCCCTCCCTATATAACCCCCTCCCCTAGAGGGAGTCCCTCAGTTTTTTCGCCAGTGTCTTAGGTGTTGGTCACGGAATAGCTTTGCTCCACATCCTTGGGATTAAGGGCGGGCTAACCGGATCTGTCCAAGGAGCCTCAGTGCCAAAGTGGACAGTACCCGGGCCCCAAACCGTGGGGTTTTGCCTATAATGCTCCTCTTTGGAGGGCTGGGCCCAGGACTTGGAGTTTGTAAAAACCATAAGTTCCTGTTTGCCAGGGTGCTATATAGGTCCAGGACAGTGGGTACCTTCATAGGACCCCAGGGCCTGAAGGTCTACTACGCTACCCACGGAGATGGGAGAAGATTGGATCGTTTTGCTGGACAAACATCCTGCAGCATGGAGCAGGTAAGGGGGAGCCTGCGGGACTTGGTTCGACAGCAGGCTCTCCGGGGTAACCTAAAAGGGGGGTAGCCTAAGTATGCTCTGCATTGGCAACCTTGCTCACTATGTCTGAGAAAGACAGGATGATCCCTTTTTCCCCCATCACTAGGTTCCCCTGTCTAAGAATGGTGTTGCTAGCTAACCTGCTGCTTTCTTCCTAGGACTGGTAAGGATCCCTATGGGGCCTTTTGGAGAGTCCTACCTGGCCGGGGGTTTGAATCTGCCGCCTGATACTGCAGTCCTGGGTCTCCAGCAGCGCGGCTCCTCCATGGTCCTCCTGTTCCGGCATACGTGCGCGCGCACGTCTTATAGACGTTTTTCGCGCCGTTCGGAGAGAAGGGCGGGGGGGGCGTGCCTGCAGCGTCATACAGGGGCGCGCCTTGTGCTGTTATAGATCAGCAGGCATTGTCAGTGCTCAGTCTGAGGCTGATCTCAGAGGGAGAGGACGCAGAGCGGCAGAACAGTGACTCCCGGTGGCGGAAGAGGGGTAGTACATGCTGGACTTTGTTCCAATGCCTTTTTTGTTAAGCCAAGAAATTCCCCTTTTTGCAGCAGGTTGGAGGCTGGCAAACTAAGTTTGGGGTCACTGTATGTTTGAAAAAAAAAAAAAAAAAGAAAGACTTATAGGCAGCTCCCCATCAATATCTTGGAGATCAGAGCTGCTCGCCTAGCCCTTCTGGCATGGACCTCCAGATTA
This sequence comes from Rana kukunoris, assembly GCA_029574335.1. NCBI lineage: Eukaryota > Metazoa > Chordata > Amphibia > Anura > Ranidae > Rana > Rana kukunoris. The sequence continues at coordinate 121,846,426 of CM056051.1, forward strand.
CAGGGGTTCCCGGTGAGAATCCAGTCAGACAATGCCACAGCGGTGGCATACATAAACCACCAAGGGGGAACCAGGAGTCAGGCCACTCAGAGGGAGGTGAGCTTGATTTTTCAGTGGGCAGAGGTTCATGTACCCTGCATTTCGGCGATATTCATTCCCGGAGTGGACAACCTGCAGGCAGACTTCTTAAGTCGCCAGAGTCTGTTGCCAGGGGAGTGGTCTCTGCATCCCCAGGTCTTTCAGACAATCTGCCAGAGGTGGGGAATGCCAGACGTAGATATAATGGCATCCAGGTTCAACAAGAAACTAGACAGGTTCGTGTCTCGAGCGAGGGACCCTATGGCCTGCGGAACCGATGCGTTGGTTTGCCCTTGGCATCAATTCAAACTTCTATATGCATTCCCTCCGCTACAGTTACTTCCTCGCCTGTTGCGCAGGATCAGAGTGGAGCACAAGCCGGTCATTCTAGTAGCTCCAGCTTGGCCCCGGAGGACATGGTACTCACTAGTCCTGAAGATGGCAGTGGGAGACCCTTGGACTCTTCCTCTACGACCAGACCTACTCTCACAAGGCCCGATCCTCCACCCTACATTACAACGTCTAAATTTGACGGCCTGGAGGCTGAATCCCTGATTCTCAGGGGTAGAGGTCTGTCTAGGCAGGTAATTCCTACCCTGATTAGGGCTAGAAAGCCGGCCTCCAGGGTGATTTATTACAGGGTGTGGAGGAACTACGTAGGCTGGTGTGAATCCAAGAGATGGAATTCCCGCAAATATACCATTGATAGGGTGTTAAGTTTTCTCCAGCTAGGAGTGGATAAAGGCCTGGCATTGAGCCCAATCAAGGGACAGATTTCAGCTCTGTCAGTGTGGTTTCAGAGGCCGCTGGCCACCCACTCGCTGGTAAAGACCTTCATACAGGGGGCCTTGCGTATTAATCCTCCTGTCAAGTCACCAATTTGTCCATGGGACTTAAATCTTGTCCTGTCCACTCTACAGAAACAACCCTTTGAGCCGTTGGCTGAGATTCCTTTAGTCTTACTGACAAGAAAGTTGGTTTTCTTGGTCGCCATAGTTTCGGCCAGGAGAGTGTCAGAATTAGCAGCCTTATCGTGTAAGGAACCATATCTCGTTCTACATAAGGACAGGGCAGTTCTCCGGCCCCATCCTTCCTTTCTACCAAAGGTTATATCCAATTTTCACTTGAACCAGGATTTGGTACTTCCATCCTTCTTTCCAAAACCCACATCTAGAAAGGAGGGGTTGCTGCATACCTTGGATATTGTCCGGGCCATGAAGGCCTATCTTAAAGCTACAGAAAAGATCCGGAAAACAGATGTGTTGTTCGTTCTACCAGATGGCCCCAAGAAGGGGCAGGCAGCTGCAAAATCCACCATCTCGAGATGGATTAGACAATTAATCATTCAAGCCTACGGTTTGAAGAGGTTGCCTCCTCCTTTGTCGGTAAAGGCCCATTCTACCAGGGCCATGGGCGCCTCCTGGGCAGCACACCATCAGATCTCTATGGCTCAGATATGCAAGGCGGCGACGTGGTCATCAGTCCACACGTTTACAAAGTTTTATCAACTAGATGTGAGAAGGAATGCGGATTCTGCCTTTGGACAGGCAGTACTACAGGCTGCAGTTTAAGATCCTCGGGATCAGAGGCACCCTTGGTTGTAAAAAAGAAAAAAGAAAAAAAAAAAGTTTTTTCTTGACTAAGTTGGAATTATTATTATTTGGGTATACCTCTAAATTGAATCCTTCTTTGGAAGATGTCTACCTCCCCTCATTAAAGCATTGCTTTCGGACATCCCATATAGTAATGAATATGCCGCTCTGTGTCCCGTGATGTACGAGAAAGAAAAAGGGATCTTTAAATACAGCTTACCTGTAAAATCCTTTTCTTGGAGTACATCACGGGACACAGAGCTCCCACCCCTCTTTTGGGGAAACATTTTGGGAGGCATACTGCTTGCTACAAAACTGAGGGACTCCCTCTAGGGGAGGGGGTTATATAGGGAGGGGACTTCCTGTTTGAGATTGCCAGTGTCCACACCTGAAGGTACTCCATATAACCCATATAGTAATGAATATGCCGCTCTGTGTCCCGTGATGTACTCCAAGAAAAGGATTTTACAGGTAAGCTGTATTTAAAAATCCCTTTTTTGCAACAGGTTGGAGGCTGGCAAACTAAGTTTGGGGTCGCTGTATGTTTTAAAAAAAAAAAAAAAAAAAAAGAGGACAGATTTCAGCTCTGTCAGTGTGGTTTCAGAGGCCGCTGGCCACCCACTCGCTGGTAAAGACCTTCATACAGGGGGTCTTGCGTATTAATCCTCCTGTCAAGTCACCAATTTGTCCATGGGACTTAAATCTTGTCCTGTCCACTCTACAGAAACAACCCTTTGAGCCGTTGGCTGAGATTCCTTTAGTTTTACTGACAAGAAAGTTGGTATTCTTGGTCGCCATAGTTTCGGCCAGGAGAGTGTCAGAGTTGGCAGCCTTATCGTGTAAGGAACCATATCTCATTCTACATAAGGACAGGGCAGTTCTCCGGCCCCATCCTGCCTTTCTACCAAAGGTTATATCCAATTTTCACTTGAACCAGGATTTGGTACTTCCATCCTTCTTTCCGAAACCCACATCTAGAAAGGAGGGGTTGCTGCATACCTTGGATATTGTCCGGGCCATGAAGGCCTATCTTAAAGCTACAGAAAAGATCCGGAAAACAGATGTGTTGTTCGTTCTACCAGATGGCCCCAAGAAGGGGCAGGCAGCTGCAAAATCCACCATCTCGAGATGGATTAGACAATTAATCATTCAAGCCTACGGTTTGAAGAGGTTGCCTCCTCCTTTGTCGGTAAAAGCCCATTCTACCAGGGCCATGGGCGCCTCCTGGGCAGCACACCATCAGATCTCTATGGCTCAGATATGCAAGGCGGCGACGTGGTCATCAGTCCACACGTTTACAAGGTTTTATCAACTAGACGTGAGAAGGAATGCGGATTCAGCCTTTGGGCAGGCAGTACTACAGGCTGCGGTTTAAGATCCTCGGGATCAGGGGCACCCTTGGTTGTAAAAAAAAAAAAAAAAAAGTTTTTCTTGACTAAGTTGGATTTATTATTATTATTTGAGTTAAATCTCTTTTGAGAAGATGTCTCCCTCCCCTCATTAAAGCATTGCTTTCGGACATCCCATATAGTAATGAATATGCCGCTCTGTGTCCCGTGATGTACGAGAAAGAAAAAGGGATTTTTAAATACAGCTTACCTGTAAAATCCTTTTCTTGGAGTACATCACGGGACACAGAGCTCCCACCCCTCTTTTGGGGAACATTTTTGGGAGGCATACTGCTTGCTACAAAACTGAGGGACTCCCTCTAGGGGAGGGGGTTATATAGGGAGGGGACTTCCTGTTTGAGATTGCCAGTGTCCACACCTGAAGGTACTCCATATAACCCACATAGTAATGAATATGCCGCTCTGTGTCCCGTGATGTACTCCAAGAAAAGGATTTTACAGGTAAGCTGTATTTAAAAATCCCTTTTTTATTGTTTCACTTTAAGCATTATTAAATTCACTACTCCCAAAATACATTGATACATGTCCCCTGGGGCAGAACCCAGATCCCCAAACACTTTTTAGGACAATAACTTGCATATTAGCCTTTAAAATTAGCGTTTTAGATTTCTCCCATAGCCTTTTACAGGATGTTCTGCGGCTTTTCGAATTTGCCGCAAACACCTCAATTTGTTCGCTGTTCGTCGAAGCTCATCCCTACTTATCTTATCTGGTCACATTAAAGCAGACCTTCACAATACTAAAACACTTATTTCCTCTTGCCTTCTCCCCCTCCCTCTGTCACATTAGGATATTATTTATTTCCTAACTGCATACTGTATAGTTTTTGTGTTAGGTGAGAATCACATTTGTGTCACTAATCCCCTGGATTCTATATGGACACTGGTGTGCCACAGGGCTTCAGGCCACTGCAAAGTCATGCAGCACATCTGTACACAAACAGGATATTTTTGGACTAACCCACTGAAGGGACAAATGTATATCTGAACTAGGGTCCAATAGAATGATTTTGGATTTTCCACATGTAGGAGTAAATACAGAAATTATTTAAAATTTGTAATGCTGTGCAGAGGGAAGGACAAGGACCTTGTAGAAAAGGGATGAGGTTATTATATATGGCAAGGAGTTTATCTAATTTGCCCACTGGTCAACCTTAACACGAGGGGTACTGCAAAGGGCCTCTGCAATTGGCTCCATTAACAGTGAAAGCAAGGCTGGTGACAGGGGGCTCCTTTGTCTTGTACCTCTTTTAATTGCAAAGAGTTTGAACAGATTCCCATATATTCTTACATTGCCTGATCACTTGGATCATATTGCTCCAATCAAATAAATCAAGCACCTTTTTAACCCCAAAGGTTAAAGGGAATGTATAGTTGTTTTATATTTGCTATATTTATTTAATATGGTCAAGACTAAAAAGTCAGATTTTTACAAAATATATCTTTAGTTAGGTGAATTTTAAATATTTTGCATTCCTATTTTCAGCTAACGGATGGAGCTTCAGGCTTCTAGTCATGTTTTTTAGCATTTAACCTGCTCATGGTGGTTACAGACCACAGTAGTTCAAGCTTCAATTTACACAGAGGTATCAAACAGATACAGATGGTCCTCGGGTTACAAACATCCGACTCACAAGTGACTCCTACTTACAAATGCAGGGAGACAGCAGGAAGTTAGAGGAAATCTACCCCTAAGAGGGAAAATTCACTTCTGTAAGAGTTATCTTGGGAAAGAGGTGTTTCCAAGGAAGCTTTATCACCAATCCTTGTTTCCACAACAACCCAAAATTTTCAAAATCAATTTGTTACAGGGACAGAACGTGAGGTGATATCTTATGGACAGGACAGAGACAAATGTTACAGGGGTGTTAATCCTTCCCTATGCTTTCCAAAAAAAACGTAAAAATATATTTTTTTGGCTGGGTTAACACTTAAACAATGTGCCTTTTCTGACTTACATACAAATTCTACTTAAGAACAAACCTACAGACCAGGAGTGGGCCTATAGGGGACGCAGGAGTTGCCACAGCAAACGGGCCCCATGCTGCAGGAGGAGCGACAAGGGCGACTGAGACCGAGCTCCCCGATCCTCAGCCGAACTATAACTCAGCACTGCGGGAAGCTTGTCACATCTAAAGTAAAAGCACAGTGTGTGCTGTGCTCTCTCCCTCCCCCTACAGTGCAGTACCCAGCAGGAAGAGGTACAGTAATGCTTTTAAAAGGCTATCTACTGTATGTGTGTTTATATGTGTGTGTGTATGCGTGCATGTATGTGTGTGTGCATATGTGCATGCATGTGTGTGTGTATGCATGCATGTGTGTGTGTATGCATGCATGTATGCGTGTGTGCATATGTTTATATGTGTGCGCATATGTGCATTTATATGCGTGTGTGTGTGCATATGTGCATTTATATATGTGTGTGCTTATATATAGAGTATATGTGTGTATTATGTGTGTGTTTATATATGTGTATGTGTGTGCGTGCATGTGTGTTTACATGTATGTATGTACATTTTATGTATGCACTTTTTATCCTGACCCCCTATACGTGTACAATCGGAACAGATTTTTGTTTATCGCTTGTTCATAATACCAGTAAGAAAATGCCATTCCTCTGAAGCATGGTCTATGCTCAGATCGATTTTCAGAGGCATTTGATAGCCGGTAAAGAGACAATATGTTGCCTCCTGACCAGCTGTTTTAACCCCTAAATGCACACAGTTTCAGAATGGTTGCAGGGCCGCCCCATTCACCTAGGGCAGTGATGGCGAACCTTGGCACCCCAGTTGTTTTGGAACTACATTTCCCATGATGCTCAACTACACCGCAGAGTGCATGAGCATCATGGAAAATGTAGTTCCAAAACATCTGGGGTGACAAGGTTTGCCGTTACTGACCAAGTGTCCTGACTGGAAAAAGATTGAGAAACACTGGCATAGAGGAACCAATCACCCCATTTTCCTTCTGCAGGAGGGAGAGGATTAGAAGCAGGGGGGAAATAGAGTGAGATTGGTTGCAGCCACGCCCACAGCTCCTCCTATGCAGCTTCTTTCTGTAGCTGTTGCGGGGGATCTGTCAGGATGAAGCCTTTTCTGAATAGTCAGTGATCCGTACCAATCACTGACTCTGGCTATTCATAACTGAAACATAGTAAACTGTGTTTACAATGCTTCAGTTTATTAATGGGAAGTTCTGTACAGAGCTATTCCTGACCTTCATTCTGTGCAGCAGAGGCTGCAGAGAAGGAAATAAGAGCTGGTCCTCAATGTGTGTGTTCATGGTTTCTTGCATCGGGGCCCTGAAGGTTCTAGTTATGCCACTGCAACAGACCCTATCTTGCTTGTGACCCGGGGACTACCTGTACAGAGATTTTGAAAGAAGACAGATTTTTCTGTGCTGTCTCTTTTTAGAAAAACATATTTTTTGTGAAGATTTTCTAAAGGGCCATGCCAGGGGTCAAGTCCTGGGGAAAAAAGTGTGGGAACTCCCACCCAAGATCCACTCCCCCACCAAAAAAAATAATGATACGCTCATATGCATAATTACTAAATTGCATGTTTTTTTTTTTCGATCCACTGATCCACAGTTATTGCGGGATTTAGAAAGAACTTTAAGCAAGTTCTTACTAAATCCCACGATAAGTCGCGGGAGACCTCTGCAACATCTCTTGGGAACAATGACAAAAGCTCCCAGGAGACATTGCGGCATTGAGGAAGTGACGGAATACCCGCACACTACCCAATGAATCCATATACAGGAAGCGGCCAGTAACATAAAGGATTACTAAGGTTCGCCTGCCCCTGACAATGACTCGAGCTGGGCATCGCCGCTTAGTGAAGGATTGGCTCGGGCGGCTCTGCTGCTCTAGTCCTGCAAAGGGAACTGCGTTCCTGCTGTGAGAAAAGTGCAGGGATGCCGTTCCCACGCGTTGCCGCAGGACATGAGCCCTGGGCCATGCCCTAAACATGTTGTCAAAACTACAGCCTTCCATCTGCTCTACTACCGCATCTGCGTTCCATCCCAAGCCTCGCTGTGGTAAGTTGGTGACGTCACATCCAGCGTGTCGCTCCCTACACTAGCTGCACCATCTGGCGCTTTGGAGTCCTCTGTCTGGTCTATTGGAGGCCTCTCTACATCACTTAGGCCTCGTACACACGAGTGGATATGTCCGCTGAAAACGGTCCGATGGACCGTTTCAGCAGACATCTCCGCTCGTGTGTATGGGCTCGCGGACAGATTTCTCCACCCGACAGATTTCAAAGCATGCTTTGAAATCTATCCGGTGGGAATCTGTCCGCCCGACATGTCTGCTGGTTAGTACACTTACCAGCAGACATGTCGTCCCCCACCGCCGCCGCCGAATGGATTCGGCGCATGCGCGGAAGTGTTTAACTTCCTGGTGCGGTGACGTGACGGTGACGTGGCAGCGTCAACGTCACCGCCGCATCACCGCGCCGTCCGGTGGCGGGGAATTTGATCCGATGGTGTGTACACGCCATCGGATCTAACTCCCGATCTGACATATCCGATGGAAATGGTCCGCGGACCGTTTTCATCGGATATGTCCGATAGTGTGTACGAGGCCTTACCCTTACGGGTTCAACCAGTGGTCTGTCATCCCTTCCATTGGGTGGATGCCCATTCGACATCTGGCACCTACACACCTTTTGGCCGCCCCGAGCACCAGCCCTGATATACCTGAGTCAGCCTACAAAGGTTTGGGTGACATCGAGGTTCATAATAATCATGATGTTTAACATTGATTGTCTGTTAACCCTTTCCATTCTTGGAAGCCTTTGATTTCAAAATAAATATTTTAATCATAAACCTTTTTATGACTTTTCGGAGGTAGGTATGCCTCTAGTGGTTTGTAGCCATTAACCCCTTAGCGGTGTATTAAGAGGAATCTTTTGTGGTTTGTATTAAATGTTTGCTTGTAATATATAGATTTTGTGTAAATAAAAATAATCAGTAATAAATAAAAAATAAATCAAAATAAAATAACAATAAGTGACCCAAAGACACTATAATTTCCATTTAACAACTGTGAGTGAATACTGAAGTGATTAAAAAATAAGGTTTACCTGTTCTCTCTTACGAGCCTTTCCCTGGTGCCAGCATCCATAAGCAGCTGCAATGATCAGCAAAAGCACAGCCAAACTGACAATGGCACTTATGAGGGGAATGCTCACCACATCTTCATCCTCTGGATATGGCTCTCCATAACTGAACAAATGCAAATGTTCCTGAAAGGGAATGAAGAGAGGAATTATTATACAAAAAAGTATATCAACACTAAATGGAAAAGTTGTGAATTATAGTGAAGCACTATAATAGAGTCGCCTGCAGTCACTAATTAAGAGGGCCTACAACTTTGTCACTCCAAATTGGTGTTCTAAATGTGGACTTTACAATAAAAAAAATAATGTTATGCCGCGTACACACGATCATTTTTCGGGTTGTAAAAAATGACTTTTTTTAATGTCATTAAAAACAATTGTGTGTGGGCTATAGAGTATTTTTCGGGTTCTAAAAAATGGTAATTTTTTTTCCGAACATGCTCTATTTTTTCACAACGTTTTTAACGTTGTCGTTTTTCGGGTTGTAAAAATGGTCGTGTGTGGGCTTTAACGACGTGAAAAATTCCGCGCATGCTCAGAAGCAAGTTATGAGACTGGAGCGCTCATTCTGGTAAAACTACCATTCGTAATGGAGTAAGCACATTCATCACACTGTAACAGACAGATAAGTGCGAATCATCTTATACTAACACAAAATCAGCTAAAGCAGCCCCAAGGGTGGCGCCATCTGAATGGAACTTCCCCTTTATAGTGCCGCCGTACGTGTTGTACGTCACCGCACTTTTCTAGAGCATTTTTTTTTCACGATCGTGTGTAGGCAACGCTGTTTTAATGATCAAGTTGAAAAAAAAATGAAGTTTTTTCTAAACCCTTAAAAACTTCATTTTTTAAAAGCCGAAAAACGATCGTGTGTACGCGGCATTAGACTCTATTGTAAAGCGCTGCACAAACTGTAGGTGCTATATAAATCCTGTATTATAATAATAATAATAATAATAATAGAGTAAGGGCCTATTCACACAGGGAAGACTTTGGATCCGACTTCAAGTCACCCCTAGTCGCCTCAAGTCTCGCTGGATGAGAAAATCAATGTAAGTGAATGGAGCCGTCTTAATGCACACTACTGCAGTCACTACTTCAATCTGACTTATAGACGACTTGTAGGCAACTTGTACCCATTGATTTCAATGGAAGTCGCCTCAGAAGTCGGATCACTGTCTTAACAGAAGCAACAATACAGAAAGATAACATACATTTCTCAGGCAATCCCCTCCCTCCCCCTCCCCCCCACAGAGGTGATTGTTGTTAGATTGGCCACTGGAAAGCCTCCTGTACTGGAGGCGACTTGAAGTTGCCTTGTAAGTTGCCTATGATTCATACTCAAGTCTTGCCTCCCAAAGTCGTGCCGGAAGTCGTGTTGCCCCTGTGTGAATGGGCTCTTAGGGATTATATATTCCCTTAAACACAGAGAGATGGTTTTACTTTAGATTGAAAATATTGTAATACCATGTTAAATATGCTTGGATACAAATCAAACATGTTTGACACCTGCAGAGGAACGCGTCAGAGTTGTTCACTTTCCCCACTTTTATTTGCCCTACTTATTGGACCTCTTGCCCAGGCTATCCTTACTGACCACTCCATCAAATGTCTAGATTTAGCTGGTCATTAACACAAACTTTGTCTATTTGCTCACCATATCGTAATCTTTATGTCATCACCTCATATTTCTGCTCCTAATCTTATAAACGAACTTGATCATTTTGCCCACATCTCTGGTCGTGGCGGCATGTTTTTCCATATCCCTGGTCGAGAATGGATTATATATATTTTTTTCTTTTTTAATAAAGCTGTGTATTGTGCTTTTTACAATTTTTGACACTTTTTTTGAGAAATGGTAGGGTACAATGTACCCCGTTATCAATTCACATAGGGGGGCTGGGATCTGGGGGTCCCCTCTCTTAAAGGGGGCTTCAAGATTCCGATAAGCCCCCTGCCCGCAGAGCTCACACACAGGGATTCTAGGAATCGTAAAGGTGGGGTGGATGGCACTACCTACTGGTTACAAGTGGTATATGATTTACCACTATGTGAGAATGTCCTCATGCATAAATCCAACCTGCATGGGGATATGATAAATTAAAAGTCACAGCTAACATCTGTCTGTGATTGTGATAAGACCACCTATAAAAGGTATATACCAATAATAGTGACAAAAATCAACAAAAATCACATGATACAAAGAACTGTGTAGGTGGACTTAGTCAGGTTGGCATAAATAAACCTTATTCAAAAAGGTTCTGCAAAGAATTGAGTCCAACAAAAATATATATAACAATAATTTAGAAACAAAATGTATATTAAAAAAAAAGATGCTCAAAAAAGAAAAAAAGGGGGAACCCCAAAAAACAGAAAAAATGTATATATCTATCCTTAATTGTGAAATAGAATATATATTAAATAAATATATAAATAGTTCATATAAAGTTCATCATGATGAACCAGCAAAAAATCCAAGGTGACTTGTGAAGACTCCATGGAAATTGGGTGACTGGAGTCCCCACTCACCAGCTACCACCACCGCCTTTGAAGACGTCTATGACGAAATGCATTAGATGGAGTCACGTTAACGCATACGTCACTTTCAGGTCGCAAGGGAATCTGGTGGAGCGCAGGTGAACCGCACGCCACACTCCTCGAGTTCCTGTACGCTATGCATAGACCCTTCCTTGTAGTGTGATGTTTTTTGGCCAGTTTACACACTGCGCTTGTTTTTATTTATTTTTTACTTTTTAAAATAAACTATATTTCGGTAATACAATATTGGAGCTATCTCTTCCTTGAGGCTATATTGAATTGGACCCACATCTCAGCTGCATTATAGGATATCTCAGTGGGAAGACTGTAGGCAATTGGCCGGGAAGATACACCAGGATTCAAGCTTCGCCTTGGGCTACATGCCATTAACCCCTGCAGGGGTGGTGGTAGCTGGTGAGTGGGGACCCAAGCGGGGGAGCACAACAGTCACCCCAATTTCCTTACAGTCTTCACAAGTCACCTTGGATTTTTTTGCTGCTTCTGATGAACTTTATATGAACTATATTTATATATATATATATATATATATATATATATATATATATATATATATATATATATATATATATATATATATATATTCTATTTCACAATTAAAGGGGTTGTAAAGGTTTGTTTTTTATTTTCTAAATAGGTTCCTTTAACCACTTGCTTACTGGGCACATAAACCCCCTTCGTGCCCAGGCGAAATTTCAGCTTCCGGCACTGCATCACTTTAACTGACAATTGCGCGGTCGTGCGACGTGGCACCCAAACAAAATTTTTTTCCCCACAAATAGAGCTTTCTTTTGGTGGTATTTGATCGCCCGTGCGGTTTTTATTTTTTGCGTTATAAACAAAAAAAGAGCGACAATTTAAAAATATATATATATTTTTTACTTGTTGCTATAATAAATATCCCAATTTTTTTTAAAAAAAAATGTTTTTTTTCAGTTAAGGCCGATACGTATTCTTCTACGTATTTTTGTAAAAAAAATAAAAAAATCACAATAAGTGACTGCTTTGCGCAAAAGTTATAGCTCCTACAAAATAGGGGACAGAATTATGATTTTTTTTTTATATTTTTTTTTTACTAGTAATGGCGGCGATCTGCGATTTTTATTGGGACTGCGATATTGCGGCGGACACATCGGACACTTTTGACACATTTTTGGCGCCATTCACATTTATACAGCGACCAGTGCTATAAATATGCACTAATTACTGTATAAATGTGACTGGCATTGAAGGGGTTAACACTAGGGGGTGAGGAAGGGGTTAAATGTATTGCCTGGGTGTGTTCTAACTGTGTGGGGGGAGGGGGGTGACTGGGGAAGGTGATCGATGCTGTCTCCCTATGTACAAGAGAAACAGCATCTGTCACCTCTCCCTGACAGGACGTGGAGCTCTGTGTTTACACACACAGCTCCACGTCCCTGCTCTGTCACCGACGATCGCGCGTACCTGACGGACATTGCGGCCGCCGGGTACACGCATCGAATCCTCGGTGATGCGTCGGGACTGTTTTTCCCCGCCGCGCGCCACCCTGTGGCGCACGTGGGGAATTACAAGTAAATCACGTCCAAAGACGTGACCCCGGCGCCTCAGGTCCGCGCTGCTGACGTATTCTGTCAATAGCGTGGACCCGAAGTGGTTACGCTAGTATAACTAACGGCAAAACTTTTTTTTTGGATAGAGTACAGTATTAGAATGCTTGTCAGTTTGTATTGCTGTCTGTGCCCCCATTAAAGAAATTCACCCTCTCTATTTGTTCTGTTTACTGTTATCATTGAAAGTAAAAGAAAAGCCTACAATTTGGCTTTTCCAATGAGGAAATAAGTTCTGGTGACTTGGGGGTCCCCAACGAATTCCCTTAATTTGCAGCGATTTCCTCTCAATTCCTGTTTAGCTATGGGACAGGAAGTAAAGTGAAATCTTGGCCAAAAAATCTGACAGGGGTTATAATCCGCCCTTGCTCTATCCAAAAAAAAAAAAAGGTTTTGCCTGTACTACTTTTACCACTTCCCACCCGCCATATAACAAAATGAGGGCTGCAAAGTGGTAACGATATGCTGACAGGACGTCATATGATGTCCAGCATGGTGAGACACTAGCGAGCGCAGCACGGCGATCGGTGGTGTGGTGTCTCAGTCTGACACCACACCACCGTTTGTTTTCTTTGTCTGAATTTCTCACTTCCTGTTCCTCCTCAGTAAGGTGTTCAGTAAGCTGTTCTAAATGACTTTCCACCGCTCGGATGATGGTGGAAAGTTTACTAAGGAGAAACAGGAAGTAAGAAATTCAAACAAAGAAAAAAAACATTTTAAATGGATGGAAAAGGTAAGTGAACCAACAATGCTTAAAGCAACCAATTTAGAAAATAAAAGACAAACCTTTACTACCCCTTTAAGAACCAGGCTGCAGTAGTAAACAAAGAAAAAACATGCACAATAATTGTACAAATGGAATTTCATAGGGAAATACTGTACCCCATTTTTTTTCAGTTGTGTGTACAATTCCTTTGGCTGGAGGTGACCTTAAGATGAAAAAAGACAGAATGTGATATAACTGCAATAATAAATATGTTGTGGCTTTAAACATCATATTTTATTAGGAATGTTTGTGTAAACCATTAACCCATCTTACCAGATATAAATTTGTAAAAATGTAATGTATTCAAGCACCAACTCAACACAGATTGCCTCCTGGTGAGTGTATCTTGTCGGGTAATTCTGAGTTAATTTAACTTGAAATCTGGAGTCTAGGCACCTGTTAATGGGTATTTCTTTGTGACGCTTTATTTTTTACTTGCTCTATTTAGGCTGAAAGTCCTGCCTTTTTGGACCAATTGAAAATCTTATAGTCTTGGTAGATTTAGCAGTAAAGGCATTCCACCGCTCCAATAAGGCACTATAATTGTGCATGGTCTTAGTAAATCTCTCATGCCGCGTACACACGATCATTTTTTGTGATGAAAAAAAACGATGCTTTCTGTGAAGTAAAAAACGACGTTTTTGAAACGTCACTTTCAAAGACAATTTTGCATACACACCATCGTTTTTTTCACAAAAAACGAGGTTACGTTCACCACACTTTTCCATTGAAGCTCGCTTCATAACTAGCTTCTGGGCATGCGCGGGTTGAAAAACGTCGTTTTAAACGACGTTTTTGCTACACACAGTGACTTTTTGTGAAACAAAAAACGACGTTTTGAAAAACGACACAAAAAATTCAAGCATGTTGGAATTTTTTTTTGGTCGTTTTTTTTAAGACAAAAAACGACGTTTTGCCCACACACGATCAATTTAAATGACGTTTTAAAAAACGTCGTTTTTTTTCATCGCAAAAAACGACCGTGTGTACACGGCATAAGGCTTTAGATAAAATAGCTATATCAGTATATTCATTCAGTTATGCATATTTCTCAGGGAGGATGGATAGCAGTTGGGATGCAGACATGGTAGGGGTTTCCCTTTGGAATCCCTAATGGGTTCTATCCCCCTCCTGCGTGTCTGGGAACACCACAGCCGCTTTTGTAGTGGGTGTTTGTGTAGAAATGTACTATTCATTTTCATTTTCATTTATCAATGATGATGATCGATTATTATTTTATTTAGATTGTATACTGTACAAATTGTGTATCAATGGCTCCTGAAGGAGTGGACTATAGGTCCAGGAAACACATCTAGCCTTGAGATCACGTATGGACAAGACGCATCATACTGTCAATATTGGCTTTTTATGGTTATATATTGTTTCATAAGAATATGACAATATATTTTTAATACAAATTAATAAAATGTATTTTAAGCATAAAAATGTTGTGCCTTAATAGTCCAATTTTTTTATACTTTCACAATTTTAGGATGATATCTTGTTTTGATATTTGTTTTTGAAGGAGACCCTCTGTTCAGTGCAATGGGTAGCAGAACTTTTCTATGTGAATTATTAGACTTTCCCCAGCAGTGTTTAATATGTTACATTTACAGACACAATTCTGTGGTGGGACATACGATGTACACAGTAGCATCCTTCCTAGGCTTTTGACAATTTTGAAAAAAAAACACAATATTTTTAACTTTTTGCTATAATAAATTTTCCCAAAAATATATAAAACAACGTTTTCCTCAGTTTAGGCCGATACATATTCTTCTACATATTTTTGGTAAAAAAAAATGCAATAAGCGTATATTGATTGGTTTGCGCAAAAGTTATAGCGTCTACAAAATAGGGGATAGAATTATGGCATTTTTATTATTATTTTCTTACTAGTAATGGCGGCGATCTGTGAATTTTATCATGACTGCGACTTTATGGTGGACACATTTGACACTTTTGACACATTTTTGGGACTATTGTCATTTTTACAGCGATCAGTGCTATAAAAATGCACTGATTACTGTGAAAATAGCACTGGCAGTGAGGGGGTTAAGTGTGCCTAGAGATGTGTTCTAAATGTAGGGGGGATGACACAACACGACAGTGATCACAGCTTTCGATTACAGGAAGCTGTGTACACTTTTCTGTCACTAGGAAGACTGGGGAAATGCTTGTTTACATCAGCATCTTCTACCTAACCGTGACACGATCGCGGGTACAGGACCCGCGGTCGGAGTCACCGAGCTCCTGGCTGGCGCGCGGGTGCGTCCACAATGCCGGCTTCTTAAAGGGGACGTATACATACGTCCTTCTGCCTGTCCGTTCCATGCTATCGACATATATAGTCATGCGCTGGTCGGCAAGCAGTTAAAGTGGTTCCCTGGCTGTACACATTGGTTGTTCTTTACTTTGTCTGTTGATTGTTCTGGTTCGTAAACTTTGAACCTCAATAAACTTTACCTCCAATTTAGAAAAAAAAATATATATAAAAGAGGTTCCTAAGTCTAGACATTTTTTACTTACTGCCACAATCTGATTTTGACCTGGCTTTCAGTGCGATTATGCAGTGCAACTTGGATGCTACTTTGATGCCTCTTTGAAGTGGTTTTCATATTCCATGGGGGCAAAATCATGTTGGAAAGAAA
Source organism: Rana kukunoris (assembly GCA_029574335.1). NCBI lineage: Eukaryota > Metazoa > Chordata > Amphibia > Anura > Ranidae > Rana > Rana kukunoris. The sequence continues at coordinate 121,862,189 of CM056051.1, forward strand.
ATATATACCTGTGCTCAAATCCAAATAGCTTGTACATGTATTTTAACTATCAGGTGCTAAAAACTACAAATTCTGGATGGACCCTATGCACACTGCTACACCCTTCCAAGCAAACTATGCAATGAAAAACAGGGATATTTAGTTCACATATACTGCAATAGATGGTTACGCTGACCATGTACAAGCTATTGGGATTTGAGCGCAGGTGTATCTTTTCTTTGTTGTAACGCAGGTCAGAGAACAGATCTGAACTTTGTAGCTCTCCCCTACCTCGGCTCTTCATGCCCCATGTCGGCATGGTGTTCCCCTTAGCATTTGCAGTGGCAGGGCAGTATAGGATAGGGTGACCAGACATCCCCAGTTTCAGGGGACAGTCCCCGGATTGAGGACACTGTCCCCGGACCAAGTTTGTCCCTGGTTTTGTCCCCAGATTGGATTTAATAGGGGGCAAGGGGCAATTTCAAAGACAGTCAATTTAGTTTGGGAGCCACGTTGCACGACCGCGCAATTGTCAGTTAAAGCGACGCAGTGCCAAATCGCAAAAAGTGGTCTGGTCTTTGACCAGCTAAATGGTCCGGGGCTTAAGTGGTTAAAAACAAATGAAAACGTGAAAAATTTAAAGGCTAAAAATTGTTAAAACACTTTTGATCGTTAAATAATACATTTCCAAATCGATGTCTATACTTAAAGCGGAGTTCCACCCTTAAAACCACTTTGTTTCATCCCATCCAGCATACTGGCATCAGCGCCAGTATGCTGTTTTTTTTTTTTTTTTAATCCATGTACTTACTTTATAATAAATCATTTAATTTCGTGCGCACCGCGGTATGTCGCCGCTATAAGGCATCACGCCTTCCGGAAACAGCCGATTAGCGTTCGGCTCTTCTCGGCGCCTGCGCACAGACCCAGAAGCTGACTGCGCAGGCGCCGTATATAGCCGCGTCACGCCCTCCGAAAAAAGCCGAACTAGGACCGGCTATTTACGGCGCCTCCGCAGTCAGCTCCTCGGTCTGTGCGCAGGTGCCGAGAAGGGCCGAACGCTAATTGGCTGTTTCCGGAAGGCGTGACGCCTTATAGCGGCGACATACCGCGGTGCGCCCGAAATTAAATGATTTATTATAAAGTAAGTACATGGATTAAAAAAAAAAAAAACAGCATACTGGCGCTGACGCTGGCGCTGGATGGGATGAAACAAAGTGGTTTTAAGGGTGGAACTCCGCTTTAAGAACAAAATATTTCACCTGCACTCATTACTTACATATGTATTATTGTAGTATAATGTAATCTGATTTTTTTTTAGCTACTTACTTTCAACGAAAGCTTCGGTAATGACCAACTCGTCGTCACTAATCCTGGCCAGCTGAATAATGCATTTGCCTTGGTTTTCCTGGTATCCTGGTTTTAAAGCCTTGCACACGATCATGGATATTGTGTCTTCTGTTGAATGTCCACCTTCTGTGCGCTTACCATCATTGCTCTGAAAAACACAAATGTTTCACGACACCAATGAACACTTCTTACAAATTGTTATATTAATTTTTTTTGTAAATATTGCTGTTTTGTAATCACTGTGTAGACCTGTAGAGTAACTGTGACTATCCTATGATTAATGCTTTAAATGCTGCAATTCCCTATTGTATTAAATCTGTTCATAGAGCTTAGCTGACAGTTATCACACAGGTGACATCCAATTAAACCCAGGTGTGTGCCAGTTTGCTGTAGGGCGCTCTTTTTCAAGCCAATTTTATGGCACAAAGAGCAGGGGAGGGCTGGCAGCCAGTCCAGTCCAGTGGTCCAATAAACCACAGAATCAGCTCACCATCACCAGTGTGTGTCTATCATAGGAGCTGGTCCACGAGGCAGGACTTTGTATGACAGCAACCGCCAGGTAAGCGGGAGATCCCTGCTGTGTAATCGGGTGGCGCTTGCCCCTCTGAGGCAGCCCAGCGGGACCCATGGTAAGGCCGGCACTGGGCTCTCTCCCTCTACTCCAGCTTATGTTGCACCCACCCAGGATTGGCCCTGAAAAGTGGGGACAAAATCAGGCACAGACCAAAGACAGTGTCCTCAGTCCGGGGACTGTCCCCGGGGACGTCTGGTCACTCTAAGCTAATGGCCAGCAGGCCCAACAGGCCATGGTCAGCTCCCAGCAGAACCCACAGGCCAGTGGCCAGCAGGACCCATAGGCTATGGCCAGCTCCCAGTAGGACCCAAAGTGATGAGAGCTATTGTGAAATTACTGTGTGGACACTGGGGCAGGGTAAATAGTGTATGGGGGGGGGGGGGTGGATAGATGGGATGTGGGGTTCAGCTGGGAGTGTCAGGGTCTCTCACTTCAGCAGGTCCTTGCACATCCTCCTCCAGTTCTGTGGGGGGGGGGGGATGCTGCTGTCCTGGGGTCAAGCAAAGTTGCAGCCCGAGCCAGTCACAGACGTGGGCCCTGACTCCCTGATGTGCCCTGCTGCCTCTGCCTGCCTCCAAGATCTGGGAGTGGTAGTTTTTCCTGGCTGCGCTGCTCTTAGTTCTCCACTCACTAGGAGCTTAAGCACTACAACTCCCAGAATTTCACAGCCACTGTGCCCATAAAATGCAGCTACTGTGCCCATAAAATGCAGCCACTGTGCTCACCACTGTGCCCATAAAATGCAGCCACTGTGCTTACCACTGTGCCCATAAAATGCAATCACTGTGCTTAACACTGTGCCCATAAAATGCAGTCACTCTGATTACCACTGTGCCCATAAAATGGTAAATGGTATTTCTTCTATATCATTGACCGATAAGTGCAGCTTGGGAAAACTATAAGCAGCATCACTGGAGAGGAGTGTAGCAGGAAGATAACATTCACTTAAAAGAGAAGTACGAGTTTGGGCTTTTTTGCAGTTTTATATTTACCTAGGTGGCCTTTTACAATGAGAACCGAGCGATTGACAGCTGTCACTTTCACAATCTGTCATTGGTCAGCTTCCTTCACTTCACTTAACTTACCTCATCCTTCGATTTTGCTTTTAAATGTACTTATTTCTTCTGAGAAATCCTCACTTCCTGTTCTTCTGTCTGTAACTCCACACAGTAATGCAAGGCTTTCTCTCTGGTGTGGAGTGTCGTGCTCGCCCCCTCCCTTGGACTACAGGAGAGACGGGACGCCCACTAACACACAGCTCCTTTCTCTATCTGCAACGTAGAGAGCGTCCTGACTCTCCTTTAGTCCAAGGGAGGGGGCGAGCACGACACTCCACACCAGGGAGAAAGCCTTGCATTACTGTGTGGAGTTACAGATAGAAGAACAGGAAGTGAGGATTTCTCAGAAGAAATAAGGACATTTAAAAGCAAAAACGAAGGATGAGGTAAGTGAAGAGGACTGCACTAAGGAAGCTATTTAAGAAAAATAATTTTACCTTTACAACCCCTTTAAGATAAGCATAGCATACACTATACCATATTCCTCAGCCATAAACTAGATCTGCTGATTTTGAATGTTTACGTTTATTTTATTCCTTACCTTTATGAGATCTACTTTCATTGGTCATTCTAAATGACCAGAAAATTCTTACTTTAACCAGCAGATGGCAGTGGAGCACATTGTGACTGCTTTGTTACAGCCCTCTACCTTGACTTGTAGGGTAAGCCTCATGCAGAAGTCATAAAAAGCTGGCATTCAGGCTCTCCTTTTCATTCTCCTATATTGTATAGAAAACACTAAAGGGATCATATGAATAGTTAGTTATTCCATGGGGCACTTTTATGTGTGAGGGTTTATAATCCCTTTCCCTCCGAGTAAAAGTTTATTTAGAAACAGTGCATTCTTTACAACTATCCGGTAAGCCAATAATCATAAAACTCTCTGCACCCACTGAGTAGCAGACAGTTGTAAGGATTGTATTATGACCAATGCTAGTACCAATGATGTATAGATAAATAGGCAAACATGTGTATTCAGCTTTAAACAGGTTGGCTCAAAACTCTAGCTAATAAGTTTGGATTCAACCTTTTCCAGTAGGTTTATAAACAAACTTAGAAATGCATTTTTGTGAAGTATTTGATCTATGTGGCAGATGAGGTTTAATGTTGATAAATGTAAAGTTATGCACTTAGGGGCTTAGAATATGCATGCATCATACATGCTAGGGGGAGTACATCTGGGGGGATCTGTAGTGGAGAAGGATCTGGGGGTTTTAGTTGATCATAAGCTCAATAATGGCATGCAATGACAAGCTGTGATTTCCAAACGAGCAAAGTCCTTTCTTGTATTAAGAGAGGTACGGACTCCAGAGAGAGAGAGATATCATTTTGCCCCTGTACAAATCATTAGTAAGACCTCATCTGGGATATGTAGTTCAGTTTTGGGCTCCAGTTCTCAAAAAGGATATCGGAGAACTGGAGAAAGTGCAGAGAAGGGCAACCAAACTGATATAAGAGGCATGGAGGAGCTCAGCTATGAGGAAAGATTAGAGGAACTGAATTTATTCTCTCTTGAGAAGAGGAGATTAAGGGGGGATATGATCAACATGTATAAATCTATAAGGGGTCCATATAGTGAACTTGGTGTTGAGTTAATCACTTTACGGTCTACACAAAATACAAGGGGGCACTGTTTACGTCTAGGCCGCGTACACACGACTAAACAAATCCGATCAAATCAGTCTGACAGACCGTTTTGATCGGATTTGTCTCCTGGGATGTATTGATTTGATCACACGATCAAACCAAAATCCCCGCCGGCAGACAGCGCGGTGACGTGGCGGTGACGTTGACGCTGCCACGTCACTGAACCAGGAAGTAAAATACTTCCACGCATGCGTCGAATCCATTTGACGCATTCGAGCATGCTTTAAAATTTGTCTGCTGGAAAAACCAGTCTGTTTGCCCGTACACACGATAGGATTTGTCTGCTGAAACGGTCCGTCGGATCGGTTTCAGCAGATAAATTTGATCGTGTGTACGCGGCCCTAGAGGAAAAGAGATTTCATCTCCAAATACGGAAAGGTTTTCTTCACAGTAAGAGCTGCGAAAATGTGGAACAGACTCCCTCCAGAGGTGGTTCTGGCCAGCTCAGTAGATTGCTTTAAGAAAGGCCTGGATACTTTCCTAAATGTACATAATATATTAAAATCCGATTGCCTCTCGGGGGATCAAGAAGGAATTTTTTCCCCTGCTGTAGCAAATTAGATCACGCGCTGCTGTTTTTTTTGCCTTCCTCTGGATCAACTGTGGGTATAGAATTGGGTATAGACGTGTATTCGTCATGACACGTGACTTCTTCAGGAGTAGTGAGGTAGACTACTCCTGAAGAAGTCACGTGTCGTGACGAATACGCGTAAGAGCCCAGAGTCCACTAAGAGGTACCAGAGGTGACGCTTGCGAACTCGCCACTTTTTTTTTATTGCATCCATGTTAGTACCATAGTGTATGCTTTTTTTATTATTAAAAACGTTTAAACGATACCGCACTATTGGCGCTTTTTACCTCCCTGGGTGAGGGTCATTGTTGTCCATTGGACATGACTCCTGAGGGGGACTTTATTCACAGAGAAAGATTACAAGTTCACTGGGACATACTACACTCTGAAATGACTGGAACACCATTGGCTATATTATATATGCTGTTACCTTACAGCAGTAAGGTAAGGGGACACCCTCACTAAACTCCAAAAGGATATTGGAATTCCTTCTCTGCACAACCTTCACGTTGAATATTTTGGCACAAGCACCAGCACTTTATTGTTGATTGTCTTTTCTATACTTTGATCTTTTAAACAGCATTTGGTTTTTGCTGTTTTCTGCATGGACACTGATGCAATTTCTTATTATTACTTATGTGTGTTGTTTTAGTTTTGCTACTTTATATAGCAATGCATGCTTCAATTTAATATAACTGAGTACTTTGTATTCATTAATTTTGATTGGATGTCATTTTGTATTATTAACCACTTAAGGACCCCCACACGCACATATACGGCCACAGAATGGCTCGTACAGGCACAAGGGCGTAAATTTACGTCCCTGCCTAAGTGCGGTTCGGGGGTCCCATCTGGCTCCGGGAGCGATCCGGGACGAGCGGGCGGATGTCGGCGTTTACCCGCCCCCCCGCGATCGCTCCCAGCCAATGCGCGCGCGCTCCAGGTTCTGTCACTTCCTCCTCCTGTGTAAACACAGGAAGGAGGAAGTGATGTAATCTCCCATCGCAGCGGTATTTCCAACCGCTGCGATGGGAGAAACACCTCACAGTAAGTCCTGCACCAACACTACACTGACTGACATACACACACATAGGCACACTTAACCCCTTGCGATCTGCCCCCCCACCCCCCCTGTCACAGTGCCACTGAATGCAGTGATCTAATCACTGCATTTAGTGTCAGTGTGACAGGCAGTGTAAAATCAGTTAGTGTTAGGTTCAGGATAGCCCCCCCACCCCCCCTAATAAAGCTTTAACCCCCTGATCACCGCCCTAGTTAACTCTTTCACTCCCTATTGCCAGCGTCACTAAGCGATCATTTTTCTGATCGCTGTATTAGTGTCGCTGTTCTCGCTAGGTAGCTATTTTTTTTTATTGCGATTTTTTTTTTTTACTAAAGACATGTGGCTAAATAAATTGTGGCCTAAATGTTTGACTAAAATTTAGTTTATTTGATTTTTTTTTAACAAAAAGTAAAAAATTGTGTTTTTTTTTCAAAAATGTCGCTCTATTTTTGTATATAGCGCAAAAAATTAAAATCGCAGAGGTGATCAAATACCACCAAAAGAAAGCTCTATTTGTGGGAAGAAAAGGACGCAAATTTTGTTTGGGAGCCACGTCGCACGACCGCGCAATTGTCTGTTTTGTCTGCCGAATCGCAAAAACACCTTGGGTCATTTACCAGCGTATTGGTCCGGGTCTTAAGTGGTTAATATCAGCGAGTATTTTTGCCGTGATGTTCACATATTAGTCATAGCAACTTCCTTTTCTGTAATTCATTCACCTTATCACACAGTGCAGCACTACTTATTTATTACAATGTCATAGTCATTGCGCAGGTGCCGTGTAGAGCTGACCGTGTAGAGCTCTACACAGAGCTTTTTTTCTCAGAAAATAGGTGCAGGAACTCAACCAGACCCTGTTCAGATTTCACAAACAGTAGAAGGGTCTTAAAGGGGCATTAAATACCAGGATTGCATTGCATACAGAGTGCAGAGTTTAAGGGGTTACACACAGAGTGCAGAGCTGTCACTTGTAAACACAGAAACCAGACGTCTGTGTTTACAAGTGATTGTGGTGAGCAGACACCAAAGGGTCTGAGCCAGAGGTGGTGGAACTGAGTTCCCCCAAGTTCCCCCCGAAAAAAAAGCCCTTGCTCTACATCTTCAGCTATTTTTGGCGACTCCGCGCTGTGCTTGCGCAGTACAGGGGGATCCTTATCCGCTGGGGGACCTTTTTCACAGGTCACCAGGGGACTTTTTCAGCAGGACACCGGCCGGCTCGGGACGACAGGATTTTTTCACCCCCCCTGTTGCCGCGGCGCCACCCCTGCACCCACTGATGCCCGAGGCCTGGCCTTGGTGGCCTTGTCAGGAATCCGGCCCAGGGGCAGTCCCCAAACTGGGAGCATGAAATTGTCCAAACTGTCTTGGTATGCTGATGCCTTAAGTGTTCCCTTCACTGGAACTAAGGGGCCAAGCCCAACCCCTGAAAACAACCCCACACCATAATCCCCCCTCCACCAAATGATTTGGACCAGTGCACAAAGCAGAATACAAAGATAACATGATACAGTTTTATATACTGTAAATACATGGTACAGCAGGCACATGCCAGAATTATGAACACATTTTAAAATCCAGCTATTCACTGTAAAAAAAAAGAGTTTAGGAGCCAGCAAATCGCTCCAAACAATAATTAATTTTTTTATCATTCTGCTCCTTAATGCTAAAGCTTAAAAAACACTTAGAGCCTAAAATAATGTGCATGGATGCATAGGATAATACTATGCTCAAAAGCTGCTGCTAAGAGCGTTTTTTTTAGCTAGTGAGCATTGAGCCTTTGGCAGGTCATACAACTAGCCAAAGCCCAACAAACTTCCTCCAACTAAAAGTAAAATATTCGTTTTGCTTGCACTGACCTAGGCGTTACAAATCCATTTAATCAGTGTTGGTTTCAATGTTACAGTTTTAGATACTAAAAAAAAGAACAACATATTCCTAATGGTACTTACACAAAATGCTGAGCCTTTCATGTTTATCCTCACATTTGATGTCAGGCTTGTTGTTGTATTTGTGCATCTCACCTTGGAGGGAAATAAAGCACATATTTTATTAATTTGCATTATGGAAACGCAAAGTCTGATAGTTTGTGTTTGCTTGTTGTAAATGCTTGAATTGGCTCACTAAGGTGATTAAAGTGGTTGTTAACCTCTAAAGTAAAAAATGAACAAAGCATATCTTTTATAGTGTGTATTTGAAAAGTATTGGTTTGGTTGATTTCCAGCATAGACAGTACTGCACCAGTCCTTAAGGGTTTAAAATTGTAGGACGAAAAACACACTGAGTGGGTGTTAAGCCACACCAGTCATATAGGACTTTTTGGTGATATGTGATGTCAAAGGTAGGTGAGCTAATAATTCAACATAGAAAATTTTCTATGTTGAATTATTAGCTCACCTATCTTTGACATCACATATCACCAACAAGTCCTATATGACTGGTGTGGCTTAACACCCTTTTATAGTGTGTGTCTGCTCTCTCATTCCTCTACTATGTGCATCAGTCATTTCTGATAGTCTATGCTAACACCAGACAAGCCAAGGAGATGGCCTTGCCCCCCCCCCCCCTCCAGCACACAACAGATAATTTAAGCCTCAGATGTGCATGTTTCCCTACCTGTATATGACTATAGGGGGGAATGTCCTTTTCCTCCACTCTTGTCTCAGATTACACTCAGCTCCCTGCTCCATGCTGTACAGTAGGTGACGCATACATTCCCCTGCCTCCCTGCTTTCCAGAGCTCAGAAAGGCTATGTAAAATGTGTGTTAGAGGAGGCTTTAGAGAAGAGAAGGGTGCGGATAAACAGGTACAACTTGTGCAGGAGGATTTGTTTTATCTCTGTGTATTACCTGAGACCAGTCAGTTTTAGTAGGGCTTTACAGTCACTTTAATTCCCACTGATAAGCCTAGGCATACAGTGACTGATCTTGACATGTAGACTTTGTCATACTGAAATAATTACATATTGTTTATATAAACGGTTTACCATTGCCATTCTATAGATGGACTTCAGGCAATCTACTAAAAACACAATTAAAATACAAAATTGGAAGTTGCTCTCTCGCAGTATTTGTATTTCCTGTCTTCAGATTTACACAGCCCTGTTAGAGAGCAAAGGCAGGTTGTTGACCTGACTATTCTTTTCTGGAGATATGCAATACAGCCTGTTACTGGATAGCGAAGGAACAGCAGCAGACTGATAAGCTCACCCTCTGCTCTTCCCTACCTGAATGACTTATAGTGGCTCTCCTCCTCCTCTCAGTCTTATTTCTATGGGGCATTACAAGAGGCAGAAACATGTCCCCTACACAGATGCTAGGATGCCCACTGCCACACTGCATGTTAGATATCACCATCTGTATGTATCTACCATTAAATATCTATGAACATAATCAGAATGTAGAAGAGCTTACTGGGTTTGTGAGGAAAATTTAAAAGGAGAGATTAAAGTGGAGTAGGGATGAATGTTATTAATGAATTTATTTTCTATATTGCTATTTTCCCTGGGGACTTAAAGTACTTAGGTGGTGAGGCAGCCATATTGGATTTACTCAGTTGAGCCAATTAACCTAGATGTCTTTGGAGTGTTATCTACTGGGGCTCCACCAGGTTTCCCAGAACTACCTCTAATAGAATATAATATAACATACTGTATGTATGATTTGTTTGGTTTACCTCAATATTTTTCATTGGCTTTTCTACTTTATTATTCTCAGTGGTCTTCTGTGATGTGATATCCTTGATATCCACATGAGTAGTTAATTCAGCTTCTGCTGTAGGAACGGAGAGAGAGCTTCTTGGGGGCTTTGCTGTCATGGGCTTAGTGGTCCTAATCAGTTTAGTCTCTCCTGCTGTGGTGGGGGACGTCGTCTTCGAAGGTGGTGGTGATGCTGATGAACTTCCTGGCGTATGCATCATGGTGCTTTTGGGAGCCCCTGAAAATGGGATTGGCATTGTTGTTTCAGCGACTGTAACTGAAGGTGTCGATTTCAAGCTGGTTTTCGTAGCATTGCTTGCCTGGGATGGTTCTGTAGAAAGTCCTAATAGGAGTACATGTTTACAATTATGATGTTGAAATGACAGTAAGGGCCCATTCACATGACTGTATCTGATATCATATAGCATACATTTAAACATATTTCCCTGCCAGGGAGCCCAGAGTTGATGCATACAGCCTCCCATTTAAAGGGGTTGTAAAGTTTTTTTTACCCTAAATAGCTTCCTTTACCTTAGTGCAGTCCTCCTTCACTTACCTCATCCTTCGATTTTGCTTTTAAATGTCCTTATTTCTTCTGAGAAATCCTGACTTCCTGTTCTTCTGTCTGTAACTACACACCGTAATGCAAGGCTTTCTCCCTGGTGTGGAGAAAGCCTCTTGAGGGGGGAGGGGGCGAGCAGGAGTGTCAGGACGCCCACGAATACACAGCTCCTTTCTCTATCTGCAAAGTAGAGAGTGTCCTGATTTGCCAGCTCGCCCCCTCCCCCCTCAAGAGGCTTTCTCCACACCAGGGAGAAAGACTCGCATCGCGGTGTGGAGTTACAGACAGAAGATCAGGAAGTGAGGATTCTCAGAAGAAATAAGGACATTTAAAAGCAAAATCGAAGGATGAGGTGAGTGAAGGAGGACTGCACTAAAGGGAAAGGAAGCTATTTAGGAAAAAACAAAAATCCCTTAACAACCCCTTTAAGTTAATTGCTGTATGCAGCTCTTTGTTTATATACACAAGTACCTGCATATGCATGTGGGTGTATATCATTGGATGCAAATTTCTGTGTAGACAACTTTGTGCAAGCTGGATGCTGGAAACTTGTAAGGTATCCAGCATTATAGAGTATGCAACAAGTGAGATTAAATCTTCTTCTTTATTAAAGTTCACGTATAGCCAAAACATTTCTTTTAGGTAGAGAAGGGTTTAAAAGGTTATTTTTGACACCTATCCTGTTGCAGTGTTTTCCGTTTATTTACTCTCCGTGAGATTCATCAGGAAGTGAGAGGAAATCTTCCCAAAGTAAGGGGAATTCCCTGTTAGACAGATGTCACTAGTGTAGGTACCCATTGGAAGACTTATGCCTCCCTCGTACACACGACCAGTTTTCCCGTCTGCAAAACTGCCATGACAGCTTTTGGCTGGGAAAACTGGCCGTGTGTATGCTCCATGGCAGTTTTTTTCCCCCACAGGAAAACCGCCGGGAATCCCGGCGGGAAAAATGAGAACATGTTTTCTTTTTTTCCGCCGGTTTTTAACACGACTGCAGTGGGGCATACACACGGCCAGGATTCCCGATCAAATTCTACCGAGCAGGTTCTCGGTTTTCCCCTCGGTGTACAAGGCAATCGTGTGTACAAGGCATAACCCTCAACTCTTGTTCCAGTGACCACCCTACAATTGTGGATTTCCCCCTCCCTGTGGATTTCCCTTCTCTTTCTGTTTCAGTGATATTGATCACCAGGACAAATACGGGGTTTATACTCCCCAGTGGGGGATACAGACAACAATAAAAACTTACACCTGCCTTGACACGCGCATGAACTTTAACCATTTGCCGACCAGACGCTGCTATTATAAAATATGTTTTACTTTAAAACATACCCAATAAAACATTTTTTTAAATCAAATTTCTTCATAAATTTAGGCCAATATGTAGTCTTCTACATATTTTTGATGAAAAAAAAAGTCCCTAAAAGGGTATATTGATTGGTCTGCACAAAAAGCGTCTACAATTTATAGGATGTTTTTATAGAATTTTTATTGTTTTTTTACTAGTAATGGCGGCGATTAGCGACTTATAGTGGGACTGCGACATTGCGCTGGACAAATCAGACACAAAGTGAAACTTTTAACACTTTTTTGGGGTCCAGTGACACTAAGGCCGCGTACACACAATCAAATCTATCTGCTGAAAACGGTCTGACAGACCGTCTCAGCAGACATTCGATTGTGTGTACGGGCGAGCCGACGGATTTGGCCGGCAGACAGATTTTAAAGCATGCTTTAAAATCTGTCTGCTGGGAACCCGTCGGACCGATATGTCTGCTGGTTAGTACGCTAACCAGCAGACATATCTGCCCACACATGCGTCGAATGGATTCGACGCATGCGCGGAAGTGTTTTACTTCCTGGTGCGGTGACGTGGCGGCGTCAACTTCACCGTCACGTCACCGCGCTGTCTGCCGGCGGGGATTTTGGTTTGATCGTGTGTACAGCGATCAAACCAAAACAGCCAGCAGACATATCTGTTCAAATCGGTCTGTCAGACCGATTTGAACAGATATATTTGGTCATGTGTATGCGGCCTTATACAGTGATCAGTGCTAAAAAATATGTACTGTCATTGTACTAATGACACTGGTAGGAAAGGGGTTAACATCATCTGTACTTAAGAAGGAAAACATATGCCAAGTTAGGAACAGCATACAAACTTGAAAATTGGATTTCAAAAATAAAATTAAAACAATGCATACCTGTTTCACTAGTTATTTCAGGTTGTTTAGTCAAATTAGGTGATGTAACAGAGTTGCCTGCTGTGCTAGCACTATGTTGACTAGTTGCCACTGTTAGAGAGGTGGCTGTTTGTTTTGTGACTGGTACGGGACCCGCTAATGAACTGTTTGCTGAAACAGATGCAATGTTTGATGATGGTCCAGTGGATGCTTTATTTGATGGTGTGGTAAATGTGGCTTGTTGACCAGCAATGGTAGTAGCACGGGGGGTTGTAGCTGAAGGGTCTGTCTTTGCAAGAGTGCCAACAACGGGTGCGACAGTGGCAGCGGCAGTGGGAGCAGCAGTGGCAGCGTCAGCGGGAGCGGCAGTGGCAGCAGGAGCGGCAGTGGCAGCGGCAGTGGTACCAGAATGAGAAACAGTAGGAGAGACGGCAGCAGCATTAGTAGGTTGATTGGGAACAGTTGTAGGAGCCATGGATGCCGCGACACTTGCTGCTGAAGGATCTTGTGAAGAACTAGAACCTGAAACATACCAAAAAAAAATCTTTGTTATTACCATATTTTACTGTGTGTACTTGAATAAAGTCTGAGCTTACCTAAAGGGGCAATAAACAGTACATATCTAGCAAATCTATTTTCTTACAAGAATTTTCTAAAGAAATAATTTTACATACATTTTAGGTTACACCGTCTAGACACAAATTTACAAATTCTGGGCATCACTGCTGATTAAAACTTTATGATAACCATGCTAAAGTTCAGATTGTTAACATCTCCCTGTCATATAAAAAAATGATGTATATTCATAGAGAGCATGACACAAAATCTGTTAACATCTGGTCTTGCTGGACACAAGGCACCTTAGACCCCTACTATTACACATTTTTATATTTAGCTTCTCTTTATGTTTGCCCCGTGTATTATATATATATTTTTTCTTTCCCCTTGTTTCCTTGTGCCTACAGTGCATCCGGAAAGTATTCACAGTAGGCACAGTATTCTGTCCGACCGATTTGAACAAATCTGTCTGTTTGGATTTTGGTTTGCTCGCGTGTACACACGAGCAAACCAAAATCCCCGCCAGCAGACGGCGCGCTGATGTGGCGCACCAGGAAGTAAAACACTTCCGTGCATGCGCCGAATCCATTCGGCGCCGGTGCGAGACGACATGTCTGCTGGTAAGTGTACTAACCAGCAGACATGTCGGGCGGACGGGTTCCCACCCGATAGATTTCAAAGCATGCTTTGAAATCTGTCGGGTGGCCAAATCCGTCGGCTCGCCCGTACACACAATCGAATCTGTCTGCTGGGACGGTCTAGCAGACCCTTTCCAGCAGACAGATTTGATCGTGTGTACGCGGCCTAAGGCCGTGTACACACGATCAGACCAGTCCGATGAAACTGGTCTGCAGACCGGTTTCATCGGACCAGTTCGATGGTGTGTACGGCCCATCGAACGGACACCTGTCAGTCGGACAGGTTTGATGGTTAGTACGCAAAAACATCGGACCAAAAACCTGCGCATGCTCAGAATCAATTTGACACATGCTTGGAAGCATTGAACTTCGTTTTTTCAGCATGTCGTTGTGTTCTACGTCACTGCGTTCTGGTCTGATCGGATTTTTGGTCCGATGGTGTGTACACACATCAGACCATAAGACCACTTCAGCCTGGTCCGATGAAAACGGTCCGTCGGACCAGTTTCATCAGACCGGTCTGATCGTGTGTACGTGGGCTAATGCTGCGTACACACGGTCGGAATTTCCGATGAAAAAAGTCAGACAGAAGTTTTTAATAGGATATCCTGACCGTGTGTATGCCCCATCTGACTTTTTCTGTCAGAAATTCTCTTTTTTTCTGACGGAAACCATTTGTCTGTATGGAATTCCGACGGAAACCATTTGACGCATGCTCGGAAGCATTGAACTTCATTTTTCTAGGCTCATCGTAGTGTTGTACATCACTGCGTTTTTGACGGTCGGAATATATATATATATGTGTGTGTGTGTGTGTAAAACCAGTATATATGATAAAAATTTGAAATGTTATTATTATAAATATAAAAAATAAATAAAAATATATGTCTGATCTGATAGTTTCACTCATCTTTAATCAGAAAAGCCACCCTAATAGATACAGAGTATGGTACTATTCTTAGGAGTTATCCAAGAACAAAGTCGAAGTACAGTATGTAGGATTCCACTGAGGGAAAAAAGTTGTTTAGAAGTTTAGAATTTCTCAAGGACAAGTTGAAAAACTCAAGACAGCTGGCAAAAATGACAATCATACATTATCAGTTAACATATTTTTACTTTCCAGGTTTATCCTGACACAATAAATCAGCCAGCTGTGTTCCATTTTGTGTGTGACTTGTCATTGTCTATTCTACATCATTTGTATTAAGTCAAGGCTATAAATAGTAGAAGAGGAAGTGAGAATAATATGCAAGGAAATTATGGAAACACACCCCATTCAGACAGGCAGGCAGACAATTTTCATACACAATGCTGGCAAATAATTCACTTTCTGTTAGGGTTACATGTGGGAAAAGACAAATGACACAAGGTGGGTTTGAGGATGAAATGAAAAGAGTGTGTGTATTGGGGGGGGGGGGGGGGTGGGTTCGGTCTGTTTAGTGGGGACTGTACCTGGCATAAACTAAATTGGGCCTTCTGTGGCATCCCGCCTAATATTCAGATCCAAGAGCTAACCATGTAATTGCTGTATTTGTCGGATATTAGGACAAATAATTGCTTATTTTGGTACATGCACTGGAAAGCTTATGCATTAGGATATTACTTTTTGTGCTGGTTTAACGCTTTTTGGGAGCAGTATATGCCTAGAACAGTGATGGCGAACCTTGGCACCCCCGATGTTTTGGAACTACATTTCCCATGATTCTCAATGACACTGCAGAGTGCATGAGCATCATGGGAAATGTAGTTCCAAAACATCTGGGGTGCCAAGGTTCGCCATCACTGGCCTAGACCGATGAACATACATGGCTATGAGTAAATATGTAATTTTCAAGAGGGTTAGGATTTATGTAGACTGCATAGGATGGTGGATAATGCTCAGAGGCATCCATGGTATGTTAACAATTTCTTACCAAGATGCAGGCTCTGAAAATACTTGGTCTTTGAAATGTGACACAGATAGGGTCCCAAAGTATGGTCCTTGGGATCACCTCTTGGGAAGCAACTGATAGTTAGGCAAACCAAGGCAGAGTACTGGGGTTGGGAGCAAGAGAAAAAAAAAAAATCAGGAGTTGAGGGAGATACCCAGAGGTTGTTGCTGGAGATATTTAGAGCAGAATGTCAAAACTAAAGTAAGAAGCAAGCATATCAGTAAAACAAACCAAAGGGTTCAAAAAAGGTCAATACAAATAAAGTCAACATCTAAGGCCAATCCAAAACACAAACAAACATGAGCTAGCTAACACTATAACTGGATACTTGGGACTGGAGCAGGTTGCCTGTATGGAGGAAGCCAAGCCAATTATAGATTGTTGATACAGATTTGTAGTGTCTGCAGACCAGAAGTACACAGCGGATGGAGTTGAGGAACCCAGAGCAGAGATTTCTAAGAGAGGAGCATGCACAGGATGAGGCAGTGCAGACCATTTTACAGCCAGCTACTCAATGCTATTCCCATTCCAGAGGTCCAACTGCTGACTGGTCTACTGCCTGGCGGGATGCACATGCTGCAGGTGTGTTTCTAACACTACTTTTACAGTTAAGTGAAAACCTACATTAAACAAAGGTAAAAGACTTCAGGAGTGGCCCCATACATTTTGGGCGCCAGGGCGCCACCCTCCCTATTTGGCCCCTTTCAGATCCTCCTCCTGGCCAATCGGTATGCGGGTCTGATACCAATCACCCGATTGGCTGAAAGGACAGGCGATCCTATTGGACACCTAGGAGAAGAAGGGAGGAGCCACACATGAGGCCACCTGCCATCCATAGAAGCCTGCTGCCGCCGAAGCCTGCAACCCGCCGAAGCCTGCCGGAGCCCTTGACCCGCCGCTGCTCGCAAAATGCCGCTGGGGCCTGCTAGGGTAAGTACAGGGGGGGTGCTGATGCCACAGGCCAACGGGGGGCACTGCTGGATTTTCAGCCTTTACATTTACTGAATGGTGTATATGTAGAAAAGATTGAACATGAGGCGCATGCGTGAAGCCTAGCGGGACAGACATGCCGGGCTAGAGCTCCGCTCCGTGAAGGAGAATTCCCGCCGATATAGTACCGAAAATCAAGGGGAAAACGAACAGGGATTCGGTACAACTTCCACAGAGGTGAGGGACACTTTTTATTCGAAAACTGGTGCTGGGAAGAGCAAGAAACAGGGACAAAACGAATCCTGTCAGCGGTGCTCAGCTGGCTAAGAGCGCTGCAAAGAAAGCACCTGTCCCCTCAGAGAGCCACACCTCAGTGAAGGCACACCAAAGCACAGCCAAAGCTGCTAAAACTGCTGCACTTATGGCATCCCTCAGAGACTTGGACTCAGACAGTGAGGAGGAAGACAGAAATGTGGGAAAACTATCTACATCACAGGACGCCACAATCCCCTCAGGTATTTTAAAACAATTTGAAAGAATGCTCCATAAAGCCCTGCAAGTCACCTCAGACCAGATTACAGCCAACCCTTACAAGGAAATCAGGGGAACTGGGTAGCCGCACGGAAGCCCTGGAAACTAGAGTAGAAGAAATAGAAATATACACCCAGAATGCCCGTCAGAAATAGACACTCTCAAAGAAGAAAATTTAATACTGCAAAGCAGATTGGAGGACTTCGAGAACAGGGCCAGGAGGTCTAACCTAAGGTTTAGAGGTATCCCTGAGTCAGTCACAGACCTGCAAGCACTACTCTGGCATTGTGCCAAGAGCTTCTCCCTGGGGATACCGGTAGTAGAAAGGCTAGAAATGGACAGGAGTACATAGGGCATCACCTCTAAAAAAGCTGACGATCCCCCTAGGGACATAATAGCAAAAATTTCACTTCTACAAGACAAAAGAACAAATACTGGAAGCCGCCAGAGAGGAAAGAATGTCTATCATTTCAGGGCCACAAATTAACAGATCTTTGCAGATATATCGCAAATGACTATAACTAAAAGGAGGGCTATGAAGCCTCTCCTAATGGAGCTACAAAACCGCAATATAAAATATCAGTGGGGTTTCCCCTTCTCACTGCGATTCACCTATCAGGGGACAAAAATTGTATGCAGAACACCAGACCAGCTTCACCAAGCTCTTTTAGACTTCAAGTTAATCGACAGGCCAACTTCAACAAGTACAACACGCAGGAGAACAGCATCCTCCTCTCCACGCAATGATTCATCATACCAGGAACAAAATAATGGCGTGCAACAATCAAGTAAACGTGGCAGATTCATGGACCAGCCCCAGGAACAAGAAACAGATACTATGGACTAAACTTTCCATACAAGAGCATTCTAACAATGCACTTCTCCCTTTACCCAATAATCGATTAATCTGGCACCCCAATCTGACTCTACCTCTGCACAGGAGGCCGCAAAACACCCACCAAATTTGACCTCACTTTTCTATCTAACCTATAGCAGCTCCCCCCCCTCTTTTTTTTTTCACGTTCTAGAACTCCCAACTCCAATTACTAAGCATCTACCCACTTTATATGGAATGGGGCAGAAACCCGCTGTCTTGACACACCCCCTTGCAGCACTTTCACATAGATGCTCTCCCTAGTACCACTTATTCCTGCCCATAGATTGGAAGCAAAGCAACCCCGCCTGCACAACTCAGGCCCCCATCTAAGCTATGCTCCATTTATTTAGAAATGCTCTCCCTAGGGCACTGCTAATCAAACACCCTACCCTCATCAAGCTGACACTCTTCAGCAACGCAACTTCAGGCACCCTGAGGGGAGCCTGAAAGTTTTATCTTTTGCCTTTTTGTTTCTTTTTTTTCAGTATGCGGGTCTCCGATGCACGGAAACAACATGCGCCACCTTAGACCCTCCTCTGGACCCGGCAATATTATGCCGGACCTAGACGTGGGCATTTTTTCCCCTGAAGGGAACTTGTTCTCCCCTTCACGGGCCAGACTTGGACACTCAGTTAATATAAAGTTGTTTAAGAATTCTATGTCTTGTAATGTTTTCTATCTTTTTTTCAAGGATAATATTTTTGACACCCCCCCCCCTTTCTTCTCCCTTCCTGTCTGCATGGGCTGGACCGGGACATCGCACCGCGAACGGCCAAGGTAAGATTTTCATGATGGTTTGGCTGCCATGGCTCCGTTAAACTTGTTATCGCTCAACGTACAGGGCCTCAATGTTCCTCAGAAACGTTCCAAGGCATTTAGACACTTTCAGGCTAAGAAAGCACATATAGTTTTTTTGCAAGAAACCCACTTTACCCCTCAATCCACTCCTAAATACTCCTAAATAATGCATCCTACCCACAAGTATACACAGCATCCGCCTCTACCAAAAAGAGAGGCACCCTTATTGCATTCCACAGATCAACACCCTTTACCTTGAAGTCAGAAATAAAAGACCCAGAGGGATGCTACCTAATCCTAACAGGGCACATAATGGACACGGTAGCGACGGTAGTGTCATACTATGCGCCTAATCAGAACCCATTACCGTTCATGTCACATCTCCTCCAAATCGTTAACACGCACAAGATGGGAGCTCTCTTCATGTGCGGTGATTCTAACCAGGTTATCCTCCCTTTCTTGGATAGAACCCCTTACGCCCCCCCAAAACAGAATACTAAGGGGTCCCTCCCCAACCTATTATCTAAACATAAATTGGTGGACACTTGGAGAGAATCCAACCCAACGAAACGTATATATACATACTACTCGAACCCTCATAGATCTTCTAGCCGTATTGACCATATTTTTACTACCATTGGAATGTTGCCAGAAGTACTTGATTCTAGCATCATTCCCATTCCCTGGTCAGATCACAATGCAGTCTTCACAACTTTCTCATCCACAATTCCTAAGAATCATGACCCTACCTGGTATCTCCCAGAAGTTCTTCTTAAACATCCGTCCACTGTTCCGCAATTGAGCAAAATTTAAAAGAATATTTAGAATTCAACACTGACCCAGAAACATCTCCCCTCACACTCTGGGAAGCCCACAAGCCTGTGCTTAGAGGTTTTCTTCAAAGACAACTGGGAATTCATAAAAGAGAACGCTTGCAGTTAGGGAGAAAATTGGAAACAGATTACAACTTAGCTTTCCTAGCCTTTCAGCAGAATCACTCCCCCAGCACCAAAGCACGCTTAGACGAGACCCGCCTGGAATATGACCTTTTCCTTACGAACTCTGCTATAAAAACTCTAACCAGGTCCAAACACTCCTACTATAAGAACTCCAACAAACCGGGAACACTCTTGGCAAGAGCTTTAAACTTGATAAACAAGTCCCATAACCCAGTAAACCTGAAAATTGCGAAACAAAACCTCACCAGCAACCCCATCAAAATAGTGCAGAAATTTAGCGCCCACCTCAAAAAATTACTTTCGGAATCAAATACCTTTAATAAATCGGTAACTGACTCCTTTTTTTCACAATTACAACTCCCGCAAGTGACAGGAGCCCAAAGAACAGAATTAGAGAAACCAATAACACACGATGATGTCATGGGAGCTATAAAAGAACTTAAGTTAAATAAAAGACCAGGTCCCGACGGGTTTTCAGCCAGATACTACAAAACCTTCACTAGCATAATCTCCCCCACTTTAGCAGATGCATACAACGCCCTCTTAAAATCAAACTCCTTCAGGCAGGAATCACTAACAGCCACGATCTGCATGATCCCAAAACCACACTCTGACTCCACCCTTAGCGAAAATTTCCGCCCTATATCCATGTTGAACACGGATATTAAACTCTTAGGTAAAATTCTAGCCAGCCGCCTAAACAAGATTATAGGATCATTGATTCACCGGGACCAGGTGGGTTTCATGCCCACTAGACAGGCAGGGGATAATATTCGGAGGGCATGCTTGCTTGCTCATTCAGCCAAGGCGAGGAAAATCCCAGCCTGCTTCATATCTCTGGACATCAAACAGGCCTTTGATTCCGTCTCGTGGTCCTACATGGAATATACCTTACAGAATTGGGGCTTCGGTCCAAATTTTAGAAATTGGGTTATGGCACTGTACAACAATCCAAAAGCTTACGTCAAATACGCAGGTTACAAATCTGATACGTTTGCAGTCCAGAGAGGAACAAGACAAGGCTGTCCCCTATCTCCTTTGCTGTTCGCCCTCCTGATAGAACCCCTAGCCCAAAGAATTAGATTGGACCCTAAGATATTAGGCATAGAATTGGGTGGGTTTAAACATAAATTATGCCTCTACGCGGATGACATTTTACTTTTCTTATCCTCCCCCCAAGTGTCCCGCCCTAACCTCATCCCAATTCTGAATCATTTCACAACTATATCAGGTTTAGTAATTAATCCTAAAAAATGTCTTGCCCTAAACATTTCATTATCGGACACAGAATTAACAGCTACCAAATCTGGACTCCCCTTTAACTGGCCCGGGAAAAGCATCCCCTATTTAGGAATCCACCTAACAGCAGAAATAGCAGACCTATTCTCGTATAATTACCCCATACTGTTAAAACATATATCAAGTCTACTGAAATCTTGGACGCAACTTCCCCTGTCGTGGTTTGGGAAATTAAACGCAGTAAAAATGACAATATTGCCGAAGCTCCTATACCTTTTTAGAGTACTCCCTATACCAATTCCGGCATACTACATGAGAATAATCCAAAAACGGATCTCTTCCTTTATTTGGGGTCCCTCCCGACCCAGAATCAAACCACAAGTCTTGGAACTCCCCAAAACCAACGGCGGGATTGGGTACCCCAACTTCACAAAATATTACCAAGCGGCCCAATTGGCGACTCTGACAAAATATCACGCTAAATGTGAAATTCCCCTTTGGGTTTCAATTGAAGCTTTAGATTGTGAACCCATCTCAATATCCAACTTACTGTGGATCCCCCCCAAATCTCGTAAAAATATTAGCAACCCTATCACCAAACACTCACTTACCCTCTGGGACAAGACCAAGGTAAAGAAAAACCTACAATCTCCACATTGCCCTCTGCTGTCTTTTATTAAAAACCCAGATTTCTACCCCGCCTGGGTCTTCCCTAACACATTCAAAGAATGGATAAAGAGAGACTGTACTCAAAAGTTCCAGTTTTTTAACTCCAACTCTATTGTCCCCTTCCCGTCACTCTGTGATTCACATGGTATACCACATGGTGAACTTTTTAGATACCTGCAAATAAAAAAAATCTTTCTCCCACCAGTAAATACACCAATTTCACCCATCATATACTCCGGTTTTGAAAACATATGTAAGGACAATCCACACGCCAGACGTGTGATTTCCACCCTATACGCCCAGCTGCAAATACAATCTGACTCTTGGAAACTACCATATATTAGTAAATGGGAGGAGGACCTTGGTGCAGAATTGAGCCCCGCAGAATTGAATCAAATTTGGCTCAATACCAAAACTGCTTCAATTAATGTATCAGCCTCTGAGACAAACTATAAAGTGCTTTCAAGATGGTACTTGGTGCCGGCAAAAATAGCTAAATTTTCACAAAATCATTCAGACCTGTGTTTCAGAGGCTGTACAGAGAGCGGAACATACTTTCCCACTTGGTGGTCATGTCCATAAGCCCAATCATTTTGGTCCAAAATTTTTCTAATAGCACATACTTTAACTAATAAAAAAATACCATTAGACCCCAAACTGGCATTGCTCAACCTAAAACCCAGTATCTTGTCGCATATACAATTTAACCTGATTAAGCAGCTTCTTACGGCAGCAAAGCAGACCATAGCGAAGGCATGGAAAACCTTGAGCATTCCATTGAATGAAACAATCAACAGAATGAGTAACGCGATGTTATATGCCAAAATGACGGCAATAGAAAATGACATGATCACCAGGTTTGAACAAATTTGGACGCCCTGGATTACATACACAACACTGAAAGCTTTTAATAAAGATGTATTGTTGCCATGGTAGCCCACCCATCGAAACGGCAATTGAACCATCTTGGCGGTTGATGGGATTTCCCGATCCGGTCCTGCAGACACCCCTCCCCCAATCCCCTCCCTTCATGCTTTATTTCTCTTTTCTTGTTTTTTCTTTTTATTCTTGATGTTACAATTTTTACTCTATTAAGGAGTTTTTCTTTTTCTTGTAAGTTGGTATGAACTGTTAGTAACTCATGGGCAGATATTTTATATAGATGCCTCAGTTAACTTTATCGTATAATCTACTAGACATTAAGGTACGAACTGAACATAAAAGGAAACATCTCCTTTGATCTGTTCATTACTTCACTGTACCAATCTTATATGGCAAAACCGTAAAGTACGCCCTAACGGTTTTCACAAGAGGAATGTTATTTCATGTTAGAACTCCTCTCAACACTGCTAAGTTTCTTTATTTCTACAATTGCATATTTGTACTCTCTTTGTTTTTCTTTTGTTTAATATTCCTTATATTTTTTGTATACCGCCTATTTCATATTCCAATAAAGATATATTTGACAAGGAAAAGATTGAACATATTAATGTCACAGCTGTAGTCAATAATGGGATCTTCCCTCCCTTTTATTAGCTAATACTAGAGCCCAACCACTGTCCCTCCCTACATTTCCCTCTATACAGGCCTCTCTTCAGGCATGGGAGTCAGCAATCAGGGCTTGTTGGTAATTAGCATACTGTATATGTTTATCTTGGCTGTTTCTTAGCCATATTAATTATATACCTGTTTACAGTTTGCATTATTAGGGAAATGTGATCAGACTCTACCTGATCTTGTGTGCTATATATTCTGTGTGAATTTTGAATGTAGTGAATTCCAGTTTGCACCTAAGCTAGTGTCGTCTAGTCCTTGGACACTCAGCTATAATGCCTAGTTCCTGGGTCCAGACTGAAGTAAGCGGTATCTTGACAGAAGCACCCAAGCTGTGTGCTAGATAGTCTGTCACACTTTGAAGAAGTCCCTATTGGACGCAAGGCAGGAGGTGGGGAGGGCCACGATGTCACCTCTCTGGGTGGAATATTCTGGGCATTTATGAGAGCTTCCTGACAGTGACAGGAGCTATACTAAGCATTTCAATGTACAGTACATGGATTCCTTTTCTTTCTAATAAAATATTTAGCATTTTACACCATGACCATCAAACCTTGCTGGTGGGGAGGAGGAGAGGAAGTAAATATAGCTGCTGTAGAAAAGCGCCTAAAGCCCTGGTTAATGCAAAACTGTTTAGGACCTTGTATATGCTGTGTGGTTCTCCCAAGAAGGTGAGGGCTCATCTATAATTCACGGTAGTACACTGATTACACAATGGAGGTGGAAAGAGTTCACTTGAAAGATTTGTATTACTTTTGATTTTTCACCATTTATGAATATTGGGAAAGTTTATTCTGTACACAGGATTGTAAATGACAAATTTAGTTCACATGTGAATTCTTTGTGAAAATGTCACTTGAAATTTTGCTGCATTAAACAATTGTAATCTGAACACAGGAATTTATCACATGTTGATTTTATTTGTAATTTTTTTAATTTGTTTTTTTTATATAAGCTTGTGTGAAGGAAATCACAATTACGGTATATTCCTTCAGATATTTTCTTAACTTGTTTATATATATATATATATATATATATATATATATATATATATATATATATATAGAGTGGCAGGTTTTGGGAAAGCTTGCGTTCGAGTTGGTGAACATGGGTGGGAGCAGCTTTTTCCATGCGCTATATTGAGTTGAGGGAGTTTACGCAGCACTGGATATACAGTATTTACATATAATTGTTACTATTCATTATTGACAAGCACCATCAATACAAATAGACTTTAAGAGAGAGGGGCTGTGGATGTCTTTATTGCCATCTTGGTTTGTGTGTGTAGTGAATTTTTCTGGTGCTAGAGGCCTAGGAAGCAAGTTACTCTTGGTTCTAAATTGGAAATGATGTTGTTTTCATGAGCATGTGTGTCCCCCACCATCCCCTTTAATGCAAAGTAGTTGACTGAATTTTCTTGTCATTTCCTCAACCCTAGTGCCCCAAGAGGAGGTTTTAAAATGCAAGAGGGTTTATATGGAACATGCAGTGCTTGTATCGTGTGTGAGAAAGCAAGTTGCTTCCCTCTTCTTTCTACCCCCTCCCCTCAACCACACCTCAGCAAACTGCACCAGGTGAATGGGTAAGGGTAAGGGGTTCTCTTAGTCAAAGGAAGAGTTACACAAAAACACTAATATGCACTTGAAAACCATTCTAATATTTCTAAAGTGCAATTCGCTAAAGGCAATAATTGAATTAAAAAGATGCATTGATTTTATACAGCTCATATCATATCACCTTATATCCATAAAGTCATACAAGGTAAAAGTGGCCACAGTTACCCAAGGGGGTTTTATTTTGTCTGTAAACCAAAACTTTTAGCACTGGTAACTGGTTATATTAATGCCTGATTTCAATCACTAGTTCACTAGTGACTCTTAAATTAGCAATCTTGGCAATGGGTTGTCTAAAGGTGTTGTCATTTGACGGATGTATACTGAGAAGAACTGATCGTGAAAATGTAAGATTGTAATGAGTTTCAACCTGCTGGCTTACAAAATGGCAAGAGATAAGTCTTCATATTCTGCTCCACACAATATATGACATCTATTCCTCATGTGTTGAATGAAACTATCCTTATCAGTTTGGCACACATTTACCACAAGACACTGCAGTATGTCCTCTCCTAAAAAGACTTGCTAAATACCATTTACAGACATCTATTCAGAGAAATATTACTGCTTCTCTTTGAGAAAAGAACTATAGAAACACTATATTTTCACAAAAGATGTCTCTTTTCTGCAGAAGTTTGTTATCCTTTATTTATTATTGCATACAAATCATTTAACAAGATTGAGCTATAACTAATACAGATAACGTGATGTTATAATTACCCATTTTTACAAGAAGCCTTGCATAGGGAGCCTCTTTACATTGGGGAAATGTGACCACGGTAGACTATACCCATGTATGAAAGCCAGTAGACATGTGCATTCGTTTCGTTAGAATGCATTTTCGTCCGAAAATCAGTTTTTTTCGTTATCGTTTTAACAAACGATAACGAAAGCGCAAGAAACTAAAATGGAAAGATTCGACATAAAAAATGGTTTATTTTCATTTTCGTTGCGGTAAAAATTCGATATAGAGAGATTTGACATTATAGGGAAAAGATTCAACATTATAGAGAAAAGATTCGACACTATAGAAATAATAGATTCGACATTATAGAGATTAGATTTCGATTTATGAGAAATTCGACATTATTACTAGTCATACAACATTAGAATTCTTGTAGGCAGAATATTCGAACGGAAATGTACGATTCGACGTAAAGATTCGACGTTCCGTCGAATATTCTTTTGACCATTCGACAGAAACCAAGTATTATTGGATTTTTAGACGAAAGCTATTCCCCAACGAAAAACCAATTAAATCAAAACGATTTTCGGGAGTAACTAAATAAATTTATTTTCCAAACGAAAACAAAAAAACGAAACAAAATATTCCAGTCTGCACATGTCTAAAAGCCAGAAATAAAATATGAAGGCTCATTGAGGTTTAGGCTGGGTTCACACTTTTTCGACAAACGCTCATGTCGCATGACGTGTGAAAATCAATGTTTCCCTATAAGAGCCGTCTTAACTGGTCCGACTTTGAAAATGCTCCCTGTACTACTTTGGTCTGACTTTGATCCTACTTCAGTCCATTGAATATTATTGAAGTCGGACCAAAGTAGGAGACTTGTCCTTACCATCCGACTTTTGACATCCCACATGTGATTACAGCAGTAGTAAAAGGAATTTATCTTACTCTGGGATTGTTTTCATTGGTCAAAGAACAAGTCAGACTTTCACAAAGTCAGATCAAAGTAGTATCCTGTTCATTCAAGTCGGATGGATGTAGGACCAATGTAGGACCAATGTAGGACTGATGTCGCAGAGAAAAGTAGGATGAAAGTCGTTGCGTCTTATCAGTGTCAACCCAGCCTAAAGGGGAAGCCACATCATCAGGTGGACAGCACTAGGAGTATTCACTAGCTGAGAACATTGAGTCATGGAAGTAAGCCTTGAGTGCACCAAATCTGTCTAGATCAACAAGTCTTTTTTCATTTATCAAACACATTCCATGGTATTCTTAACAGACCAAGAAAAATAAGGTTGACAAGATAAGCAAGTAAGGTTTAACCTTATTGTTAAAGCCGAGTTCTGCCGAAAAAAATTAAAATAAATGCAGCTGCTGACTTTTAATATTATGACACTTACCTTGTCCTGGGCACCCACAATGTCGGCACCCGAAGCCACAGCCATCTTTGGTAAGGGAATCGGGAAGTGAAGCCTTGCCAATTCACTTCCTGGTTCCCTACCGCGCATGTGCGACACGCACTGCACGTTCCTACTGGTCCCTGCTGTCGTCTGGGACCTGTGTGTCTCCCAGAAGACAGCGGGGGGGATGAAGTAGGCGCTGGACATGGCATAGGTCATACACAGCTATCTGCTCCCTCCTGAAATTTGACACCGAGGGGTGGAGATTCCAAAAAGCAAAAGTTCAGTTTTTGGGTGAAACTCCGCTTTAAGGTTTGACATTTTGCAACACTTTATGGTGCAAATTTCTTTCCTGTAACCATGGGTTGCAATAATTTTTTTTTGCACAATCCCCCCATCAACACAGAAAGGAATCGACAGGAGTGATAATGTCAAGAGAATCCGACAGGCTGGTTGTACCCAAATTCATCGATCCATCAACTTGGTACATTCAGCTTGTCTATTAATAGTTCAAAACTTGGATGGTTCCTGCTGAACCGAACGATATTCGAACCGTGTATGGCTTGCCTAAGGCAGTTAAAGGAATTCACTGCATCAACTTTTGTTTTAGCACTGTTTTGGCAGCCCATAGATTAGTCAGTTTTTTTTTTAACTAAGTTTAACCAGTGAGTTGAGGGAAAAAAACTGACTTGATTCCCTCATCCGCATACTCGATGTGGATTGGGAAATCCTCCCCGCTGAGCTATTATTTTCTGACAGTGGGAGACTTCCCAGAATTCACTGATCAGCACTGCAGTGCTGATCAAGCAGGGAAAATCTGACAGCTAGGCTGTGAAGTTGGTCGGTGGATCAACTTCTGTAAATCCTCCCTGCCCCTGCATTGATCGAAATTCAGTCTGTCCAAGGTGAACTGCCTAAATTTTGATCCCTGTATGGCCAACTTTATAGTTATTGCTGACAATATACTGTTATCGGTTTTGACCGATGGTCAGGCGTCCATCATTCCGATTTTAAAGCAAGTTTTAAAACTTTGGACTGAAGGACAAAAGACTGATGGGCCGTACACACGGTCGGTTTGGACCGATGAAACTGAACTTCAGTCCGTTTTCATCGGTTTGGATTGATCGTGTGTACGCGGCCTAAGATTACTTGATGAATCTCCTTTCATGTTGTATGTGCTGCCTGCTCGTTGGCCATCTCCTTCTACAGCTTTCTGGATTCCCTTCAGGCTTTGCAATTCTCAATACTGTTTCGTTTCCATTTTCAAACCACTTAAAGGGGTTGTAAACCCTCCTGTTTTCTCACCTTACTGCATCCTATGCAGTAAGGTGAAAAATCATCTGACAATTACGAGCCCCCCCCCCCGCGCTTTACTTACCTGAGCCCTGTAATGTCCTACGTCGAAGACGCACTGCATTTTTGCCCGGGTTCTCGGCTCTTGATTGGATAGATTGATAGCAGCGCAGCCATTGGCTTCCGCTGCTGTCAATCAAATCCAATGAAGCAGGCACTGGGGGGCAAGGCCGAGTCCTGCATTCGAAAACTGGACTCGGGAGTGCGCCCGCAAGGTAATCCCCCTGGGAGAGTGCTTCCCAGAGGGGGTTATCTAATGCGGAGAGGAGCCAAGAGAGCCGCCAAGGGACCCCAGAAAACAGCGTTTGGGGCCACATGTTTGTTATTTAAAAAAAAAAAACCTTTAGTGTCCCTGGGTTGTAAAGTTTTGTTTTTTATTTTCTAAATAGGTTCCTTTAAGCTAGTGCATTGTTAGTTCACTTACCTTTTCCTTCGATTTCCCTTCTAAATGTTTTTTTTTTCTTTGTTTTGTTTGTCTGAATTTCTCACTTCCTGTTCCTTCTTAGTAAGCTGTTCAGTAAGCTGTTCTGGCTGGGTAACCACTGCTCGGATGATGGTGGCAAGCTTACTGAGGAGGAACAGGAAGTGAAAAATTCAGACAAAGAAAAATAAAACATTTAGAAGGGAAATCGAGGAAAAGGTAAGTGAACCAACAATGTACAAACCTTTACAACCCCCTTCTCTGACACAATTGTTAGGTTTGTTACTTAGAAACCCCCAAATCTTATATTTTTTTTTTGTAGCAGAGACCCTAGAGCAGGGGTGTCCAAACTTTTTCAAAGAGGGACAGATTTGATGCAGTGAACATGCGCGAGGGCTGACCATTTTGCCTGACTTTCTGTGAACCATTGAAATTGAATACAAATTAACTATTTTATGCAAAGTTTATTGTAAACGGCAATACTTTTAATTTTGACACATGGTTACGTGGTTATGGACCACATTTCCAATGGTATCTTGCAGCTTGCAAGTAGTGATTCCTGTACAGGCTCTGTGAAATGTGTGACACAGCAGTGCCTACTCACAGGGCATAGTGAAGATCATTCAGATTGTTAAGCGTAGGCTAGAAATAATTGAATTTATATATGGAAAATAATATAATGATTAAAAATGTGAACAATAGATACATTTTAAGCAATGTTTTCCACTTCCATTCCTAAAACTGCACACTTAAGCACACTTAATTTTGGGTCAAAATCCAAAAGAATTTCCTTTCGAAAATCATATTTTTGAAATTTCATTCAAATTTAGCACCATTAAGCCTCTTGCACACGATACGCCTGTTTGAGCATCCATTTTTTCAGCCTTATCTTTTTTATGTATGTATGTATTTGCTTGCATTTTCAAGAAAATGCAGTCGCACATTTTTTGCGCACATGCGCGTAAACGTATTATCATGATTTTTTTGCACAGTATGTGCGTATTCATGTGTATTTGTGCACATTTGGCGTAAATTACTGACCAAAAATTTAGACTTTTCTAAAAAAAAATCCTGAAGAATGCATGGTGCTGAATTGACGTGCCTGTGTGCATGGGCACCTTACAATTATTGGGCTGTATTTGAGCTCATTAAAAAAAATACTATCTCATTATTTATATGCCTTTGTCTTTAAATAGGGTTTACAACCACTTTAATGATAAGCGAATCGTGCAAGAAATAAGAAATGTGAGTGAGCTGTGACCTGGGAACAAAAGAAGATTCCCAGCCACGAAAATGCTTCTCTGTAGCAACATGAGGTGAGATTGAAGGCTTGGTTGATCGAATTTCGAATTTCGAAATCAATGGTGGCACCATCGAATCACAACATTTCTGATTTTTTAAAGAAAATTTCGTGAATTTGACCCATGTATAATCTCTGTTAGTCTATGAAATGTGTTTTTATTATCTGCAACATGTGTAATATTTAAAGTGGATGTTTTTTTTTTGTCACAATATAGAGAATACGATTTCCTATCATCTGTGCCCAGTCTTGCCACACAGAGTTAATCCAGTTCTGAGCAATCCTCTTTTTATTGTTCAGGGAAATAAAACAGACTTCCAGATAAAAACCAAAGTCCTTGCTTGAGTGACAGGTTATTTACATATCTCATGCACATACGCAGCTTCTGTAAAAAGTGCTCAATTCACATCCCCCTCTCCTCTTCCCTCCAGCTCTATGTATATTCTGATGGCTGTTGCATTTTCTCTTGGCACTGAACTGTGACTCACCCCATATTTAGAAAAAATTTAATCAAAACACAGGGGAGGGGATGTGAATTGTGCACTTTTTTTCAGAAGCAAGGACTTTGGTTTTTATCTGGAAGTCTGTTGTATTTCACTGAACAATAAAAGAGGATTGTTTAGTGCTGGATTAACTCTGTGTGGCATGACTGGGCACAGATGATAGGAAATCGTATACCGTACAATTTTTTGGGGTTTACATTCAGTTTAAATTTTTTATAGGGTTGGATGCATTTTCTAATCATGTTTTTTGTAATGTCTTGGGAGCAGATATTATTCTCTGTGTTTGATTATCAGGGCAAGGCAAAGTGTCTACCAAAACAGATTGATGTTTTCCTGAAGAGGCAGAAAACCGGCAAATGTGAATATAAACAATAGCTAAAAAGTAGGAAGTCAAAGTCTAAGCTGTTACAATGTTTTCTAAGAATTTCAGGCAGTATAATAAACTCATTATTTGTAACTTGACTGTGTGCCATGAGATTAGCTATAAGAATAACATTAACCACATAGTGACCGCCGCACGGACATTTACGTCGACACAATGGCACGGGCAGGCAAATGGCCGTATCTGTAGGTCCCTTTGAATGCACTCGCGGGTCCCGGGAACTCGATGTTCCCGGGGGGCCCCGCGACTGCGGTTGGAAAAGGTTCTGTATACTGTTCCCTGTGATCGGGAACAGTGATCAATGATGTGTCATTGGTAGCTCCTCCTCCTAACAGTTAGAATTACTCCCTAGGACACACTCAACACCTTCAGTGCCACCGAGTGTTTGACCCCTTCACTGCCAGTGTCATTTTCACAGTAATTAGTGCATTTTTATAGTACCAATCGCTGTAAAAATTGCAATGGTCCCAAAAATGTGTCAAAAGTGTCCGATGTGTCTGCCATAAAGGCGTACTCATGATAAAAATCGCAGATCGCTGCCATAACAAGTACAAAAAAATAAAATAAAAATGCCATAAAACTATCCCCTATTTTGTAGACGCTATAACTTTTGTGCAAACCAATCAATATAAGCTCATTGCGATTTGTTTTACCAAAAATATGTAGAAGAATACATATCGGCCTAAACTGAGTAAAAAATTGCTTTTTTATATATTTTGGGGGGATATTTATTATAGCAAAAAGTAAAAAATATTGCTTTCAATTTTGTTTAGGAGCCACGTCGCACGCCCGCACAATTGTCAATTAAAGTGACGTTATGCCGAATCGCTAAAAGTGCTCTTGTCTTTGACCAGCCATTGCCCTTTATTCTTCGCTCCTTCTACCGATATACTGATGTTATGCTGCACCATTCTCCTCCTGCCTGCAGGGGGAGATCCAAAGTCAAGCAAGCTCATAGACTTCTATGCAGAGTGCTGAGAATACTGGGAGTTATAGTTTGAGATGACATCTGTCTCAATATTTAAATATTCATCTGTCAGCTGGAGACCATACCAGCAGAGATCTCAGCCTGACACTGGGAGTGAGTACATCCTGGGGGAGCACAGCACTGTCCACATCAGCATCTACACTGCTGCCCCAGGGAAGCTGGAATATCCACTCACCCTCTGCTTCCCACCGCTGATCACCAGATGCTTTTAGGGAGAGGCCGAGGGGGCCCATCTTCTACAGTGAGAGGTCACTGTAGCATCCCAAGGACCGGTGAGAGGGCTAAGTGTACCCAATCCATACCGCACCCATACTACCTACTATATCAGACTTAAGCCTCGTACACGCGCAAGGTTTTCTCGGCCAAAAACAGCAAGAAAACTGCTGGCAGAGCTTTCTTGTTGAGTAAACCGTGTGTGTGTACGAGTCTTTGAGGTTTCTCGTCGAGAAAACTGCCCAGAATCTAGACGAGAAAAATAGAGAACCTACTCTCTATTTTCTCGTTATGATTCTCAGCAGCGTTTTCCTGCCGAGAAACCCGAGCATGTGTATACTTACCAGTCTCCATGGAAACCCATGCATGAAGACGCATGCACGGTAGCTTCCAAGGCATAGTAGTGTGAAGCAAGATGGCGGCTACGGCGCATGCTCGTCATAGTCGATGACATCACCGCGTTCGTGCCATTCAAAAGAACGGCGGTTCTTTTAAATCGTAGGTGTGTACACTCGGCCCGGCAAAAAATCTTGCCAGGAATCTCGTCAGGAAAAACAAAGTTTTTTTCCTCACGAGAATCCCAGCCATGTGTAAAGGACTTCATTCCAAACCTAGACTGCTCATTGTCTAGGTTTGAAATACCAACCTATGTAAACCCTATATATAGAACACCACAGCATCCTAGGGACTGGTGAGAGGGCTATTTGAATATTGCTGATGCTGCTAGCAGGAACTGAACCAATCAGAGCAAGACAACAAATGTAGCCAATGCACACTGAACCCATACTGCACCCTATACCGCACTTATTCTAAACATAGACTGCACCTATTTCAATCCTATATGATATTAGACCAAACATTTACTTAACCTGAAATACATCTGAAGTACATCTATCTACCTTGCACCCGTGCTGAGACCAGCCCCGGACTGGGACAAAAAATAGGCCCAGGCAATTTAGACTGAGCAGCCCAGGGGGGGGGGGGTGGGGGCATTAATGATGGGATGTGGGGTGAGATAAAGAAATATAGATAGACAGAGAGAGAAAGAAAGACAGATACATACAAAGAAAGATAGATATAGATTGAAAGATAAAGATAGAAAGAAAGGAAGATGGGTAGATAGATACATAGGAAGAAAGATAGATAGATAAAGAAAAAGATAGATACAGATAGAAAGAAGGGAACGAAGAAAGATAAAAGATAGAAAGAAAGAAGGGGAGGAAGGAAGATAGATAGAGATAGATAGGAAGGAAGGAAGGAAGGAAGAGAAAGAAAGATACAGAAAGAAAGAAGGGAAGGGAGGAAGATAGATAAATAGATATAGATAGATAGAAAGAAAGATAGATGAAGAAAGAAAGAAGGGAATGAAGGAAGATAGATAAATAGATATAGATAGATAGAAAGAAAGATAGATGAAGAAAGAAAGATAAAGATAGAAAGAAAGAAAGAAGGGAAGGAAGGAATATAGATAGATATAGATAGAGAGGAAGGAAGATGAATAAAGAAAGAATGAATAATATAGAAAGAAAGAAGGGACATAAGATAGATAGATAGATAGATAGATAGATAGATAGATAGATAGATAGATAGATAGATAGATAGATAAAGATAGAAAGCAAGAAGGGAAGATAGATAGATAGATAGATAGATAGATAGATAGATAGATAGATAGATAGATAGATAGATAGATAGATAAAAAGAAAGAAAGAAGGGAAGGAAGATAGATAGATAGATAAAGAAAGATAGATAAAGATGGAAAGGAAGGAAGATAGATAGATAGATAGATAGATAGATAGGAAGGAAGATGGATAAAGAAAGAATGAATAATATAGAAAGAAAGAAGGGAGGGAAGATAGATAGATAGAGAAAGAAAGATGGATATAGATAGATAGATAAAAAATAAAGATAGATAACGATAGAAAGAAAGAAGAGAAGGAAGGAAGATAGATAGATAAAGAAATAAATATAGATAAATATAGAAAGAAGGGAAGATAGGTAGATAGATATAGATAGATAGATAGGAAGAAAGGAAGATAGATAAAGATAGAAAAAAACTAGATAGATAGACAGTGGCGGTGCATCTATAGAGGGCGCCGGAGCGCCGCTCCCTCTGGCTCAGCCGCCCCCTCTGGCTCAGCCGCGACAATGGGCACAGTGGCGACAATGGGCACAGTGGCATCAATGGGCACAGTGGCATCAATAGGCACAGTGGCATCAATGGACACACTGGCATCAACGGGCACACTGGCATCAATTGGCACAGTGGCGACAAAGGGCACAGTGGCTGCGTTTGATGGCATGGCACAGTTGCTGCGTTTGAAGGCATGGCACACTGGCTGCGTTTGATGGCATGGCACAGTGGTGACAATTGATGGCACAGTGGCTGTGTTTGATGGCATGGCACAGTGATGACAATTGATGGCACAGTGACTGCATTTGATGGGCACAGTGAGGCTGCAATAGTTTTTTTTGTTTGCGCCCCCCAAAAATGTTGAGCACCAGCCGCCACTGTAGATAGATAGCTAGATATATAATAATCTATCTACAGTGGAGGCTGGTGCTCAAAATTTGTGGGGGGCTCACACGAAAAATAAATAAGAGAAAACAAGAGAGAGAGAAAGACAGACAAGGGGATGAAGGGCCCCCTACATCAGTGTACAGTACTCACTGACTGGATGGATATCAGACTCCATCTTTCCTTTCTATTTGCTGGGCTTAAATATTCCCGCCCACATCCCTTAGGCAGCAGAGCAGTGTCTGTCGGAGAGTGGGCAGACACAGGAGGAGCGGAAGAGAGAAGGGGGAGGAGTAGAAGCAGCTCCTCTCCTGTAACTGGCCGTGGGGGCAGCAAGGGGAGGGGAGAAGTGTCAAAGCTGGCTTTGATACCCCAGCTGATCTCTCTCTATCTGGCTGTGTTGGTGGTGTACACCACTGGGGAGATGTGACATATGGCCCGCTGGCCGCCGAGGGCCGTTCGTGGGCCACTCGCGGGCCGCAACCGGCCCGCGGGCCGCCGCGGCCCACCAGGCATTTGCCCGGTATGACCTATGGCCAGTTCGGGCCTGGCTGAGACTATACCATACCTGTATTGAAAGTATACTGTATGCAGTTTAACTGGGACTGTTGCTCTGACACCCCAACTGCCCAACCTGCAGAAGAACATTTCAAAGGACTGGCCCTCCGAAATAATTATTCCTCAAGCTCCGTTTTGTTCCCTTGCCCCCTCCACTACCAACCTCCTTTTCTTTTGGACAGTGCATACCCAGTCGGTCTAGGACTAGCATCACCACGATAAATGAGCTCTGGCGGTATAGTTCCAGATACTTTACTTTTAGATTGTAAGCTCTAACAAGCAGGGCCCTCCGATTCCTCTAGTATTAAATTGTATTGTCTTCCCTCATGTTGTACAATGCTGACAACTGTTTGTGCTATATAAATCCTGTATAAGAATAGTAATAATAATAATATTGCTCACTGTTGCAAGCAGTGGCGGCCCGCCCATATGGGCGCACGGGCGCCGCCCCCCCCTCCCGCAGTCACAAAAAAAAAAAAGAATAAAAAAAAAAAAAAACGGGCCCTTTAAGAACTTTTATTCGGCTAAAATGTCATTTTGACATTTTAGCCGAAGTTCTGGCGGCCGTCTATAGAGGGCGCTGCAGCGCCACCCCCTCTCGCAAGTAACACACGTTCAATGCTATGCATTGGACGTGTGTTACTGTTGCCAGCTGCCTGGTCTATTCGTATAACCGGACATGGGACGCCGGTTACCCGAATAGCGACAGCTGGTTGGCTGAGGGGAACTGCCTATCAAAGCCAGTGGCTCTGATAGGCTTTTCCAGTCCCGCCCTCCGGCTCTCGGAAGTCTATGCTCGGAGCGCAGACAATCTGCGGTCCTTGCATTAGACTGACAGCCGTTTCAGCCAATCAGGTTCCCGGATTCTGGTTTTCAGGAACCTGATTGGCTGAAGCTTCTCCAGGGCGGCAGAAGACATCGAGGGAGGACATGGAAGCGTCAGGTAAGTGATTTTTTTACAGGGAAAGGGGCAGCATGGGGCACAGTGGCAGCATGGGGCACAGTGGCAGCATGGGGCACAGTGGCAGCATGGGGCACAGTAGAAGCATGGGGCACAGTGGCATCATGGGGCACAGAGGCAACAATGAGCACAGGCCGGGCACAGTGGTGACAATTGATGGCACAGTGACTGAATATGATGGCATGGCAGAGAGGTGACAATTGATGGCACAGTGACTGCATTTGATGGCATGGCAGAGAGGTGACAATTGATGGCACAGTGACTGTGTTTGATGGCATGGCACAGTGGTGACAATTGATGGCACAGTGGGTGGCGTTTGATGGCATGGCACAGTGGATGTGGCACAATGTGACAATTGATTGCACAGTGACTGCATTTGATGGCATGGCACAGTGTGTGACAATTGATGGGCACAGTAGCTGCTTTTGATGGCATGGCGGCACATTGGTGACAATTGATGGCACAGTGGTGGCGTTTGATGGCATGGCACAATTAGTGACACAAGTGGTGACAATTGATGGCACAGTGACTGCAAATGATGGCATAGCACATTGGTGACAATTGATGGCACAGTGACTGCATATGATGGCATGGCACATTGGTGACAATTGATGGGCACAGTAGCTGCATTTGATGGCATGGCACAGTGGTGACAATTGATGGCACAGTGGCTGCATTTGATGGCATGGCACAGTGGTGACAATTGATGGCACAGTGGCTGCATTTGGTGGCATGGCACAGTGGCTACATTTGGTGGCATGGCACAGTGGCTGCATGTGATGGGCACAGTGAGGCTGCAATATTTTTTTTTTCGTTTGCGCCCCCCCAAAAATTTTGAGCACCAGCCGCCACTGGTTGCAAGTGAGGTGGCCTTGCTACTGTTTATGCTGATATGGATGCCAAATTTCATCTCATGCCTAGTCCTTATTATTAATCACTTTGTATGCTCCCCCCCACACACACACTTACTCATACATCAAGTTTATGTAGAGACCCTCCAGTGGTCAGATTGTGCCTGAATATACAACATCTGGCCATGGTTAGATAAGTCAGTCCAAACTGATATATCACCTGAGAGCTCTCTAAAACCTTCAGAACAAGTGGAGGAAAAATCTTCTGTTAAAGGTCATATAAATTCCCTTAGGCTTCATTTCCACTGGCGTTTTTACAGCCACTTTTCTGAGCATTTTTTACAGCTTAAAAACGCCTGTCCATGTTTATTTAAAAAAAAAAATATATATATATATATTTTTTTTTTTGGAGCTGGAGCTTTAAAAACGCCACGGCAGCGTTTTTGAGCATTTTTTAATGTCTGGCGTTTTTACAGCTCTATTGCTGGAGCTTCAGAACGCACTGGTCCCACGTTTTTTTTTGCAGCTTAAAAACGGCTCAGCCATCTACAGCTGAAAAACCTCATGGTGGGCATGAGGCCATAGACTAACATGGACCTACGTTTTTAAGCTGCAAAAAACGCTCAGAAAAGTGGCTGTAAAAACACCAGTGGAAATGAGCCCTTAGGCCCCTTTCACATTGAGGCGTTTTTCATGCGGTACAGCGCTAAAAATAGCGCTGCTATACCGCATGAAAAATCATGCCCTGTAGTGTTCAATGTGAAAGCCCGAAGGCTTTCACACTGAAGCGGTGCGCTAGCAGGAACGCTCCAAAAGTCCTGCTAGCCGCATCTTTACCGCGGTATAGGAGCGGTGTGTTCACCGCTCCTATAGCGCGCCTTCCCATTGGAATCAATGGGAAACCGCGGTAATAGCGCGGTAATACCGCCCGCAACGCGGGCGGTATTAACCCTTTTTCGGCCGCTAGCGGGGGTTAAAACCTCACCGCTAGCGCCCGAATATCGCGGTAAACACGACGGTATAGCGGCGCTACAAATAGCGCGGCTATACCGTCACCGCGGCTCCACGCCTCAATGTGAAAGGGGCCTTATTGTTGCTTTTACATGTGGCTATGCTGAGCAAAGCTTAAAGGGGATGTGAAGGTAAAAGTTTTTTTCACCTTAATGCATTCTATCACATTCCTTCTGTTCTCAGCTGTATAAGAGCTGGGGGAAGGAGAAGCATCAGCACACTGAGCTTCCCAGTGAATGGATGTGCAGTGGGGGTGTGTCAGGACAAGTCTGATCATTGGAGGAGAGCACACTGAGTTCCCAGCATAGCCAGGGAACTAAACGGTGTGCTTTCCTGCTTAGTGTGGTCAGATTTGAATAGACAAGCAGAGTGACTGACAGGAACACCAGGGATCTCACACAAAGGGACCAGGGATCAAATACAAAGAGAACAAAATACTTTCTCAGACAAGTATATGGTACAGCAGGGACATATCAGGATTAGCCCAGGTTCACACTGGGCTGCGGGAGTGAAGCCGTGCAAGTTCAGCTGAACTCGCACGATTTCACTCCCGCTGGCAGTCCCGATTTCAGCCGCGATTTAAGAGACATCTGTGCAGGTTTCTGCACAGATGTCAATGTAAATCGCGGGCTGAAATCGCAAAAAGTAGTGCAGAGACTACTTTTTGAAATCGGTGCAGCGCCGCAGATGCAGCGTCGCGCCGATTAGGACAGTGCCATTGCCGGCAATTTGCGGCAAAATCCGCCGTTTTGACATGCGATTTGACATGCCAAATCGCATGTCAAAACGCACCAGTGTGAACCAGGGCTTATGAAGTGTAAGCCCAGGTTCACACTGGGTACGATTTAGTTCGATTTGAGATGCGATTTCACATGTGAAATCGCATCTCAAATCGGCGGCAATTGCCGGCAATGACACCGTCCTAATCGGTGCGACTCCGCATCTGCGGCGCTGCACCGATTTCAAAAAGTAGTTCCTGTACTACTTTTTGCGATTTCAGGACGCGATTTACATTGACATCTGTGCAGAACCCTGCACAAATGTCTCCTAAATCGCGCCGAAATCGGAACTGCCAGAGGGAGTGAAATCGCGCGAGTTCAGCTGAAATCGCGCGATTTCACTCCCACAGCCCAGTGTGAACCAGGGCTTAGGGCCATTTCACACTGGTGCGTTTTTGCCGCGTTTTCGCGCTAAAAATAGCGCTATTAAAACGCCCCCCATGCCCCCTCCATTGAAATGAATTAAAAACGCGGTAAAAACGCGTTAAAACGCGGTAAAATCGCGGTAAAATCTCGGTGTTTTTTCGCGTTTTTACAGCGTTTTTACCGCGTTTTTAATTCATTTCAATGGAGGGGTGCATGGGGGGCGTTTTAATAGCGCTATTTTTAGCGCGAAAACGCGGCTAAAACGCGGCAGAAACGCACCAGTGTAAATGGCCCTTAGCCCTGGTTCACACTGATGCTACTTTGAAATCGTGCTTCTTTAATTGAAGTAGCGCGATTTCAAAGTAGCAAGGTCAGCGCGATTTCAGGTGCTACTTGATAGACATTTGTGTGGCTTCATACACAGATGTCTATAGAAATCGCACCTAAAATCGTCAAAAGTAGTGCAGGAACTACTTTTGCAAATCGGTGCCGCGCCGCAAAATCGGTGTCGCACCGATTGGAACAGTGCCATTGCCGGCAATAGGCTGCGACTTGTCATGCGATTTGATCTCTCAAATCGCATAACAAATCGCTCCAATGTGAACGTAGGCTTAGCCCTGGTTCACACTGGTGCGTTTTGACATGCGATTTGGCATGTCAAATCGCATGTCAAAACGGCGGATTTTGCCGCAAATTGCCGGCAATGGCACTGTCCTAATCGGCGCGACGCTGCATCTGCGGCGCTGCACCGATTTCAAAAAGTAGTCTCTGCACTACTTTTTGCGATTTCAGCCTGCGATTTACATTGACATCTGTGCAGAAACCTGCACAGATGTCTCTTAAATCGCGGCTGAAATCGGGACTGCCAGTGGGAGTGAAATCGTGCGAGTTCAGCTGAACTTGCACGGCTACACTCCCGCAGCCCAGTGTGAACCTGGGCTAAGGGTAACAAACACCTTCAGTGGTAACAGCCAGTGGCCATTAAAATGGCAAAGAATAGTTTCATTTTAGAAGAAGTTTATGGTGTTAACAGATGTTACTTTAAGTAAGGAAATCCGCGTCCCCCCGTCCCCCCCTGTAAACTGGCAAGGGCCCAGATCTCAAGAAAACTGCATTGTAATCTTGTGATCAAGACTCTAAATATTTATACAGACCATTTGCAGGTTCCATGTGCAAGTTTTTTGTTCCTTAATGTCCCATGGGTCAGCAAGAAAAAAACAATGTGACTTACCATTGTTAGTTTTTACACAAGGTTAATTCTACTGCAAAAATGAAGGAAATGTCACAGACCAGGAAAAGTGAAAACTTGCACTGTGCATATCAATCCACTGGCATCTGTTTGTAGCATAAAAACAGCACACAGGTTTGACCAAGGAAAGGAAGCACTCTGGAAGAGCGAACGATCAATCTTCTCATCTAAATTCAAACACACAGGCACAATCAAAGTGCACCATGAGAAAAATTGAGGCAATACATACAGTCAGGTCCATAAATATTGGGACATCGACACAATTCTAATCTTTTTGGCTCTATACACCACCACAATAGATTTTAAATGAAACAAACAAGATGGTTAAGGGTATTTACTTCCAAATCAGGTGAACGGTGTAGGAATTACAACAGTTTGTTGTAATGTAATGGGACAGATTAACAATCATGAATCAAACTTTCACTTTTCTAATACTTGGTTGCAAATCCTTTACAGTCAATTACAGCCTGAAGTCTGGAGCGCATAGACATCACCAGATGCTGGGTTCCATCCCTGTTGATGCTCTGCCAGGCCTTTACTGCAACTGTCTTCAGTTCCTGCTTGTTCTTGGGGCAATTTCCCATCAGTTTTGTCTTCAGCAAGTGAAATGCATGCTCAATCGGATTCAGGTCAGGTGATTGACTTGGCCATTGCATAACATTCCACTTCTTTCCCTTAAAAAACTCTTTGGTTGCTTTTGCAGTGTGCTTCGGGTCATTGTCCATCTGCACTATGAAGCGCCGTCCAATGAGTTCTGAAGCATTTGGCTGAATATGAGCAAATAATATTGCCCGAAACACTTCAGAATTTATCCTGCTGCTTTTGTCAGCAGTCACATCATCAATAAATACAAGAGAACCAGTTCCATTGGCAGCCATACATGCCCACGCCATGACACTACCACCACCATGCTTCACTGATGAGATGGTATGGTTTGGATCATGAGCAGTTCCTTTCCTTCTCCATACTCTTCTCTTCCCATCACTCTGGTACAAGTTGATCTTGGTCTCATCTGTCCATATAATGTTGTTCCAGAACTGTGAGGGCCTTTTTAGATTTTGTTTGGCAAACTCTAATCTGGCCTTCCTGTTTTTGAGGCTCACCAATGGTTTACATCTTGTGGTGAACCCTCTGTATTCACTCTGGTGAAGTCTTCTCGTGATTGTTGACTTTGACACACATACACTTTGACACTCCTGTAGAGTGTTCTTGATCTGGCCAACTGTTGTGAAGGGTGTTTTCTTCACCAGGGAAAGAATTCTTCGGTCATCCACCACAGTTGTTTTCCATGGTCTACCGGGTCTTTTGGTGTTGCTGAGCTCCCCGTTGCGTTCTTTCTTGTTAAGGATGTTCCAAACAGTTGATTTGGCCACACCTAATGTTTTTGCTATTTCTCTGATGGGTTTGTTTTGTTTTTTTCAGCCTGATGATGGCTTGCTTCACTGATAGTGACAGCTCTTTGGATCTGATTGTTTAGGTCTTTGGATCTCATATTGAGTGTTGACAGCAACAGATTCCAAATGCAAATAGGACACTTGAAATGAACTCTGGACCCTTTATCTGCTCCTTGTAAATGGGATAATGAGGGAATACCACACACCTGGCCATGGAACTACTAAGCAGCCAATTGTCCCATTACTTTTGGTCCCTTAAAAAGTGGGAGGCATGTATACAAACTGTTGTAATTCCTACACTGTTCACCTGATTTGGATGTAAATACCCTCAAATTAAAGCTGAAAGTCTGCAGTTAAAGGACATCTTGTTTGTTTCATTTCAAATCAATTGTGGTGGTGTATAGAGCCAAAAAGATTAGAATAGTGACGATGTCCCAATATTTATGGACCTGACTGTATATCTATAGTATATACAGATTAAAGCCTATCTTAACCACTTAAGCCCCAGACTGGTTGACGCTGATTGATGCTGGTCAAAGACCAGGCCACTTTTTGCAATTCGCCACTGCGTTGCTTTAACTGACAATTGCACGGTCATGCGACGTGGCTCCAAAACAAAATTTACGTCCTTTTTTCCCCACAAATAGAGCTTTCTTTTGGTGGTATTTGATCACCTCTGCGGTATTCCTTTGTTGCGCTATAAACAAAAATAGAGCGACAATTTTGAAAAAAAATATTTTTTACTTTTTGCTATAATAAATATCCCCTAAAAATATATAAATAAACATCATTTTTCCTCAGTTTAGGCTTATACGTACTAGGGTTGTCCTGATACCGATACCAGTATCGGGACCGATACCGAGTATTTGCGGGAGTACTTGTACTCCCACAAATACCCCCGATGCCTAAAGAGAATACTTCCCCCCCCGGGGACATGACTGGAGGGACATGGCTGCATATGTGGGGGACATGGCTGGAGGGACATGGCTGCATATGTGGGGGACATGGCTGGAGGGACATGGCTGGAGGGACATGGCTGCATATGTGGGGGACATGGCTGGAGGGACATGGCTGGAGGGACATGGCTGCATATGTGGGGGACATGGCTGGAGGGACATGGCTGCATATGTGGGGGACATGGCTGGAGGGACATGGCTGCATATGTGGGGGACATGGCTGAAGGGACATGGCTGGAGGGACATGGCAAGAGGGACATGGCTAGAGGGACATGGCTGAAGGGACATGGCTAAAGGGACATGGCTAGAGGGACATGGCTGAAGGGACATGGCTGGAGGGACATGGCTAGAGGGACATGGCTGAAGGGACATGGCTAGAGGGACATGGCTGAAGGGACATGGCTAGAGGGACATGGCTGGAGGGACATGGCTGCATATGTGGGGGACATGGCTGGAGGGACATGGCTGGAGGGACATGGCTGGAGGGACATGGCTGCATATGTGGGGGACATGGCTGGAGGGACATGGCTGGAGGGACATGGCTGCATATGTGGGGAACATGGCTGGAGGGACATGGCTGCATATGTGGGGGACATGGCTGGAGGGACATGGCTGCATATGTGGGGGACATGGCTGGAGGGACATGGCTGGAGGGACATGGCTGCATATGTGGGGAACATGGCTGGAGGGACATGGCTGCATATGTGGGGGACATGGCTGCATATGTGGGGGACATGGCTGGAGGGACATGGCTGGAGGGACATGGCTGCATATGTGGGAGACATGGCTGCATATGTAGTGGACATGGCTGCATTTGGGGACACATTTAAAAAAAGTATCGGTATTCGGTATCGGCGACTACTTGGAAAAAAAGTATCAGTATTTGTACTCGGTCCTAAAAAAGTGGTATTGGGACAACCCTAATACATACTCTTCTACATATTTTTGGTAAAAAAATACGGCATTTTTATTAATACATTTTTTTTACTAGTAATGGCGGCGATCAGTGATTTTTATTGTGACTGTGACATTATGGCGGACACATCTGACACTTTTGACACATTTTTGGGACCATTGTCATTTTTACAGCGATCAGTGCTATAAAAATGCACTGATAACTGTGAAAATGCCACTGGCAGTGAAGGGGTTAACCACTAGGTGGCGCTGTAGGGGTTAAGTGTGCCCTAGGGAGTGATTCCTACTGTTAGGGGGCTTGGCTACACGTGACACATCACTGATGGCTGTTCCCGATCATTCCAACATGCATTAAAGTCTTTAGTTGACTGGCTACAATGCACAGGGAATTATTAAATGAGAGGTCCCAATACTATTACCCATCAGATTCTAGTTACAGTCAGGGGGACATACCGGCATTGTCATAGACAATTCCTCAATCGACATTGTTCTCCATGATGCCCACTTCCACTAAATGTCCTTTCCAGTTATGCTCGATGTAATACTGTAGCTCCGGCTACATACAGTATATCCTGCTGAGCCAATACCGGCGAGCGATGTATTCTATTAATGAATACAAAGCCTGCTCGGATTGGCAGAGGCTGTAACATCATTAGCCCGTGCCTCTCTGGCTCTCAAAGCCAATCCGAGTAGGCTACTGTATGTAGCCTGCTTGGATTGGCAGGCTCTGTATTCACTAATAGAATACATCGCTCGCCGGGATTGGCACAGCAGTGTAGTCGAAG
Source organism: Rana kukunoris (assembly GCA_029574335.1). Lineage (NCBI taxonomy): Eukaryota > Metazoa > Chordata > Amphibia > Anura > Ranidae > Rana > Rana kukunoris. The sequence continues at coordinate 121,906,756 of CM056051.1, forward strand.
CTACATACAGTATTACTGCACATCCAGCGCTGAAATCCTATGTGTGGCATTTTAAACCCGGCGTATAAGACGACCCCTGATTTTTGGGTGTTTTTTTTCAAATGTAATAAGTCGTCTTATATGCTGGAAAATACGGTACTGGGATCTGCTGGCTGAGGGGAGACACCTGCTGGTGGAAAAACGTCCCCTCTGGGAAGCGCAGTGCTACCAGCCGGTGATCCAGGTCCTGACACTAGTGCTGTGCTGCAGCTCCCTCATAGGAATATCTATAAATTGGACTTCAGCCTGGGGTGAAGCTACAGCACACATACAGTGCCTTGAAAAAGTATTCATACCCCTGACATTTTTCACATTTTGTCATGTTAAAACCAAAAACGTAAATGTATTTTATTGGGATTTTATGTGATAGACCAACACAAAGTGGCACATAATTGTGAAGTGGAAGGAGAATGATACAAATACAGTAAATATGTAAAATGTGTGGCGTGCATTTGTATTTAGCCCCCCTGAGTCAATACTTTGTAGAACCACCTTTCGCTGAAATTACAGCTGCAAGTCTTTATGGGTATGTCTCTACCAGCTTTGCACATCTAGAAAGTGACATTTTTGCCCATTCTTCTTTGCAAAATAGCTCAAGCTCTGTCAGATTGGACGGAGAGTGTCTGTAACAGAAGCAAAATTAAATTCCTCATTTCAAAAGAAAGCAGAAGTCTGGCAGAAGTTCTAAACCCTCTACATTTTGCTAAATAAAAAAAATTAAATGTTTTTATCGCTCTCTTTTTCTATAACACTCACTTATTCTCCTAGGTGGCACCAGAACAGGAAGTGTCCAATAACGCTCACTTCCTCTCCTAGGTGGCACCAGAACAGGAAATGTTCAATAACCCTCACTCCCTCTCCTAGGTGGCACCAGAACAGGAAGTGTCCAATAACGCTCACTTCCTCTCCTAGGTGGCACCAGAACAGGAAATGTTCAATAACCCTCACTCCCTCTCCTAGGTGGCACCAGAACAGGAAGTGTCCAATAAACCTCGCTCCCTCTCCTAGATGGCACCAGAACAGGAAGTGTCCAATAACCCTCACTCCCTCTCCTAGGTGGCACCAGAACAGGAAGTGTCCAATAAACCTCGCTCCCTCTCCTAGATGGCACCAGAACAGGAAGTGTCCAATAACCCTCACTCCCTCTCCTAGGTGGCACCAGAACAGGAAGTGTCCAATACACCTCACTCCCTCTCCTAGGTGGCACCAGAACAGGAAGTGTCCAATAAACCTCACTCCCTCTCCTAGATGGCACCAGAACAGGAAGTGTCCAATAACCCTCACTCCCTCTCCTAGGTGGCACCAGAACAGGAAGTGTCCAATAAACCTCACTCCCTCTCCTAGGTGGCACCAGAACAGGAAGTGTCCAATAAACCTCACTCCCTCTCCTAGGTGGCACCAGAACAGGAAGTGTCCAATAAACCTCACTCCCTCTCCTAGGTGGTACCAAGAACAGGAAATGTTCACTACTAACCCTCATTTCCTCTTCTGGGTGGCACCAAGAGCAGGAAGTGTACAATAACCCTCGCTTCCTCGCCCAGGTACCAGAATAGGAAACCTTCCTACTCAATCCATAGCTAAAAAGAGATTTTGAGTAAAATTCTACTTTAATTATATTTTTATATATGGTATAGCATCTGTACTTTGAAAGGTGTTGTTTATATTATACATATTATTAAAAAATATCTCATTAGTACATAATAAATGCGGTTGTTGCAGATTTAATACCGAAATTATTTCTTTTTTTAGCTTATTAATTAGTTAATTTTTTCCCTGCAGTTAGCAAACACTTGTTTAGATGGCGAAGCCCTTGAAATTTCTTTATATATGCACATAGTGTTGTCTACACATTTTTAAATAACATTGTGCCATCCTAAACATCTAAACTACTGAATAGATTCTTACTTTTATTCAATACAGAGGCTTTTGTTGTAAACTTAATGATGCCTATATGATTTATAAACTCAATAGGTTATAACCTAATTGCTTACTTAATGGATTTAGATATCAAATATTAGTGATGTTTAAAATGTACAATGCTTCATTCTTCATTATACAGTATGTTAAAGTGGAGTTCCACCCATTTTTTTATGTTTGTCTGTGCTGCATGCCCCAATCTCATAGTGTTAAGAATGGACAATTTTTATTTTTTTTGTTGCTTGTAAATACCTTTATTTTGTAGTCCTTCATTACTTCTTCCTCCTTATTAGCCTAGGCTATTAAGTCAAATGGCTATTTGCAAGGGTTTCTGGGATAGGAATCATGTTTCCCAGTAGCCCTTGCAAACCTGACTGAAACCTATTACATTGCTTGTGCAGCACTGAGCATGTGTGAGATATGCAAAGCTGAAATCCAGGAAGTCATACAGTCTGGCTTCATGATGCCCACACTTAAGATGGCCACGGTCTATTTCTAGATTATAAACTAAACTAATCTAAATGCTGTAACAACCTAACAAAACGGACCTTAGTTTACAGACTAACTTTACTAGAATACACTAAGCTTGTGTATCACAGGGGTATTTATATTTAAAAAGTGAAATTGTGGGTGGAACTCCCCTTTAAGATTTATTAGCATTTTATTGGTAATACATATTGAAATAAGTTTTTTTAATGTTGGTAGGTGATATGGGGCATACATTTACAAGTATAATGCATAAATATACAAGTAAGGCCGTGTACACACGGCAGAGAACCTCGACGGGCAGAACACATCGTTCCGCCCGTCGAGGTTCTCTGCCGGCCGTCGAAATCGGCGACCCGCCCGTCGGGAATGGCAACCAGACATTCATCCAGGCGGGCCATCGAGCAAAAAGAGAGCCTGCTCTCTTTTCGCTCGACGGGATTCCCGACGGGCGGGGCGAGCCAAAAGCGTATACACGGCCGAGGTCCTCGCTGGAATGCAGCTTCCAGCGAGGTTCTCGCTGGTTTCCAGCGAGAACCTCGGTCGTGTGTACGCCGCTTAAGAGTTGAAAGTGCCATGCTCAGCCCTTGATGACATCTTTCAGCTGAAATGCATTTAGGTAAAGCATAACTATTTACATATAGGTCCAGTTTTAGAACCATGGCTATACCACATGGATAAGACTAGATTTATGGATGTGTAGATGTATCTGTATTATCTGTATTAGTAAATGTAAAAGAACTGTGCCTAGATGTTGCGTTCCAATGAATAGTGTGATTGTCCTAAGCACTATTTTATGCGATAGGTTGGAATATAAGGCCCTTCAGCTGTAAATTTACAGTTTCTGATTAACTGAGCTTGCATTGTACAAAAACCACAGGCTCTATAATATATAGCTAATTCTAGAATATAGTGACAGTAATATTCAAATGACAAGGGGATATAAAATGTGAATATGACTGTACCCACAGCAGTCACCTTTCTGAAAATGTTTTTTTTCTCTGTATTCAGACGTACGCAGATCTTATGTGCAAATCATACATGTCCCGAATCTAGAGGTAGTAGGGTGGGCTGCGCCCCCAGATTTCAGTTTTACTCCCCCAAAGCCCCCTGCCCCCCCACCTTGGAGTAGTAGCTAGACAATGTAGCCCTGACCAAATAGATAGCCAATAGGGAAAACCATGTAAGTAGACAGAGATGACCCAAACCTCAGGAGCCAAAGAAAAGCACTGGCTGCAAAATAGGGATAACTGGGAGAGTAGATACAGAGAACTCAGGACACATAGAAAAGCCCTGGCAACGAAATTAGTAAATAATAGTCAGACTAGCCCAAGACAATGACAGGCAGCAAAGGATCAGCAACTGAATGCAATGACAGGTTTGCTTGCATAAGCAGGTGGAGTTTAATGCTGTCCCAGCTGGGAAGGCTGGTATTAAATAATATTAAAGGGGTTGTAAAGGTTTGTTTTTTATTTTCTAGATTGGTTACTTTAAGCTAGTGCACTGTTAGTTCACTTACCTTTTCCTTCGATTTCCCCTCTAAATGTTTTTTTTCTTTGTCTAAATTTCTCACTTCCTGTTCCTCCTCAGGAAGGTGTTCAGTAAGCTTTTCTAAATGACTTTCCACCGCTCAAATGATGGGGGAAAGCTTTCTGAGGAGAAACAGGAAGTGAGAAATTCAAACAAAGAAAAAAAAACATTTAGAAGGGAAATCGAAGGAAAAGGTTAGTGAACCAACAATGCACTAGCTTAAAGGAACCAATTTAATTATGTTCCCGTTTTTTTCATGTTGGGTTTTCTTGGGTCTGACCCTCCAGTCCTGTGTTCTATAAAAAGGGACAAGGGCCCAGACCCAAGGAGAGAGACAAATGTGTGGGAATTGCTCATTGCTGTCGCCGGAGTCTGGATTGCCAGTTCCATGCTGAGATTTGAGTTCCTGCTGGAAGTAATTGGCACTCATGGTCTACAGGTCAGGACAGTTAAAGCACATTGGGGTATGAAGATATCACTGTCAGAGTTTACACAGTGTGAAGTAAAAGCAAATGGTTATAAAGGGTAATAAGGGTTTCTCTAGCAGCCTGTCATAAGCACATAGGTGTGCGCAGCCTATTGCATTAGGGTGTGCACCCTTAAGCTCAAAAACACGTGTGTGGATGTGTCTAGATATATATGACCCTGACACATTGATCTCCCTTCCAGCACAGTGAAAGAGAAGAGCATAAACACTTCTATTATAACAGAGCCAGTAAGAGGGAGATCTTTCCCATGTTCCTGATGCTACACAGAGTGATAACACTAATGTGCATGGGGTGATTAGGGTGTGCCTGGGCACGCTTGGGCACACCTGGCACACCCTGTGCGCACACCTATGCATAAGCATATACTTATGGAAGGTGGGATAACTTCTTGCAGGAGGAGTTGTTGTCAGAACTCCATGAGCAGGTCTGTCTCCCATAGCAGCGGGAGCAGATCAGCAACGCAGGGGTCCCCAACCTGTACACAGGTACAGAAGAGGAAGAGTTAGGTGAAGTACACATAGTCAGCACTAGGTTATTTTGAGGAGACAGAAAATGTACATATATTGTTATACAAGCTGTACACTCAATACTTTACATTGTAGCAAAGTGTAATTTCTTCAGTGTTGTCCCATGAAAATATATAATAAAATATTTACAAAAATGTGAGGGGTGTACTCACTGTTGTGATATACTGTATAATTGTTCACAAGTTACCTATGTTTATATGTTTAATCATGTAATTATAGCACAGCTGCTTCCCTCTTGAGCAATAAAAAGTGTTTCCACTCTGTCCAAGATTAATTTGTATTTTTTTGCCTTTAGTTATACTTTAAGACTGCTGCAACTTACTGGCAGATAACCATAGCTGCCAACATCTGCCTATTTTTAAAGTTCCACAGAAATCCCCACCCTTCTATTAGATACAAAGGCCCAGATTCACAGAGCGATTACGCCTGTCTAACTGGTGTTAGACAGGAGTAATTTCAAATTTTGCGCGCCGTATCACTAGTTTGAATCCTCAAACCATGATACGGCGGCTTCGGGCTTCGATCCGAGAGGCTTACGTCTTCGTAAGCCTTCGGATCTATGCTGCGATATTTTTGCGGCCGCTGGGAGGAGTCCGTGTCGTTTTCATGCGTCGGGATATGCAAATGAGTTTTTACGGCGATCCACGAAGATACGAACGGTCTTCGCAATCGCTTTCGTCTATTTTTTTCTACGTACTGTTAGACCAGCTTTTTGCTGGTCTAACGGTGCGTAGCCCATGTTAAGTATGGCCGTCGTTCCCGCGTCAAATTTAAATTTTTTATTTTTTTTTACGTAACTCGTTCGGGAATAGGAATGTCTGTAAACGACGCTACTCAAGAAAAAATGACGTAACAACGTGATTTCGCGCAATGCACGGCGGGAAATTTCTCAACGGAGCATGCGCAGTTCGATCGCCGCGGGAACGCGCCTATTTTAAATGCTTCACGCCCCCTACTCGCGTAGATGGCTTTCGCCGGGAGAAATACACTACGCCGCCGTCGTTTACTGGACAAAATCTACCGAGATTCCATGTAGAGCCAGGTAAAATACGGCGGCGTAGTGTATTTCTGATACTCTACGCGAATCTAATTGTATTTGAATCTGGGCCAAATTTTTTATTATCCACTTAAGGACCGAGCCTGTTTTTCAGACTCAGGCCTCGTACACACCATCGGACATATCCGATGAAAACGGTCCGCGGACCATTTCCATCGGATATGTCCGATCTGGAGTTTGATCCGATGGCGTGTACACACCATCGGATCAAATTCCCCGCCGGCGGACGGCGCGGTGACGTGGCGGTGACGCGGCGATGACGTTGACGCCGCCACGTCACCGCACCAGGAAGTAAAACACTTCCGCGCATGCGCCAAATCCATTCGGCGGCGGCGCGGCGGCGGTGCGGGACGACATGTCTGCTGGTAAGTGTACTAACCAGCAGACATGTCGGGCGGACAGATTCCCACCGGATAGATTTCAAAGCATGCTTTGAAATCTGTCGGGTGGACAAATCTGTCCGCTAGCCCATACACACGATCGGAGATGTCTGCTGAAACGGTCCATCGGACCGTTTTCAGCGGACATATCCCCTCGTGTGTACGAGGTCTAAGGCCTCGTACACACGATCAGACATATCCGATGAAAACGGTCCGCGGACCATTTCCATCGGATATGTCCGATCGGGAGTTTGATCCGGTGGCGTGTACACACCATCGGATCAAATTCCCCGCCGCCGGACGGCGCGGTGACGCGGCGGTGACGTTGACGCCGCCACGTCACCGCCACGTCACCGCCACGTCACCGCACCAGGAAGTTAAACACTTCCGCGCATGCGCCGAATCCATTCGGCGGCGGCGCGGCGGCGGCGCGGCGGCGGTGGGGGACGACATGTCTGCTGGTAAGTGTACTAACCAGCAGACATGTCGGGCGGACAGATTCCACCGGATGGATTTCAAAGCATGCTTTGAAATCTGTCGGGTGGAGAAATCTGTCCGCTAGCCCATACACACAAGCGGAGATGTCTGCTGAAACGGTCCATCGGACCGTTTTCAGCGGACATATCCCCTCGTGTGTACGAGGCCTTAGTGTTTACAAGTTTAAAACAGTTTATTTTGCTAGAAAATTACTTAGAACCCCCAAACAATATATATTTTTCTAACACCCATGAGAATAAAATGGAGGTCATTGCAATACTTTTTGTCACACCGTATTTGTGCAGCGTTCTTACAAGCACACTTTTTTTGGAAAAAAATCACTTTTACCCTTAAAAAAATAAGACAACAGTAAAGTTAGCCCAATTTTTCTTTATATTGCGAAAGAAAATGTTACGCAGAGTAAAATGATATCCAACATGTCACGCTTCGAAATTGCGCCCTGCTCGTGGAATGTAGTCAAAATTTTACCCTTAAAAATCCCCATAGGCGACGTTTAAAAAATTCTATAGGTTGCATCTTTTGAGTTACAGAGGAGGTCTATGGCTAGAATTATTTCTCTCGCTCTAACAATTGCAGCAATACCTCACTTGTGTGGTTTGAACACGGTTTTCATATCCGGGCGCTACTCACGTATGTGTTTGTTTCTGCGCGCAAGCTCGTCGGGACGGGACGCTTATAAAAATCTTTTGTTTTGTTTTCTTACGTGATTTTATTTATTTTTACACTGTTTAAAAAAAAAAAAATGAGTGACTTTTATTTCTATTACAAGGCATGTAAACATCCCTTGTAATATAAAAAAGCATGACAAGTCCTCTTAAATATGAGATCCGGGGTCAAAAAGACCTCAGATCTCATATTTACACTAAAATGCAATAAAAAAAAAATTGTCTTTTGAGTTAATGAGTTAAACTTTGTCTTTAAGTCACATTTGCGTCACTTCCACCCTGCTATGCTATGGAGACAGGAGGGGGCCTCACTCGTATCCACACACAGCGGCGAGAAGGACCCGATCGCCTCCACCACTGCCGACGGCTTCGGTAAGCAGGAGAGCGGCGGCCCTTTTCCGCCGCCGATAACGGTGATCTCGCAGCGAATCTGTCGCGGAGACCACCGTTATCGTTTACAGGACCGGACACAGAAAAGATGAATATCTCGGTTGTGGCAGCAGATGCTGCCTTTACCGAGATATTCATCTTTAACCACTTGCTTACTGGGCACATATACCCCCCTCCTGCCCAGGTGAAATTTCAGCTTCCGGCACTGCGTCGCTTTAACAGACAATTGCGCAGTCGTGTGACGTGGCTCCCAAACAAAATTGGCGTTCTTTTTTCCCCACAAATAGAGCTTTCTTTTGGTGGTATTTGATCACCTCTGCGGTTTTTATTTTTTGCGCTATAAACCAAAAAATAGCGAAAATTTTGAAAACAAAATCAATATTTTTTACTTGCTATAATAAATATCCCCCTTTTTTTTTTTAAAAACATTATTTTTTCTCAGTCTAGGCCGATTTGTATTCTACATATTTTTGGTAAAAAAAAAAAAAAACGCAATAAGCGACTGGTTTGCGCAAAAGTTATAGCGCCTACAAAATAGGGGACATAATTATTATTATTATTATTATTTTTACTAGTAATGGCGGCGATCTGCGATTTTTATTGGGACTGCGACATTATGGTGGACACTTTTGACACAATTTTGGCACCATTCACATTTATACTGAGATCAGTGCTATAAATATGCACTAATTACTGTATAAATGTGACTGGCATTGAAGGGGTTAAAACTAAGGGGTGAGGAAGGGGTTAAATGTGTACCCTGCATTGTGTTCTAACTGTGTGTGGAGGGGGACTGACACGGGGAAGTGACCGATCTGTGTCCCTATGTACAAGGGACACAGCATCGGTCTCCTCTCTCCCTGACAGGACGTGGGTCTGTGTGTTTACACACACAGATCCACGTCCTTGTCTCTTTAACCGCCGATCACGGGTGCATGGCGGAAATCGCGGCCGCCAGGCACGCGCATCGGCATCTCAGTGATGTGGCGGGCATGCGCGCGCCCCCCAGTGTTTGGAGACCATACGTATATAGACGACCTCCCGGCAATTGGGAACCACACTGCGACCGTACAAAGTCGTACGGCCGGCAGGAAGTGGTTAAAGTCATGATGTATATGTACGTGAGCCAGTCCTTAAGTGGTTAAAAATATTTAGTGTGCAGGCAATTTATGCTTTACATATTCATCCCTGCCCTCAAGGAGCTGACAATCCTAGGTCCTTTTCTGATATGCACATACTAGGGCCAATATAGACAGGAGCCAATGAACCTACCAACATGTAAAAAAAAATCATGCAGGCACAGGGAGAACATGCAAACGGTAGTGTCCTGGTTGCAATTCAAATCAAGGACCCTAGTGCTGCAAGGCAGGAGTGGTAATAGTAACCACAAAGCCACTGTGGTACGTAACCACGATGTAAAACAATTTCAGTGCACAAATAAAATAAAATATGAAAAACATTATAATATGGAAAAAACTACATTTTATGTGAGTTATCAGGATGCAAGCAGGTCCTGTATGTATTGGTACCATGAATGAAAATAGCTTTTAGTACTATGAGTAGACTGTGGGAGGGTTTGTGTCATTGTTTATGAGGATCGGTCTATCTCTTTCTCTTTTACTGACACAATTCTCTTCCTGACGCAAAACAGAACAATCTCAGCTTTATATTTGCTTAACATATTTAATGAGTTCTGTAATAAGATTGTGACCATGCTCTCTTTCTCCCTTTGTGAAACGCATATACACAGAGCCTTCTAAATACAAAAAAAGAAAAATCCCTTAGCCCAGTAATGTTTCAAGCAGCTAAAGCTTTTCTTTCTCCATATGACTCACAATTGAACTCTAACAGAGCATTTGTGTGTTCCCGTAAATCCTTTCAATGGGGAACACAGGATTAAAACCTTATGAACGCATGGCAAACAACAAATGAAGACAGGAAAACATAAACACGTTATATAGCAGGTAAACCAATGCTAAATTTTACAGATCAAACATAAAAGTACGGTATTTGCTGGCGTATAAGACTACCTTTTACACTTAAAAAAAACGACCAAAAAGCAGGGGTCGTCTTATACGCCGGGTCAGCTGCTCGGATGCCTGCTGGATGTGCAGTAATACTCTATGTAGCTTCGGCTACATACAGTATACACCGCTTAGCCAATCCCGGTGAGTGATGTATTCAAATAAATACAGAGCCTGCTCGGATTGGAGTAACAATCTCTGCCAATCCGAGCAGGCTACATATAGTAGCCTGCTCGGATTGGCTTAGAGAGTCAGAGAGGCATGGGCTGATGATGTTACAGCCTCTGCCAATCCAAGCAGGCTTTGTATTCATTAACCACTTAAGGACCTTTAGGTGTTTTTCAGATTTGGTGTTTGCAAGACTAAAACAGTTTTTTCTGCTAGAAAATTACTTAAACCCCCCAAACATTATATATATATATTTTTTTTCTAACACCACAGAGAATAAAATAGTGGTCATTGCAATACTTTTTGTCACACTGTATTTGTGCAGCGGTCTTACAAGCGCACTTTTTTTGGAAAAAATTCACTTTTTTGAATTAAAAAATAAGACAACAATAAATTTGGCCCAATTTTTTTATATATTGTGAAAGATATTGTTACGCAGATTAAAATGATACCCAACATGTCACGCTTAAAAATTGCGCCCGCTCGTGGCATGGCGTCAAACTTTTACCCTTAAAAATCTCCATAGGCGACTTTTAAAAAATTCTATAGGTTGCATCTTTTGAGTTACAGAGGAGGTCTAGGGCTAGAATTATTGCGCTTGCGCTAACGATCGTGGCGATACCTCACATGTGTGGTTTGAACACGCTTTCGTATGCGGGTGCTACTGACGTATGCGTTCACTTCTGCACACAAGCTCGTGGGACGGGGTGCGTTTCTGGCTCCTAACTTTTTTAGCTGGCTCCTAGATTCCAAGCAAATTCGTCAAGCCCTGACCTACTGTATATCTGATTTTTACATTTAAAAGATGAGATCTGTGTAAAACATCAGATATCTGGATATAGATCTACTAAGCATATTTTATTAAACCTCAAATTAATATTTATTTTTATTATATTCTAAATTTAGATTGCCGAGGTTGGTGTGGTTGTGATTGCCACTTGTGTAGTTTGAACACCGTTTTCATATATGGGCGCTACTCACGTATGTGTTCGCTTCTGCGCGCAAGCTCGTCGGGACGGGGCGCTTTAAAAAAATGTTTTTGTTTTCTTATTTATTTTTATTTATTTTATTATTTTTTACACTGAAAAAAAAAAAAAATGTGATCACTTTTATGTAAACATCCCTTGTAATAGAAAAAAGCATGACAGGTCCTCTTAAATATGAGATCTGGGGTCAAAAAGACCTCAGATCCCATATTTAGACTTAAAAGCAAAAAAAAGGTAAACAAAAAAAATGTTTCTTTAAGACGCTGGGAGGCACTGACGTTTTGACGTCACTTCCGCCCAGCAGAGCTATGGGGACGGGTGAGGGACATTTTTCCCTCACTCGCATACCCAGTCAGCTGCCGAATGGACCTGATCGCCTCCACCGCTACCGACGGCAACGGTAAGCGGCGGAGGGCGCAGGAGAGCGGCGGGAGGCCCCTCTCCCGCTACCGATAACGGTGATCTCGCGGAGACCGCCATTATCGTTTAAAGGACCCTACACACTAAAGATGGATACCTCGGTTGTGGCAGCAGATGCTGCCGTTACCGAGATATCCATTTTTAAAGTTAGGATATATATATACAGTGCAGGGTCCACAAGCAGTTAATAAAATACATTGCTCGCCGTGATTGGCTCCAGCAAGAATGAAGAAGAATATGGCTCCAGAAGGAAGGAATATAAAGCCTTGGAAGCCTCATAAGGGGAGGTTGTTTTATACGGTGAGTACGGGCAAAAAAACGTAAAAAACAGTAAAATTAGCGGGTCGTCTTATACGCCCGGCCGCTTTATACACCGGCCAATACGGTTCATAAATTGATAAATTGCTGGTATAAGTGGGTCTAATGCAGAGGTCTCCAAACTTTTTAAACAAAGGGTAAGTTTATTTTCCTTCAGACTTTGGGGGGGGGGGGGGCCGGATTGTAGCCAACAGGGGCAGAAAATGTCATGGGGCCAGCATCAGGGAGAAAAAAAATGGCCTCAGGGTTGTTGGTCAATAGGAGTGGTGCCCCTATAGTAGGAGGAATAGTATCCCATCATTTAGGGCTGTTACTGATTAAAATGTTCTTGTTTCCCCCCTCCCCGCCTCCCCTCCCCTCCCCATTTGAGATTTACGTCTTATGGTATACCAGTGGGGGTCTTCCCTTTTGCCCTGACGTAGGAATTCATTCCCGTCTCTATTGCACATATTGTGCTGCTGGTATGGTTCCCAACACATGCACTCCTTGTAGAGGGGGGGTGGGGTGTATGGTACATTTGGGTAATATAACCGATTGATTTATGAGTTAAACTTTGCGTTTCTGTATTCTGTGAGTTTTGCTGCTTGGAGATTGTGTTTCTACATGGTCAATCACCTTCTGTGTTATTTCTCTATGAACATTTGTGTACTCACTGCTGTAGTTGTTATTGATCTATGTATGGATAATGTCTGGCAACTTTTTCTTTGTTTTCTTTGCTTTTACATAAATAAAAACCTTTTTGTTAAAAAAAAAAAAAAAAGATTTTTCGTGTTTATTTATTCGATTTTTTTTTTAAATTGATTAATCAACTAATTTCGATGAATTATAACGCACATACAGATCCAACTACTTTTAGCTGATCTCCTTGCATTGCAACTCTGCATTAGTCAGTGGTAAATGTGGTATACACTATATACAATCACCCGACACTAGTTAGTTTCCATAATCAATGACTTAACTTCACAGTTCACACAAATATGTTTTAAATTCAAACTGTAGCACCGATGTAAGTAATTTTTTCTTATTAAACTTTAACAAAAATGTAGAAAGTTAGTTTAACTTTAATTATAAAACTTGTCTAGTATATTGACTGTCAGTCACTTTATAGTAGGCAAGTAGGCATCACTTTAGTCAGTCACACAGACATACCAGAGTGTTTACATTTTCTGGAAGCAGACATGATCGCATTTTATTGACAATATACCCTGAAGAACTGAACAGTCTTTTGCACGGAACAGATGTTGCCGATACATAAAGAATTGTCTGCACAAAACTGCTTAGGACAGGAAAACTATGGTTATTTTTGTCCCTTTCCCCTGATGGAGCCTGATGCATCCTCCTGCTTCACAGATGCAAAGGTACCTTAATCCAATGGGTGCAGTTTTCTTGCATTTCTTGCGTCAAGAATTTTGATCTTTAAAAAAAATGTAAGATTAATCAAGGAATTCATCTTTAATTTCCCCAGCCCTAGTATCCATAGAAGAAAAAATGCCCCATTGTTGGTGTGAGTGGGTGGAATAGTGCCCCAAGGGCCGGGTAAAGGATACCAAAGGGCCACATCTGGCCTTCGGGCTGCAGTTTGGAGAGCCCTGGTCTAATGTATGCATTGTCCAAACCTCAACCTTTCTCAGCTGTGCCACTGGGGTCCATGACAGCAGTAAACACCCAGCAAAAGACTAATGATGGTCATACACGGAGCAAATTTCGGTTACTTATGAACCATATGAACTCTATCAGTGGGTGGCCCTGTTCTCCACCTCCAGCCCTAACATCCCTTGTTTAACCACTTCAATACTGGGCACTTTCACCCCCTTCCTGCTCAGACCAATTTTCAGGTTTCAGCACTGTCACACTTTGAATGACAATTGCGCACTGTACCAAAATTTTATTTTTATATTTTTTACCCACAAATGGAGCTTTCTTTTGGTGGTATTTAATCACTGAACAGAGCCTGCATACAATCAGATGCAGGCACTGTTCAGATATTTTGACCGCTGGTGGAGCCTTTAATCTAGCGGTTCATTTAGGCAGGCCATAGAATACTTGATTTTTTCTTCCTTCCACTTCAGGTGGAAGGAAAGAAAATCGCTAGATTCCCCCATCTACACCATACACTGATGTGTTGATGTGGGAATGCCTCCCGCAGCACTATTGCATTCTGCCAGCGAGGGTGCGGGGAGCCTTCCCAGTCGGCAGAATATAATGATTACTGCTAGTGGCTATAGCTGCAGTAAGTCAGACAGAGCAAACACAATTTCCTGGCTGAAGGACGTCCAGCATCATCTAGGTCTTTCCTGCCCATCCTGACTATCCCTGTCCTGTCTCTTTCATTCATTGGATTTCAGTTCTTTCAATCATTGAAACTCAGCGTCACCTTTGTGCATATGCTAAGGCTGTCTAACTCCTCCCAAGAGCCAATCCACTGCTTGCATCAAGGATAAGGGCTATTGAGAGGAATACTGAGGCAGGGTGCTGTGATGTTTTTAGGAAATTACTGTATGTACAGCACCCAGTTGGCCCCGCCCACAAACCATGATCTGCCTACATTGTATAGAGAAGCACAAAGGTCCAGGGATGATGTCAATGTATATGATGAAGCGGTGGTCATTTGTTTTCACTGTTAAAATATTGATTAGGGGATACACTGGAAACTACTGCTGCCATAGTGCTATATGCTGGGAGCCCAGTGCGCCCTTGTGCCTATAGGTAGAGGTGGGCTCCCTCTAGGCTCACCTACCCTGTGCCTATCCATTATAACACATGTGCTTCCATTGTGGAGGCTCTCAAAATTTAGGACTGCAGAAAATACTGGGGTGCCTTGACAGGGCTCTGTAGCTTATGCATACCTCCCAACTTTCAGAGATGGGAATGAGGGACACCAATTATGAAGAGTATGTAGGCATAGGACACACCCCTGCCACGCCCTCTTAAAGGAGAATTGTACAAAAAAAGATTACTTAAACCCACAAGTTTTCCTCTATTCTGGCTTTTGGAATTTATCAATGCAACAATTTAAAAATAGGATGAAAGGTTTAGCACTGAGAAACACTTAAAGAATAAAAAATGCATTTTATATACAACTATATAGATCAGACCAAAATGAGGGACAAATGAGGAGTAAAGAGGGACAGAGGAACTTTGTTTCCGAAAGAAGGACAGTCCCTTGAAATCAAAGAGCTATGGCTTATGCATGTACAGTAAAACCTTGGTTTGAGAGTAACATTTTTAAATACATTTTTACTTGATATACAAGCGATGTTTTGATATAAGAGTACCTTTACGTCACATCAGAGTATAAAAGAGAAGAGCCTTTAAGTGTAGATAATATGATTACATTTAATGATGGTACAACATTTAGCAACTGGTTGATGATTAAAAGAGGCACATCTGCAGGCATCCGGGGTAAAGCTGTCCAAATAGACCATCCACCATTGATGTCACCCCTTCCACTCCACACTCAGTGCAGGGTAGTCTTCCCGATCACGGTTTCAGAGTCACAGCGTTAAGAGCCGGTGGCGCGGAGGGTGGTCTATGTGGATAACTTTACCCCGGATGCCTGCATACATAGATGTGTCTATTTTAATCATCAAACCATGTGAGTTGCTAAATGCTGTACCTTGGAGGCACCTCTGTTCTCTTTTATACTTCGTATCACCTGCTGGATTTTTATAATCCAATTGGGGAGGCTTCTATTTGTAAATGGACATTTTATGGTTACACAACCTATCACATTGCTATAATCTTTTTATATGGACTATAAACTGAAGGATTGATGAATAAATGGTTGTGGAACGAGTTTCCATTATTTCTTCTGGGGAAATTTGCTAAACAAGTGCTTTGGATTACAAGCATGTTTCCGGAAAGAATTATGATCGCAATCCAAAGTTTTACTGTATTTGCAAATGTGTCCAAACGAAACCCTTGTTTTTAATGGATACTGTTAGACAGAAAAATTTGGTTGGTTGCAGGCTGGTCAGTAAGTTGATCTTGGAATTTCTTTGGTTTTGTCTTCAATGAAAATGTAAAGTTTTATTTAGGGCTGTGCAAATTAACTTTTAATTAATCGATTAATCTTTAATTTTTTTGATCAATCAAAATCTTTTTGGTCGATTTAAATTCTTTTGATTGGTACTCGCCTCTCCGCCGGCTTCTGGGCCTTCAGGGAGTTCCGTCGGAGATCTGGTGACATCACGGACACCGGCGGGGCTTGCCGTGTCCATCTGAAGGGCTCCTTTGCTGTGCCTTCATATCTGCATGCCGGCAGGACCTTACTATCTGCCACACGCAAGGGCTGTTACACTTCCCTCTATCACTTCCCTCTATCAACCTGGGATTCTACAGCCACCCACTGGGAGTTGTGAAAGTTCACTTCACGAGACATCTACATGCCGACGGACTGATGTTACCACTGCTAAATCCAGATGAGCAGAGGTTATCGTTGTACACATTTTTATACCAGTATCATACTTAGCTACATGTTTTTATGACTGCTTTTGGTACTGTTTGGTATTACTTGCACCATTTTTACAGTTTATGTAGCTCCATCGATTTTATCTCCAGTGCAATATTTATGGTTACCTACTTGAAGACTATAAAAGTTTTAATGCTATTCCCGTCAAGCGCTGCCTTTGTGTGTTTTTTGTATCCTGCTATCCATTTTTCCAGTTGTATGTGTGTTATCATTAATCGAAATTAGTCGAATAATCGATTAAAAAAAAAAACGATTAATCGAACACAAAAATTTTGATCAGTAACAGCCCTAGTTTTATTTAAAAATTCCATTACCATGTTGGCGAGAAAGGAAGGGAGGGACCAGGGTACACAAAATATAAACAGGTTTAAGAAACATTGGTCAGCCATCTTTACAATTCATACAGTCAAACATTCCAAGCGGCTCTTAGTTCAGACACTTTTCAGAATGAGGTTGATATGTTTAGTCCATAGTTGCATATGTCTAAAAATACACATCTAGTTATCTATACCTCATTGTTTCAGTTGAAAGGTTAAGCCATGGTGGAGCATAAGTGGTGTCAGGAGAGAAACATCTAAAAGTGACTTATAGACACTAGTGGGAAGCTGGGTGTGTATTATCTGAAACGGACATTGTTTCACTAAAATAGGTAATGCGCCCCATAGAAATCAGCTCCCTTCAGTCATCAGACTGCTTCCTGACAAAAAGGGCAGAGAGGAAGTGAAATCCCCCGGGTCTCCATAGAACAAAAGATGTTTCACTACTCCAAAAACCTTATTGATCAAAATCTTCAGGGAGATTATTATTATTACAGAGGATTTATATAGCGCCAACAATTTGCGCAGCGCTTCATAAAAGTAAAGGAAGACAGTACAGTTAAAATACAATTCAATGCAAGAGGAGTTTCTACCCTGTGAGAGCTTACAATCTAAAAGGGAGGGGCAAAGGGTATGCAGGGTATTAACTGAAGGATGAACTGACCGAGGAGGTAGAAGTACAGTTTTTAGGTGAATCATGTTTTTAGTCCAATTACCAATGCTTATTAAAGTGATATTAACCACTTGACCTCGGGAAGATTTACACCCCTTCATGAAAAGGCCATTTCTTTGTGATATGGCACTATGTTGCTTTAATTGACAATTGCGAGGTTGTGTACCAAAACAACAATTTTTTTTTCCGCCACAAATATAGCTTTCTTTTGGTTATATTTGATCACCTCTGCATTTTATTTTTTTGTGCTATAAACAAAAAAAGGCGGACAATTTAAAAAATATTTATATAATAAATATACCCAATAATAAAAAATAAAAAAATGTCTTTATCAGTTTAGGCCAATATGTATTCTGCTACATATTTTTGGTAAAAAAATCCTAATTAGCACATATTGATTGGTTTGCGCAAAAGTTATAGCGTCTACAAACTGTGCAATATGTATTTTTACTAGTAATGACAGCGATCAGCGACTTATAGTGGGACTGCGGTATTGCAACGGACAGTCAGGACACGAACTGACACTTTTTGGGGACCAGTGACACCGATACCTATCAGTGCTAAAAAAAAGTACACCGCCACTGTACTATTGACACTGGCTGGGAAGGGGTCAACAGGGCCAGAGCTCCCACAAGGCGAACTAGGCAGCCGCTTAGGATGCACTGCTGCCTAGGGGCACAGCCACGGCCGTTGACCTCCCCACTAGCCTGGCCAGGGAACATGAGATGAGGGGCTTAAATCTTTCTTGATCTACCTGACCATGCTTAAGAGATCCTCATATTTTCCACTTCTTATTAAACGATTGAACAGTACTGACTGGCATATGCAAGGCTTTTGATATATTTTTTATATCCTTTTCAATCTTTGTAAAGTTTCAATACCTTGTTACGCAGGTATTTTCTTTTTTTGCTCCCCATGTCTAATGCCCCGTACACACGATCACTTTTTGTGATGAAAAAAAATGACATTTTTTAAAATGTCATTTAAAATGATCGTGTGTGGCCAAAATGTCATTTTATGTCTTCTGAAAAATGACCAAAAAAAAATTAGAACATGCTCGAATTTTTTATGTCATTTTTCAAAATGTCATTTTTTGTGTCATAAAAAATGATCGTGTGTGGGCAAAACTACGTAAAAAATTACGTTTTAAACCCGCACATGCCCAGAAGCAAGTTAGGAGACGGGAGGTAAAACTACCATTCATAGAGGAGTAAGCACATTCATCACGCTGTAACAGACAAAAAAGCAGGAATCGTCTTTTACTAACAAGTAACCAGCTAAAAGCAACCTCAAGGCAAATAGAACTTCCCCTTTAGAGTGCCATCACTTTGTTCATCATTTTCCAAAAATGATGGTGTGTACGCAATGTCATTTTTGAAAATGAAGTTTGAAAAATGTTGTTTTTTTTCATGAAGGAAAATTACATTTTTTTTCATCACAAAAAGTGATCGTGTGTACGGGGCATTAGAATCTAGCTTACTTAGTGCATCCATGTGAGAGCTAACAAACTCATTAACTATTTATACACAGACACTAATTGTGATTCAAAAAGCCACAAATGTGGCAAATAACCTTTAATAGCCATTTTAACCTGTGCGTGCCACCTTCTACGTCTGTACCAAGGCCAAACATTCCAGGGTATGTAAACTTTTTATCAGGGCCATTTAGGTGATTTCTTTTATCATTACGATTTAAAAGGAACCAAAAAATTAAGTGATAATACTTTTGAGCACAACTGTACAGTATGCAGTCGGCAAGTGGTTAAACATGTAATATATTGCAGCTTACCAGTCATTAGATGTGGTGGCTGCATTTGTTTTCTTTTTTTGGCATCTTTCCCTCTGTTTTCACCTGGTGATCTGGCCAGTAACACACATCCTGTATTAGTGTCCCCCCACTCTGGATTAATGAGCACATTTGCACAGAAGCATTGGGGGATATTTACTAAAAGTGGAGCATGCAAAATCTGGTGCAGCTCTGCAAAGAAAAACAATCAGCTCCCAGGTTTTATGTCAAAGCTTAATTGAACAAGCTGAAGTTAGAAGCTGATTGGCTACCATGCTCAGCTGCACCAAATTCTGAGCGTTCCAGCTAATACTATATAAGCAGTTACATCAATATTTATTTATTTTTGGATACAGGTTTACATAAATAGTTGTAAGCACCCATGCCACTGTTAAAGGGTTTGTCTCATCCCTGTAGCTGCATGATGAAAATGATAGACTTACTGGCTAGATCACCAGATAAAAATAGAAGAAAGACTAAAAAAGGAGACTAGTGCAGCCATTAAACCTAAACCCGGTTACCCAAGGGCCAAATGTTGTAAGACATCGGCCGGTTATAAAAAAAAAACAGAGGTGGCCCGCTCCAATGCCCAACTAGATTGACTTGCTAACAGATTGAGGAAATGAGCCATGTTTTTGTTAACTTTTAAAGGAGTATGATCCTGCCCCCCCTTTCTTTTTTCTTCTTCTCTTTCTCTCTCCCCCACCCCCTCTTCCTTCTCTCTTTCTCTCTTTTTTAGTCTATTACTTTTCTGCATCTCAGTCGTTGTTACGACTGTTCAAAAAGTTATAAGTGATCATAGGATTTGTGGTCTTCCAGTGTATATGTATCACACGATTTCATTAGAATCACTTCCTCAGCTGATATAGCTTCTTTTGTTCGATTGCTTCTATGGGCTCCTTGGCCCCTTGGTTTCATTGTTTATTAATGTTGCTGTACAGGTGAAGTGATTATTTGAATGGTTAATTATTTCTTTAGTCCTGCTGGTTTTTGGTTTGGTGTATGCGGATTGAATATACCTTTGCGCATAAGACTGACATGACTTGTTTTATCTGTACAACTTTGCTATGATTACAATAAAGGAATTAAAAAAGCAAAAAAAAAAACAGCCTACATTCGGGCTGTGTGTATGTCGGTCTGTCCGACAGAAGCTGGCCTTTCAGGTGGCTTCTATCCACCGTGCATGCTGGAAAGCCAGCAGCCGACCGCCTCCAGATCAGCGCACTTAGCCAATGGCAGAGAGCGCTGATCTGAGTGTTCTGGTGGGGGGCCGTCCCCCTGTCAGAACACAACAGCTCAGCAGGGGAGATCGCTGTACTAATGTCCGATCATAAGTACGATGTTACCAAACGGAGCTGACAGTTGTACCATAAACTTGTAGTGTGTACCTGGCTTTAGAATTGGCTAGCAACAATGTTATAAATGTTTGCTTTTGGGTTTAATACCGCTTTAATTTGACTACATGGAAGGAAATCTCCTGATGAAGTAAAGAAATTCATTGACATAAGATGATTGTAATCCAATTTGGATATTTTTTTCTGTATCTGATAACATGTCTGTATACAAGCAGACCTTTGTGGGCATCCCTGGTACACTGATCTTGGTAGAAATATTCAAATTAATCAGCCATGTTGACCAATTACAATTGCTTATCCATGAGATAAAGAAGTGTCAAAGATGTCTGGCTGTTCTCCCCGCTTCCTCCTTCATAGTCATAAACATGCATGCTTGACTGAGCCACAAGTGAATGTTTATGGATAGATCTTTTATCTAATGTCTATGTACTGTACCTTTAGCTAAAAATTAGCCCTCTGTAATAAGAAAAATTCAGCATTAGAGACAAAAAGCACGAAGAGCTCCTCCCAAAAGGACCACAGGGAGAAATAATGTATTTCTCTGGCGTAAGTTCCCTATTTATTATAAATTATTTATATATATATATATATATATATTTTTTTTTGAGTAATATGCATGATAAAAGAGTAGTTTGTTTAAACGTTTTTTATTTTTTTCTTCTTTCTCTATTCCTTGACACCTTAGGCCGCGTACACACGATCGGTTAAAACCGATGAAAATGAACTGAAGGTCCGTTTCATCGGTCCAAACCGATCATGTGTGGGCCCCATCGGTCAGTTATTCTTCGGTCCAAAAAAAATAGAACTTGCTTTAAAATTTAACCGATGGACGCCTAACCGATAGGTCAAAACCGATCGTTAGTACGCACGAGCATCGGTTAAAAATGCTCAAATTCAAGTTGACGCATGCTTGGAAGCATTGAACTTTTTTCAGCACGTCGTTGTGTTTTATGTCACCGCGTTCTGACGCGATCGGTTGGACTGATCGTGTGTACGTGGCCTTAGGCTAATATAACTTTCATTACATACCTGGGGACTCTATTTTAAAGCTATGTTAAAAAAAAATTGTTTTAAATAGTCCGTAGGTTCTCCTTGAACTGTAGGCCATACAGAGATTTCCTAATGTTTCTTTCCATAGGTAGGTGACAGACAAGGTTAAAAATTTGTGTCCAGGATAAAATAACTTTGTTGTTTGTTCACAGTAGGGAGGTCCTCAATCTTATTTTGTGCATGGCTGACTCTTTATACAATTAAAGGGAGTCTGCCAAAGGGAGGGAACAAACTGAACTCATTTCCTGGATATGTTGTAAAAATAATCTTCCAGAAGTGGGAGCAAAAGGTGAACAAAAGCACAGGAATATGTGGAATGTACAGTGGAATTCACTGGTGTCCAGTGTTCTCCAGGGACCTGACAATCTACACTTTCCTAAATAATGAAGCAGACACTACATATAGCTAAATGCCCAGCAATGTCAGGCCCATATATCCTCTATGACTGCGATATAAAAGTAAAAATGAGTCTTCATTGACCAAGCTATAACAAGCATTATTTCCCAGGAGTCCATGGTGATTACATTTTTCCCTTCTTCTGTTTTTTACTGCTTGCTGCCATTGCATAGATTTTCTTTTACACCTTCAAAATGTTCTCCAACTGACACCATGCTTAGCATCTTCTCCCCACCTTGCCCCAATTATATTGACAACCCACCCCTGTCCAATAACCCTCTTTCTCCCTCTTCTTTCAGGCATCCCGACCTTCCTTGCCTTATTCCCTAATAGACGTTCCTCTTTATTCTCTGTTCTTTGTATTTTATTAAAGTTTTACAATACAAAGTAAGCAATGTAGACAATTTTCTGTATGTCTTAAAATATAAAAACACCCTATAGATCCTCATATCAAACACAAAGCTTTAAAGTAGCACTCAACCAATTTGTAATGATTAAGTACTGTAGTTAACATTTTTATGCAAATTGCTGAGTAACCGTGTTCAAAAGTTATGACAAATACTATTCTAAATGCCTAAATGCTAAATTATCTTCACTACCAATAAGAAGAAAAGGAAATTGGGTGAGGGGGAGAAGAAAAAGTAGAAAAGAGACCTTAGATCCTAGGGGTCTGGGGTAGGGACAATTTTACACAGAAGAGTGTCAAGCCAAACCTATATTTCATATTTTAAATTACAAACTTAAGACTCCCTGATTAGGTTGTGAGATGGGAATGAGGGACATCTATTAGCACATGTATGTAGGACAAGGAGAATTAGACAAAAAAATATTGGTTAAACCCACAAGTGTATATTTTTCTTCACTTCTATTTCCTTATCTTGGCTTTTGGCATTTACAGATGCAGCAATTTAGAAATTGATGAAAGGTTTAGCACTGAAAAACACCTTTAGATAGATAAATAGTGCATTTTATATAAAACTACATAAATCAGACCAAAAATTAGGAGGAAAGAGGGACTTTGTTCAAAATGAGAGACAGTCCTTTGAAATCAGGGACAGTTGTGGGCTATGCTAACCACAGGGGCCATGTTTTCTTTTTTTGTTTACAAACGATTTTATTGTAGAAAAGGTCAAGGATCACAAGAAAAAAGAATAACGATGATGGTACAGAAATGTATACAGGTATCATTGGTGATTAACATTGAACAGAAAGAAAGGGTTGTGGTTAGTACTAATTAAACTTGAACCAGAAGTGTGGCGTCCCAGAGAGACCATTTTTTTTGATATTGGGGCATAGAATCATATAGTGTATGGTGAATTCTCTCTGAGAGTTTGATGTTTGTCATACGATTGAGAATCTGTGGCCAGGGTACCAAAGTGGAGCGCCAATTAAAGGCTATGGCCCAATGAATGGAGGTGAGAAATGTGTGGATAAGCCTTGTGCTTGATATTGGAATATCCTGGATCGGGCAGAATAAGAGGCAGATTAGGGGTGTAAGAGGGATATTACGGCCGGCAAGGGGCCATGTTTTCTTAGGAACGTATGATGCTTATCCTCCACAATGGCCATCATAATGCCATTCATACAGGTTTTAGCCTCTGGGAAGTTTAATGTAGGTTTGACGAATAGGCTATAGTTTTGTTTGGTAGCACTTAGTAGCATTTTTATTCTTAAGCATGATCAGCTTGGTTTATCGATATACTTACAGTATATTGTACTAATTAAATCTTATGAATGTTCATATATAGTCTTATTTTTTTTACTTTTAATTGATTTTGATATTACTAAAGTTAGTAAAAATAACGGTGGGAATATTTCAAATCAGGTAGTCAAACTTGAATGAAGTAGAAACACAAATATGCCTTCAACTTGCTATTTGCAGCTACACCCACAATACATAAGCAGAGAAATTCTTGTACATAGTAAGTGAAGACAGAGTCAGGATGGGAGTAGCTGGACAATTAAGGGGCAACAAGGAAGCAGACAAAGACATTCTGGAATAGAGCAGTATATTGTATCTGACTACTCGACAAAGACATCATATAACCATGTAAACTGGTCACAGTTCCATCAGTCCTCTACACCCTCCTCTCTTCTTGGCCATACATTTATCATCATTTAATCCTTTTTCCGGAGGTGAAATTAAGGAAACAAAGGCAGAAAAGCTAAAATATTGGACCACTAAGAATGTATCTGGGGTCTTTGCATGTGGAACACAACTGAAGTAGACTTACAATTATTTTTTATATTATTTCATGACTACTAGGAGACAAATATATACAGAAAACTGTCATATCTGCTGCGTTCTTCAGTAGAACATGATATACACGATACACATTCTTGCAAGCTGGTGTAAGGTGTATACTTCTGGCCTAATCCATATCCACATTTTAGCGGATAAATGCAGACCAACGGAGAACCAACTGGTACCAAGGTGAAGATAGAGATTGCCAAAAAATAAACTCAAAGGGAATAAATACTGTTCTGCCCAGTCTTTGAGCTTTCCTGCTAGTGAACATTTACAACTATGGTATATCCTACCACCCAAAACTCTATACTAAAGCGTAAAAAGTGAATAATACTGCGCTAACCCAATGGTGAATTGTGCAAAGCTGCTGCATACAAATGTGACAAAGATTGATGAACAAGGTAAATGGAAAATGTAACGTTAAAAAATTGAGTAAGCAATATTCAATATTCAAATATTTAAATGTAGCTATACACATGAAGATAGGTCACAAAGTGTGAAAACATAACATATACAGGGAGTGCAGAATTATTAGGCAAGTTGTATTTTTGAGGATTCATTTTATTATTGAACAACAACCATGTTCTCAATGAACCCCAAAAACTCATTAATATCAAAGCTGAATATTTTTGGAAGTAGTTTTTAGTTTGTTTTTAGTTTTAGCTATTTTAGGGGGATATCTGTGTGTGCAGGTGACTATTACTGTGCATAATTATTGGGCAACTTAACAAAAAACAAATATATACCCATTTCAATTATTTATTTTTACCAGTGAAACCAATATAACATCTCAACATTCACAAATATACATTTCTGACATTCAAAAACAAAACAAAAACAAATCAGTGACCAATATAGCCACCTTTCTTTGCAAGGACACTCAAAAGCCTGCCATCCATGGATTCTGTCAGTGTTTTGATCTGTTCACCATCAACATTGCGTGCAGCAGCAACCACAGCCTCCCAGACACTGTTCAGAGAGGTGTACCGTTTTCCCTCCTTGTAAATCTCACATTTGATGATGGACCACAGGTTCTCAATGGGGTTCAGATCAGGTGAACAAGGAGGCCATGTCATTAGTTTTTATTCTTTTATACCCTTTCTTGCCAGGCACGCTGTGGAGTACTTGGACGCGTGTGATGGAGCATTGTCCTGCATGAAATTCATGTTTTTCTTGAAGGATGCAGACTTCTTCCTGTACCACTGCTTGAAGAAGGTGTCTTCCAGAAACTGGCAGTAGGACTGGGAGTTGAGCTTGACTCCATCCTCAACCCGAAAAGGCCCCACAAGCTCATCTTTGATGATACCAGCACAAACCAGTACTCCACCTCCACCTTGCTGGCGTCTGAGTCGGACTGGATCTCTCTGCCCTTTACCAATCCAGCCACGGGCCAATCCATCTGGCCCATCAAGACTCACTCTCATTTCATCAGTCCATAAAACCTTAGAAAAATCAGTCTTGAGATATTTCTTGGCCCAGTCTTGACGTTTCAGCTTGTGTGTCTTGTTCAGTGGTGGTTGTCTTTCAGCCTTTCTTACCTTGGCCATGTCCCTGAGTATTGCACACCTTGTGCTTTTGGGCACTCCAGTGATGTTGCAGCTGTGAAATATGGCCAAACTGGTGGCAAGTGGCATCTTGGCAGCTGCACGCTTGACTTTTCTCAGTTCATGGGCAGTTATTTTGCGCCTTGGTTTTTCCACACGCTTCTTGCGACCCTGTTGACTATTTTGAATGAAACGCTTGATTGTTCGATGATCGCGCTTCAGAAGCTTTGCAATTTTAAGAGTGCTGCATCCCTCTGCAAGATATCTCACTATTTTTGACTTTTCTGAGCCTGTCAAGTCCTTCTTTTGACCCATTTTGCCAAAGGAAAGGAAGTTGCCCAATAATTATGCACAGTAATAGTCACCTGCACACACAGATATCGATAAAACTAAAAACAAACTAAAAACTACTTCCAAAAATATTCAGCTTTGATATTAATGAGTTTTTTGGGTTCATTGAAAACATGGTTGTTGTTCAATAATAAAATTAATCCTCAAAAATACAACTTGCCTAATAATTCTGCACTCCCTGTATAAATATAACTTATATATGGAGGATTATGGCAAATGTCCAAATGAATGAACCAATCCAGGTAATGAATACATAAAGTCCAGTATAAAATAGTTGTTGCTTAAAAGTGAAGCACAGTGATATAGTAAACACGTGGAAACATCAAGGTGTTGTATCTTCAATCAAAATAATGGGGTATGTACTCTTATCAGAGATGGTATATTTACTAAGTGTATGATGTACATAAGGAACTATTTTTTCCTTTTTTAATGAACTTGAATGAGAAAAAAGAATAATTATTAAAAAAAAAGAAGAGATGGTGGACTCAAAAGTCGATGACAACGAGTCAATCGAGCGGAGAGAGCCAAGATGGGCAGTCTTCCACAACGATCATGGGAACTCAGGCATTTCCAGGAGCAGCTTTCAGGGGTCTTGTAGGTCAGTGGTCGTCAACCCCCGGTCCGCGGCCCACTACCGGGCTGCGGCACTTCTGCAGCCGGGCCGGGGTGCGAGCAGGCGGCATGAGAGAACCCGGCAGCTGGCTGTAGGAAATGGCGTTCCCCGCCTCGCCGACGTAGTGTGTGTGTCTGTGATAGGCTGGGCTCAGGGCTGCCGCTGCGTGACTGGCTGTGCTCTGGGCTTTGGCCACCAGGCTCCATTCAGTGATTGGATGAACGGAGGTCACATGCGGTGGCAGGGCTGGATTGCTCAAGGATTCCCGCCTCCGCCTTGTTGTGTGAACCGCAGCCGTCTTCCTCCTCTCTGGATTGGATGATTTCCTCTACGTTGTGGAAGCCACTCTGGCACTGGTGCTGCGGCGCCAGCTATACCCCGGCCCCCGCATACAATGAAAAGACATCTGCAGGGAATCGGATCTGCAGCTGCTTGACCAAGTGAACTGCGGTATGTGAAACTGGTGTACATATACACAGAGCATCAATGTCTCCCCCACGTAATGTCCTCAATGTTCCTCCTGTCACCCCAATGTCCCGCCAAATGTCCCCCCCCACTTATCTCTAATGTCTCTCCTCCCCCCCCACTTATACACAATGCCCCTCCTCTCCTTTCACTTATCCCCAATGTCCCTCCACTTATCCCAAATGTACCCCCTGTCCTCCCACATATCCCAAATGTTTCTCCTCTCCTCTCATGTATCCCAAATATGCCCCACTTATCCCTTCTCTCCCCAAACATGTCCCAAACATCCCCCACTTAGCACCATTGCCCCCCTCCCCCACTTAGCACCAATGTTCCAACTCTCCCCCAAGTTAGAAATTAGCACATTGCCCCCCCTTCCCATTGCCTAGTAGGGGCACTGCCTTCATCTGTGGAGGGGGCACTGCCTTCATCTGTGGAGGGGGGCACTGCCTTCATCTGTTGGGGCCTGACCATTTCTGGTGGCAGGCAGCATGGCAAGTGACATTCCGCATCTGGTGGCAGGCAGCATGGCAAGTGACATTCCGCATCTGGTGGCAGGCAGCGTGGCAAGTGACATTCCGCATCTGGTGGCAGGCAGCATGGCAAGTGACATTTCGCATGTGGTGGCAGGCAACATGGCAAGTGACATTCCGCATCTGGTGGCAGTCAGCGTGGCAAGTGACACGCTCAAAGCTCCTACCGATTCTGCATTATAGTGGGTTTAACTTTTTTATTTATTACTACAACGTAATAATAGAAATAATGCGCTGACAAATTGCCCGCGAAAAATCACCTACCGCCCGCATGCCATCCCCAAACTCCCCCCAACGGGGCCTTGGCAAAATTTTCTTCCACGCAACCGGTCCCCGGTGCCAAAAAGGTTGGGGACCACTGTTGTAGGTGACCATAAGGTTGAGAAACCAAGTTGAAACAGCCGGATGGAAGAGCCAAAAAAAAAAACTCTCATCGAGGAAGATGTAAAGAGAAAAAAGAAGGGCTCCACGTGGTATAGATCAAAAAGGATACGCTTTATTGTATAAAAAAAAACATTGACATCCGTAGTAAAAAAAAAAACTGTGATCACAAAAGTAAAAAGGAGCAATATAGGAAGCAATAAACCCTTAATATTTAAATATTACTACCTACTTGCCCTTCCATCCGACTGTTTCAACTTGGTTTCTCAACCCTACGGTCACCTACAAGACCATGGGAATATTTGAATATTGCTTACTCAACTTTTTAGCGCTACATTTTCTATACCAAGCTACTGTCATATTAAAGATCATTCCAAATACAGCTCTCAAATAAGTATCTAACTGGTTTGGATTAAATTGCTGGCTATGGCATTTTGCCTATATCAGGCTTTCGATATGGGAGCGATATCCAGGTTGGGTATACTTGGGAATAGTGATGTCTGGATGAGACATTGAAATATTGAGTGGTTAGGCTGTTCAGCCTGTATGAATCTCAAAGTTTGATCTCCATTTAAAATCGTTGTCTGCAAAACACACAGACTTTAAAAATGCCAGTAATAAAAAAAAAACGCCAGCTCTATTGTCCCAAAAAGCCTCATTGAGTCAATCCTGTGCTTGGGACTTTGCCACCATCTACTACCTCCTGAACAGCTGTGCTGACACTAGAAAACACACACCGTCATCTGCAGTGCATGGGCCGAGGTCTTCCTTATTGGAATGCTGTTTTTTATTTTTCCTTGCATGTCCCCCTCTGATCTACAACAACTGCACTTCCAAGTGCACTTGTAGTGCAAAGTCGATTTGCCTTTAGTAAATAAACCCCAAAGTCTAATCCAACACTATTCCAAGATGGCATTAACAGCTTCCTCTCACCCATGTTAACCTAATTTAGACAAGGAGAATTAGGATGCATGCATCATGGGGTATGCATGAGCAATAAGTCAGATGATAAATTAAATATATATATATATATGTCATATGCACAAAGTAAACATGGTACTCAGTAATGAGTCATTGAGTCATACCTGCAAACCAACGTCTTCTGACTGTGGTGTACATGATTTTATTGAATCCGCTTGTAAAAGTGCATTGTTTCAATAAATGACACATGGAAGCAAAATGCATTATTCAGTCATTCTGCTGATGGATGAGAATGTGAGAAACTTGACTGGCTTGACTTTTGGGACGAATTAGAGTGAAAACTGCGAGCCAGGCCTTCTCGTCCACATCAGTGCTTGACCTCACAAATGCTCTTCTGGAAGAATGGTCAAACCTTCCCATAGATACACTCCTAAACCTTGTGGACAGCCTTCCCAGAGTTGAAGCTGTTATAACTGCAAAGGGTGGGCCAACTCAACTCGGACTAAGACAGGGATGCCATTAAAGTTCATGTGCATGGGTGGTTTCCCATTGGTCCAAGGCTCCAAGCTGTTCATTGAGCTCAGTGCCTCTGACAAGAAGTGAGAGGCCCTGTGAGCTCATCCTCTCAGTCTGCTGCAAATAGAGTGTGCCAACTTGTATTTAAACTGGCTGCTCTGTATGTAGCTTCTGACAGGTTGTGCAAGGAGCCCCATATCTCCAGAACCATAAATAATAGGAGCCACAAACTATGACCAATGGTGGATGAGGACTTCGGTCACCTATCCAAATGGGGTCTCTGTAACCCCAGGTTGTTAGGCTACGACCCTCGAGGCTCAATCAATTTTTTTTTTTGATCAGGTGAGGCTTTGTCTGACTGCACATACCTTCTTTACAGAATACAACCCACCTTTCTGAGATGGGAAAGAGGAACACAAACTCTGGCATATCCACCCAACACCCTGAAAAATGAAGAGTTCACATGCAAAAAAATAAAAAGATCTGTTACATTTTTATACCTTCATTTTCTTTATAAAGTAATTAAAAATAACTAATTTTAAAAGGGAGAACTTGAACAAAAAGTTTAGTACCATGTAAATACCTCTGATAAATACATTTATTTAAAGATGCATATAAACCAGATCAAAAAGAAAGATAGAGGTGGGAGACAGACAAATAGAGGGAGTTTTTCCAAAGGAGGGACAATTGGGAACTCTGCACTCTGCCTTACCAAGCTTTAGGGTTCATTACAAATTTCATGGTTGTTCTCCTGAACAAATCAGTGCAAAAACAAAATAAAAAAAGGCAGTTGAGCCGCAAGCCGAGTTTTTATTACCCCCTCAACTATCCCCATCACAGCAGCTGGAGGAGCAAAAATGAAACTCTGTTGTATTTGATGGCTAGTACTGCTGGCTAATGCGACCCACTCAAGTGAATAGGGCTACATCCCAATTGGCCAGCAAATCCTGAACTCAAGTTGAGCTGAAACCACCATGGACCACTTTACAGCAAAGGTTGCCGCTAGTGTAAACGAGTCCTAGACACCAATCAGAATTCCCCTTTTTTATGCTCTAACTGCGGGAAACTAAGGTCTAATTGGGTGTAGTTATTCCTTTACTTTCATGTTGTCCACATACTTTGCACCACTATATATTACCATCCGCACTATCACCTCCGTGATTGGTTCAGAATATCCACCTTTATTCTAGTGAATTGAGCTACGCCTCTCCATCCAGAATTCTTTACTGGTTTCAGGCTGGACCAGGAAAATTCTGGTTTTATATTTTTACAAATCAAATGCTTTGTGTTCACAACTTCCCAACTATCTCATAACTTTCAGCTTTTTTTCTTTATTTTCAGAAACATCTAATTTGTCAAGCTGGACATATCTATGTCTGACACTGCACCAGCCTTATTTGTGATAGCACAGGCATGTTATTTTTACTACTATTCCCACCATTATTCACAGATAAAATGAGTAACTTTTTCCAGTCTCTATTTCCAAGCGGTTGTAGTTCAAAAGGCTTCTGGGGAGTATCCAGAATAAAGTCCTTAGTTTGTAAAGGTCTCATACGAACTCGATCTTTTTTGTCAGTAGATCGCCAATATTTTAATTGATTTAATTGCGTATTTTGATGTTATTGAATAGTCATGTCATGCAATTTTCTTCATATAATATATATATATATATATATATATATATATATATATATTTATAAACACACACAAATGTGTATAGCTTAGATTAGGTCCATTGCAATCACTTTCATTTATATAAACCACTGCATATAGATTTCATAGAGTTCCTCAATGCTAGGGTCATGCTTGCTTCTGTTCTGAAAAGCAATTCATGGAGGATCACTTTTCAGAGTATACTGCTGTCTCCAGAATGCCCGTTTTTTTGTTTGCTGCCAAACTGCAAATTTCAATAGGACTGATGCACTGCGGCTGTAGGCCAAGCATTTGGCTTGCAGATTGTGGCGCTGCCCCTTTGACATGAACAGATGACATTGTGACATTGACGGATAGTGCTAAGTCAAGGCCACGTGTAAAGCATCCAGCTGTATAGTAGGCTTTCTGGGGGTGGTAAAACCATGACTTAAATTTTCTGTTTATTCTACCCCCTGTGGCTTGCTTGGAAATATGTGTTGTTTGTCAGTCTACTTCCCAAACCCCATGTTATAACTTCCTCTCTTTCTAGTTGCTGATCAAAAGTCACATTCTTAGGCCTCGTACACACGAGGGGATATGTCCGCTGAAAATGGTCCGATGGACCGTTTCAGCAGACATCTCCGCTCGTGTGTATGGGCTAGCGGACAGATTTCTCCACCCGACAGATTTCAAAGCATGCTTTGAAATCCATCCGGTGGAATCTGTCCGCCCGACATGTCTGCTGGTTAGTACACTTACCAGCAGACATGTCGTCCCCCACCTCCGCCGCGCCGCCGCCGAATGGATTCGGCGCATGAGCGGAAGTGTTTAACTTCCTGGTGCGGTGACGTGGCGGTGACGTGGCGGCGTCAACGTCACCGCCGCGTCACCGCGCCGTCCGGCGGCGGGGAATTTGATCCGATGGTGTGTACACGCCATCGGATCAAACTCCCGATCGGACATATCCGATGGAAATGGTCCGCGGACCGTTTTCATCGGATATGTCCGATGGTGTGTACGAGGCCTTACTCATCAAACAGGTGTGATTTAGAATAGTTTCTAGAATATATGGGTACTATATCATATATGCAGGGTGCACTAATGAAAAAGGATTCACAGAGCACTACTGGGTTTTCCAGAGAGAACATCCTTCCTTTCAAAGATTCTATTTCTGATTAAACCTCAAACAGAGCCTAAAGGCCCGTACACAAGATCGGATATTCCGACAACAATTGTCCGATGGATGTGTTTTAACGGATAATCCGTCCATCTGTATGCTCCATCGGACAATTGTTGTCGGAATTTCCTACAACAAATGTTGTCTGTGCTGGCTCTCAAATTGTCTGACAAAACATATGTTCTGTCGGATTATCTGATCATGTGTACACAAATCCGTCAGACCAAAATTCAAAGTACAAACACGCATGTTCAGAACCAATGCTAAACATCAGACAACCATAGCAGAAGTTGCCCAAAGGGTGGCGGTAAAGAGCTGAAAAAACATGTGGTTTGGTGCAGAGGTGTATTTAGGTTTTGTGCTGCCCTAGGCCTGACTAAACTTGTGCACCCCCTAATTTAAATATGACCCACCCCTTCCTGTCAAAGCCACACACCTGTCATATTCATGGGAAGAGGACAGAGGGATGCCCTGGGAGAAGGACAGAAAAGTGCCGCCCTAGGCCTGGGCCTTGTCGGCCTAGGCCAGAATACATCCCTGGTTTGGTGTATGTTGGTTGAAAATGTTCTGCTGTGTTTATGCATACTAAGCTCATGGCAAGCGCCCCTTCGGACAAAAATCCATGAGTTTGTGTGTATGAGGCTCTAGACCCCATACACACTATTAAGCCTCGTACACACAATCGGATTTCCATCGGACAAATCCATGGAATTTTGTCTGAAGGGAGTTGGCTGTGAACTTGGTATGGATACAAACAGCAAAACTTTGTCAGCCAACAAATACGAAACTTTTTCTGCTCTTTAGCACCACCCTTTGGGCAACTTCTGCTAATGTTGTGCTATGGTTAGCATTGCTTCTGAGCATGCTTGTTTGTACTTTGGATTTTTTTCCAACGGACGTACACACTATTTTACTTTAGATTTACCAAGACCTAAACACTTTTAATTTGTATGCAAACTATGCACTACATAGTTGAAGGTAGATCTAAAAGAAATTGAACAAGGAAATTGTATAATGTATGGCCAGCTTTATAGATAGGGTGAGTGGGGATGAGTTACTGCTGTGATTCATTCACTTGTGTGTGACTATTCCACATTGAGCTACTGAGCTCTGTGAACAGCAGTTGTTACAGAAGAACCTGCAAACATTTACAAATGTACCAAAAGTGCCCACTTCTTTTCTGCAAATTAAAATATAAAATATACATTTTATGTTTTACTGCCTAAAAACATATATATTTTTTTTAAATGTTACGTTTTAGTCCTGACCATATTTTAAAAGAAAATACATACAAAATGTAGAAAATCAGCATACATTCACTTTAGTTATTTTGTATGATAAGCTTGAGAAACCCAATATTCTATTTCACAGCAGACAGAAGCACAATTAGCCTTATCACAGAAACAATCATCAGCCAGAACCAGTGATAGAATTATCAGCTCACATGGCTGCTATGGTGCCAGAGCATGGGATCAGGATCTTCTGTGTCCTGTAAAGCTGTGCTCTGTCTCACTCTTTACATGCTTTAAAAGTATATAGAGGAGACGCTAGTATAGTGATCAGAGCTTTTAGGCTTTTAAAAAGTGTGTGCAAATATTCAAATCCATTGAGATCCCCTTCAATTGGTGACAGCTGGTGTTGATTCTGGTGAGAGGTTTGTCATTATGGAGGAATTCTACTTTTACCTTGTGCTCAGTGCTAAACATAAGAAAACCTTTTCTTTGTTCCATGGGTATTTACAGTAGTTATTTATATTGCTGCAACTTTCTTCACATTTCAGATGTATAAAGATTCCTAAACCTCTAACGCTTCATGTATACATAGTCTTGCGCAGGGGGTGTGCCTGGGCACACCCTAATCCAGTGGTTCTTAACCTGGGTTTGATCGAACCCCAGGGGTTCGGTGAGTCAGTCTCATGGGTTCGGCGGAGGTCAAGACACTGTACAAATTGTGTGCCGAGTGCACTCCTGCATCCGGGACCGTCACCTCCCTGCTACCTTTCCTGTCTGCTGCAGCCTGTTTACTCTTGGTCCCTTCCAGCGGCGTGACGTTACTCCACTCACGGCCGGAAGGGGGGGACTCGGAGCGCTGCGCAGAAAGCTGTGTGTCGGCACTGCCTGTGACGAGCTAGAGAGGTAAGGACTAGACTCGAGGAGCCTGACTCTAGTCTAGTGGAATTTGAACCTAGCAGACAGGGTGCTAAAAAATACTACTGAACTTGTTTAAAAGTAAGTAGAACCTGTTAAGAGTATATATTTAAATGGCTGGATTGGGGGGGGGGGGGGCAGGCTGACTGAGGTGAGGTGACCAGCACTTTATTAATTTAAAAATGGCAGATAAAAAAAATGTTTTTGTGTTATTTTAAATGAGCCTTCTCTGACTAGCAAAAAAAAAATATATATATATATATAAATTGCAGCCTCACTATGCCATCACATGCAGCCTCTGTGCCATCAATTGTCGCCACTGTGCCCATCACATGCAGCCACTGTGCCCATCAAACGCAGCCACTGTGTCCATCACACGCAGCCACTGTGCCCATCACACGCAGCCACTGTGCCCATCAAACGCAGCCACTGTGCCCATCACATGCAGCCACTGTGTCATCAATTGCCCCCAGTGTGATGCCAGTGTGCCCATCAATTGCCACCGGTGTGCTGCCAGTTTGCCCCATCAAACGCAGCCACTGTGCCCATCAAACGCAGCCACTGTGCCATCACACACAGCCACTGTGCAACACACGCAGCCACCGTGCCAGCAATTGCCGCCAGTGTGGGCATTTTTCCAATTAAGAAGGGTTCGGTGAATGCGCATATGAAACTGGTGGGGTTCAGTACCTCCAACAAGGTTAAGAACCACTGCCCTAATCACTATGTGCAGTGCAGATTCCCACTAGTGCCTGGACTCCCCCCCACCCCGCAGTGCTACTGGCTTCTTTGGAGAGCGGGGCAAAAGGCTGGTAAATATGTAATTTACCAACCCCTTCATTTTCTAAATTAACACAGTGAACACACTAACTCTCTGAGTTTATAACTGGAGCATAGTAAACTGAATTTAGCTCTGCACATTCTAGCTTGGGCTGTGGTAGTAAACTCTGTTCTTGTTTTTTTTTTTTTAATCTACCTGAAGGGCGAAAGCTATAATGAGCTAGTATTCACCACATACTAGCTCATTATGAAATACTTACCTTGGAACGAGGTGTAGGGAACTTACCTGGTCCACGCCAAGGGAGATGTCATCTTGCCTCGGCGTGTCTTCCGGGTATCGCCGCTCTAGCGCTGTGAGTGGCTTGAGCGGCGATGTCGTTACTCCTGCGCATGCGCGTGGGAGACTTCTTGCCGGCAAGGTCCTTTACCTGAGGATCCCCGCTGCGCATGCACTGTCTTATTATAGGCTTACTTGTAGGTAAAAGTGGTAGTACTGCATCTACTGATGCAGCCTAGGTCATCTTCTGGACAAATGATACCCATCATTTAACCTATGCCAACCCCTCCCCTTGGACTCACAAGAAAATTCTGCAGAGAGTGGGGCCACATCAGTACTTTGTGAACTTCCTAGCATGCATTTAGGATCTGGTATCACCAGAGGAAGAAGAAGAGCTTTGGCATCACACAACCAGTCAGACACCTGGAATATGTTATGGATACACATTTTGAGATTTTAAAAAGGTATGTGGGTGTTCTAGGGGTGCATACCTCCCAACCGTCCCGGATTTTGCGTGATTGTCCCACGGTCCCGCGATCACGGCAAAAGTCCCGCGGCCCCCCTACAATTAAATTAAATCCCTGCGTTTCGGGTTAAATCCCAGCGATTCGCGAGAAATCCTGCGTAAATCAGCGTACCCCCCCTTTCAACAACTCTGAGCCGTGGAACACCCCCCCGCTCAACAACTCCGATCCGCGGCACCCCCCTCTCAACAACTTCGTTGGGAGGTATGCTCATTTGTCCCTCATTCTGAACTTGAAAAGTTGGGAGATATGGGGGTGCTGTGGTGAGCATTGTGTGTGTGTGTGTGGGGGGGTCCTGAACTCAAGTTGAGCTGAACCCTTTATTTTTTTCACACAATCCTTTTAAGACTAGCTGAATTCTGTTGGAACGTTTACATTTTTGCCATTTTCTTTTGATTTGCAAATGGCTAGTGGGGTCAAATCAACATTTGTCTTCAACCGTAGTGATGAGAACATTTGAAGGAGCAGGATGGAAAACCGTGCAGCTTAATAGGATGTAAAAAAAAACATTGGTTTTGGCTTCTGTAATGATAGGAGTAATGCCGCGTACACACGGTCGTTTTTTGCGATGAAAAAAAACGACGTTTTCTGTGAAGTAAAAAACGACGTTTTTGAAACGTCACTTTTCAAAGACAATTTTGCATACACACCATCGTTTTTTCACAAAAAGCGAGGTTACGTTCACCACTCTTTTCCATTGAAGCTCGCTTCATAACTAGCTTCTGGGCATGCGCGGGTTGAAAAACGTCGTTTTGAAAGACGTTTTTGCTACACACGGTGACTTTTTGTGAAACAAAAAACGACGTTTTGAAAAACCACACAAAAAATTCAAGCATGTTGGAATTTTTTTTTGGTCGTTTTTTTGAAGACAAAAAACGACGTTTTGCCCACACACGATCAATTTAAATGACGTTTTAAAAAACGTCGTTTTTTTTCATCGCAAAAAACGACCGTGTGTACGCGGCATAAGCGTCCAAAGGTTTTCATGTTCTAGCAACAAGGCATTATGTGGGGGTTACTACCTGGGAGCTTTTCAGCCAGGCTTCTGGGAGGGGGTCACCAAAGCCTATAGGTAGGGCAATGAAACTAATGGACATTTTACAAAGCTGACCCTTGATTACATTGACTAGTTTCTTAAAAAAATTAAGTTATCTTCTAAGATCTTTTGAATTAATTAGCTGACTTTCAGAATTTCTGTACAAACGTTTGAATTAA
The DNA here is from genome assembly GCA_029574335.1 of Rana kukunoris. Lineage (NCBI taxonomy): Eukaryota > Metazoa > Chordata > Amphibia > Anura > Ranidae > Rana > Rana kukunoris. The sequence goes on from CM056051.1 coordinate 121,944,020, forward strand.
AATCTCACTTTGTATGACGTGTCATTTTGCTTAGGGCCCCAGGGAGGTCAGGATAGGCACTGCGTAAAGCTGTACTCAACCCATCCCATGTTTTTTCCCTCTTACTTATATTCCCGGGCTTTCTTCCAACCCTGTATTTACGTGAACAGCAAATCTAGCACTGTCCCATGGCGATTTGAGTGACAAACACTGGGTTCTGTGCTGCCATCTTGGTGCTCTTCAGGAGACTACCTTATCTGGGTGCCCAGGCAGCCAGCTACTGATGATGCCCCGGCCCACCTGCTGGTGTCCCCTCTGCATGCAGCCTCCTGAGGATGTGATGTCAACATTCCAGGAGGCTGGAGGACCAGGGACATATCATTCTGGTTTCGGCCAGACATGCAAGAGCTGGTGGTGGTGGGGTTGGCTGATGGGCAACGCTCAAAAAAAAATAGATAAAACAAAAACGTAAAAAATTATGTTGGGGGGGGGGGGGGAGATGTTAAAATTGAACTTATTCCCATTCTGAAATTAATATCTGATTGAAGCTGACAACCCCGGGTGCCAGGTCGCCATTGCGACTAGAATTAGCGACCTGGTGCCTGGGGTATCCCGTGTCTGCGTGCCCCCCACCTCCCCCGCCACGTGTTTGTGTCGGGCCACGCCGGCCGGTAATTGAGGTAGTGGCTTTGCGGCCTTCTGCAGGCCTATGCTTCCTTCTGTGATCTGGCGCCATCTTGTGGTGGCCGTTGGTATGACAAGACAACCAGCAATGCTAATGGAGCTTCCCCTGTCTGTTTTCACTGCCATCTCCTTTCCTCCAATTAGAACACCCAAACATTATGTATATTTTTTATTCTAACACCCTAAGGAATAAAATGGCGGTCGTTGCAATACTTTCTGTCGTGCCGTATTTGCGCAAAAAATACACTTTTTTTCATTTAAAAATAAGACAACAGTAAAGTTAGCCCAATTTTTTATGTTGTGAAAGATAATGTTACGCCGAGTACTTTGATACAACATGTCACGCTTCAAAATTGCGTCCGCATATGGAATGGCAAGAAACTTTTACCCTTTAAAATCTCCATAGGCGACGTTTAAAATATTCTACAGGTTGCATGTTTTGAGTTACAGAGGGGTTCTAGGGCTAGAATTATTGCTCTCGCTCTACCAATTGTGGTGATACCTTACATGTGTGGTTTGAACACGCTTTCATATGCGGGCGCTACTAACGTATGCGTTGACTTCTGCACGCGAGCTCGGCGGGATGGGAAGCGTTCCTGGCTCCTAACTTTTTTAGATGACTCCTAGATTCCAAGAAAATTTGTCAAGCCCTGACCTACTGTATATCTGATTTTTTTTTTTTTCACAATAAAAAGTATATCTGATTTTTACATTTAAAAGAAGAGATCTGTGTAAAACATTAGATATCTGGATCTAGATCTACTAAGCATATTTTATTTTTATTAAACCTAAAATTAATATTTATTTTTATTATATTCTAAATTTAGATTGCCGAGGTTGGTGACAAGTTTACTTTGAAGTGTTTTCCATTGCTATTTTGTACAGAAATAATGTTACTTATCAATGCAAATCATTTATATAGCCCAGGTCCAACTAGTCTCACTATTTTTGAAGCACGAACAGAACGAACTGCAGCAGATTTACATCTCTCAGTAAAATTGGCTTTTATTGGTGTTTATGACGTAAAAGTGTTGCAGGTGGCAGACTGTACCGCCTAAGTTGTACTCTCCCACCATAAAACCCGAATGTGTCGCTCCCTGTTCTGCTTTCTCTGTTTACATTACACTTGCTAGACTTTTCCATTCGTTCTCTGTGAGCAGTAAAAAGTTTGTTGCCCGCTTTGAGAGTGATGTAAAGTACAGCCGCTCTTTGTTTTCCTCCAAGTTGCTTGTCTGCCCTCTAAAAAGGGTTATTGTCTCTTTGTTGAAGATGTATGGAGAACACATGCGTGATGCTTGTGGATGCTGTAAAAGAAATATTTGAAGAAAATACACAACGGGGCTCTTGAATGAAGCACTAGACTTTCTACACAAAAATGTAGAATAAGAAAGGACCCAGAAAACTAATATTAGAGGCTCTGGAAGTGCTTAACGATGCATGACAAAGATGAAAATACAACCGCTACAATAACAAAACATCAAAGTGCTTTAAAAAAAAAAATCATAGCTTCTATCTACATAATAATCATGTTTGGTATTTTTTTCATTAAGTTAAATAGAGTTTCAGCTGACAAATAAAAATAAGTCTTGTGTATTGGAAGTGTCTGGTAGATAAAATACTTGTCCCTGATGTCCTTTTAAAGGGCCGGTTCACACTGGAACATGGTGCCAGAAAGGCACATTCCCCACCTCATAGGTGACATTAATTGATAATGGCACCCCAAACTGCAGTACCATGCGTTTTTTGTGTAGTGCAGTCTGAAAAAGTGGAACTTGCACTGCTTTTTCCATGTTCCATTATGTTTGGTAATCCAAAATAATTATACTGTCAACACCGAAGGAATGTCCACATTCTAGTGTCAACGGTCCCTTAAAGTGGATGTAAACCCACTATCATCCTTTCTAAACTACTGCCATAGAGCTGATCTATAAGGATATACATGCCTCCTGCATGTATCCTCACCGGTCAAATGTCTCCCCTCTGTCTGTTATAAGAACTGAAAAACTGCAGATTCTGTGGGTGGGTCCATTGTCTGGAGCTTGTGGTGTCTTGGTATATTATTTCTCTACAAACGTCTAACTAATCCCTTCTGCCAAAGTGTTATTTACTGGAATAGAACTACTTATAAGCAACTCATATATACAAGCAAACCAAATACTGAAATACTGAAATCTATAAATGATACTGGGCATTATTATTATTTCAGTGTTAAAAACTGACAACTTATCAGCAGAAAAGAAAATTGAATTGGTTGCAATGGAGTAATGCCGCATGATCGGAATTTCCAACAAGAAAAAGTCCGATGTGATCTTTTGGCCGGAAATTCCGACTGTGTGTAGGTCCCATCGGACATTTTCTGTCAGAAATTCCGACAGCAAAAATGTGAGAGCTGTTTCTCAAATTTTCTGGCGGGAAAAGTTCTTGTTGTAAATTTCGAAAGTCTGTATGCAATTCCGATGCACAAAAATCCTATGCATGCTCGGAATCATTGAACTTCTTTTTATTCGGCTCGTCGTCGTGTTGTACATCAGCACATTCTTGACGCTTGGAATTTCCGACAACATTTGTGGGACCATGTGTATGCTACACAAGTTTGAGCCAATATTTTGTCGGAAAAAAATCCACTGTTTTCTTGTCGGAAATTCCGATCGTGTGTACGCGGCATAACACATACAATTCACATACAATTGTTATTCCATTCATTTTGTTATATAAGCCCTAATATATTGTGAATTCTGCTCCATCCAATGTGATTACATTTATTCATATCTTAGAAGTGACATTTTGATAAAGGTATATAAAACCAAAGATTGGCCACTGTTCATCCAGCAGGGCATATAATACATTCCAATGTAAAACACGCTAGGAACTTTGAAGCTATTTTACAGATTAATATATTAGGTAGCTCTCATTGTTTAAAAAAGAAAAAAAAAATTGCATTAAAAACTAGCACTAGCCATAACAATAATCTCCAAATATAGTTCTATCTGCCCATATCCTTTTTCATGTTATGGGGTGATATCCGACTTACTAAGCACATGCATCCTGACAATCTTAAAACACAAGCTCCAGACAGGATGGGCAGATCTGGAACTTGGGGCACTCCCACTGCAGATTGCACTATTGCAAGAACGTATTTCAACATTGTAATGACAAAGTACACTTATTAAATCACTCTGGGTGAAGCAAGGTGTCATTAGTGTCAGAATATGTGCACCTTATAATAAAGTAAAATCATTTGTTTCGTTGTTTATCACACTTGGCGCTAGCAGTCATATTCATTGTTTCCTAAAGGGTTAGTTCACCTTTACAATAAAACTGTCCATGCTATGGAGTATCTACAGTACGTTACATTTTTAAAAATAAGCTTCTTTTAAATGCCATACCTGTAGGTCATCTGTGGTCTCTCCCATGGCTGTACAAAAAAACTCCCAGGTAGGTGACCCCCCCCCCCCCCCCAAATCTGGACCATCCACTAAGCAAATTTCATCCAGTTCATTAGGAACCAGCCAAAGTTCGCTCAGCTTGAAGTGAGACTAAACAGAATCCATATACAGCCACCAGTTAATGGTTGTGTAATCTATTTTATATCAAATTATTTATTTCTATGTATGTCTGGTGAGCTCCTGAATGTGGTCGTAAGAATCCATTCACACAGGGGAAACACGACTTTGGGAGGCAACTTGGACACGACTTGGGCATGAATCACAGCGCGACTTGAGGCAACTTACAAGGCAACTTCAAGTCGCCTCCAGGACAGGCTTTCCAGTGGCCAATCAAACAACAATCAGCTCTGTGGGAGGGAGGGGTTTGCCTGAGAGATGTATGTTCTCTTCCTGTATTGTTGCTTCTGTTAAGACAGTGATCAGACTTCTAAGGCGACTCCCATTGAAATCAATGGGTACAAGTTGCCTACAAGTCACCTAGAAGTCGGATTGAAGTAGTACAGGAACCTTTTCTGATGTCAGAGCGACTGAAGTAGTGTGCACTAAGACGGCTCCATTCACTTACATTGATTTTCTCATGCAGCGACAACAAGGGCGACTTGAAGTCGGACCCAAAGTCGTCCCTGTGTGAATAGGCTCTTAAGGTTAAATAATTTTTTCAAAATAATAAACATATTATACTTACCTGCTCTGTGGAATGGAATTGCACAAAGCGGCCCTCAATGGCCTCCTTTTCTGGAATCCCCTGCTGGCACTTTTGGCTCCTCTATGTCTGTGCCTGCCACTATAGCAAGCCACTTACTATGGGGACAGATGTTTAGGCACTCTCCATAGACACACACATTGTGGCTTAGCCAGGGCTGTCTTAATGAGAGGGCACACCTGGGCACTGCCCAGGGGCCCTAGCTGCATGGGGGGCCCCTGCACTTTCCCCAAAGCAGCTGGTCCTTGATCCCACGCTGCCCCGTAATTGGGGGCCCCATGATGGCACTGAGAGTGATAGATACACAGGGGAGGCAGTCTGTCTCCTACCTACTTGATGTCTGTTTACCTGCACTGTCACCATTGAAGGGGCCCCAGAGCATTACTTTGCCCAGGGGCCTGTGATGCTATTAAGATGGCCCTGGGCTTAGCCACACCCACACTCTCTGCTCACAGGATTTGATTGGCAGCAGCAGGAGCCCATGGCTCCCACTGTTGCCTATCGGTCCTGTGAATGCAGGGAGAGAGGAGAGAGTCTCTACAAGACCGGTACAATGCTGAATTCAGTGAGGAACTCAGGTGAGTATTTAGGGGTTAAGGGGGCAATACTGCTATTAGGAAATGTTTTATCTTAATGCAGGGAATGCAGTTAGGTAAAAATTGCCATGGCTTTAGAACCACTTGAACCTCTCCTTTTCCATTTCAACTCAGATTGTTTGGAATGAGCAGTGCATGTTCGTTGCAATCGTGTGCACATTACAAATCACATAGTCCCTAGACCATCTCAGGGAGGAGAAAAAGAGGGTGGCTACGTTCCCACATACAGTGGACCACAAAGAACAAACATAGCCATTCTCTAACAGGAAGTCAGATCGAATTTTGAAGATTTGGAGGCGTCTGAGAGCAATAGAAGGTAGTATTATAAGTTAAGAATACATATACGTGAAAATAAAAAATTGTACTATGAATAGATTTTTATTCAACCAGAGTTTTGTGTCACTTTAACTCCCCATCATTCTACCCAAATCTTAAAAAAAGTTTTGTCTTTAGTTCTACGCTAAGAAAAAAAATGTGACACTAAACTCTCAATAGTAGAGTAGTCATTTGATAAACACAGTCAAGACAATAGAAAGGAAATCCCTACCCTACCGGCTTCATGGGCCACATGGGAAATTCAGACACGTACGCACACAGCAGGTGGGAAAACTGAAGTGGTAGATGACCATTATATGATTCATACATTACAGCCAGACTGAGCAACGTTAGAGCTATGGAAAGAATTTGTGAGGGATGACATGATAAGCTGTGATAATAACCCCAGTGGAAAGATCACACAGGGTTGCCACCTGACTTGACACATATTTGATTGGCCTGGTTAGTAAAAAATGGTGACTGATATTAATGCTATTCATAGGACAGAGATAGAATGGACAGACATTTTCCCAGGAAACAGGGCAACCCAACGTTTGTATCCTTTCCCACGTTGTGTGGCATAGTTAGCTATAGCTCTGTGTAAGCTCCATGGTCTTGCCTTGGAAACAGTAGAACCAACTCATTGATTGCATTCCTTAAATTCAGAGGTGCATAATACTCCCAATAATCTTAAACACTGAATATTTTCCAAGTGCACCACTTATCTGACAGCAAATCTAGAATGTTTCATATAAATAAAAGACACTGCAAATACATAGTGGTATACATTCCCATATGAGCTGAATCAGTGGCGGTTTGTGCTAAATATTTTTTTCGGAGTTGATTGCAAACCAACGCCAACCCCCCCCCCCCCCAAAGCGCGGAAGACAGACAGGAATGCAGTAAGTCCCCCCCCCCCACGGGAGACAAATGGGAATGCATCGATTACCCCCCCATACAGAGGACAGACAGGAATGCGGCGGTGGTCAGAGGCCTCCTTACCTTGGGAAAAAGGCAGATATGGCAGACATGGATCTAGGCTGCTGTTCCTTGCTCTGGTGCCACTGCTTCTCCTCCAGGTCGAAGTGAGTCCTGACTGAGACCCGATTGGCCTGGAGTCCTACGACTCCCTGGTAAATCAGGTCTCAAACTGCTTCCTGATTGTCTGGAAGGAGAGTCAGGAATATTAATTCGCTATTGTGACACAAGTGGATGGGCCCTTTTTAAAGCCAATTAGAGCCTCAGGCTCTAATCGTGTGCTTAAAAGAAAAAAAAAAACATTGAAATCAGCGCCCAATGCGCCCATGCGCCCCCTGTGGATGGGCCATAATATAAACAAAATAGTCAGTGCTAGCACCCATACATCACATGGAAAGCAGAGCCCCCAGGCGCTCGATCTACAGTCGCCGGCTGAGCAGAACAATGAGGAAAAGATGATCTGCACTCCGGTCGCCACTCCTAAACAATTGACGTATTTATTGACAAGCCACAGTAGACACACACAAATAGGAAAGGTTGACACGTTTCAGCCTATAAGACCTTAGTCATAACTCATAACCACCACTATGGGTGGGCCGCCTTTAAGCTGAACATAAACAATGTAAAAGCTAAGCTACCTAAACACTGGGTGGAGGCTTATACAGTACATAGGTCTGTCTTTCTAACAAATATACAATGTATATGTACTGTAGCACTTCAGGCACCAGCAATTGGCTTCTCCACTCCCCTAAACAAAAGTTTGTGGGAATGCCTCCCCATTATAAAATGCAAACTTCTAACATGCATGTTCATTGTACACAGACTAAATGACACAAGTAAGATTGCAATCATTTATCAAACTGATCGTGTGGATGACATTATCTTCGGTGTTTAGCTCTGTCTTGGTGTAGGTTTTGTGGAAAAATCCAGCTCATGAATCTACTTTGGCACACTTTTTTTTAAATCAATTTATTTCAAAAACAATTTTGGAATCAATTTATTAAAAAAATTAGAACTGGGAAAATATAAATAAAAATTGGTTGCCATACTGCTACGGTTGCAGTAGCCCAGCAGTAAAAGTAAGAACACGCTGTGGCATTGTCGGGTTTTATGCTGGGCTACATATTGAGCCATGATCCCTATGAAACTGGCTTATTCTTTTCAGCTCCTCTCCCTTGCTGATAAGTCACCATATCTATAGTGATGGTTTGTTTCAGTACATACTGACATCTTACTTAAATCTCCTGCCAAAAATAACAAGATACAATGAATATGCATGTTCAAAGATAAAATAACAAAACCAGCTTTTGCTGCAATATTCAGTTTCAATCCAGAGATTTCCTCTGCAGTACTTTTCTCTAATGTTAATGCTAGATACCTTAATGCATTCTCTGCCTAATGCCGCGTACACACGGTCGTTTTTTGCGATGAAAAAAAAAGTCGTTTTTTAAAACGTCATTTAAATTGATCGTGTGTGGGCAAAACGTTGTTTTTTGTCTTCAAAAAAACGACCCAAAAAAAATTCCAACATGCTTGAATTTTTTGTGTCGTTTTTCAAAACGTCATTTTTTGTTTCACAAAAAGTCACCGTGTGTAGCAAAAACGTTGTTTAAAACAACGTTTTTCTTTTTTTTTTTTAAGTGTATTTTGTACGTGAACTCGAGAGAGGAGCCGGACTGCAGGAGTTGGGAGTAGGCAGACCCTCCCCCCAGAGGCAATCGCCATCCTTCTCCATGCCCCTGGTGGCAATGGCGGGTGTGAGGGGGGGCCTCCCACTCACCCCACCCTACCTGCTCCACTTGGGAGCCCAACTGGGGCCCAACAGGACCCCAACGGGGCAGAGGGAGTGAGGGGGTCTAGCCCACCCAGCCAGCCCCGTAGGTCCTTCGCCTCTCTTTATTTTTTTAGGAGACCGCATGGCCAATGTGCGTGCGTGTTAAACCAATTTCGTGTGCGTGCAAGTGTGGTGGTTTTTGTGGGGGGGGGGGGTGGGCGTACCAAGCACAGGCGTACCTTGCATAGCACACCCACCGGGAGCCGGGCTGAGACCACCAAACTCAATTCACATGTAGCCGAGACCGGGATCCGAACCCTTGGCTGCAGAGGTGAATGGCTTTTCAGCGCAGTGCCAATCACGTTGAGCCACCACAGCTCCAAAAAAACGACGTTTTTCAACCCGCGCATGCCCAGAAGCTAGTTACGAAGCGAGCTTCAATGGAAAAGAGTGGTGAACGTAACCTCGCTTTTTGTGAAAAAAACGATGGTGTGTATGCAACATCGTCTTTGAAAAGTGACGTTTCAAAAACGTTGTTTTTTACTTCACAGAAAACGTCGTTTTTTTTCATCACAAAAAATGATCGTGTGTACGCGGCATAAGGCTTCATTTACACCTAGGTGATTAGAATTGCAGGCAATTCCAAATTGCGGCAAAAGGTGGGACAACCAAGATGGGGTGCCATTAAGAAGTAGTGGCATCGCAAATTCGTCCCGTGTTTTGCCGCAATTTGAAATTGCAGGCAGAATCGTGGCAATTCCACCTGCGATTCAAATGTGAATGGAGGCTTTTTGGATCCCTCCCCCCCTCCAGTGTCACATTTGGCACCTGTCAGGGGGAGGGGGGTGCAGATACCTGTCTGAGACAGGTATTTGCGCCACTTCCAGGTTCTGACCGAGGATGGCTGGGAAAGCAGCCGAATGCAGCCGAGGCTCAGCCGATTGCTCAGCCTCATCTGCTGACATCGCGGGCACCCTGGACAGGGAAGTGTCCATTTTTTAAAAGTCAGCAGCTGCAGTATTTGTAGCTGCTGGCTTTGAAAAAAAAACGGGTGGACCTCCGCTTTAAGGCAAAAAAACTTTCAATATCAGCTCCCCCCAGACTCCCCTTAAACACTTACCTGAGTCCATTCTCGATCCTGCGCTGTGCCCGTCTGCTGCTGATCTTCTCTTCCTGGTCTCACTAGCGGCTCTGAAGGCAGTGGGAGTCATTGGCTCCTGCTGTAATCAGAAAAAAACAGTGAGGAGAGATTGGGGCATGGCCATGCCAGGCTGTGTGTGCCAATGGACACACACAGCTTGGCTCAGGAGCACGCCCGCATGAGTGCTCCCATAGAGGCAAAAGGCATCGCATAGCTTGCCATGGGGGCACTCAGAGAAGAGAAGGAGCACTGGCGGGTGACCACAGAAGATTAGGTTTGGGGCCGCTCTGTGCAAATCCTATTAGTCATTAAGTTAGTCATACACTTGTAGATCTCTTTTGCTCCATCTGCAGGCCAAACAAAAGAAATCTAACAGATTCCTTCATCCGCGCTAATAGCTCAAACTCTGCCTCCTGGGCTACTGTATTTTGACAGTTGAGGCCACCAGCTATCAGAATACACAAACAGTGCTGGCACCTGTTTGGCTGATAGGCTCCTTCAACAAAATGCCGACAGAGCCATACACTGTTCGTATTGTCCCTAAGCCAGCAGAAGGTTGAAATGAGGGGGGAAGAGAGAGAGAGAAATATGTGTGCTCTATCCTTTGGAGGAGAGGTTGAGCAAGACCTGCGGGGCTTAGGTTCAGGAATTAGAGAGGAGGACTTAAAGAATGCTATGTGAGTCCTGACGTGCTTCCTCCCTCCATCTACAAAATGTGATAGTGTTCTGGCTGAACAGTTATTGCCATGACTTGGAATAATACTACTACCACTGGAATGGAATGTTCAGTTATTCTTTTAATTAGTAAAGAAGTTATTTCTAGTGTTGAGCGGAATACGCCATATTCGATTTTGCGATATTTCACGAATATATAGTAGAATATTCGTGAAATATTTGTTAAAATCGAATATTCGTGATATTTTATAAAAAAAAAAAATTTGCGAAATTGATTGCAAAATTCTCGTCTGTGCATGCGCGCGAACAACACGCGAAAACGGAGATCATTTCCTATAGGAAGCACAATGCTAAGCTCTAAGATCGCGATACACAGGAAAAACGCACAGAAACATTCCACTCTCTCTAGCCACCTTGTGAATCTGCACTGAAATACTGCTGGGAGTGATCTTATATAATGGTCGTGCAGGCAGGTTCCTATTGGTTGCTATGGAGGTTGCTAACCTCTGACAACTGTGGTAGGAGAACTCTGATTGGCTCTGATGCAAAAGAAGGGCAGAGAAAGTATTTGCGAATATTCGTAATACGAATATTCGCATTGCGAATATTCGGCAACATAAAAGGATCGCCTCAGCTACTCGGCCCAGGGTCTCTAATCATACCAGCAATGCTTTTAGACGTCGATGGAGATCACTAGGATGTGATCTGTTTTAAAAATAAATTTGAAAAAATACGAATATTTGCAATAGCGAATATTCACCGCGGTATTCGAGTTATTCGCGAATACTCGAATATGCAATATTCGTAACGAATATTCGCAATGCGAATATTCGTGAGCAACACTAGTTATTTCGCATCAATCAGCCTCTGTGTGATCTTCTACAAGAAGACGTTTAGAATGATGTAAAGTGTGAAGCCAAAACTAGGTGACGAGAGTTATATTTATAGTTAAAGTGCTATTTACTAGTGCAAACCTGGTAGGCTCAAGAGTGAGTGGTTTTGGGGAAAGGGAGTCATCCTTCTGGAGGTGAGCATGGGCCTATTTATGGAATACGTATCAAATGACTTGGACCACCAGTGTATCACAGCCTCTGATGCTTGGTAGGACTCCCCAAGCCCAAATCTGGGCCACAATTATGTGCAGGGCCCTGTGTGAGAAGGGCTCCTGGCGATAAAGGGGTTGTCGGGGTGTGGATGGGGAATGCTGTAAACCGCTCAAGACCCTGTGTGTAGATGGGGCCCAGCTGCATGTGTTGGCTACCTGTAAGAAAGATGGGCAGCCTGTTTACAAACATAATTCCACCAATGTCTTCTGAACCCGCCCCTAGTCTGTGACTGGACAGTGAGAAGCAATACATTGATGAGCTGACTCTGCTTTCTCCTCCTATTAGCATACATCTTGTCAGCACATGATCTGATTGGCTCCTTGTACGGTTGCTCCTTCTCAAACTCCAGCTCTGTTCTACAGGCTGACACCAGGTCACATTCAGGTACAGTTACAAACATCTGACTTACATATGACTCATACCTAAGAACGGAGGCAGGGTGACGTCACATTTGTCCCTGAAACCGCTGGGAGGCCATCTTGCTGCTCACCGCATGCTGCCACCTAATGTCCTGTGGACCTGTCAGCAATCCCACATCACTGCATGTTGTAATTATGCCAGTTAATGCTTACCTATGCCAAAAATATTTTACACATAAAAAAATGTACCTGTGCCATCCTAAATACAAACCTACAGAACCTTTCTTGTTCATGACCCGAGGACTGCCTGTACTTGCAAGGTTGCATCTCTGCGGTTTTTATTTTTTGCGCTATAAACAAAAATAGAGCGACTATTTTGAAAAAAATGCAATATTTTTTACATTTTGCTATAATAAATATCCCCCAAAAACATATAAAAAAACTTTTTTTTTCCTCAGGTTAGGCCGATACATATTTTTCTACATATTTTTCGTAAAAAAAAAATCGCAATAAGCGTTTATTGATTGGTTTGAGCAAAAGTTATAGCGTTTACAAAATAGGGGGTAGTAATGGCGGCGATCAGCGTTTTTTTTTCAGTACTGCGACATTATGGCGGACACTTCGGACACTTTTGACACATTTTTGGGACCATTGGCATTTTTTTAGCGATCAATGCTATAAAAATGCATTGGATTACTATAAAAATGCCATTGGCAGTGAAGGGGTTAACACTAGGCGGCAGGGAAGGGGTTAAGTATGTTCCTGGGTGTGTTCTAACTGTATGGGGGGGGGGGGTGGACTCACTAGGGGAAATCACTGATCTTCTGTTCATACATTGTATGAATAGAAGATCAGCATTTCCCCTGCTGACAGGATCGGGAGCTGTGTGTTTACACACATAGCTCCCGGTCCTCGCTCTGTACCGAGCAATCGCGTGTGCCCACGGCGATCGTGCCCGCCGGGCACACGCACGCTGAAGAGCCGACGTAGAGCTACGGGCTCTCGCCCAGGAGAGCCGACCTGCCGCAGTAAAATGACGGCGGCAGGTCGGCAAGCAGTTAATGAGAGGACACACCTGGGCACTGTCCAGGGGCCCTAGCTGCATGGGGGGCCCTGCACTTTCCCCAAAGACGCTGGTCCTTGAGCCCATGCTACCCCATAATTAGAGGCCCCATGCTGGCACTGAGAGTGATAGATACACAGGGGAGGCAGTCTGCCTCCTACCTACTTGATGTCTGTTTACCTGCACTGTCACCATTGTAGGGGCCCCAGAGCATTAATTTGCACAGGGGCCCATGATGCTAATAAGACGGCCCTGCCTGGATCAAAGGACCAAACTTTATACAGGACCCTAAACTCCTCTCTAATCATTCAACTTTCAAAAGCCAGAATGTTTGTGGTCAGTAATGTCTCTGGCATTTCTCAATTAATTTGCAGAGGATGAGGCTCGGTATAGGGAAGGGTAAGAGCTTGATCTTAAGAACTTCATGCCAGGAAATGGAAATCTCTGCCCTACTGACATATATATATGTTTGAGTGCACACCTATGATCTTGACAGTTATATATGGGATGCCTCTTGCTGTTTTTTTGGACTGATATTTGGATCCAAAAGCTTTGGTCGTTGACTCTAAATAAGCATGCATTAAGTGAAATCAGAGTCAGAACTCCTGGTCTGTATACACCTGTTCCAAATAGGCAGCTAGCATTTTTAGCAGGAGACTTTAGCAATGGCAGCTCACATACTTTTTTCAGCACAGTCTGGCTGTCATGGGGACCCTCTTGCTTCAATGCTTTGGGTCACTGACCTAGAACAAGTATGATGATAAGGACTTTCTCTAGCTCTCCTTATCTGTTCTAGATCAGTGACTTAAAAAGCATTGGTGCCTGTGGGTCAGCAATAATAGCCAGTCATCTAACATTTTCAACTGGGTTCAGCAATAGTAGCCATGTATTTCTCCTCAGACAAGAACCCCTGATAACTACAAATTGGTGAACACACCCGATCAGCCACCATTCAGTTATAAATTCAGTGAAACAATAATCCAACTATCAGAATCTGATTGACCATCACTTAAAGCGGAGTTCCACCAAAACGTGGTGGGAGGGGGAGGGGGGCGGATACCCTCAGAAGTTCGGTGTCAGAGTCTCCAAGGTGGTTCTTTAGCTGTTGTAGAACTTGAGATCAGCAGATGACACCGCACCAACGAATACCAGGGTGCCGTAGATGATTTTCCAGCATTTGTGGAAATACAGATGTGGCAGAATATACTGTAGGTCCCAGAAGGCAGAAGATACTATAGCGTTTTGTATCAGAGTACCATAAGTACCTAGCTTGTGAAATTAGCATAGTAACGTGTAAAATAGAGGTGGTTTTCTAGCTTTATCTATTGCCACTTGCGCAACTTGTCATGTGACTTTGAACACATAAAGTCACATAACAAGTCCCAGCTCATTGATTCTAATGATTCAAATTTATGCAACATAAAGTCACAGTGACTTTGAAAAAGGTTCCTGTGTCTTGTCAATCTAGTTCCCCTATAGAGATGGTTCCCTGCTTCACTGCGCAGGCGCAGGCACAGACGAAGCCCACGGAAATCTCTGAACCTCGAGCGGCATCCAGGCTCATTCCTTAACATCCCCGTGGATTGGAGGATGTTAAAAAAAGAGCCTGGAGGCCGAGCGAGCGCAGATAGCCGTCCGAACGAAGCGAGGACGTGAAGCCGACTGGCCACTTACAGCAAATTCCACGCCGCCCTGGACCTCTTGCTACAGCTGCTCAGGTTTGGTGATTTCCGTTGGCTCGGATTACGCCTGCGCAGTCAAGAGGGGAACCGTGTTTATAGGAGGAACCATATCGGCAGATCACCTGCACTACTTTGATGTGACTTTGATATGACTTGAGTGCCAGAGAGTGTGAAGTCACATCAAAGTCGAACTTGAAATCACACGACTGTAAAGTCGCACAGGTGTGAACGGAGCCTTATGGAATCATAGGTCCCAAAAGGCAGAAGACACTACAGCATCCTGTATAAGAGTATCATTGGTGGTTTTCTACCGGTTGTGGAACTTGCGATCCCAGCAGACCACACCCCACCAGCCATTATTAGAGTTCTGTAGATGATTTTCCAGCATTAGTCAACCTACAGGTTTCAGTAGGCAGAAGATACAATGGCTTGTATCAAAGTACAAGAGTACCACAGGTGGTTCTCTAGGTGTAGTGAAATTTGGGATTCCAGCAGACCGCGCCGCACACATCATTATCTGCAGTGTTGCACATGGTTCACCAGCAATTATGAATTACAGGTTCCAGTAGACAGAAAGATACTACAGCAAGCTGTCTCAGAGTACCACAAGTCGTTCTAAAGCATGTGAAACTACAGGTCTCAACAAGTAGAAGATGGTATAGCAACCTGTAAATTAGAGACACAGATAGTTTTCTAGCTTTTGTGGAACTATAGGTCCCAGTAGGAAAAAGATACTACAGTAGCTTGTCTCAGAGTACCACGGGTGGTTCTCTAGCTGTTGTGGAACTTCAGATCCAAGCAGTAGCAAACCACACCTCAGCAACTTTTAGTAGAGTACTTCAAATGGTTCCCCAAACAATTCTGGAACTACTGATCCCAATATGCAGAAAGATACTACAGTCGCCTGTCTCAGAGTACCATAAGTAGTTCTTTAGCTTGTGAAACTACAGGTCCTAACAAGCAGAACCACAGTAAATTAAAACCACAGGTTGTTTTCCAAACTTTTGTGGTCCCAGTAGGCAGAACCATGGGCGTCCGCTCCATAGGGCAAGGGGGGGCATTTGACCCCCCCTGGAAAATCAAGAAGGCGTTGAAGAGTTTTGCGGCCACGAGCTGTCTGAGCGGTCCTGGGTTGGATGTCACACAGGCACAGTGAGCAGAGTGAAGCTGCCTCCCCTCCAGTGTTTATGTGTACTCAGGGGGAGGGAACCTGCTGTGCCTGTGCTGATGGCTGATCTGAGGTACTGAATGGGATGGGGGAGGGGTGTTTGTGCTGACTGGGTGGTCCATCTGTGCTGAAGGGGGGTCTGTGCTTAAAGGGGTGTTCCACCCAAAAAAACGACCTTTTTTCAATCCACTCCTCACCCCCATACATGCCACATTTGGCATGTAATTTTTTTGGGGGGGGAGTGGGGGCTTCAGTAGGAGTGGGACTTCCTGTCCCACTTCCTGCTTCCGCCGAGGGGCTGGTTAGGCGATTAAGCTTAATCGCCTACACCAGCCCCCTCCCTGTAGGCGATCACATGGGACACTGACAGGTCCCATGCGATCGCCTCTCCAATCAGCGGCGAGCCGCGCCGCGCACGCATGCGCAGTACGGCTCGCGCATGCGCAGTGGGTGCCCGGCCGTGAAGCCGAAGGCTGTCACGGCTGGGTGCCCACAGTCAGCATGGAGACGCCGGCCGGGGAGGGGGGCAGAGGAGCGGAGCCCCGGTCGGCGCGTCGCTGGAACGCAGGAGCAGGTAAGTGAGTGTTTATTAAAAGCCAGCAGCTACACTTTTTGTAGCTGCTGACTTTTAATAAACACATTTTTGGGCTGGAACACCCCTTTAAAAGGGGCCCATCTGTGCTGAAGGGTAGTCTGTGCTTAAAGGGGGTCCATCTGTGCTGAATGGAGGGGTCTGTGCGGAATGGGAGGTCTGTGCTGAGGGGGGTCCATCTGTGTTGAATGGAGGGGTCTGTGCTGAAGGGGGAGTCTATCTGTGCTGAAGGGGGGTGTGTTCATTCTCTAGGTTATATTTATATAGGCATGGAGTGAAGCTGAATTATCTCAAGAGCTATTTCACACTGCCAGCTGGCCGCGTTATCGGTAAAGTGGCGCTTTACCATCGTTTTAGCTGCGACTGTGTATTGCCGCTGCCGAAGCGCCCCTCCCTGAAAAAATTTCAGCGGACGCCCATGGGCAGAACTTGATACTACGTAAAACTTTAATATGAGTAACATGGGTGGTTCAATAGCTATTGTGGGAATTGAGATTTCAGCAGATCCCACCACAGCCACCGTTATCAGAGTGTTGCAGATGGTCCCCAGCATTTGAGAGCATAGATCTCAGTAGGCAGAAGATAGTACAGCAGCCTGTATGAGAGTACTGAAAGTGTTTTTCTAGCAGACTATGCCACACCAACCAATATCAGTTTGCCACAGATGACTCTCCAGCTTTTGTGAAAAATGCAGATGCCAAGAGGCAGAAAATACTACAACAACCTGTCTCAGAGTACTACAAGTGATTCTCTAGTTTGTCAAACTGCAGGTCCCAACAAGCAGAAGATGACATAGGAACCTGTAAATTAATTAGATTTTCTAGCTTTTGTGCATCTATATGACCCAGTATGCAGAAGACACTACAAAAACTTCTATATACATATTACAGGTGGGTCTCTAGCTATTATGGAAATTTATATTTCAGCAGATCAGACCACAGCAACCATATTCAAAGTGATGCATTATCTAGTTATCTGGCATTTGTAGAACTACAGGTCACAGAAGGCAGACGATACTACAGCTGCCTGAAAGCTTATGAAAGCATAGGTCCCAACAAGCAGAAGATAGGAACCTGTAAATTAGAACCACAGGTGATTTTCTAGCTTTTGTGGATCTATATGAGCCAGTATGCAGAAGATAATACCGAAACTTCTATATGTGTATTACAGGTGGTTCTCTAGCTATTGTGGAAATTTATATTTCAGCAGATCACACACCACAGCAACCATATTCAAAGTGATGTAAATGGTTCTCTGGTATTTGTGGAACTACAGGTCCCAAAAGGCAGAATATACTACAGCTGCCTGTATCAGAAAGCTTGTAAAAGCACAGGTCCCAACAAGCAGGAGATGCCATTGCAACCTGTAAAAAAAGCTTTGGCGGAACTATATGTCCCAGTAGACAGAAGATACTACAGAAAGTTATATCTGAATACCACAGGTGGTTCTCCAGCTGTTGTGGAACTTGAGATTTCAGCAGATTCCACCACAGCAACCATTATCAGAGTGCTGCAGATAATTCTCAAGCATTTTAGGGACACATATCTCAGTAGGCAGAGGATGCAACAACAATCTACAGGCAGAAGATGCTACAAAAAAGTTATATCTGAGTATCCCAAATGGTTCTCTAGCTGCTGTGGATCTGAGATCCCAGCAAACTACACCAACCATTAATAGATTACTGCAGATAGATCTCAGCATTTGTAGAACTACAGATCCCAGCAGGCAGAATACATTACAGCAATCTGCCTCAAAGTTCTGCAAGTAGTTCTCTGACTTATGGGAATACAGGTCCCAACAAACAATACTGTAATATCATAGCAGCCTGTACCAGAGAAGCAGGGGTGTTTCTCTAGCTTTGGTGGACCTATAGGTCCCAGCAGGCAGATCACACAACACCCCACCGACTTGTACCACAATTCTGCAAGTGCTTCTCTGTCTTTTATGGAATTATAAATCCAATCAAACAGAACAGACCACAGCAACCTGCACCAGGGTACCACAAAATACCAAAGAATATATTGGGATGCTGCAGGTTACTTGGTCAGAGAGACAGATTGGTAGATTAAACTTTGTATCAATCAACCTTACTGGGGAGTTCACTGAAAAGAAAGAATAGCGCTCCATTGGAAATCTTCAGTAGTTCCTTTAACCCAGAGGTGGCAAACACAAGGCCCGTGGGCCGAATCCGGCCCTTCAGGCCATTTCATGTGGCCCTCCAGCCCTCCTCTGGTCCTCCTCCATACCCTTACTTTTTGCTTTTAAGCAATGCATCCAGCTTCTTCCCAGCAGCAGCATAAGGAAAGAGGGGTGCGTTGTGATGTAAGGCAGAGTGGGGGACTAAACCTCTGATGGTGAGGTGGCTCTTGACATCTAATGTAAGGGGAGGGGATGCGCTGGACATCTAATCTTACAGATACAACTGGCCCTTTTGAGGACAATCATAATGCTCATGCGGCCCACGATGAAATTGAGTCTGACACCCCTGCTTTAACCCAATTGAAAACACTCATAAACAATATAAACCTCATGAAAAAAATATTCCACACCTTACACAATACAAACCTCATTTATATATAAAAAAATAAAATAATGGAATCCATGGTTCACCCATTCCAAACATTTCTTCAACCCTGTATGATATTACTCTATACCCCTATGGCAGCATCCAATGCATAGGATCTATGTATTTAAAGCTTTCATTATGTAAGATTTTGTAAAATTTATATTTTTATAAATTGACTTTGTAATTCATACCATACCACGAAAGTCCATACTGCCTCCACAATATTCAATTTTTCTATATAATTGGACCAGTGTTGCCAACCTACCAGATTGAAATTTACTGGCACAACACCCGAAATGTACTGGCGCAGCCACATTTTTATACTGGCATTTCACAAAAGTTATTAAATTAAATTTTTAGGTAAAAATTTCAGTATTTAGGCTACAAACAAGTACGCTAGGCAAATAGCAATGTGATTTAAGGTAGTTATTAAGGTACAAAAATATATTTTTGTTATTTTCGAAATAATAAGGGCAAATTATGTAGTCACATCACCCCCTGCTTCCATCCACCTCGGCCACCAACACCCCCTGCCTTCACCCCCCTCTGTGGTGCCACCATCTCCCCCTGCCTCCAATCACCCCCTGCCTCCATCGTCCTCTGCGGTGCCACCAATAACCCTTGTCTCCATCACCCACCCTCTGTGGTGCCACCATCCCCCTCTGCGGTGCCACTAACACCCCCTGCCTCCAATCTCCCCCTGCCTCTATCTCCCCCTGCCTCCAATCTCCCCCAGGCCCCCTGCCTTCAATTAACCTCTGCCTCCATCGTCCCCTGCCTCTATCGTCCTCTGTGGTGCCACCAACAACACCTGTCTCCATCACCCACCCTCTGTGGTGCCACCACCCCCCTCTGCGGTGCCACCATCACCCCCTGCCTCCATCATTTATTTGCAGTTCCAAGCAGAACCGATCTCAGCTATTTTTACACATTCCCGCAACCCCGGACATTTACGAACGGGAAAAAAGTGCCAGTTTTTACGAACTGTCTGTAAAAATACGGACGGTTGGCAACACTGAAGTAGTTTTTCTCATTTACCCTAGACTACCAATACTCTTTAAAAAAAAAAAATACCGGATTTATAGTTCCCTATTTGCATTTCAATCCACCATTGTATTGAATGAATGAATGAAAACTTATATAGCGCAGCACATGCGAACTGAATCGCCTCTTGGCGCTTGTTGTTCCTGTCTCCTTTGATATCAAAAGAGAAAAGTCTTGACCTTTTTCCTGAATGCTAGGTGGTTCTCCTCCAACCGAATGCTGGTTGGTAAAGCGTTCCATAGTCTGGGACCTTGGACCGCGAATCTTCTTTCTCCTTTGGACTTGAAGTTGGCTTTCGGAACCTGGAGTAGGTTCTGATTTGTGGATCGCAAAACGCGATTGGGATTATGCGCTTTTATTAATTCGCATAAGTAAAGGGGGGCATTCCCATGGACACATCTATGCGTAAGACAGAGAGCTTTAAAAGCAATTCTGTCTTTAACTGGCAGCCAATGAAGGGCTCTCAGTGAAGGTGTACCTCCATCAAATATTATATAGCTTGATATCATTTTCCAGATATGCATACCATATCTATGGCATTTCCATTGATTCTCCTTACCATTGTCTGGACCACTTTTGTTGTATTATGTATCCAATACAAAAGTTTGTAAACAAAAAAAGAAAAGAAAGAATGAATGGATAACCTACAATGATGTTTCCACATTGTAACAAGTTGAAATCAGTTCCAATGTATACTGTAATGTTGAAATCAGCTACAATGTATAATAGCAAACCTATAGGTATTGACTAAACAAACTCATTGTCATCATTTGATGGGAAGTCTTCCAGGGTGTGAATTGAGCTCACATGCCTTTTTATTGCAGAAAAGCCCTAACAATGAGGGCACCAAATTCCTGCATGGACCGTGTGACTCCATCAGGAGGGAAGGGAGGGGATGGGTGACTACAGCGGGAAGATTTAATGAATTCATCAATGCACTCACCCACAACAGACAGGACTGCCAGGACTAGGTACAGGATGCCCATGACTTCTTCAGCTGATGATGACCACTTCACAAGGAGAATCTGCTCTGCTTATCTCAGTTGCCTTTGGCTGCCTAATCTTATCCAGAGGCTTCACCCACACACTGACTCAGCGCTGGCAACGGGATCCAGTCCAGGGTATGAAGCTGCTGCCCTCCAGATGCCAGTCTGCTCACTCATGGGCTGTGTGCATGTAGTTCAGCACCCTCCTGCTCTGTGCACTGCTCTGGGATTCCCTGCTCGCTCTGCGCTGCACTTGTTGCTGTAAATCCCCCCACTTCTGATCTCTAACAAGGAGGCAGGGGGGGGGGGGGGGGTTGACATGGACAAATCGGCTCTCCTCTCTGCACTAGGAAAAAGTTGGGTGGACCAGCCCACCAAACAATAACATAGGAAACTCCTCCATCTGCAGCCCAGACCAAGATATGTGCAGGATGCGAATTCAATGGAAATGACCCCATGAAAGGAATTGGCGAGGAAGTCCTGTGCTAAAACAATCATTAGTGGATAGGGTGCTGGAAGAGTCCAGGCACACAATAAGATTGCTTTATTAACCCTTGTTACCATGGTGCTTGGTGAGGAGCATCCCCTGTTTGCCAAATGCTGATAATCTGCACCAGACAGCTGGGCTCTGGGGGGTTACATCAAGTGGGATTAACTAGAGCCCATCCCTTTAATTCCTGACATCAGTCAGTAAACACTTTATATACTGTAAACTGCAACAAGGTCAGTGTAGACAAAGCAAGAAAAACAACCTGCTTGCTATTAAAAAAAAATGATCTAAAGGATTAGGGCAACCCAGCCAGTACACATGGTAACAGGGGAAGGATGGTGCTAGGGTGCCTTGACCTATTTGGGACTGTTTTTGCAACTGTAGAGGTTGACATTTGCAGAGATTTGCTCATGTTTATGGTCAAGGCATGCATGTTTTTTACTTACAGATGCAAGCAAGACATAAACCTAATAGTCTGTAGTAGTGTTGTTTATGAGTTTGCTACAAAGGTATACATTTGCCATATTGAGATTCCACAGTTTTATTTATATTTTTAAAGCAGGCAACCCCCCTTATTCCACCTTATTAAACCTAACTACATAAGGCATAATTAAAGTGATACTAAAGGTTAGTTTTTTTTTTTTTTTTTAAAGGGGTTGTAAAGGTTTGTTTTTTTATTTTCGAAATAGGTTTCTTTAAGCTAGTGCATTGTTGGTTCACTTACCTTTTCCTTTGATTTCCCTTCTTAAGCCCCCTACACACGGTCAGACTTTCAACAAAATTTCCCTTGGATTTTTGTCCTAATTGATTTGTCCGATCACACCCATAGCATACACACGCTCAGACTTTTCTGCAAACTTTTCTAAAACTTTTCCATCATCACGTGATTTTTCTGCTCTTTTCTGCTCTTTACTGCCACCCTTTGGTTAACTTCTGCTATTGTTGGTTGATTTTAACATTGGTTCTGAGCATGCGCATTTGTAATTTGTCCAAAAGTCCGATGGTTTGCTGTACACATGATCGGACTTTGCACCATCAGACTTTTGTTGCCTGAAAGTTGGTCCGTTCGCAGACCCAACTTTTTGTCCGATGAAAGCCAAAACAGTTGGTCCGATGGAACGTACACACGTTTGGACAAATGCGTAAAGTGTCGGATTTTGATGTTGGTTGGGCAAAAGTCCGACCGTGTGTACGGGGCTTAAATGTTTTTTTTTCTTTGTCTGAATTCTCACTTCCTTTAAGCTTGCCCCTATCATCCAAGCTGTTCTGGCTGGGGGGTTAGTCACAGTGTCTCCCCGCAGGGATGTAGTCCCAAGGGAGGGGGCAAGCACGCTGACTAACCCCCTGCCAGAACGGCTGGGATGATGGGGGCAACCTTACTGAGGAGGAACAGGAAGTGGGAAATTCAGACAAAGAAAAAAAAAACGTTTAGAAGGGAAATCAAAGGGAAAGGTTAATGAACCAACAATGCACTATCATTATAAAAAACGAACCTTTACAACCCCTTTAAATAACAAACATGTCATACTTACCTCCACTGTGCAGTTCGTTTTGCATAGAGTGGCCCCGAACATCCTCTTCTGGGTTCCCTCGGTGGTTCTCACGGCTCCTCCACGCATTAGATAACCCCCTTGGAGAAGACCTCTTAAGAGGGGGTTACCTTGTGGGCAGGCTCCCTAGTCATACATTTGGCATCCATAGAAGCCAATTGTATCACTCGGTCCTGCCCTCAGCGCCCGTGTCATTGGTATTGATTGTCAGCAGCGGTAGCCATTGGCTGCGCTGCTATCAATCTATCCAATCAACGGCAGGACTCTGTGAAGAAGACGCCGGGGACGCTCCAAGCAGGTTAACTGGCTCAGGTAAGTAAAACGGGGGCTGGGGGGTCAGTAATTGCCAGGATGCATTTTTTTTTTATGTCACAATGTAGAGTGTAATATTTCCTATCATTTGTGCCCAGTCTTGCCACACAGAGTTAATCCAGCGCTGAGTAATCCTCTTTTATGTTCAGTGAAAACGAACAGCCTTCCAGATAAAACCCTGCCTAAATCAAAAAGTCCGGAATCTCTCTTCTTGCTTTGAGTGAGAGGTTATTTACAAATATAGCTAGGACATGTTTATCATATGTTATGTTTTGTTTATCATAACATGAGGTGATATAACATCATGACACATCCTAGTAATATACAATGAACTTTGGATCACCTCTTGTTATGATAAACATGTCCAAGCTCGATATGTAAATAACCTGTCACTGAAAGCAATAACAGAGAAACAGACTTAACCTAATTTGGCAGGTTTTTATCTGAAGTCTGGTTAATTTGCACTGGACTTTAAAAGAGGATTACTCAGCGCTGGATTAACTCTGTGTGGCAAGACTGGGCACAGATGATAGGAAATCTTATACTCTACATTGTGACATCAAAAAAAAAAATTTTTTGGGTTTACATCCACTTTAAAGCTGTAGTAAGCCACTGAAAAAAAAAAATAATAAAAAGAAAAAATCTGCAAGACAATGGCATAATTTGCATACTAACACATGAAATATTTACCTTAGAACAAAGCCCCTGCAGCAGGGCCAGGTCACCACTGAGGGCGCTGACATGTTCTTCCTGTGTGAGTGGCGTATGGGAGCCCTCGATTCTGGCAAGAAGCTCTGAAGTTCCAGGGCGATGTGCCGAACCTTCAGAGCGCAATGCGCCACTCATATCAGTAGCTGTGTGCAAGGTGAATATCTCCTATACGGTGTACATTTAGGACATATTGATTTTATCTATAGCTAAGCCTTATAGGCTTAGCTGCAGGTAAAAATCACAAAGTGGGGTATACAATTGCTTTAAGGTTTTTCACCTGTCACTGTCCTCATTGGACAGATTGATAGCAGCAGGAGCCGTTGGCTGTAAATAAATAGCTGAGCCCGCACGGGGGCTTTCCGTGGGGGCACTCTATGAAGAGGAGGGGCCTGGAGCACCAGCAGTGGACCTGGGGCTGCTCTCTGCAAAACCATTGCACAGAGCAGGTACCGTATTTATCTTGCTATAACACGCCCCGGCGTATAGCGCACACACCCCCAACCTAGAAGGAAAATTCTTGGGAAAAAAAAATACTTACAGTTTGGATGCCCGGTGGCTTGCCCGCCGTCCATCGCATCCATCAGCGGCCTTGTCCGGGCCGGCGTCCTTCTGCGGCCATCGTGATGTCCTCCCCGCTCGATCCTCGCTTCCCATGCTGTGTTCGAACCACTCCGTCGACATATACCGAGCTCAGTACATTCGGGTATAGTCGGGCAGGCTCGGCTCCTCTCGCGTAAAGGACGTACAGGACGCAACATGACGTGACCGCGAGCGGAGCCGAGCCTGTCCGACTATACCCGAGTGTACTGCGCTCGGTATATGTCGGCGCAGTGGTTCAAACACAGCGCGGGAAGCGGGTATCGGCGTATATCTCGCACCCACGATATTGCCCTGATGTTCAGGGCAAAAAAGTGTGCGGTATATGCCGATAAATACGGTAAGTATAGGCATGTTTGTTATTATTATTGTTACACATGATTTATATAGCGCCAACAGTTTGCGCAGTGCTTTACAACATGAGGGCAGACAGTACAGATACAATACAATTCAATGCAGGAGGAATCAGAGAGCCCTGCTCGTTAGAGCTTACAATCTAGGAGGTCATATATGCAGTAAAGCATGCTTGTTATACTCACTGTGGAATCTAAGGGATTAATTCTGCGCATTGTGTAAAAAGACTGTTTGATCCTGTCTTCTCTGATCATCGACATGGGCATGCGTAGGGGGTGTGCAGGATGTACCTGGGCACAACCTAATCACAGTGCGGTGCAGATCCCCTTGCTGATATTTTACCAAAACCCCCAATGGGACTCCGATTTTTTTTTTAAGTAATAATAACAAAAATAAAAATGTAAAAAAAAAGGCAATTGTATTTTTTTTAATAAAAATAAAATAATAAAAATAAACAACATCCATTGCCCTACTGACACTAATCTCTGCTCTACTGACACCGTTCATGTTTTAATGCAGTTTAAAACATTTTTACATTTATTTTTAAGAGTATGTGTGTGTATATATATGAAAGAAAAAAGAAAGGCGCACCAGCCTCGTGTACTACCATTTGACAATTTATTAAATAAAAGATTAATAATACAAACTACTCACAAACAAATGGTGATAAAAGGCTTGTCACAAACGATAAAAATAGATACCCCTCGAACCACACTCCAGAATGTAGGGGGGGTTTTGAGGTGCCTCACTGCTGGCTTACGCGTTTCGAGGCGTCAGGGGCCTCTTCTTCAGAGCCCCGGGTTGAGCTCTGAAGAAGAGGCCCCTGACGCCTCAAAACAAATTTTTTTTTCAGTCAAATGCAGTGATGTACAATACTACAAAGATTATTGTCTGGGAGCGGCAGATATGTGACATCCCACTGATAGCCAAGCACCAATGCACTGACAATCTTTGCCTCCCCCCCCCCCCCCCTGCAAGGTCATAATGAAGGTGTCACTTTCCCACAGCCTCATTCCAATTATTTGTTTATTCTATGTTAAGATTCCAACGGAGTTGGTGGCACTAATTTCTTGCAGTATATTGAATGTGGAACTGGGAATTTTGCTGGAGCTAGCTGACCATTAAGAAATACAAATAGTCATTATGTGAAATAGCAACAATCAAGTAAACTGTAAATCCATTTTTGGTAAGATTAGTTTTTAAAACAATTGTAAACAAACAAAAATAATAATAATATTTCACAGGTCTGATGGACCGTTTTCATCAGACCAAACCGATCGTGTGTGGGCCCCATCGGTTAATTATCCATCGGTTAAAAAAATAGGAACTTGTTTTAAAATTATCTGATGGTTAACTAGCCAATAGAAAAAAAATGATCGTCTGTAGGCGGTTAAAAATCCATGCATGCTCAGAATTAAGTGCTTGCTTGGAAGCATTGAACTACATTTTTTTCAGCACGTCGTTGTATTTTACGTCACCGCGTTTTGACACGATCGTTTTTTTAACTGATGGTGTGTAGGCAAGACTGATGAAAGTCAGCTTCATCGGATATCTGATGGAAAAGTCACATCAGACCATTTTCATCAGACTAACCTATTGGGTTACAGGGCATTACTTGTCTGTCTGTTGCCTACCTAGACCTTCTGCCATATAACACAACACTGCCTGAAGGCTGCCCTTGGTAGTGTTCTAAAGCGGATGTACCTAGCAAGAAAGTGTATTGCTGATTTTTTTTTTCTTACGTTTTCACATGTTACTATTTGAAAGATCTAAATTCAAAGTTAAAAAAGTTCACAATGTTTGATGCACAGTCTATTTTCAGAAGCGCACATTTCAGAACAATGTGTTCAGGAAATCTATCACATACAGCATATCTGATAAGATCTATTACTGGGCGAGACATTTTTATCTCGTTCTGCATTATTTTGGATAATCTAGAAATAGGCAAGTTTTTGAAAAATATTCAAAGTGAATCTCTTGTATGTATTAAGTGTGTTCAATTAACGATATGGCTGAAAAACACTACCTTCTAACTCCTCCAAAATTATTATGGCTTACCCACCAGGTAGACACCAAATCACATGAGCACATTATGCTTTGGTTTTGACTCAAAGGGGTTGTAAAGGAAAAATATTTTTCCCTAAATAGCTTCCTTTACCTTAGTGCAGTCCTCCTTCACTTACCTCATCCTTCCATTTTGCTTTTAACCTCCCTGGCGGTATTCCCGAGTCTGACTTGAGGTTAGATTTCTGTGCTGCGATCGGTAACCCAGAGTCAGACTCGGGCTCGCCTCGCTGAGTGCACAGACAGGGTTTACTTACCTTGTTCCTGGATCCAGCGATGCATCCACGCTGTGTGAGCGAGCGGGTGCTCGCTCGATTCACACAGTGTCCCCGTGTGCCGCCGTGCTCCGTTCCCTGCAACGTTACGACGCACGGGGGCGGAGAACGGCGCCATATTCAAAAAAGTAAACAAACACATTACATACAGTGTACTGTAATCTTATAGATTACAGTACTGTATGTAAAAAATACACACATCCCTTGTCCCTAGTGGTCTGCCCAGTGCCCTGCATGTCCTTTTATATAATAAAAACTGTTCTTTCTCCCTGCAAACTGTAGATTGTCCATAGCAACCAAAAGTGTCCCTTTATGTCAAAAGTGGTTTTAGATCAGCTAAAAAACAGCGATAATAAATTATAATCACTTGCAGAATTTAGCGATAGCGATTTGTGGGGAAATTCGTCATAAAAAAAATAAAAATAATGACAGCGACAATTCTGCAATTGAGCAAATTTCAGTGATTTTGATTTGATTACATTATTGAATAATTTTTACTATAATTATATTATTATTTGTTATAATTTATTATATTATAATTTATAATTTAAAAAAAAAATGTCATACCCAGGATGCCTATTAGACTCTTGTTTGGTCAGATTTAAGTGCGTTATTCCTAAGAATTACAAGCCTACAGTATAAAACGCCAAATTTCCTTGCAAATAATGGTACCGCTTTCAGCACCTAAAATCTGAAAGAATCATACCGCCAGGGAGGTTAAATGTCCTTATTTCTTCTGAGAAATCCTCACTTCCCGTTCTTCTGTCTGCAACTACACACCGCAATGCGAGGCTTTCTTCCTGGTGTGAAGAAAGCCTCTTAAAGGGGAAGGGGCAAGCAGGAGTGTCAGGACGCCCACTAACACACAGCTCCTTTCTCTATCTGCAAAGTAGAGAGTATCCTGACTTGCCTGCTCACCCCCTCCTCCCTCAAGAGGCTTTCTCCACACCAGGGAGAAAGCCTCGCATTACGGTGGTGAGTTACAGACAGAAGAACAGGAAGTGAGGTTTTCTCAGAAGAAATAATGACATTTAAAAGCAAAATCGAAGGATGAGGTAAGTGAAGGAGGACTGCACTAAGGTAAAGGAAGCTATTTAGGGAAAAAAATAAATCATTTACAACCCCTTTAAGTTCAACTGAAAGCCAAGCTCTAACACCACTATTAAAAAAAACCTGTACCAGGATGTCAACTCACATTTACCAGGGCAGCTTGCATGGGGGGTATGGTTAATTTTAATAAAAGGCCATTTTTTTCTTGTAAACTGATGTTTGCACGTATTGCCTACTGCTTTCCATAAGAACAACAGCAATGTTTGGCTCAGCACCGGTGTTTATGCTCTAGGTCTGTTCTGTTTTTTTTTAGGGTGGTTGAATTGTACCTACATTTCTGCATGCACAGGGCTGCTTTATTATGTCTACAGAACGAGAACCTTATCCACCTGTGTTGACTTATGCCGCGTACAAACGGTCGGAAATTCCAACAAGAAAAGTTCCATGTGAGCTTTTGGTTGGAAATTCCAACCGTGTGTATGCTCAATCGGAAATTTCCTGTCGGATTTTTCCGACAACAAAAATATGAGAGCTGGTTCTCAAATTTTCCGACAGGAAAAGTTCTTCTCGGAAATTCCGATCCTCTATATGCAATTCCGCCACACAAAAAAACATGCATGCTCGGAATCAATTCGTCGCATGCTCAGAATCATTGAATTTTTCTCGGCTCGTTGTAGTGTTATACGTCACCGCGTTTTTGACGGTCGGAATTTCAGACAACATTTGTGTGACCGTGTGTATGCAACACAAGTTTGAGACAAAATTTTGTCTGAAAAAAATCCACAGTTTTCTTGACGGAATTTCCGATCGTGTGTTCGCGGCATTACTGTATATTGTATAACGCATGTGTATGATGTACTTGTATATAGTATTCATTCTTAAATGATAAATTCTTGGAATAACTTAGGCTTTGTACTTGTAGCAGGATGTTGATCCTACAGTAGGGAGATGGATAGGTTGAGTATTGGTAGTGACTAGCATGGAGAATTTTGAATAATGTTGTTACATTTCTTATCAGGTTTGTTTGTTGTAAGACACATTCCAGCACTATATTGCCTAATACCAGTTTGGAATAATTTCTCGTTCCGCAGTTGCTGTGAAGAGCCCCTTGATGACCAGCGAATTCCAATAATCATCAGTATATGCCATTTATATGAGCATATCTTGAGGTCCTATGAAAAAAGTGCCACATGTTTTCTCCAGAAGTCCCAATTTTTTCTTGCCTCTTGCACAGGGTTTAGAGCACATTTATGGTGTGCTAAGCCTGATTGACCAAACCTTAAAATTGAAGTAAACCCATCCATTTACCAGTTTCGAAAAAAGTTTAATTTCCGGCATGTGCCGAAAATGTAACACTCCCATTGGTTGTACTCTCAACCAAACTGTCAAACAATCCAATGGCTGTGTCATAACTGATCACATGTGCAGCATCATGGCAGTTGTAGAATAAACAGAGGCAAAGATAGCAGCTTCCTTGGCTGAAAACAATAGGAGCGTTTACTTACACTTTAACCACTTAACTACCGGCCGCCGTCAATTGACGGCGGCATGATAGCTCCATTGTTCTGACAGGACGTCATATGATCTCCTCGTCTTTTAGAGCCACTAGGGGGTGCGCGCGTGCTGCCGCGTTACTGGGAACACGATGCGTGTGCCGCCTGGCACCCGCGATTGCCCAGTAACTGAGCAGGACTGTGGATCTCTGTGTGTAAACACAGAGATCCACGTCCTATCAGGGAGAGGAGACAGATGCTGTGTCCCTTGTACATAGGGACACAGATCGGTCCCCTCCCTCAGTCAGTCCCCTCCCCCCACAGTAAGAATCACTCAGGGTACACATTTAACCCCTTCCTCGCCCCCTAGTGTTAACCCCTTACCTGACAGTCACATTTATACAGTTATCAGTGCATATTTATAGCACTGTTCACTGTATAAATGTGAATGGTCCCAAAAATGTATCAAAAGTGTCCAATGTGTCTGCCATAATGTCGCAGTCCCAATAAAAATCGCAGATTGCCACCATTACTAGTAAAAAAAGAATTATTGCTTATTGCGATTTTTTTTTACAAAAAATATGTAGAAGAATACGTGTTGGCCTAAACTGAGAAGAAAAAACAATTGGGATATTTATTATAGCAAAAAGTAAAAAATATTGGGCCAGATTCACATACACTTAATATTGCGCTGCGTAATCGAAATACTCTACGCTGCCATATTTTACCAGGCTCTACACAGAATCCTGGTAGATTTTTGCCCATACGCTACGGCGGCGTAGTCTATTTCTCGCCGCGTAATCGAAATACGCGATTAGGGGGCGTGAAGCATTTAAATTAAGCGCGCATGCTCCGTTCAGAAATTTCCCGCCGTGCATTGCGCAAAATCACGTCGTTACGTCATTCGTTGTTTGAGTAGTGTCGTTTACGAACATTCCTATTCCCGGACGACTTACGTAAAAAATAATAAAAGACGTCGGAAAACTTAGAAATTCGACGCGGGAACGACGGCCATACTTAACATGGGCTGTCTAATATTAGAGCAGCAAAAAGCTGGTATAGTGTTACGCAAATAAAAGATGACTAAAGGTGCCGTAAGAGATTGCGATTGAAGATCGTAATTTCGGGGATCGCCGGCAAAAGCTCATTTGCATACCCCGACGCAGAAAACGATGGGAAGTCCACCCAGTGGCCGCAATTTTATTGCAGCGTAGATCTGAAGGCGTACAAACACGTAATCCAGTCGAATTGAAGCCCGCAGCCGTCTATTCATGGTTTGAGGTTTTCGACTAGCTAAAAAACGTGCGTAATTTGAAATTACTCCAATCTAACACCAGTTAGACAGGCGTAGTGGCTCTCTGAATCTGGCCCATTGTGGTTTTTTTTTTCAGAATTGTCGCTCTTTTTTTGTTTATAGCACAAAAAATATAAAACGCACAGGCGATCAAATACCACCAAAAGAAAGCTCTATTTGTGGGAAAAAAAGGACATAAATTTTGTTTGGGAGCCACGTCGCACGGAAGCTGAAATTTCGCCTGGGCAGGAAGGGGGTATATGAGCCCAGTAAGCAAGTGTTTAAAGACAAAGCTCTGAATCTGGAATCTCTTCCAAGTTACACAGTATTCCCCCTTGAAGTGAGTAGAGTGCTCTTCATTCACCTAAGTGGCGAGAAGTGACATCTTGTGGATCTGTTATATGCCTGACCCAAGTGGGGTTTTTGTAAGTGCATTGCCACTTTTTAATATACGATGATTAATGCATTTGCCACTTTATAATATATAATAAATTCAGTAATATCCCAAACAAATTATTGCACTTTAGCTTTTGTCTTTTCATTTAATATTCTATCTTGCTCAGATTTACAAAGCTGCAAGGACTGCCAAAGGAGGGTTAGCTGCTAGAAGCATTCCTAGATAGTTTTGAGTTCTTGACTTCTATAGCCTCATTTAACCACTTGCCTACTGTACACATACACCCCCTTCCTGCCCAGACAAAATTTTAGCTTCTGGCACTGCGTCGCTTTAACTGACAATTGCGCAGTCGTGCAACGTGGCTCCCAAACAAAATTGATGTCCTTTTTTCCCAACAAATTGAGATTTCTTTTGGTGGTATTTGATCGCCTGTGCGGTTTTTATTTTTTGGGCTATAAACAAGAAAAGAGCATAAATTGAAAAACAAAAAACAATATTTTTTGCTTTTTGCTATAATAAATATCCAATTTAAAAAAAAAAAAAAAATGATCTCAGTTTAGGCCGATACGTATTCTTCTACATATTTTTGGTAAAAAAAATAAAAATAAATCGCAAAAACCGTATAGTGACTGGTTTGCGAAAAAGTTATATTGCCTACAAAATAGGGGACATAATTATGATTTTTTTTGTTACTAGTAATGGCGGCGATCTGCGATTTTTTTTCCGGACTGCGACATTATAGCGGACACATCGGACACTTTTGACACATTTTTGGGACCATTCACATTTATACAGTGAACAGTGCTATAAATATGCATTGATTACTGTACAAATGTGACTGGCAGTGAAGGGGTTAACCACTAGGGGGCGGGGAAGGGGTTAAATGTGTGTCCTATTGAGTGTTCTAACTGTAGGGGGAGGGGGGTGACTGGGGGAGGTCACCGATTGTGTCCCTATGTACAAGGGACACAGATCGGTCTCCTCTCTCCCTGACAGGACGTGGAGCTCTGTGTTTACACACAGAGCTCCATGTCCCTGCTCAGTTACTGGGCACGCGCATTGAGTTCCCAGTAACGCGCCCCCTAGCAGCTGCCAGAGAGATAAGGGTCAAATCTCCTAAAGTGGTAGTAAAGTCTCTTTGACAATATAAAATAGTGTCGCCTCCCCCCCCCCCACACACACACACATAGGTTTAAGCTATAATGTACAGCCCTGGCCTAAAGTTTTGAGAATGACACAAATATTATTTTTCACAAAGTCTGCCACTTCAGTGCTTTTATGATGCCAATTTGCATATACTCCAGAATGTTATGAAGCGTGATCAGATGAATTGCAATTAAGTTCAAAGTCCCCCTTTGCCGTTGAAATTTAACCCCTCCCCCCCAAAAAAAACAAAAACATTTGCACTGCATTTCAGCCCTGCCACAAACAGACCAGCTGTCATCCGTTTCAGTGATTCTGTCGTTAACACAGGTGTCAGTGTTGAAGAGGACAAGGCTGGAAATCACTCTGTAATGCTAATTAAATTATAATAACAGACTGGAAGCTTTAAAAGGAGGGTGGTGCTTGAAATCAACCATGTATCGGCTCATTAGTAACTTCTAGGACAGTGGTTCAATTGTTGTGAAGGGCGCCCAAGAAAGTCCAGCAAGCACCAGAACAGTCTCCTACAGTTGATTCAGCTGGGGGAATTGGCGCACCACCAGTGCAGAGCTTGCTTAGGGATGGCAGCGCAGGCAGCAGGCAGGTGTGAGTGCATCTGCACACACAGTGAGGTGAAGACTTTTGGAGGATGGCCTGGTGTAAAGATGGGCAGCAAAGAAGCCACTTCTCTATAGGAAAAACATCAGAGAGAAACTGGTATTCTGGAAAGGGTACAGGGATTGGACTGCTGAGGACTGGGGTAATTTTCTCTGATCACTCCCCTATCCGATTGTTTTGGGCATCTGGAAAAAAATGTTTCCGTAGAAGAAAAGGTGAGCGCTACCATCAGTCCTGTGTCATGTCAACAGTAAAGCATCCTGAGACCATTCCTGTGTCGGGTTGCACACTTTTGCCTAAGATCACAGCCATTAATAAAGAATGATATGAAAACATCCTTCGAAAGCAACTTCCCCCAACCATCCAAGAACAGTTTGGTGAGGAACAATGCCTTTTCCAGCATGATGGAGCACCTTGCCATAAGGTAAAAGTGATAACTAAGTGGCTTGGGGAACAAAACATTGGGTCCATAGCCAGGTATCTCCATTGACCTTAATCCCATTGAGAACTTGTGGTCAAACCTGAAGAGGGGGGTGAACAAAAAACCCCACAAATTCTGACAAACACCAAGCATTTATAGGGAAGTGTGATGGTTGTCACCGGCGCAAAATAATTATTTATGTTGACCTGCTGCAGTACTGTGTAAGCCTTTAGGAAGGCCTAGGTAGTAGAGCGGAAAAATATTGTTACTGCGCTGGTCTGAATAGGTGATGACACAAAATAATCTTAGTTTATAAGGTGCTGAATTCAGTGCAGTACTGTGCGTGATAAACCACAATAGGTGATTATCTGACTAAATGACAATGTCCAGCTCTTTCGAGCATGTGCAATTGTGTACTACTATGTGCGACTACTGTGCCAACAAACAAAATACATAAATGTGTATATATATATATATACATATATGAGTGACAGTGTTCAGCTCTCTCGAGCATATGCAAAATTTTTATTTTTTTATATACCAATGTCCTACTCTCTCGAGTGTGTGATACTAAGTGCAGCTATTATACCAGCAACCAAATGTAAATAAATAAATATGCATATCAATGTCATAAACCATATGTGCAAAAAATATATATGTGCATGAAAGTTCATAAATGTTCATAACATATCCCGATTGACGTGGAAGTCACAACTTCACAGTTAGAGTCCAATAAGGGAATAAATGTGATAATTAATCCTGGTGTTGTGTTTCTACTTCTTCCACCCGACTGAAATAAGTGCTACCACCACCAACTGCTGAAATGCGCACTCACCAGACTCCAGCTGGTAATGGGCCCCAAACGTATTCCGTTCCTGTCAGTGGATATGTGCTCCTTGCTCCTTTCACACAGTGTTCCTTAGTGCCTCAAAAAACAAGGGGCTAATCATGGTGTAGTACGTTTAAAAGGTTTTGTTTATTTAAAAAGATAAAATCAGACTACTCACAAGGGAGGTGCTTTGAACCAGCACCTAGTATCTTTGGCAGTATTGGGCATGGACAGCCGCTCACCAGCTTGCTTTGGGGTGCGTGCCCGGCTCCTGCTTCACTGTGGTTCCACAGGTCAAAAACACTCCCTCTATGCGTTATCCACCTGGCTTCTACTAGTTTCGCAAATATGCGTCATCAGGAAAGCTCACATGTGGCGGCACATTGGGAATGATCGGGCATATCGGGGATCATCGGGCACATCTGGCATCTTGCAGAGTCTTCTGGGGCCTCTTCCCTTCTAAAATCACGGTGGCTTCCGCTGTGTGTCTCCCCCCCCCCTCCTAGGTATCCAGGTTCAAAGCACCTCCCTTGTGAGTAGTCTGATTTTATCTTTTTAAATAAACAAAACCTTTTAAACGTACTACACCATGATTAGCCCCTTGTTTTTTGAGGCACTAAGGAACACTGTGTGAAAGGAGCAAGGAGCACATATCCACTGACAGGAACGGAATACGTTTGGGGCCCATTGCCAGCTGGAGTCTGGTGAGTGCGCATTTCAGCAGTTGGTGGTGGTAGCACTTATTTCAGTCGGGTGGAAGAAGTAGAAACACAACACCAGGATTAATTATCACATTTATTCCCTTATTGGACTCTAACTGTGAAGTTGTGACTTCCACGTCAATCGGGATATGTTATGAACATTTATGAACTTTCATGCACATATATATTTTTTGCACATATGGTTTATGACATTGATATGCATATTTATTTATTTACATTTGGTTGCTGGTATAATAGCTGCACTTAGTATCACACACTCGAGAGAGTAGGACATTGGTATATAAAAAAAGAAATTTTTTGCATATGCTCGAGAGAGCTGAACACTGTCACTCATATATGTATATATATATATATATATATATATATATATATATATATATATATATATATATATATATATATATATATATATATATACATTTATGTATTTTGTTTGTTGGCACAGTAGTCGCACATAGTAGTACACAATTGCACATGCTTGAAAGAGCTGGACATTGTCATTTAGTCAGATAATCACCTATTGTGGTTTATCACGCACAGTACTGCACTGAATTCAGCACCTTATAAACTAAGATTATTTTGTGTCATCACCTATTCAGACCAGCGCAGTAACAATATTTTTCCGCTCAAACACCAAGCATTGATTATAGAAGAATGGGCTGCCATCAATTGGGATGTGGCCCAGAAGTTGATTGCCAGTATGCCAGGGTGAATAGCAGATGTCTTGAAAAAGAAGGGTCAATACTGCAAATATTGACTCTTTGCAAAAACTTAATGTAACTGTCAACAAAAGCCTTTGATACTTATGAAATGCTTGTGATTATAGTTCTGTATATTATAGTAACATCTGACAAAAAGATCTAAAAACACTGAAGCAGCATACTTTGTGAAAATTGTGCCATTCTCAAAACTTTTGGTCAGGGCTGTACTAGTATTCACTGCATGCTAGTACATTATGACAAACGTTTCTACAAATGCAGCCCTCCATTGATGCACTGTTAGGCCCAGGGGACCTCTGGGCCCTTTAATAAAAATAAAAAAGAGAGAAAAAAAGGACCTCTGGCCCTTTAAAAAATATATTAAAAAATATATTTTTTATAAAAAAATAATTTAAAAAAGAGGGGGTTGCCATCTGGGGCCCTGGGGGCCTCCGGGCCCTTGGGGACCTCTGGACCTCTAAAAAATATTAAAAGAAAAAAAATTGGCCCTTTAATAAAAAATAAAAGAAAAATATATTAAAAATATATATATTTTTATAAAAACATAAATAAAAAAGAGGGGGTTGCCATCTGGGGCCCTGGGGACCTCCGGACCCCTAAAAAATAATAAAAGAAAAAAAATTGTCCCTTTAATAAAAAATAAAAGAAAAATATATTAAAAAATAAATATTTTTATAAAAATAAAAGAAAAAAAGAGGGGGTTGCCATCTGGGGCCCTAGGGACCTCCGGACCCCTAAAAAATAATAAAAGAAAAAAAATTGGCCCTTTAATAAAAAATAAAAGAAAAATATATTAAAAATGGGCAGCACAGTGGTGCAGTGAGTAGCACTTTCGCCTGGCAGCAAAAGGGTCGCTGGTTCGAATCCCGACCACGACACCATCTGCCTGGAGTTTGCATGTTCTCCCTGTGTCTGCGTGGGTTTCCTCCGGGTACTCCGGTTTCCTCCAACACTCCAAGACATGCGGGTAGGTAAATTGGATCTCGTCCAAATTGGCCCAGTATACATGTATATATGTGTGTATGACTGTGTGTCCCTAGCGTGTCAAGATCCTACTGGGTAAAAATGACCGCACCAGCCAAGCAGACACTGGCTGAAAAAAGCGCCCAGAGGCGATTCAGTTTGCATGCGTTGCGCTATACAAGTCATTCATTCATTCAAAAAATCTATATTTTTAAAAAAATAAAAGAAAAAAAGAGGGGGTTGCCATCTGGGGCCCTGGGGGCCTCCGTGCCCCTAAAAAATAATAAAAGAAAAAAAATTGGCCCTTTAATAAAAAATAAAAGAAAAATATATTAAAAAATCAATATTTTTATAAAAATAAAGTAAAAAAAGAGGGGGTTGCCATCTGGGGCCCTGTGGGCCTCCGGGCCCCTGGGGACCTCCGGACCCCTAAAAAAAAAATATATATATATAACATTTTTTTAGGGGGTTCCCATCCTGGCCCCTGGGGACCCCCGGGCGCCTTACAGGTGTAATGCCTGTTCCCCCTGGTCAGGACTCTCCCTGGTCCCTGGTGCTTCCATCTTCACCCAGTCTTCATTTTGGGTTTCACATCTCTAGGTACTTGATTGGCAAGGCCGATGTGACATCACTTCCGTGCAGGCATTCGGGAGTCAGGCCATAAATGTGGTCTGAGCTGTGCATGTGCAGCTCAGATCACCATACCCGCTGACAGGGACAGGCAGGAGGGACATGTATGACAGAAGAGACCTCTAGGGTCTCTTCTGTTATAAAAAGCCTGCCTGTCAGCAGATTTGAACAATTATGAGTTTACTACCACTTTAAGTGTGAGTCTTTATTCTTCTAAAGTCTATCCAAAAAGAAAAATAGATTTGTTTGAACCTTTTGTTCTGTAGCCCCTCCACATTTTTAAACACACAGATCCCGGTTCTCACTCTGTCACGAGCGATCGCGGGTGCTTGGTGGTCATCGCGGCCACCCCGGCACTCGCATCGGCTCCGGTGGCGCGCCCCCCTATAGTGGCCAAAAGGCGAAGCGACATAAGTTAACGTCGTTTCGCCCAGGGGAGCCAATCTGCCGCAGTAAAACTGCGGTGGCTGGTCGGGAAGAGGTTTAAAGTGGATGTAAAGCCACCCTCATCCTTTCTAAACTACTGCCATAGTGCTGATCTATAAGGATAGACATGCCTCCTGCATGTATCCTAACCTGTCAAATATTTCCCCTCTGTCTGTTATAAGAAATTAAAAACTGCAGATTTCGTGGGTGGGTCTGTTGTCTGGAGCTTGGTGGGTGGAGTTGTGATGTCAGTAGACTCCCCGCCCACCTCTACACTCCTCTCTGTTTGTTATAAAAACTGAAAAACTGCAGATTCTGTGGGTGGGTCTGTTGTCTGGAGCTCGGTGGGTGGAGTTGTGATGTCAGTAGACTCCCCGCTCACCTCCTGTGTATTCCTTACACTAAATTCTGCTATGATCACTAACATCCAGTCAAAATCCAGAAAAGTAACCACATGACTTCAGAAAAGGAGTGGGGGTGGGAATTAAAAAATAATTTCTCTGTAAGTCCTTTTTATAAAAGAGGATTGCTCAGAGCTGGATTTTCAAGACTGGGCACAGATGATAGGAAATCTTATACTGTACATTGTGACGTCAAAAAAATAAATAAAAAAGATTTGGGTTTACATCCAATCCCCAGGACACAAACATTAAATGCAGGTTGAGCCTTTTTTTTTTTTTTTTTGGATAAAGGCTTTACATGAATAAATAAAAACTGGTCATTGTATGTGCCATGTATGTAATCATTCAAGGCAGCCTTTAAAATCTCAAGCCACCCCATTCTTAAATGTACTAAACTAATAGTATTACATACTGCAGCAACATCCACACACGTAGGACACCCAACGTTATTAATAGCTGAAAGTTTGGAATGGCGCACAATGAAAACCTGTGATTTTGTGTAACTAAAAGGCAGGCTTGACCCATCTGTTGGCTTGTATACAATTGTGGGGCAATTTTTAGGCATTTTGCTAAGGCACCCTTGAAGAAACCTGAGGCACCCTGGTTGAACAAGTCTGCTCTAACTGATATATGTGTAGGAGAGCTTGTTCTGTTTAAAAACAAGAGACTTATAGGTTTATTCACCAGACAAAAATAAAGAAAGAAAGAAAGCCTAAAAAAGAAAACGAATGCAGTCACCATATCTATAAATTGGTAAGCTGCAATATAATAAATGTTTGCAATGAGGTTTAATACCACTTTAACCACTTCAGCCCCGGATGATTTGGCTGCCCAATTACCGGGCCATTTTTTGCAATACGGCACCGCCGCGTAGCTTTAACTGACAATTGCACGGTCATGCAATGTTGTACCCAAACAAAATTGACGTCCTATTTTTCCCACAAATAGAGCTTTCTTTTGGTGGTATTTGATCACCTCTGGGTTTTATTTTTTGCGCTATAAACAAAAAAAAGCAACAATTTAAAAAAAAAAAAACACAACAGGGGCAAATCTACTTTGCACTACAAGTGCAAACTGCCCTTGAAATTGCATTGAAAGTGCAGTTGGAAGTGCAGTTGCTATAAATAGTAGATCTGAAATGAGGGGAAGCTCTGATGATTTTATCCTCCAATCATGTGCAAGCTAAAATGCTCTTTTTTTTTTCTTATACATATTTTTGGTAAAAAAATTGCAATAAGCGCATATTGATTGGTTTGCGCTAAAGTTATAGCATCTACAAACTTACTGGTAATGGCGGTGATCTGCGTTTTTTGCGGTATTGCGTCATTGTGGCGGACAGGTCGGACACTTTTGACACATTTTTGGGACCATTGACATTTACAGAGCGATCAGTACTATAAATATGCACTGATTACTATGTAAATGTCACTGGCAGGGAAGGGGTTAACACTAGGGGGCGATCGATGGGGTTAAATGTGTACCCTATCGTGTGTTCTAACTGTGGGGGGGGGGGGGGGGTGGGACTAACTAGGAGATTTGACAGATCGTGTTTTCTATTTTGTAGAAAGACACAATGGGGGTTATTTACGAAAGGCAAATCCACTTTGCACTACAAGTGCAAACTACAAGTGCACTTTGTAAATAACCCCCAATCTGTCCTTCTCTCCTCAGATAGCACAGGAATTTGTGTGTTTACACACACAAACCCTGGTGCTCCCTCTCGTGCACGCGATTGCACGTGGCCGACAGTGATCGCGTCTGCCGGCCACACGCGTGCACCCTCTGTTGGCTCTCCTGGATGAAGCCGTGTATATATGGGATTTCGCCCAGGAGAGACATTCTGCGTGAACCGGTTAAATTGGTTGTAAATGTAAAAGTTTTTTCACCTTAATGCATTCTATGCATTAAGGTGAAAAAACATCTGTGGATTAGCACCCCCCCCCCCCCCCGAGCCGCTGTTTATTTACTTGACCCCTCGAAAGTCCCGCGCCGTGAACGCACTTGCTTCTCGGCTCATTCATTGGATGATTTCATTGTTGTCAAACACATCCAATGACGCAGCGCACCAGGGGGAGGGGTCGAGTGATACAGTGAGTGGCTATGACCGCCGGCTGTATCACAGTAGTGCACCCGCAAGAACTCAACACAATGCTCGCTCAGGTGATGTGTTCTTGCGAGGGGGAGACAGCTGCCGGGGACCCCAGAAGACCAGGATCGGGCCACACTGTGCCAAACGAGCTGCACAGTGGAGGTAAATATAACATGTTTGTTATTTAAAGAAATAAATTATATTTTCTTTACATACCCTTTAAGTGGATCTTATAAGTAACACAACTTCCTCTTGCAGGCTGACAACACTAAGCAACTTCCTCTTGATTAGCAGCAGCGTTGTCGGGTTGCTGTGGGAGCTCCTTCAGTTGACCATTGGGGTTCCTATCATGATGCCTACCATCCATGCACCTTCAGTTTACCATTGTCCTGCCTATCAGGTCTGCAAGAGGCATTGACAGACCTGATAGGCAGGACAATGGTAAACTGAAGCTGCATGGATGATAGACTAATAACACTGCTACTATTGGAGAGCCAGTAGCCTAGCATTGTCAGTCTGGGACAGGACTGGAAGGATCTTCAGATAAAAAGCCTTACAATTGATTTACAAAAAATATTTATTTTGGAAAAGTTTAAGAAAACTGTATACAATGAAATATGATGCCAAACAGTAAAAATGAGATTTTAGGGATGATATACACTAATTCCATCTGCATATATTTCCATAAAATGATATATAATTGTATAGGCATTCCTTTTATGCAGCTTAGTAAATTTGTTTTCCAATATCGGCTGGAGCTCTTATTTATAGAAAAGCCATGCTAATACTCTGGTGATTTATTTTGGTTTGCTTTGTGCATAATACTAGCTTGATTTTAAATTAATCCCACCAAATGCAAATGATTTACAACAAAAGCCACTTGCTCTCTTGAATCCAGCCTCCAACCCATCCAGAACCTGTCTAGAAGAGCTTTTGGGTTACCATGGCAACACTCTAAATCCCCCCAAATGGATCATTGTTTAATTGTTTAATTCCAGCAGCAGTCTAAAGGAATTCTCTATTTGTTTTATAGATAAAAGCTGTAAGCATCCACACATTCTTCTTCAATTTCACTCTCTATTAACCGCCTTGCCACTCCATGACAGGATGCACTGACTTACTTTAGGGCTGTATTTAGTGATTTATTATCATTTGTTTTGGGAGAGTCTTTTTACAGATATTGATATTGCAATCACCCTAATGTGTAAGTTGTATGTTTTTTTTTTTGTGGTCTTGTAGGTTATGTTTGTAGGATTGTAGTGTAGATTTGTCTTTTTCAACTAGAGTGCCCTCAAGTTTTTTCAGGGTTCCTTTGGTAAAATGCCTACAAATTGCCCAAAAATTGTATACAGCATGTGGATGAAGCCTGCCTTTGAGTTAAACAAAGTCACAGGTTTTTATTGTCCATCATTACAACCATCCAGCCGCCGGTGTTCTAACAACCAATAATGTTGTTGAGCAAAATATGGGACTAGATCACCAGACACAGGATGGGCTGTGGGTATCTATAATAATGCAGTGCCACGTCCTGATTATATTGAGACAACGAATGTTAAGGATACATAAAAATGGACTTTATAAATGATAATGTCGTTGGTTGAAAAGGAAGATGTTGGATGCCTGTACAGCATCGCGTTTGCCCCTCCCCACAGTGGTGTATCACCATGGGTGCCAAGTGTGCAGTGCACATGGGCCCCCGAGGGGATGGGGCCCACCGTCCTCTGACCCACTCTGCCCCGCGTGGATGATACAAGCATAAGGTACTGCAGCCTTGCCTGTCACTTCCCTCTTTCTGGCTCCTGTCACAGAGGATCCCATGTGAACTCCATTCTCAGCCAGACACAGATCCTCTTGCAGCAGCTGAGAGTGGCTGTCTGTCAGTGGGTTATGATTCTTTGGGGGGGGGCTGTGCAGATGTAGGATGAGGGGGTTGTGAAG
This sequence comes from Rana kukunoris, assembly GCA_029574335.1. NCBI lineage: Eukaryota > Metazoa > Chordata > Amphibia > Anura > Ranidae > Rana > Rana kukunoris. The sequence continues at coordinate 121,986,363 of CM056051.1, forward strand.
CCTGGGGCTGGGGGGGACTGTGCAAACTGCAGATGGGGGAACTGTAACACCCAAGGATGGGGGAACTGTGCAGACTGCAGATGGGGGAACTGTAACACCCAAGGATGGGGGGACTGTGCAGACTGCAGATGGGGGGAACTGTAACAGCCAAGGATGGGGGGGGGACTGTGAAGACTGCGAATGTGGGGGGGGGGTGTGCAGACATTCTCACCCTTGCACTATATAGCAGAGAGGGACTTGTAATTTGCTGGCTCATCAGAGGGATCTCCAGCTGAGCTGGGGGACTCCGAAGCGAGGGAGTCTGCCTCGTGTGAATGAGGGCTAACTCTTATAACTTTCCATTCACTAGACCCCCAAGGGAAAGACTCACCTCTCCTTGTCCCTCCCCTTCCCTTTACCTCCCCCTATTTCCCCCTACCCCCTCCTTTTTTTCTTTCCTTCCCTCCTTCCTACATACTTGTACTTTTCAACCTCTTTTCAACCTCTTTCCTACCCTTCTATTAAGAAAGTGGAAACCCTAATGACGCGTACACACGATCACTTTTTGTGATGAAAAAAAACGACGTTTCAAGTGATGAAACAAAACGACGTTTTTCAAACTTCATTTTCCAAAACGACGTTGCATACACACCATCATTTTTCCAAAATGCTCTAGCAAAGCGTGGTGACGTACACCACGTTCGACGGCACTCTGTTCCATTGAAGCTCCGTCTCATAACTTGCTTCTGAGCATGCGCGGCTTTAAAAACTTTGTTTTCAACATCGTTTTGCCCACACACCATCACTTTTTGACACAAAAAATGACGTTTTGAAAAAAGACACAAAAAATTCAAGCATGTTCGAATTTTTTTTTGGTCGTTTTTTTTAAGACATAAAACAACGTTTTGCCCACACACGGTGATTTTAAATGACGTTTTTGAAAACGTCGTTTTTTTTTCATCACAAAAAATGATCGTGTGTACGCGGCATAATGACTAGTTCACCCATAAAAACTACTCCTACCTACTTAAAGGATCACTAAAGGATTTTTTTTTTAGCTAAATAGCTTCCTTTACCTTAATGCAGTCCTGTTTTCATGTTCTCATTGTTAGTTTTTGCTTTGAAGTTACTGTAATTCTGGTTTGATCTCCACACTTCCTGCTTGTCTGGCTCCTTATGAAAAATTTCATGGCAGCTTTTCACTGTGGTCCAAGCTGTGTGTCTCCTCAGAACCAATCAGATTCATTTTAAAAACAAAACACTGCCCTGGGATTCAATTTAAAAACAAAACACTGCCCTGGATGTGTTTGTTTTTGTTCTGTCTCTACTTCACATAAACACAAAACCAGTTTAAAAACGAAAGTGAAACTAGAGGCATATTATATGATTGATTTTTATCTATTTTTAATCATTTTTAAAAGGAATCAGTTAACTTTTATGTCTCTATACCCTGTAAACAGTCATTTCAGCAAAAAAAAAAAAAATCCTTTAGTGATCCTTTAACCTTCTTCCTCACTTCTCAATCCTCAATCTCCTCTCTCTATTTCTTTGGAAAAAAAATGAGGTTGTACGATACTAAATCATAATACAAACAAGTGGCCGCCTATAACTGGTCTATTGCAGCAAGGAGCACTGAAAGGTTAACAAATGTAAAACAAATACAAGGAGATTTCCAAGCTCAAACTTACCAACCAGCCAGAGACCAATCAAATTGACCTACTGTATTTATTGGCGTATAACACTTACTTTTTTACCCTGAAAATAGAGGGTAAATTGTGCCTGCGTATTATACGCAGGGGGCTGTGGAAAGTTTTTTTCCTGAAACTTCCCTCTTAAAGTTAGGGTGCATGTTATACGCCTGTGCTTGTTACACGCCAATAAATACGGTATATGTGTTAATAACAGGGGTTTAGTCAGCACACATCAAATAAATGTGTAAGCTACAGGCCCCGTCAAGCCACCCTGTTTTCTGTAGTCCCTAACTCTGACTTCTGGGTCTCCACAATGGGAAAACATGCATTTTTATGGAGAGGTGAAGACAGGTGGCCTGGAAGGACCTCACCCCTCCTAAAGGTATAGGGGCACAGAACGATAGTCAATCATGACAATAACATTGAGTATTATTTACGATACTCAATCATGACTTCTGAAGTCTTCTCAGATCAAACTCATTTTGCTTGATGTAAATGAGGAAATGTTGTCTATACTTCTCACTGTATGCATGCACTGTATATTGAGATCACAGATTTCTCACTATATTTGTTTATACCTAATGGTTGTATTGTACAATCCTAAAAATCTACTTCAATAAGGAATTAAAAAAAAAATCCACATTTAATGCAGTGTAACTGGGAACGATAATTACACAAAAACTTCTATAGGGACAAACACTGAGGCAGCAATAGGAAGCTAAGGAAATTCCTAGCCTCTGCTACTCCAAAAAAAAAAAAGAAACTCTTAATTCCTGTTGTTTTGTTGGAGCGAGTTTCTCTCAATTTTAGACTTCCAACAAATGTATTGAGTTAAGAACTGTATATCATGCTTGCAGACCTTCCTTACTTCAATGCAGACTCCTGCTGTAAGAAAAAGTAGTGAGACAATTATATTTTAATAATATTTTGTATGTCTCCTGCCCTGATCTGCCCCATTCTTACATGCATCATGTGGTGTTTCCTCTACCACGCTTATTGTTTATATTGGTATGTGTCGGTTAGCCTCCATTTTTGTCTTCTCAGGTCCTTTTTTTGTCATGTTTGTATCTTGGTTATCTACTTTGCTTTGCCCTGCCCTGGTTTTCATGGTAACACTTGGTTTTTATCTCCAACTTGATTACAGTATGAACTACTGTACTGTGGTATTTGCTCCCTTCTTTGTTAACTTCCTCTTCTCCGAAACATTGTGTTTGTTTACTATTTCCCCTGCTTTTTTCCTTATTTTGCAGCTCTGTTTTGCTTCCTTGAATATTCCTTAGTGTTCCTTGTCTAGCTTTGCCTTGTATTATGCTTAGCTCCTTGTTAGTCCTTTTTGTGTCAAGCTCTGTGTTGCTGCCTGTTTCTGTCAATTCATTAGAGACATTGCTAGGATTCTGAAAGATCAGCGTGCTTAGGTGCCATTTCAAATAGTGGCAGAACTCTACATCATATCACCAGCCTTATGTAGTGATACCCCCTAAGGAGCCGCTGGTTAGGATGGGTACTCTGTTCTCCACCTCACCCCTACTGACACACCAGGCTACTAAAGTTAAGACCAAGTTAAGACCAAGAAAACCTAAAGGTTGTGGTTTATAAAGAGCATTGTTAGACAAAGGCAAGCCAACAATGTTTATAGTATTTTCACACAATTCAGCATACAGGGTAGTTAACAATCAAGAGAAAAAAAAGGTGTGTATAAATACCAACCAGAGCACGAAACAGGCAACAAGTATTCAACAATTCCAGGGCAAAATTGTCTGCATGTCCTAACGGTGGCTGTGCTAGGCATAGACTTGTTGGGAGAACACAATCAGTGTTAGACGGCATAAGCGTATGGAAGCTATGTTATGGAAGGACCCAAATACTTTGTGCTTACTTTTATCTAAGCTGCAAGTCCTTCCTGGGCTCTAGTCTAAATATAACATTAAAGGGGTTGTAAAGGAATTTTTTTTTTCATAATAAGCATCCTTTACCTGCAGACATTCCTCTTTTCACTTCTTCGTTGTTCGTTTTTGCTCATAAGTTGCTCTATTTCTTCTATGTTCTGTTCACTTCCTGCTTGTCTGATTGTAACTCACCACCGTGAAGGGAGACTTCACTGCGGTGGTCAGTGACGTTCTTGCCCCCTCCTGGGAACTTCATCTGTGTGGCAGGACACTCTCTACGTGTTAGAGACTTCAAGGAGGTGTGAATTACTGGGCGTGCCACAATGCATACTGGGAAATGTAGTTCTTACATGAACGAGCGCCGCAAACCAGGAAGTGAATGAGAGAACAGAAACTAGAACGCTGGAGGTGATATAGATGAGGAATTTAATAGGTATTTACTAGTTTTTTAACACAATTATTACACTATTCTGTCTGTCTACCTTGCAGACATTAATTTTAGGCAAAAAATGTTTTTTCTTTACAAGTACTTTAATATTCACAATAGTATTATATGAAATTGAAATATGATATAGATTTTATGTTATTTTTTTATATTGTTTGTTGTTTTGTCTATGTATAATAAAGCTATGTTTGGATGGGGCATTGAATGTTTATTGATACGTAATTTTTGTAGACCCTGTTTTGGTATAAAGGGGTCTTAGGTTGAGTCTAAACTAGATTTTATTCAAAAGGTTTTCTGTGCTGTAAGCTGAATTCACAATTGATTAATAGGCATTAATTACTGATTTGTAGCCACTATCCTAAAATGATGAGAAACCCCTTAGACATGCAGATCCTTTCTATTTTAAGAAGGCTGCATTATGCTCCTCAGATGTCATTTATATAACTTAAAAGCTCTATGTAAATAAACACTGATATGTGTCATAGCAGCCGAGGGAGTAATACTTTGGTAATTAACCTGAGAGAATACAGGGTCAGAGGCAGGAGAAAGACATTGACACCCAGACATCTGCTTTATATTACAAACAACCACTTAAAATATCTTCATTTATTTTTTAGCTGAAGTTGAACAGGTCTTTCGAGCAGACCCATTCTTGACTAAGAAGGCTGTGATGAAAAGTCATGACAAAAGTAGTTTCCTATGATATCTATTTTTATTGAAAACTACAGTTATCCAAAATATATATTTTCTTTTTAAAGTGTTGATATTTTGCAGGTTTTGTCAATGGATGTATCTTTTCCGACAGTCTGGCCTATTTGTAAGGCTGCTCTGGGTCATTTTTTTAAACTAATTCTACCATATTGTGACAAACGTGAAAATGATCAACAGAACACAATTTATAAATACTTTTATCCAATCAAACTAAAACTACGTGCCTGGGTTTTTCTCTGAAAATGTTGATTACTGCAACTCCCTCCTCGTTGGCTTACCTCTGCATACTCTAACCCGCCTTCAGTCCATCATGAATGCTGCGGCCAGACTCATCCACCTTACCAACCACTCTGTCTCTGCTACTCCTCTCTGTCAATACCTCCACTGGCTTCCGCTCACCCAACAAATTAAATTCAAACTACTAACAATTACCTACAAAGCCATCCACAACTCTGCCCCAGCTACATCACTGACCTAGTCTCTAAATACCAACCTAATCATTCTCTTCGTTCTTCTCAAGACCTCCTACTCTCTAGCTCTCTTATCACCTGCTCCCATGCTCGTCTCCAGGACTTTTTTTGGAACTCATTACCCCATTATCTATCCGCCTATTTCCTTCTCTATTAGCTTTTAGAGGATCCCTGAAAACCCTCCTCTTCAGAGAAGCCTACCCTTCCCACACCTAACAACTGTATTTTCATTTGAGTCCATCTGATAATCCCCCACAGCTACTACCCTTTGTTCCACTTGACCCTCCCTTCTAGATTGTAAGCTCTAACTAGCAGGGCCCTCTGATCCCTCCTGTATTAATTTGTATTGTGACTGTAATGTCTTCCCTCTGGGAAAGCGCTGCGAAAACTGTTGGCGCTATATAAATCCTGTATAATAAATCTCCCTCATTTGCATATTTGAATAGAAAATCAATGGGAGCGACACATGCGTCCAGTGTAAATATGCGCCCACTATACCCCGGTGTAGGAAAGTTACGTTGGGCGGCTGAAGCCTATTTTTCAACGTATCTAGCTTTGGGGATCGGTGCATAGATATGACAGTGCACATTTGTACTTACGTCGGCGTATCTGCAGATACGACGGCGCAAGTGCTTTGTGAATCTACCCCATAATATACACTATATTGTCAAAAGTATTAGAACACCTACCTTTACACGCACCTAAACTTTACTAGCATCCCTGTCTTAGTCCGTAGGGTTCAGTATTGAGTTGCCCCACCCTTTGCAGCTATAACGGCTTCAACTCTGCTGGGAAGTCTGTCCACAAGGTTTAGGTCTATGGAATGTTTGACCATTCTTCCAGAAGTGCATTTGTGAGTTCAGACACTGATGCCGCGTACACACGATCATTTTTCAGCATGAAAAAAAAACGTTGTTTTTCAGCATGTCCAAAAAACAAAGTTTTTCCAACTTCATCATTAAAAACGATGCCCACACACTATCATTTTGAAAAAATGATGAACAAAGCGTGGTGACGTACAACACGTACAACGGCACTCTAAAGGGGAAGTTCTAAAAATAGTGCCGCTTTACGGCCGATGCTGCCCCCACCCCAGTGTGAAAGGGGCCTTAGAGTTCCCTTCACTGGAACTAAGGGGCCAAGCCCAACCCCTGAAAAACAACCCCACATCATAATCCCCCTTCACCAAATGATTTGGAGCAGTGCAGAAAGCAAGTCCTGCACAGAGTCCTGACCTCAACCCGATAGAATACCTTTGGTATGAATTAGAATGGAGACTGCAAGCCAGACCTTCTCGTTCAACATCAGTGCCTAACCTCACAAATGCACTTCTGGAAGAATGGTCAAACATTCCCATAGACACACTCATAAACCTTGTGCACAGCCTTCCCAGAAGAGTTGAAGTTGTTATAGCTGCAAAGGGTGTGCCAACTCAATACTGAACCCTACGGACTATGACTGGGATGTTATTAAAGTTTAGGTGCATGTAAAGGCAGGCACCCCAATACTTTTGACAATATAGTGTATATATAAATATATGTTTTTAAATGTTAGAGGGGGTGTGTGGCTATGTAAGTTGGAGCTCTGCTTTACCATAAAGAAACAATGTATACTCTGGGAATGTCAAAATACAACCTTAGTATAGAAGAAACATGAAGGGGTGCACTCAACTAACTTTCTAAAAAATATATATTATTTTTTTATCATTTTTAAAGCTAAAAGTTGTGATTTATTAAATAAAACATATTCATTACAAGCAATGTCTCCTTGATCTAAAGCCATGAGAGCTGTCTTGTGTCTTTGGTGCAATGACCAAGCAGCTTTACGTTTAATGTCATGCTGTGGGTGCCTTTGATCTCTTTAGAATGCCAGGAAACTCTTGGAATACTTTGATGTTAAAAATTGTCCCTGTGACATTGTGCTTTCATTTTTGATTTCCCCATTCATTCATTAAAAATTCTTACATTCACTTGCAGACATTTTAAAACCGTGAACATACATCTAACAAAATGTGACATTTAGGATAACAATGTCAATAGTTATATATGGTCGCATAGTCATTATAGCTGATATTTTATATAAAATTCTGTTAGCATTTATTTAAATGTTACAATAAAATATAAAGTGATGTACAGGTGCTTTAAAAAAAAGCTCTTCTTCTTTAAGCTTAAATATTTGAAGAATTCTTGAAGTGTTTTCCCCATTGCTTCATGCTCGGCGTCTAGGAATACTAATATGAAGATCACTTTTGTCCTAATTCTGGGCTGTAGACATGGTTTTCCTGCCAATGAAATGCATACAAATTGTTATTTTTTTTTGCTGTTTGCTTATTTACATTTTACCTGGCTCCTTCTGTAAAGTGTGGTTTTATGCATCTTTTGCCTCAGCAAATCAGTTTACACAATTTTAAATAATAGAAGTTTATTCTGAGCAAACCCCACACTAATGGGTCCAATTATTGATCATTCCTACAACACAATTTTTTTTTATAATGTCTAATTTAGAGACAGGTAAGGAGAGCTTTATTTATTTCTTAACCCCTTCAATACCGGGCTTTTATACCCACCTCAATACCGGGCCTATTCTGGTACTTCTCTCCTACATGTACAAATCATCATTCTTTTGTTAGAAAATACTCAGACCCCCCAAACATTATATATGTTTTTTTTTAGCAGACACCCTAGCAAATAAAATGGCGATCATTGCAACTTTTTATCTCGCACAGTATTTGCGCAATAATTTTCAAAACTCCTTTTTTTGGGAAAAAAAATATGTTTTTTATGAATTAAAAAATAACAAAACAGTAAAGTTAGCCCAATTTTTTTGTAAAATATGAAAGATTACGTTATGTTACGCAGGGAAATAGATACCTAACATGCCACGCTTTAAAATTGCGTACACTCATGGAATGGCGCCAAACTTCGGTACTTAAAAATCTCCTTAGGCGTCGCTTTATTTTTTTCTTACAGGTTACCAGTTTAGAGTTACAGAGGAGGTCCAGTGTTAGAATTGTTGCTGGCACTCTAACGCACGCGGTGATACCACACATATGTGGTTTGAATGGCGTTTACATATGTGGGCGGGACTTACGTGTGCGTTTGATTCTGAGCGCAAGCTACCGGGGACAGGGGTGTTTAAAAAAAAAATATTCTTTTTTTAAATTTTACTTATTTAATTTTTTTTACACATGTTTTTACATTTTTTTTAATCACTTTTATTCCTATTACAAGGAATGTAAACATCCCTTGTAAAAGGAAAGGTGTGTGACAGGTCCTCTTTATGGAGAGATGTGGGGTCAATAAGACCCCACATCTCTCCTCCAGGCTGGAAAGCATGAGATCGTGAAAAAAATGTCATTGATCTCATGCTTACTAGCCACAATCGTGGCTTTGTTTACTTCCAGGTTCCCGGGCGTGATGTCATAGAGATGACTGGTGACCATCTGGCCACCAGTCATCTCTAAGCTTCTGGAGAGCCCGGAGAAGCACCGGATGGTGGCGGGAGGGGGGATGTCCGCCTATAAGAACGATCAAGCGCTGGAACTGCCACTATGATCATTCTTATCGTGCACAGAATCGCCAGCACGAAAGAATGATATCTGAATGATGCCTCTAGCTGCAGGCATCATTCAGATATCACCGCGCAAAGCCCAGAAAGTCATATGACATCCACCCTGGGATGGGAGATCCCATCTGTGGACGTCATATTACAATGGGCCAGTACTAAAGTGGTTAAAGAGCAGTTCCAGCCTGGGGGAAAAAAAAATCAAAAGTCAGCAGCTTCAGATACCGTAGCTACTGACTTTTAATATTAGGGCACTTACCTGTCCAGGGAGCCTGCAATGTCGGCACCCCAGCCGATCTTCGAATCGACTCCAGGGTGCTGCCGCTGCCATTCCTGGTGAGGGAACCCGGTAATGAGTCCTATTGGTTTCACAGCGGGTTGCCTACTGTTCATGCATGAAGTGCACTGCGCTTTCTAATTGGCCCGGGGGCGGGGGTGGAAGAGAGGGGCCGAACTTCGGGCCACGGCCCATCTCCGGAAATGGGGAAGAAAAACAGGTCCCCGTTCCTCCCTGAAAGGTGCCAAATGTGGTATCGGATAGGGGAGGAAGTGTATAAGTGAGAGTTCCATTTTCGTTTTTTTTTTCCGATTCGGCACTGCGTCGCTTTAACTGACAATTGCACGGTCGTGCGAAGTGGCTCCCAAACAAAATTGATGTCCCTTTTTCCCCACAAATAGAGCTTTTTTTTGGTGGCTGAATGTGATGATTGAACACTAATTTTCCAGCAGTCCTGCTCGAGAGGGGTCAAGCACTAGAAAAATGTACTTGCTTGTTGGTGGATATCTCATTAGCATAACATTGCTTTCTGTTTTATGAACAAGAGATGACTGCCAACAAGCAGTTAAAGTAATTGTAAATGATCAAGTTGTAGAAAAAACATTCAGTTAAAAAAAAAAAAAAGACAAACCATTTCTATAAAAATATGAAAAAAATATATAGACCATTTTCCCTTTTTTATAAGTGATCACATTCCCTCTGTTCTCAGCTGCATATGAGCTAGGGGGAGGAGATGCAACTGCACACTAATCTTCCCAGTGATAGGCTGTGCAGAGGGGTGTGCCAGGACAAGTCTGATCATTGGAGGAGAGAAGGATGAGTTCCCAACAGAGAACTGACCACACTGTACTCTCCTTCTTAGGCCGCGTACACACAATCGGTTCAAACCGATGAAACCGGACTGAGGTTCGGTTTCCATCGGTCCAAAGCGATCGTGTGTAGGCCCCATCGGTCCGTTATCCTTCGGTCAAAAAACAGAGGGCTTGCTTTAAAATTGAACCGATGGACGGCTAACTGATAGGTCAAAACCAATCATTAGTACGCACGAGCATCGGTTAAAAATCCAGGCAAGATCAAGTCGATGCATGCTTGGAAGCATTGAACTTTTTTTTCAGCACGTCGTGTTTTACGTCACCGCGTTCTGACACGATCGGTTATCTAACCGATGGTGTGTAGGCACATCAGACCATCAGTCTGCTTCATCGGTGAACCGATGATCGGTGAACCGATGAAAACTGTGTGTACAAGGCCTCAGTGTGGTCAGTTTGTAATAGGAAAGCAGAGGGACAGGCAGGAACACCAGGGATTTAACATAAAGTATACAATTCAAAGAGAACACACTATATTTTCATACAAGTACATGGTACAACAGACACATATCAGGAATATGAAATGCTGGGGTAACAAACACTTTAACCACTTCCCAACCGCCGCACGAGAATATACGTCGACAGAATGTCACGGTTGCGCAAATGGGCGCATATATACATCCCCTTTAATTTGTGAGCTGCGTGTTCGCGCACGCCGACAATGGCGCGCTTGCAACCCTGTTGCCAGCTCCGTGACCATGCCTGCGGGGGCCCTTGGACTCGATGTCTGCCAGTGTCCCGTGATCGGGTCACAGAGCTGAAGAACAAGGAGATGTCAGTGTAAACACATCTCCCCGTACTTCCCCTGACATGTCATTGATCGTCTTTTGCCTGTCATCGGGAACAGCGATCAGTGAGGTGTCAAGGCAAGCCGCATCCCCTAACAGTTCGAAGCACTCCCAAGGTCACACTTTACTCCTTCAGCGCCCCCTACAGGTTAACCCCTTCACTGCCAGTGTCATTTTTACAGTAATCAGTGCATTTTTATAGCACTAATTGCTGTAAAAATGACAATGGTCCCAAAATGGTGTCAAAAGTGTCTGATGTGTCTCCCATAATGTTGCAGTCACGATAAAAATGCCATAAAACTTTCCGCTATAACTTTAGCGCAAACCAATCAAACGCTTATTGCGATTTTTTTAATCAAAAATATGTAGAAGAATACTGAGGAAAAAAATAATAATTATATATTTTTTGGGGATATTTATTATAGCAACAAGTAAAAAATATTGCATTTTTTTTCAAAATTGTCGTTCTATTTTTGTTTATAGTCCAAAAAATAAAAACCGCAGAGGTGATCAAATACCACCAAAAGAAAGTTCTATTAGTGGGAAAAAAAGGACGCCAACTTTGTTTGGGAGCCACGTCGCATGACCGCGCAATTGTCAGTTAAAGCGACGCAGTGCTGAATCGCAAAAAGTGGCCTGGTCTTTTGCCAGCAAAGTGGTTAAATCTTTTAGAAGCAAAAACAATTAATTGCCAGTGTTACCTTAGTCTTTAGTGCCCATTTAGTCCTGTGGAAATCTCAAGTTCCATTTACTGCACAAAAGTTGCATTATCCAAATCATCATTTAAGGTGTGTTTTGTTGTTTGATATTTATAGACAATAGAAAAAACACAGATTTGTTTAATACATTTTAGAGTCCAAATAACAACTTAGAGAGACAGCACACATTTTTGTTTGCTTATCTTTTTAGTATATGTTATTTCTATATTTTAAAAACATCAAGTAATAAAATACAACAAACATAAATAAATAAATAACAGAAACACACAAAAACATTCTTGTCCACTGACTTACATTTCTTTAAAAAAAAGGAAATTTGCACTCACTCTACAATGGCCCGTACAAACAATAAGCATGTGTTTAGCAGATCAAACAAGGACATGCTGACTACGTAGCTACTGGTTTCATGTTAACGGGATGGTAATTGTTCCTTTTCTAGTTGTTCAAATGCATTTTGCCAATTTAGTGAAATATCATCAAAATAAAAACTGTCATTTTCACTTATTTCTAATTACTACTTGTGTGCATGTACTGTTTCAGAAATATGAACCTTATAACAATCTGTATTAAGTGCTGTCTATCTACCGTGTTTCCCCAAAAATAAGACGTACTCCGAAAATAAGCCGTAGCGGGATTTCGACACAAGATCGAAATATAAGACACCCCTCCGAAAATAAGACGTAGCGATGTAGTGTCGAATCTCCGAAAATAAGACGTGGCGAATCTCCGATAATAAGACGTAGTGTCGTATGCGTAACGGCGCGGCGCGGAGCGGGAAACAACACGTGATAGGCGTACAGTACTGTACTGGAACTGAAGTGAGGAGAAGAACGCTGTGTAAAGCTGTAAAGCTTCTCCCAGCACTGACCAGCAAACCCCTCTCTCACCCCACACAAACACTAGGGGATAGGGGGAAAAGCTGCTACTGAGCCCAAAGAGATCACCCCAGCTCCACTTTGCTCCACATCAGCTTTGCTGGCCTATCTTTCTGTACAGCCAGACAAGATGAGTGCAAAGAGAAGAAGTTGGATATCCGAATGGTCCAAAAATGGCGTGCAGAATACGATAATCTCAGTCTACAGGTGGACAGAGGAAATGCTAAGAAGCGCAAGTGTGGTTCAGGTAGGCAATCTTTATTTTCTGTAATAAAAATAAGACACCCCCCGAAAATAAGCCATAGTGTGATTTCTTGAGGAAAAAAAAATATAAGACGGTGTCTTATTTTCGGGGAAACACGGTATATTTATAACTGTTCTATGTATAGTACAGCATATACAGGCAGATTCTTAATAATTCTGTAGAAATCATAGTGGTAGCAGGTTGTATAAGCCCGGTTTCCCTTTGCCTAGCCAGGATTTCAAGTTTTCTTTGAGATTGGAGAATGATTACAGTTCAGCTGGAAGGTCTATAGGTCAGAATATTTTGGTCCTTATCCAGGGCCTCCTCCCAGTTGGATGTGCCTGGAAAAGTTCATAGGAAAGTTTCCCAAGGCCATCCGATAAGATGCCTAAAGCCACCTCAAGTATGAGCTGTCATTTTTGAAGTAGCAGCAGCATTGCTAAGGCAACTCCAGACACCAAGTCCACCTATCACATAAAGTAAACCCAGTAATCCAATGGATTATCGTCAACAGATATCCTTTAACCTTGCTTTGTTTTTCAGTACCCAAACCTCAAGTCCATGGGTAAAGGTAGGGGCATAAACAGACTGCCTCATCTTAAAACTTTGGATACAATTTATTCCCACAATTTCTGTGAAATTGCAGTGACAGACAGAATTCAGAAATATATATATAAAAAAATAAATAGAGAATTTTACCCTTTTATTGCGAGCAGGGGCAGTCTGTGTATTCACCATCGCCCTATATACATAATGGATAGATTCATGCATTGCATAAATCTTTCCAAGGCCACCATTGCGGGCGCCTGAATTAAAGTGTTTTTTTTTTAAGCACCTGATCAGAACTATAGGCTCTAATAGGCTTCAAATGAGGGTGAACTCGGAGCATAGAGAATTGCTCTTGGAGTCCACCCAGATGTGTTAGAAAAGCAAATTAATATTTGCTTTTCTAACACTGAATTGCCTCTCCACCAATCAGGAAGCGTGGGTCTGTTACCCGTTTCCCAATTGGCTGAAAGGTTAGGCGATCATATTGGATACCTAGGAGGGGGGGAGGAGACACACAGCGGAAGCCACCGTGATTTTAGAAGGGAAGAGGCCCCAGAAGACTCTGCAAGATGCCAGATGTGCCCGATGATCCCCGATATGCCCGATGATTCCCAATGTGCCGCCACTGATTGCGAGAGTACAATACAGATACAGTATTCTGTATTGAAGCGTTGGCACTCTTATTTTTCCTTTCTTTTCTCTTTGCTACATGTTAAAGGGTGAAAGTGTTTTCTCCTTTTAACAAGTAGTGAGTGGATGCCAGCCTGATGGTTTGCTTGTTACTCCCTAAATCTGAGGGTGGGGTGTGGGAGTCATCAGCATTCTTGTAAGCGAGACTCTGGATATCTCTTCCTCATTCTTTATACAGATGCTTTTAAAGTAAAGCAAAAAGGGTTCGCATCCCGACCATGACACAATCTGCCTGGAGTTTTCATGTTCTCCCTGTGCCTGTGTGGGTTTCCTCCCACAATCTAAAAGACATTCTAGTAGGTTAATTGGCCCTAGTATATGTATGAATGTGTGTTAGGGACCTAACACAAACCCTCCTTGAGGGTAGGGACTGATGTGAATGTACAATATATATGTAAAGCGGTGTGTAAATTGATGGCACTATATAAGTACCTGAAATGAAATAAAATAAAATAAAAATAAATAAGTAAAGTATATTCAAAAAAGCATGTTGGTTAAAGTGTTACCCCTAAATCTCATATTCCTGATATGTGTATTTTTTACCATGTTTTTGCATTAAAACATATTCTGTTCTCTTTGCATTGCTTCCTTTGTATGAACTATCTGGCAACCCTGCCAATCCCCCTACTTTCCTGTTTCAAACTGACCACACCAGGACATGGCTTCCCAGCATGGTCTTCTTTGCATTCTGCCTGGGAACACAGCTTGCTGTACTCCATTGGTCAGACTTGTGCTGACACTTACCCCTTGTACAGCTAATCACTGGGAAGGTCAGTGGTCTGCTGTCTCTCTGCTTCCTGCTGACATGCCCTCCTGCAGTCTCCACCCCAAATCTCTAACTCCTTTATGCTGCTGAGAACAGAGATCATGTGATCGCTAATAAAAAATAAAAAAAGTCTTTATATATATATATATATATATATATATATATATATATATATATATATATATATATATATTTATGGTCGTGGCCCTCTGACTGAGAGTGATGTGGATCACATAAACACGCGACAAGACTTACAACATAAATAGACCTGAAGTGTGCCTTGGTGGTCTGGTCAGTATGCCAAGAAAAGGGGGCATACCCAAAGTAAGTAATGGGTAGTTAATTGAAGAAGGATATGCTGAGAAGTGCCCTGAAAAAGGGAAGGGCGGGAGGGTGTCGAATGCGATTGAATGCGCAGACTCACGGACATGAGGTGAGCTGGGAAGAGTCGGCCCAGTGACGTGTAGTACTGCACACTGAACCGACAAAGAGCATGTGTGAGTGGGCTGCTTAAATACCCTCCGGGCTCCTCCCATAAACTCAGGCCACCATACTGGCCTTCTTATATATTGTAACGTTTGGGGCTATAGCTCAGCAGGGATTCAGTGCTTAAACCGTTGTTTTGGGAAAAAAAAGGCTTTTAATCACCGGAAAGAAAAAACAAGGCTTTCTCAGCATGTCAAAAAACTATAACATAAAAGTCTGCTTGGCTCCAGCGTCAACAAAAAGTCTGCTTATATCCAGCACAAAACAGTGAAAGTAAAATGACATACGGTTTGTTGCAAAACCAATCTTCATCCCCTGCACTTCAAAAGTCCTCACTGTGCAGCCAGCAGACTTCCATATTCCTCACAGGTGCACTCTCCAAACTCACTCACTACCTCCAGCACCACTTCCTGCTTTAATGGGTGGTTCTCTGTGAGAGTTAACACCTTGTGCGCTGACTCCCAAGGTTTAGGAGTGGAGGCTCCGTCCCACCCAAATAACACTTTGGAGCCTCCAAAATTCCAGGCCCCAAACTACTTTATTAAAGATAGAGAAGACTGCAAGCCAGTCCTCTCTGAATTAGCGCCTGCCTGAAACTTTTCACCCACTTTTGGGTGACCCCCTGAACCTGCTACCTCTATTTAAATGGACCATAGTCCAAATAGTGGTGCCGTATAGCACCCATTCAGGACCCAACCCCGGCGTCCTGTACATATCCCCCCCCTCTGCCTCAACGCGGAGGTGTTGGAGGCACCAGTAGACACCATACAATGGACTTGGGAGAGGGCATCGGCATTCTGATGCTGTCTCCCGGGTCTGTGCTCTACCACGAAATTGAACTCCTGGAGAGAAAGGAACCACCTTGTTACCCTGGCATTGGTGTGCTTATTCTGTCTCATCCAGGTAAGGGGAGCGTGGTCTGACACCAAGCGAAACTTCCTGCCCAGGAGGAAATATCTTAGGGAGTCCAAAGCCCACTTGATGGCCAGACACTCCCGCTCCACCACCGCGTAGTTTCTCTCAGCTGCCGTCAGCTTTCTACTAAGAAAAACCACAGGGTGCTCTTCTCCACTGATTTCCTGAGACAGGACCACTCCCAACCCTTCACTTGAAGCATCTGTCTGCACTACAAAATCTTTTGTAAAATCTGGAGCTACAAGCACCGGATCTTGGCACAACGCTGTCTTGAGCTTTTGAAAAGCTGTCTCGGCCTCGGCGTTCCACTTTATCATCACTGACTTTCTGCCTTTGGTCAGGTCGGTCAGCGGTGCAGCAATAGTGGCAAAGTTGGGGACAAACCTTCTATAATAGCCAACTATGCCAAAAAACGCTCTGACCTGCTTCTTGGTTAGGGGACGGGGCCAGTCCTGTATGGCTTCCACCTTACTCATTTGGGGCTTCACCAGCCCTCTACCCACAATATACCCTAGGTATTTTGCTTCCTCCATCCCAATGGCACACTTCTCGGGGTTGATGGTGAACCCTGCTCTTCTCAGGGAGTCTACGACTGCCTTAACCCGGGGAAGGTGGGACTCCCAATCAGTGCTGAAGATGACTATGTCATCTAGGTAGACCGAAGCGTACCGTTGGTGTGGACGCAGAGTTTTGTCCATGGCCCTTTGGAACGTGGCAGGGGCTGAGTGTAGACCAAATGGCATCCTCTTATATTGGAAGTGGCCTTCCGGAGTAGAGAAGGCTGTCTTCTCCCTGGCTTCCTTAGTCAGGGGAATCTGCCAGTACCCTTTTGTGAGGTCCAGCGTGGTAATGTACCTGGCAGGACCCAACCTCTCAATTAGCTCATCTACCCGTGGCATGGGATATGCGTCAAACTTGGAGACTTCATTAAGCTTTCTGAAGTCGTTGCAGAAGCGGAGGGTGCCGTTGGGCTTGGGTACCAACACAATTGGACTTGACCATTCGCTCTGCGACTCTTCAATGACTCCAAGCTCGAACATTCTTTTAACCTCTTCTAACACTGCCACCCTATGAGCTTCTGGGATACGGTAAGGCTTTAACCTGACTTTTACATTGGGCTCAGTCACAATGTCATGCTCGATGACGTTGGTGCGACCGGGCAACTCTGAAAACATGTCTCTATTTCTTTGTAGAAACTCTTTTGTTTGCTGGGTTTGGGGCCTAGTCAGGGTAGCAGCAACCTGCACCAAGTCGATCCCTGCATGGTCCCCTGACTGTACCCCTACTACCGCGGACACTTGTTCTCGGTCTCTCCAGGGTTTCAACAAATTAATGTGATAGATCTGGTATGGTTTTCTTTTCCCCGGCTGGTGTACCTTGTAGTCCACCTCACCGACTTTCTCTACTACCTCAAATGGGCCCTGCCACTTGGCCAAGAATTTACTCTCCACCGTGGGTATTAGAACAGCCACCCGGTCTCCTACTTGGAACTGTCTAATTTTAGCCGACCTGTTATACACTCTCCTTTGGGCATCCTGAGCCTTCTGCATGTGCTCCCTCACCAGCGGCATCACCTTAGCCACCCTCTCTCGCATTTGAGAGATATGCTCTACCACCGTTTTGTGCGGTGAGGACTCACTTTCCCACGTTTCTTTTACCAGGTCGAGTAACCCCCGGGGCCTTCGTCCATACACTAACTCAAATGGCGAGAAACCCGTGGACGCTTGTGGGACCTCCCGGATAGCAAACAACAGGGCAGGGAGTAGCATATCCCAATCCTTCCCATCTTTCTGGACCACTCTTTTCAACATGGACTTTAGGGTTTTATTAAATCTTTCGACTAGGCCATCGGTCTGCGGGTGGTAGACGGACGTCCGCAACTGCTTAATTTGAAACAGTCTGCACAAGTCATCCATCACCTTTGACATAAAAGGGATACCCTGGTCTGTCAGGATCTCTTTAGGGAACCCAGTTCGTGAGAACATCTGAAACAATTCCTTGGCAATGGCCTTAGAGGAGGTCTTCCTCAAAGGTACGGCTTCTGGATACCTAGTTGCGTAATCTAGGATGACCAATATGTATTGGTGCCCCCGTGCCGACTTTACCAGGGGTCCCACCAGATCCATAGCGATCCGCTGAAACGGGACTTCGATAATTGGCAAAGGCACCAGAGGGTTTCTATAGTGTGGCACTGGGGCAGTTAACTGGCAAATGGGACAAGACGCACAGTACCTTTTAACCTCGGCCTTCAACCCTGGCCAGTAAAACCGGTCGGTTATCCTGGCCTCTGTTTTCTCCGCCCCCAGGTGCCCTCCCAGTGCATCGTTGTGGGCTAGATCGAGGAGCATCCGCCTATATGGTTGGGGAACCAGCAACTGCTCTATAGTTTCCCCTCGGCTCTCAGCCACTCGATACAGTAAGTCCCCCTTCAACGCAAAGTGAGGGAACCTCTGATCTGCATCTGGCATTTGTGGGACCCCATCAACAACAGAAACCTGCTCTCGAGCATTGACCAAGGTAGGGTCCTGTAATTGGGCGGTACCAAATGCACCCCTGGACACCTCTAGGTCGGGATGTACTGGCCTTGAGGATGTTTCCCCTTCATCCTCCTCAACCGGGGAGAGCTCTTCATCATCCTCCCCCAGCATAACTTGTAAGGGGAAGACTTCCCCCCCCTCAGAGATCAACTTGGGTTTAAGACCTGGGTCAGGGGCATAATCCTCCACATTAGCATTCTCTGCAACTTCATTATCAATGACAGGTATTTCCATATCAGAGGGGTGTATTTCAGGTCCGGACCTTTCAGACCCTGTCCCTTCCAGGCCCAGTGTCCCCAGTTCCCCTGGTAGCCCCATCTGTACCTCGTTCCATAGTTCTAGAAATATGGGACAGTCCCGCCCCACTATGATGTCATGAATTAAACTGTTTACCACCCCGACATCCTGTGTAACGGAGGCATGGCCATAAGAGACAGTCACCGGGACCAAGGGGTACTCCTTGGTGTCCCCATGGATACACACCACCCGAAGAGTTTTAGTCACTGGTCCAAGCCTCCCAAGTACCCTGGCATGTACTAATGTTACCATGCTACCGGAGTCCAGTAGGGCCCCACACTTCACACTCAAACCGTCCTGCAGCCAGATCAAGATGAGTGGTACACACACTTTGCACATAGAAGGAGCTTCTCCGACCAGTTCCACACTCCATAGGCTCCTCCTGCAGTGGGCATTGTGCCCGGGTATGTCCCCAGGACCGACATCGCCAACACTGTAGGTTCTCCATCCTTGCGACAGGTGCCCACCTTCGTGCTTCTATGGAAGCTGGTGCAGATTTTCGGGTTCCAATGTCTGGCGGTGCCTCTCTCCTAGGTGTTGGGGTTGGTCTGGTCATCCTTAGTGTGGGTTCCCGACGCTTGGCAGGCCCAAGCAAATCCTCTACAATGGTATACCTTTCAACCAACTCAACCAGCTGGTCAGCAGTTGCAGGATCTCCATGGCTTACCCAGCGCTGTAGGTCCTCTGGCAGGGACCTCAGGTACCAGTCCATCACTACCCGTTCCACCATTTGTGGACCGGACAACTTTTCTGGCTGCAGACACTTTTTGACCAACTGTATCAGTTCGTGCATTTGGGACCTGGGTGGTCTGTCAGGTTTGTACCGCCAGCGATGCACCCTCTGAGCCCGGACGGCTGTGGTCAGGATCTCTGCCTTCAGTCGCTCATAGTCACTGATGTGCTCAGATGGGAGATCAAAATAGGCCTTTTGTGGATCACCGGTGAGGAAAGGGGAGATAATGCCAGCCCATTGGTCACGGGGCCACCCCTCTCTCTCTGCGACCCTTTCAAAGGTAGTAAGAAAGGCCTCTATATCATCGCTGGGTGTCAACTTTTGTAAAAAATGGCTGGCTCTCACGGACACCTGGTTGCCAGCGGCAACGACCACCTGCTCTCGTCCCTGCGCTAGCCGCTGTACTGCCTCCTGCAAGGCAGCCACCTGTGCTTGAGAGGACTCCTGCTGAGCTGTAAACTGGGCAACCAACAGTCGTGTGTTTTCTTGCTGCTGAGCCATCGCTTCCTCATGGCGACGGTTTGCCTCTGCCAACGCCTGCTGCTGGGTCACGGTGGCTTTTGCCAGAGCCTTGATGACCTCCTCCATGCTTTTGCTTGGTGCTTGCAATGATTGGGCTGACTTCACCCAAGACATGCCATAAGCACACTGTCCCTTTAAATGTCAGTTTTTAGAAGGGAGCTGTGGTGGCTCAACGTGATTGGCACTGCGCTGACAAGCCATTCACCTCTGCAGCCAAGGGTTCGGATCCCGGTCTCGGCTACATGTGAATTGAGTTTGGTGGTCTCAGCCCGGCTCCCGGTGGGTGTGCTATGCAAGGTACGCCTGTGCTTAGTACGCCCATTCCCCCCCCCCACAAAAACCACCACACTTGCACGCACACAAAATTGGTTTAAAACACATGCACTTTGGCCATGCGGTCTCTTAAAATAAAGAGAGGCGAAGGACCTACGGGGCTGGGTGGGCTAGGCCCCCTCACTCCCTCATAGGGGGAGTCCCTCTGCCCCATTGGGGTCCTGTTGGGCCCCAGTTGGGCTCCCAAGAGGAGCAGGTAGGGCGGGGTGAGTGGGAGGCCCCCCTTCACACCCGCCATTGCCACCAGGGGCATGGAGAAGGATGGCGATTGCCTCCGGGGGGAGGGTCTGCCTACTCCCAACTCCTGCAGTCCGGCTCCTCTCTCTCGAGTTCACGCACAAAAATACACTTTAAAAAAAAAAAGAAAAAAAAAAAATGTCAGTTTTTAGGTTTAAACGGTTTTGCGCCTGCAAATGCACTGTGCCCGCACTCTCCACCAATTGTAACGTTTGGGGCTATAGCTCAGCAGGGATTCAGTGCTTAAACCGTTGTTTTGGGAAAAAAAAGGCTTTTATTCACCGGAAAGGCTTTCTCAGCATGTCAAAAAACGATAACATAAAAGTCTGCTTGGCTCCAGCGTCAACAAAAAGTCTGCTTATATCCAGCACAAAACAGTGAAAGTAAAATGACATACGGTTTGTTGCAAAACCAATCTTCATCCCCTGCACTTCAAAAGTCCTCACTGTGCAGCCAGCAGACTTCCATCTTCCTCACAGGTGCACTCTCCAAACTCACTCACTACCTCCAGCACCACTTCCTGCTTTAATGGGTGGTTCTCTTTGAGAATTAACACCTTGTGCGCTGACTCCCAAGGTTTAGGAGTGGAGGCTCCATCCCACCCAAATAACACTTTGGAGCCGCCAAAATTCCAGGCCCCAAACTACTTTATTAAAGATAGAGAAGACTGCAAGCAAGTCCTCTCTGAATTAGCGCCTGCCTGAAACTTTTCACCCACTTTTGGGTGACCCCCTGAACCTGCTACCTCTATTTAAATGGACCATAGTCCAAATAGTGGTGCCGTATAGCACCCATCCAGGACCCAACCCCGGCGTCCTGTACAATATATATATATATAAAGGGCAAAGGGAAATTAACAATTCCTCGATTAATCGTAAATTTTTGTTGATCGATCAAAATTCTTTTTTTTTTTTCCAAAATATTTTATTGAATTTATCAAATTAAAAGATACATAGAAAACAGAAATGCAGTGACCAGCCAACTGGTATTTAACTGAACTGACAACTAGATATAGTACAAAGCAATGACGGATAGCACTACTATACATAAAGAGGTGTCCTTACAAAAATGTCAGACATGTACTGTTTCATAACCCAAGGACGGACCCCTAAAATAAAAGGTAAAGGGAGAAAGAAAGGTAAAGAAAGATAAAGAATGGAGTGGAGGACGAGGAGAGGTAAGGAGGTAAGGAGAAAGGTGGAGAGAAGAGGGAAACCTCATGTAGGTGGGGACTTATTACACCAAATCTAGGTCCGTATTACATTTTACACAGTATACACATATGTATATATACAGACGCATCGATCAAGACAATAGTAGGATTTAGTCGGGTTTAGTTTAGCAGGTTTAGGTTAGCAGGGGGGGGGGGGGTAGTGGATCGTGTGGTCAGGGTCAAGGAAGGTGAAGGAGCCAGATGACAAGGCATGTAGTTCTGCAGTAGAGAGGTAGAGCGTAGTGAAAGCAGATCTTTGCTCAAACCTGAGTTTGGAGTGAGATGAGGCAGAGAACATGTCCAAGTTTTCCTTAAGGAACAATGACTTCAACTCCCTTATCACGGACGATACAGAGGGGGGGGATGAGGTGATCCAGTGTTGCATAATAGTCCTGCGAGCTGCGAGCAGGGCCAGAAGTATCCATAGCCTGGTGTGTCGAGGCAGCCGGTTATAGGTGGAAGAGTGTGGCTCAGCATGAGGAGGGCATCCAAAAAGTAAGAGAGTGGGATCTAGCATGGGACAAAATTGCGTTACTTTGGTTACCAGACTGATGACTGCGGACCAGAATGAGACAATTGGCGGACAAGACCAGAGTCTATGGAGTAAGGTCGGTTTGTTCGTCAAGCACCAAGGGCATGTAGGGCCTATGTCAGGTGATTTAGACGCAGAGAAGGGATAGTATGCCTTATGTATTATTTTGAATTGAGTCTCTCTCCAGGACTCGCACTGAATGACAGACCTAGTGAGATTATAACCATGGATGATGTCACCTATTTCCAAGATACTTGGCAGATCTTTGGCCCAGGAGGACATTGACGTATGTTGCAAGGGTGTTGAGAATTTGGCAAGCAGGGGAGTGTAAATAGCTGATATTGAGTGGTTTTCACCTTTTATGAGGACATCAATGAACGAAGTTTGAAGACGAACAGACTTTTTGGGGCAGATCTTGTTAATAAAATCCACGTATTGCATGTAAAGAAAATAATGGTTTTGAGGAAGGTGATACTCGAGCGACAGCTGGGAAAAAGACTTGATAGTGCCTGAAGCATCGTGGAAGAGAGAGCAGATCCTCACCAAACCTTTATCTTTCCATTTAGAGAAGGGCTCGTACTGGAGACTGGGTGTGAACATGGGATTACCAAAAATCGGAAGATGGTTAGAAAAAAAGGGGGATAGCCCCAATTTCTTCCTGATTTCACGCCAAGCTATTAAAGTATCCCTAAACAGTAGGTTGTGTTTAATCGTTGCTGGCAATTTCTGAAGTGAACTGTGGAGTACAGCTGCGAGGTCAAAAGGCTTAATCAGTGACGATTCTAGGTTGAAATTAGAGTAACTTGAGGAACCCAGTATCCAGTCCAGCCCGACCCTAAGTAGGCAGGCTAAGTTATACAGCCTTATATTGGGAAGACCCACCCCGCCCTCACCCTTCGGGAGGAAAAGTTTGGTTAGGGCTATTCTCGGCCTTGCACTCTTCCAGATAAATTTAGTTATGGCTTTATTTACCAGTTGAACATCCTTATGCTTTAGCAATAGGGGTAGCGTTTGTAGGGGGTACAGCAGGCGGGCAAAGCTCACCATTTTAAACAATGCGCATCTCCCAAAGAGTGAAAGAGGCAGATCCGCCCAAGATTCAAGTTCACACAGTATTCTATCAATCAAAGGAGGATAGTTCGGATTATATAGAGAGGATGGAGTTTTACCAATCTTTAAGCCGAGGTAAGTGATATAAGAATCAGTTAGTCTGAGAGAGGAGGGAGGGAGAGTGTGGTGGAGGGAAGTAGTGCCCAGAGGAAGAATCTCGCTCTTTGAGAAGTTAATTTTAAGTCCCGAGCATTTGCGGAAGTCTTCGAAAATATGTTGTATGGCTGGTATGTCTGTAAGGGGGGATGAGGAGAATATCAGTATGTCGTCTGCAAATAGAGCCACTCTCAAGTCCTCCCGCCCTATAGGTAGGCCATGCAAAAGGGGGGACGAAGAGAGGAGGCGTGAAAGGGGCTCTATGGCGAGGTTGAAAAGCAGGGGGGATAAGGGGCATCCCTGCCTCGTCCCTCTAAACAAACGAAAAGGCGGAGATTGTATACCTGCTGCAGTGACCGTGGCGGAGGGGGCTGAGTACATACTGTGGATGAAGGAGAAAAACGAACCATTTAAACCTAAGCGTTGCATGACCATAGAAAGCCACTGGAAGCTAACGTTGTCAAATGCTTTCTCAGCATCAAGGGTGACTATTACCGTATTACTGGAGGGGTGGGCCTTTGCGTATTCGAGGGCCATCAGAACTTTTCGGATGTTAGCCGCCGCGGATCTTCCTTTTGTAAACCCCGATTGCGCGCCGTGAATAAGAGATGGCATTATCTCCCCCAATCTAGTGGCTATTATCTTGGACATAAGTTTGGAGTCCACATTTAGTAAGGATATGGGGCGAAATGATCCTGGATCTAATGGGTCTTTTCCTTTTTTCGCGATAAGTTTGATGTTAGCTAGATGGCCTGTGGGGAGATAAGGGCCTCCAGCCCATACATGGCTGTAAACCAAGTGGAGAGTAGGTATAAGGTCTGGGGCTGTGAGTTTATAAAATTCGGATGTGAACCCGTCTGGGCCCGGAGCCTTTCCATTAGACAGGCCCCCTATAGCCCGTTTAATTTCGTCAGAGGTAATGGGTGCGTTCAGTTGCTTTAAATGATCTGAGTCAATCAGTGGGAGGTTAGTGTCGTTTAATAGATGGTCAGCTAGTTCTATATCTATATGTTCTGCCCCATATAATTTGCTATAAAAATTTTCTAGTGTCTTATTGATATCTTTGGGCGTTGAGGACAGGGAGCCGTCAGGGTTCCTTAATTTGCTGATATGGGTCGGTGTGTAGGGGCCCTTAGTAAGTCTGGCAAGGAGTTTCCCAGCTTTGTTCCCAAATTTGTGGAAAAGTAATTGCGTCGCCGATTGTTTAGTCTGCTCCACTTTTTCTGCCCATCTGTCGAATTGTTCTTTGGCTGCCAACCAAGTTTTAAGATTGTCGTCCGTGCGATTATCATTAAGGTTTTGTTGAGCTGTTCGCAATGTGGTACTAGCTTCTATGTATTGCTTTTGGGCATTTTTCTTGAACCCCGCTGTAAACGAGATTATCCTACCTCTCAGGTAAGATTTACCCGCTTCCCAAAACAAGTTTGGGTTATCTAAATGTTGGGCATTGTCTTGTGAGTATTCCGCCCACGCCGAGCTAAGCATCGCTTTGAGATCATCATTGTGGGCTAGAAAAGCTGGGAATCTCCACTGCCTAACAGATGAGGTCGGTCTATAAAAGTTGAGCGATATCGAGATTGGGGAGTGATCAGATATCACTAAGTCATGTGTGATCGTATCGTGTATGCGTGGTAGGAGTGCATGAGTGCAGAATAAATAGTCAATCCTGGCAAAGGATTTGTGTACCGGAGAGAAAAAAGTAAAACCCAAATCTATGGGGTGCTGTAGTTTCCAGGTGTCAATTAAATTGAGTGCCTGCGCCATACGACATAAAGGGGTGGGGCGAGATGGGCGAGGTGCTCGAGGTTTGGGTCCAGTCTGGGACCTGTCCTCCCGATCATTGAGAGTTGAATTAAAGTCACCCCCCACAAGATGGGGGACAGAGTCATGTGGGTACAGTTGTGAAGACAACCTCGTAAAATAGTCCTGGTCAGGAGAGTTAGGAGCGTAAATATTGGTGATCCGCAGCTCACCTGATGGGAGTTTAAGATGTATGGATGTACGTCTCCCGTCGCTATCATTGGTGACAGAGATCAAGTCGTAGACTAAGTTTTTGTGCAATAAAATAAGCGTGCCTGCCTTGCGGTTAATTGAATCCGCCCCTACCACCTCCCCCACCCATAATTTTTTCATCCGAAAAAAATCTGTACCCCCTAGGTGAGTCTCTTGAAGTAACGCTATGTCGACCTTTAGTCTTTTGAGGTGCCTAAGAATTTTCATACGTTTTACCGGTGATCTAAGCCCCTTAACATTCCAGGATATTACTTGTAAGTGTGTCATGTCTGGCTTGCAGAGGGGATAAGGGTGTGTGAATTTGTATATGTCTTACCCGGCTTCCAAAAGGTGTCTGTAGATAGGCGCGACACAAGGTATCCTCGGTTCTCGAACTTAAAATGGCAGAACCATCCTCTCGCATATAAAAGAGAGATGTCAAGAGAGACAGAAAGGGAAATAAAGAACAAATTAATAACAAAATAACCACAGAACATATTACTGACTTCACTTTTTTCCGTATGTACTCCCCACGCCGGATGTACCGCCACTCCGCCAATAAAGGAGATACATGTCCCGACAAAGCCTCATTGAGAGGGGCCAGTAGATTAACAGATTGTCGGCCCTCTCACCAAAAAAAGAAAAAAATAACTTAATGGAGGTTTGCGAGCAGCCCTGCGGTAGGAGTACATATCAATTATCTGCTAGGAAAATACTACAATAGGTTTAGATGGACCAGCAGTCATTTTAACAGCAGCCCTAACGGCTAGGCCGTATTGTAGACAAGAAAGAAAAAAATAAAGTAAAATATGCCCAACAGTAACTTTACAACAACAAAACCAAACCAATAATAACATTAGCGTTGCCAGCTACGATGCTATGCAGCTTCTTCACTAATCCATATAGGGATTGCGACCCTCCTAGTATACATTAAGGGGAGTTCAGTTAATTGAAACATAACCCTAAAGCCCTGCTGGCTGAGGATCCTGGGTGAAGTGCACAGCGTCAGGGATGAGGAGTGTTTCCAATGACGGGGCAGAAGCAGCAGGGTGTCAACCAGATTCTTGGTGTTCGAACGGTTGTGTCTGCTTAAGGCGCTTCGGGGGTTCTTTGCGTGGGCTTCTCTGGTCCCTTGTGCCTTGTTTTGCCCGGTCTGCATACGTGGGTGTTGAATCGCGCCCGGATGACATAGAGTGAAGAAATGCCTTGGCTTTTTCGGCAGACTGGAATGTATGTTGTTTCCCGTCAGGGGTCTGGAGACGCAATACTGCCGGGTAGGCCAGAGTGAAGCGGAGACCATTCTTGTAAAGTTCCGCACAAACAGATTGGAAATCCTTTCGCTTGCGGGACACTTCTGCCGAGTAATCGGCGAACAATAGAATCTTGTGACCCTCAAAGTCTAGCGAGCGGGACTTGCGAAAAGCCTGGAGTAGATCCGTACGGTCAGCGTAGTTTAAGTATCTGGCTATCACTGGCCTGGGGCGGGCATGATCTTCAGACTGGGCGCCGATGCGATGCGCTCTCTCCACGGTGCACCTATGGTTGAGGCCTAGAATTTGTGGTAAGGCCGCCGAGCAGATTTCCATCAGAGAGCTTTGCTTGTGGGTTTCAGGGAGGCCGATAATTCGTAAATTATTTCTCCTGGAGCGATTCTCGAGGTCCTCCATGCGATCATGGAGGTGCTGTTGGTCTTGAGTGAATCGCTCCAGGGCGGTGTCTATGGTGTGTTGGTCTTCTTCTATCGAGGACACCCGGTGTTCGACCGTTTCCAGCCTTGCGGAGTGGTCTCCTATCTCCCTCCGCAGTTGTATGCCCTCTGCTACCGCCCTTTCAACCGCCGCAGTGATGGTGGGTGAGAGCAGTTCCGCCACGGCTTTTGCAATGCGTTCGTGCGTGTTGGTTTGGTCCGATAGGGAAGGTAGGGAAGTGTCCATACCCTCTGGCTGGGATCCACAGTTTGGCTGGTTACTGGAGGAGCCTGGCTGCAGGTTGGCTTGCAGTACAGGAGCGCCACGTGTGTTCTCAGCAGCGGCCATATTGTCCAGAGCTGCGCTCTCTACTGCTGAGTCCGTTGTGCCCGAGCCCCGTGGCGCTCGAGCTTGTGTGAGGTAGCGATCCATCCACTGAGGTCCGCACAGTGTGCAGGGATGCAGGTCGTTGCAATCCGAGGCTATGTCGGGGTTTTATATGCCGATTATTCGAGCGGTGGATGCGGAGCCTCCGGAGCTAGCTTCCCCTACATACGGCGCCGGAACCGGAAGTCCAAAATTCTTTTGATCGGTACTCACCTCTCCGCCGGCTTCCAGGTCTTCAGGGAGTTCCATCGGGGATCCGGTAACGTCACGGACACTGGCGGGGCTTGCCGTGTCCACCTGAAGGGCTCCTTTGCTGTGCCTTCATATCTGCATGCCGGCAGGACCTTACTATCTGCCACACGCAAGGGCTGTTACACTTCCTCCAATCACTTCCCTCTATCAACCTGGGATTCTACAGCCATCCACTGGGAGTTGTGATAGTTCCCTTCATGGGACATCCACATGCTGACGTACTGATGTTAACCCCTCCTCATCTGGATTCAGCAGTGGTATCGTTGTACACATTTTTTACCAGTATCATACTTTGCTACATGTTTTTATGACTGCTTTTGCTACCAGTTGGTATTACTCACACTATTTTTAAAGTTTATGTAGCTACATCGATTTTATCTCCAGTGCAATATTTTTTTTGTTACCTACTTGAAGACTATAAAAGTTTTAATGCTATTCCCATCGAGTGCTACCTTTGTGTGTTTTTTGTATCCTGCTATCCATTTTTCCAGTGGTTGGTAGCTGCACTGGGAATCGGCCTGCTAAGAGACCAGCTAAAAGTAGTTGGATCTGTATGTGAGTTATAATTAATCGAAATTAGTCGATTAATCGATTAAAAAAAAATCAATTAATTGAAAATTTTAATCAGTAACAGCCCTAATAAATATATATATACAGGGCTTTTTTTTCTGGGGGAACTTGGTGGAACTCAGTTCCACCACCTTTGGCTCAGACCCTTTGGTGCCCGCTCACCACAATCACTTGTGAACACAGAAGTCTGGTTTCTGTGTTTACAAGTGACTGCTTTGTAACCCCCCCGAACTCTGCACACTGTATGTAATGCAATTCTGGTATTTAATGCCCCTTTAAGACCCTTCTACTGTTTGTGAAATCTGAACGGGTCGTGGTTGAGTTCCTGCACCTATTTTCTGAGAAAAAAAGCTCTGTGTATATATATATATATATATATATATATATATATATATATATATACACACACACAAATGTTTGGTCCAGCATTATATTTTATCATGGTCACGTGATAGTTTACGTTTTTTAGGGTTGTATTCCCGATGTGCAATAAGATCACACAAATACTTGCAGTATAAGTATAACATTTAATTAAGTAATGACAGATACAGATAACAAATGTAATATTATTAGAAAGAAGAATATCTTAACTAAAGATTCCTTTTGGTCAAAGAGTCCCGTCTGCTTGCAGAGTGTGGCACAGATAACCAGACCAGATGCATGCATGACGCATGCTCTGGAGATGAGACTGAATATTCCAAGTTATATCTGTAGTGTATATAGGATGAATGTAAGGAAATAGCCAACTCCTGGCCACCTCCCCTTGCAAGCAACAATATGACATTCATGCCATTCCTTTGGTATGAAGTCAGCTAAGGTAACCGGGATATTCGAGGCGGTCTATCTTAGATATCATAAACTTTATTAAGCAAAATATGAAATTGAAATTTCCCCATCACAATAATATTAAACTGAATGGGTTGTCTTACAAGCTATGGTTTCATATATACTTTAAATCAGTGACTATGGTAAATGTATTTGGTTTTGGTATATGCTTGTTAACACAATTGCTTACCAAGGCTAATAGTACAAGCTTATTGAGAAGTGGCCAAAAGCATGTTAGGAACCACTTTTATATGAGCCTACAAGCATTCTACAGAGCCTAAAGCCAAGGCCCCATACACACGATCGGACATATCCGATGAAAACGGTCCGCGGACCATTTCCATCGGATATGTCCGATCGGGAGTTTGATCCGATGGCGTGTACACACCATCGGATCAAATTCCCCGCCGCCGCGTCACCGCCACGTCACCGCACCAGGAAGTAAAACACTTCCGCGCATGCGCCGAATCCATTCGGCGGCGGCGCGGCGGCGGTGGGGGACGACATGTCTGCTGGTAAGTATACTAACAAGCAGACATGTCGGGCGGACAGATTCCACCGGATGGATTTCAAAGCATGCTTTGAAATCTGTCGGGTGGAGAAATCTGTCCGCTAGCCCATACACACGAGCGGAGATGTCTGCTGAAACGGTCCATCGGACCGTTTTCAGCGGACATATCCCCTCGTGTGTACGAGGCCTAACACACAGAGATTATCGAAGGAATGATCGTCCGTTTTGTTTTGCATTCTAGTCTCCATATCGAAAACGAATAGGTTATCAAAGTACCAAAATGTTCATACGACAGAATAAAAATGTGATGTAATGTATTTTTATTGTATTTTCGGGTGAAAACTCTACTGATTAAACAAAAATAGAAATGTTTTCCTTTTTTCTCCCTTTTCTCCCTTGTGTACTAATGTTCAGAATATCGTACGATTGCTTTGAAAAGGGTCATTTTTTTTGTACGATATTCTGATTGCGTGTATGGGGCTTAAGCGCAAAGAGACCACAGTATCTATAAATATTGTCAATCCATTTTCTACTTCTGAACAGACTTATATGTAGTGTATTTTATATCAAACCAGAATATTCTAGTGGAGGCAGTATATTTCTTATGCAGGTTTTTTGCTGCTTGCTATTTTGCAAAAATTGGAACAAAAGTGAAGTTAGCTTCTGAGTTACATAGAGTCTTGTGACTATTCTCATCAATCCCTGCACCTCTTCCTCTTAAGTTTTACCTACATATAGATTAATCTAGATTTACTGTATATACAGGTGTCTAAAGATGAAGGAAAAGAGTCAACTTAATTTATTTATATGGTATTCTCTTACAGCTCCTCTCTGCCCTGCTGCCATACGCATAGGTATAAAAGTGATTTATGCAGAACTTGTTCTTGTTTCTTTTACTCAGTCTTGTGTGGGCAGCGCCAATGGTACAGAATGTATTCAAAATACTGCCAGAGGTCCACTGATGGCTATTTAAAGTATGTAAAGAACTTACAATAAAACTTATTTTGGCTATTGGTATTAATAATGGCAAGGAATACAGTTCAGAGCAGGCATTCAGCCTGGAATCTAACATATAACCCTGATGCATGCATGCCAGGGGTACAACTAAATGTCACTGGGTCCTAATGAAAAATATGCAGGTACCCCTGATAACTTATACAAAAACTTTTGAGAATCATGTTCTGTCTTCTTACACTTGTACAACATTCATTTGCTGCACAAAAAGTTGATGGTCAACAGATCAAGGAACTGACAAACTTCATGAATAAAATACTTATGACCCTTATTGAAAAGAAGGGGGGATATATTGGTTGCTGATTTTTTTTTTTTTTTACATGTCAGAAATGTTTATGTGAGATGGGAAATTTTTTAATTTTTTATTTAGTTGCATAATTATTCTGCACACTGATGGTTGCCCAATAATTGTGCACACATAGATATTCTACTAGAAAAAACAAAAACCCCACTTTTACTTTCTGCAATATTCAGGTTTGAGTTTTATTAACATTTTGGGTTGACCAAGAGCACTGTAGTTGTTCAATAATGAAATTAATCCTCATAAATACAACTTGCCTAATAATTGTGCACACAGTGTACATACAAAGAAGCTCTCTCAAGACCTTCGCAAACCTTATTTTTGCTAAATGTACTTGTCATGGATATGCAGTAATGTTTGTCTGTCAGCTTACCTCTTCCATGTATTCACCTTAGAGGCCAGCCACTCTCACCTGGCTGCTTAAGTAATCTTTCCTCTAGCATAGCTTCACCCCAGGCCCTATCAGGGAACTCTATATTAATCTGTGCACTGCAAGCCAGCCGTGCTGATCAACATTGTTTGTAAAGCTATTGTGTGTTTGAGTTCCTGCTTGCTGTGTGCTACGTCTGTCTCTGTTTTACCGATCTTGGCTTGTTCTCGACTATTCCTGTCTGCTTGTGACCTTGACCTTTGGCGTGTCCTTTGTTTATCCTTGTCTGCTAGTCGCCCTGACCTTTGACTTATCCCCTCACTATCTCTTGTATCCTGAACTGCTACTTCCCCTCTTTAGCCTACTGTGAGTGTGAGCTTGGGGACTCTGGGGGCCGCAACCTGGATCCAGTTGCAGCCCAGTCCATCCTCACCACTAGAGGCTCTGGTGAACACCTGCTGGATCCTAGACTCCATGCCCTGGGGAATATTAGGCTCTAGCTCCCAGTAGGATCCCTGTTAGTGCTCCAGTGGACCTGCCTTCCTTAGCCACCCAGTGTTTCGTCCGCAGCAGTCAGCCGTAGGGTCCACCACCTTAGCAGTGCACTCCTGACCCCAATGGTGTGCATCTGTCACCTGACCGCAGGTTACCTGACAGTACTAATAGCATTGGTTACAGAAGAATGTCGAAACTTCTGAATGTTGCAGTGAGCACTGTTGGGGCCATAATCTGGAAGTGGAAAGAAAATAATTTCACCATAAACCAGCCACGGAAGCTTTCTGACAGATGAGTAAAAAGGATTATCAGAAAAGTTGTCGAAGAGCCAAGGACCACTTGTGAAGATCTTGAGAAAGACCTAAAATTATCAGGTACAATTGTTTTAAAGAAAACAATAAGTAATGCACTCAACCGCCACAACCTGTATGCACCCTTACTGTGCAAGACTCCATTGCTGAAGAAAAAACATGTTGAAGCTCGTTGAAAGTTTGCTGCACAACTTTTAGACAAGCCTGTGAAATACTGGGAGAAAATAGTCTGGTCAGATGAGAATTGAACTTGGATGCCATAGAACACACCATGTTTGGAGGTCAAATGGCACTTCACTTCACATCACCTCAAAAACACCCACATACCAACAATGAAGTTTGGAGGTGTTAATATCATGGTGTGGGGCTGTTTTTCAACATACGGTACTGGCAAAATTTATCTCATTGAAGGAAGGATGAATGGAAACATTTACCAAGACATTCTTGATAAATATCTGCTGCCATCTACCAAGATGATGAAGATGAAACAAGGGTGGACATTTCAGCAAGACAATGATCCCAAACACAAGAAAACGCTCAATTGGTTTCAAAGAAAGAAAATAAAGCTGACAGAAAATGAAAATCGCTGCTCCAGGTGATAAACCTCATTGTTTGTATGGAACATTCAATTAACGGACTTCCAGGACGTCAGTGTGCAGCCAATTTATTTCCTTATAAAAAAAAATAAAGCTGTTAGAATGGCCCAGCCAATCGCCTGACTTGAATTCCATAGAAAATCTATGGACAGAACTAAAGATCATAGTTCACAGAAGAGGCCCATGGAACCCTTAAGAATTAAAGACCGTTGGTGTGGAAGAATGGGCCAAAATCACACCTGAGTAATGCCTGCAATGAGTTTCTCCATAGAGGAGGAGTCTTGAAGCAGTCATTACTCACAAAGGATTTTATAAGAAGTAATAAATACATTTCAGTTAGCATGTTCAATACTAGTTTCCCTGTGCCATTCCATTTTTATTACACAACTTCATTTCTGAACTTATTTATTTTGGCTTCTTTGTATGTATGGATTGCATAGGTTGTTACGGACATGTGGTGAACATTTCAAGTCAATAGCACCTTTTGAAATATATTTATGGCAGCAGCATTCAATCCATCATGAATGCACTGACAGACTCATCCACCTTACCAATCACTCTGTGTCTGCTACTCCTCTCTGTCAATCCCTCCACTGGCTTCTGCTCACCCAACAAATTAAATTCAAAATACTAACAGCTACTTAGAAAGCCATCCACAATTTAGCCCCCGGCTAAATCACTAACCTGGTCTCCAAATACCAACCTACTCATTCTCTTTGTTCCTCTCAAGACCTCCTGCTCTCTAGCTCCACCTCCTCCCATGCTCATCTCCAGGACTTTTCCAGAGCCTCTCCAATCCTATGGAATGCCTTAACCCAATCTGTCTGTCTATCTCCTTCTTCTATATTGGCTTTTAGATGATCCCGGAAAACCCTCCACTTCAGAGAAGCCTATCCTACCCACACCTAACAACTGTATTTTCATTTTTTCCATCAGCTCACCCCCCCCCCCCCCCACAGTTATTACCCTTTGTTCCACTTGACCTTCCCTTCTAGATTGAAAGCTCTAACGAGCAGGGCCCTCTGATCCCTCCTGTATTGATCTGTATTGTAACTGTACTATCTGCCCTCATTTTGTAAAGTGCTCCGCAAACTGTTGGCCCTATATAAATCCTGAATAATAATAATAATAATAATAATATTTACCTAGAAAAATTATGACGTGTTCAATACTTATTTTACCTATTGTATCCTACTGATTTTGAGATATGGAAAAGGGAGTTACTGCTCCAGGTGGATATGCTAAACAATCAGTAATTTCTCAGGAAATCAAGGGTGCCGGCAATGCACAAGGCAAATAGTAAAGGCTAGAAAATGGACAGCCGCACTCTGAAAAACCTACTGGTTGTCTTTATTGTAAAACGGATGAAAAAATGCACTACAAAATACAGCAAAAAAATGGGGATAACAGCCTACACGTTTCACACTATAGATCAGTGCTTAGTCATGGCTAACATGCAAATAAAACACACTTCAAATATATGTGATTCCTACAAGAGGCATGTGACCAATACTGACCACCTCCAGGTGTTTTTCGGAGTGCAGCTGTCCATTTTCTGGACTTTACTATTTGATTTTGAGATATCATTGTAACAAGATAATCAGTGTTATTCGCTTTTCCTGTCAGTGGTCATAAAACTATGGCTGATCGGTGTATTTCTATAATAGCCAACTCAGAAGGCCCAGCAATAGAACATAACAAAGGATGTGGCAGAAAATGAAATGCTCTAGTATTCAGCAAAGAATTTATTTTCAACACACCACTTGAAATAAAGGGGAGAGGCAGTTTTGTCCGGGTCCCGTAAGCTCTTCAGCCTGGGAACAGTTGTGCCCTATGCAACCTCTGTAGTTCTGCCCAATTTACCGAAGCAGGAAGGTAAAAGATGGGGCTTATGATGACTGGCTTGCATGTCCTTGTGTTTTTTTCCCTGCCAAAATATTTTTTTTTCTATAAATACCAGTAGTGAAATGCAGAGATGGAGACTTGGCATGTATCCTAACTGATAAACCTCTGACGCACTTTTTACAACTTAGACTTCAGATATATCATGTAATGCATTTTTTTTTGTGATAAATTAAAAGATTTACTTATCACACTATCTCATGTACACTAAACTATGTGCTTTGACTAGATACTATATGCAATATGCATACAACAATTTATTAATTCTGCAGCAACACCTACCTACAGCTTCATGTAAACTATCTGTGAGCCTGTTCCAGTGACTTTCCCATAGTTTGTTATTCCCTCATGGGTAGACATACAGCAAGCTGAAAGCAAAAACAGAGTTCTAAGACTATGGGACCTGTGCCAAGTAATATGAGCTCAGATCAATGTGTTTCCTCAGTGTGTAGATAAAGCAGCCCATAGCACCCAATTGTGATGCTATTAATTGTAGTGCTAATATATTGAAGCCTTTCAGAACTGTAAAGCTAAGGAAGGGAGGCTTCATGCCTAAAAGTCGCAAATGTCTCTGAAAGAACAAATTGTATTGTTTCCTGTAAAATATTTCATTTTAAATCTTTTTTTGCCCCATTTAAAAAATCTTTTTTTTTTGGAATATTATATCCATATCAATATTATAGCGAATATGTTTAGTAAAAACTTCAGACCTAAGTATGGAGCCCTACAAACTCAACTCTGAATGGTTTGCAGGGGTTGGGTTAAAAAATAACTTAAAAATGCCAAATATGAGCAGGCTGAATGGTAACTGATATTAAAGCGGAGGTTCACCCTAAATATAAGATCTCCCATGTGATCCAGCATACTGGCGTCAGCGCCAGTATGCTGTTTTTTTTTTTTTTTTTAATCCCACACTTACTGTATTATCCTGGAATTTCATTTTTTTTCCCCCGCGGTGGACGGCGCCAGTATAGCACGTCACATCTTCCGAAAATACCCGATATGGACTCGGGTAATCTCGGCGAAAATGCGGCGCCTGCGCACAGACCTAGGAGCTGACTGCGCAGGCGCCGTATTTCTCCGAGTCCTACGGCTATGGCGCGTCACGCCCTCCGAAATAGGACTCGGAGAAATACGGCGCCTGCACAGTCAGCTCCTAGGTCTGTGCGCAGGCGCCGCATTTTCGCCGAGATTACCCGAGTCCATATTGGGTATTTTCGGAAGATGTGACGCGCTATACTGGCGCCGTCCACCGCGGGGGAAAAAAATGAAATTCCAGGATAATACAGTAAGTGTGGGATTAAAAAAAAAAAAAAAACAGCATACTGGCGCTGACGCCAGTATGCTGGATCACATGGGAGATCTTATATTTAGGGTGAACCTCCGCTTTAAAGTGGAACGTTAGTCAACAAATAAAGGGGTCGTAAACGTACATGTTTTTTCACCTTAATGCATCCTATGAAAGGATTCCATAGGTGATAGAAGCGAGTTTTGCTCCATTCATGGGTTAGGTCCGTGTTGAGCTTGTCCTTGTACAATAGCTGCAATAGTTCCTTTTTGACTTGAGAGGTGGTTGGGCAGTCGATAGATATCCACTTCTGGAGGATGGCCCTCCTGGCGAGCAAGAGGCAGATCAGGGTCCAGTTTCTGCTAGGGGGTGTGCTAGGGGACGACCAGGGGAGCAGTTGGGGGTCCCAGTAGCCGAAAATAAGCAGTAGCGGGTCTTTGGGTATGCGCAACAGGGTGACGTTGAATACATATTGGATGACTTGGTCCCAGAATCTGGCTATGTGGGAGCAGGACCAGAACCGGTGGACTAGGTTTGGTTTGGGTTGTTGACAGAGGGGGCATTCTGGGGTGGCATGGACTCGGCTGAAGGGAATGTGGGCCCGGTGGACGATGTTAATCTGAGTCTGTCTCCAGATCTCATTGGGTACAAGCTTATGGACGGTGTTGAGACCATGAAGGAGCTTTTCCACCAGATCAGGGTCAGGGAAGTCTTTCGACCAGTTGGCAGCTGACGTGCATGCCAGGGGGGGGGGGGGGGTGTTGTGCAGAAGGAGGGGAAGGTAAATGTCCAAAACCTTGTACGAGTCCCGGGAGACAAGGGTGTCGGTGAAGGAGCTCTGGAACCTTTTACTATCATCCCTGCAGGTATTTAAAAAAAAACTGATGCACTGATTGTAATGAAAAACGTGTGAGGGAGGGAGAGAGAACTTGTCTGCCAGGGCTCTAAAGCCCAATGGGGCGGCCTGATAGGGGGTCACACAAGGAATAAAAAAATTTGATACCCTTATCCTGCCAGACGAGGTAAGGCTGGTTTTCCAGGCCAGGTTGAAAGCTTGGGTTACCCAAGATTGGGAGATACCGTGAGATAGAGGATGGGATATTGAGGGCTTTCCTGACCTCTCTCCAGGCAATGACCGTGTCCCGCAGAAGGAGATTGTGTTGGGGGGGGGGGGGGACGGGACAGATTTCCAGTGACAATGGAGAAGGGCCGTAAGGGAGAAGGGGCAGACCATCGCTGATTCTAAGGGGTAGTTTGAGCATCGGGAGGACTGGGCGATCCAATCCAGACTCGTTCTCAATAGACATGCCAAATTATAGAGCCTGATGTTTGGTAGGGCAATGCCCCCCTCACGCCTGGGAAGGTGTAGTTTGGCAAATGCTATGCGCGCACGTTTGCCACGCCAGAGGAACTTGGAAATGGCCGAGTTTAGGGATTTGATGTCTTTGTGGCGAAGAAGTAGTGGGACGGTTTGTAGTGGGTACAATAGGCGTGCAAAGCTGACCATTTTGACCAAGTGGCATCTTCCCAGTAGCGAGAGAGGCAGGTCCATCCAATTTCCCAGTTCTTGGGATATTTTGGTAAACAGGGGGGGTGTCAGGGCATTAGAACTGCCCGTTCGCGGCCGTTTACCGCGGGCGCGCGCATGCGCGGCTCGGGCGCGCGCGTGCATGTATTAGGCGCGCGCGTGCGCGGTATAGGCGCGCGTTGCGGGCGCGCGCACGGGCGCGCACGGACACACTCCCCATCCGACCAATCAGTGGCTTAGGCGGGCTATTTAAGCCAGCCTCTTCCTCCTGTCTGGTTGCTGGCTTGTCACAGCTTCTAAGTGAATCTGATACCTACTACCTCTTGATCCTGATCCTTTGACCTTTTGGCTATTGTTACCGGACTGCTGCTTCCTCCTGCTCCTTGACCTTTGGCTTGAACTATCGGACTTCCTGATTTCTCCAACCCTCCTGACCACGGCCTGTTTCCTGGATTAATCTTCTGCTTGCTCCCAGCTCCAGCTATCTGGACTTCCGGACTATCTCTGTGTGCTTCCTCAGCTGACCTCAGTGACCTGCTTCCGGATCAGTCTCTGCTCCACGGATCCAGTCTACGTCCACCTGTCGGTACCGGTGCCTCCCGGTGCGTCCGTCCCCCTGTACCCACTCCAGGGGGCGGATCGCGCTAGGTCGCAAAGGGAGCCGCCCTCAGCATCTTGGCCTTGGTGAGTTTATCTTTAACTACCGTGATAGTACAAGCCAGCCAGATGTCCGAGGCCGACAGGGCGCGCTCCCCCTTCGAGACCCTGTGCCTACAAGTCTCAGCACTAACCGACGCAGTACAGAAGTTGCAGGACGGATACGTACAAATGGATGGTCGCCTCCAACAAATGGCTGTCACGCCTGGATCCACGGCCCCTCCCGCGGCTCCAGCTATGGGAGCATCCACCTCCCAGTCTTCTCCAGGACCAGCAGTGGTTGTTTCTCACCCAGAACCTCGCGTCCCAACACCTGAGCGATTCTCTGGCGACCGCAAGAAATTCCGGGCATTCAAAAATGCATGCTCACTGTACCTGGCCCTGCAACCTAGAACTTTCTGTTCGGAAGCCGTGAAAGTAGGCTTTGTGATTTCTTTACTCACGGACGAGCCACAGGCTTGGGCACACAGCCTACTGGAACAAAAGAGCCCAATACTGGACACTTTAGACACCTTTTTTAAAAACATGTCTGAACTATATGATGACCCCCTCCGTTCAGCTACGGCCGAAGCTACTCTCCACCAGCTGAACCAAGGGAGGAGACCAGTGGAGGACTTTATTGCAGAATTCCGAAAATGGTCTGCTGACACAGGGTGGAATGAGGCCGCCCTAAAATATCAATTCCGCCAAGGTCTCTCGGAGTCCCTCAAGGACGAATTGGCTAGAATTGATCCACCTGCTACTTTGGAAGCTTTGATTCAATCAGCGACCCAACTTGACAGACGCCTACGTGAGCGACGTTCAGAACGCTGTCAAACCACTCGTCCCAGCTGGACCCCACCAAGGTTCCCTCCAGCTCCTCCGCCTCTCCCGGTTCCGCCCGCTTTCCCGCTTCAGGATCCTGAGCCCATGCAACTCGGGATGATCCGGGCTCCCCTCACGCCTGAAGAGAGGCAGCGTAGGCGCCAGTCAAATCTGTGCCTGTATTGCGGTGGAGCAGGCCACTTCCTCCGCACTTGTCCCATTAGACCCAGTAAGTCTAGGCCATCATCCACCTTCAATTACCACATTACCAACTTACCTCAGACTTATGTTATCCTCTTTCTCTCCCTACAGCTCCCGGAGGGGGCGACCCGGCTACCGGCCATCGTTGACTCTGGGGCCTGCAGCTGCTTCATGGACTCCGCCCTGGCCCAGAAGCTGCAGATCCCTTGTCGTCCTAAGGACCTCCCCTTATCGATCCATCTGGCAGACGGCTCACTTCCCCGCTCAGGACTTGTGACCCACGAAACTCTACCTATTCCTGCCGTCTCGGATACCGGACACCAAGAGTACCTATGCCTAGACCTTATCCCGTCTCCTTTAGCCCCCATCATCTTGGGTCTTCCATGGCTACAAGTGCACCAACCCAGTATAGACTGGGGCGAAAAGGAGATCAAATTCCCCTCAGTCTATTGTGCCCAACACTGCCTCACACCTACTAAACCCGCTTGTGCTACCTTGATGACAGCGTCAGAAGACCTTCAACACGTTCCCGCGGTCTACTCAGAATATAGAGACGTGTTTGACAAACAACAGGCAGACCGCCTTCCTCCGCACCGGTCATTAGACTGCCCTATTGACCTGTTGCCTGGTTCTAAGATCCCTTTCGGAAGAATTTTTCCTTTATCAGAGACTGAATTATTAGCCCTTAAAGCTTACATCGACGAAAACTTAGAAAAGAAATTCATTCGTCCTTCCTCTTCCCCAGCTGGGGCAGGAATCTTCTTCGTCGAGAAAAAAGATGGCTCCCTCAGGCCTTGCATCGATTATCGGGAGTTGAATAAAATAACCATCAAGAACCGGTATCCCTTACCCCTGATCCCGGAACTATTCCAGCGATTCCGTTCAGCCCGGGTTTTCTCCAAACTCGACCTCCGGGGTCCATACAACCTCATCCGAATCCGGCCCGGAGACGAGTGGAAGACAGCTTTCAGGTCAAGGTTTGGCCACTTTGAATATCTGGTGATGCCTTTCGGGCTCTGTAATGCCCCTGCCACTTTCCAGCACCTGGTAAATGACATCTTCCGCCAATTCCTGGATGACTTCCTGGTCGTCTATCTAGATGACATCCTCATCTTCTCAGTATCCCTTGAAGTGCACCGGGTCCACGTTAAACAAGTCCTGGCCATCCTCAGGCAACATAAATTATACCTTAAAGCTGAGAAGTGCGAATTTGAAAAGACCACCATTCAGTTCTTGGGCTTTACCATCTCGACCAATGGGATATCCATGGATCCGCAGAAAGTTAAAGCAGTCCAGGACTGGCCAGCTCCGACCGACAAAAAGGGGGTACAGCGGTTTATTGGCTTCGCCAACTTTTACCGAAGATTCATTGCCGGCTTTTCATCCACTGT
Source organism: Rana kukunoris (assembly GCA_029574335.1). NCBI lineage: Eukaryota > Metazoa > Chordata > Amphibia > Anura > Ranidae > Rana > Rana kukunoris. Next base: position 122,026,980 of record CM056051.1, read on the forward strand.
GTCCCCTATTACCAAACTGACCCAGCAGGGATGTCGTTTCCACTGGTCCCAGGAAGCACAGGAGGCATTCACAAAGCTCAAGACCTTGTTTTCTTCCGCGCCTGTTCTAAAACACCCAGACCCAACCTTGCCCTTTATCTTGGAGGTGGACGCCTCGGAAATAGCCATCGGAGCAATCCTATCGCAGAGACAGGGACCTAAATCTCTGCTAAATCCTGTAGCTTATGCTTCACGGAAACTAAGCTCCCCGGAAAGAAACTATGACGTCGGTGACAGGGAATTACTGGCCATTAAGTTTGCCTTGGAGGAATGGAGGTATCTCCTGGAAGGTGCCCTTCACCCCATTCTGATTTTTACGGACCATAAAAACCTAGAGTACTTGCGATCCGCTAAACGTCTGAGACCAAGACAAGCTCGCTGGGCCTTATTCTTCACTCGTTTTCAGTTCCACATCACCTTCAGACCGGGGTCTAAGAATGGGAAAGCAGACGCCCTTTCCAGAATGTTCACCGAAACACCCGATCCGCTGGAGCCCAGTACCATCCTAACCCCTAAGAACTTTTTATTAATTTCTCCAATTGACCTACTGACCTCTCTTAAAAGGGCCTCGGACCAATGCACCGACGAACTGGCACTCTCTCTGGAGAAACAAGACGGTCTACTGTGGTCACGGGGCAAAGTCTTTGTACCTACAGAAACAAGGCAATTGGTGTTAAGCACATTCCACGATCACAAGCTGGCAGGCCACTTCGGAACACGGAAGACCGCGGAGTTGATCGGACGCTCTTTCTGGTGGCCAAAATGGAAATTAGACTGTAAGACCTACGTGTCTTCTTGTACCCGCTGCCAACGTTGTAAGGGTCCGAACGTCAAGTCCTGGGGCCTTCTCAAACCCCTTCCTGTTCCGGAACGCCCCTGGACAGATGTGTCAATGGATTTCATTGTAGATCTGCCTCCCTCCGAAGGCTTTACTACGATTCTAGTGGTAATTGACCGACTGTCTAAATTAGCACACTTCCTGCCTATGATTGGTACACCCTCCGCGTCTTAGACAGCCAAAATTTTTTTTAAGGAAATCATAAGACTCCATGGGGCACCCAAGAGCATCGTGTCAGATAGGGGTGTGCAATTTACTTCTAAATTCTGGAGGGAGCTCTGCAAGTCGCTTGAAATTAAGATCTGCCTCTCGTCTGCCTACCACCCGCAGTCCAATGGCCAGACAGAGAGGACCAACCAAACGTTGGAGCAATACCTCCGTTGTTTCTGTTCATCATCTCAAGACGACTGGGCATCTTTGCTACCAACGGCAGAGTTTGCCTACAACAATTCGGTTCACTCATCTACTAACCAGACCCCGTTTTGGGCCAACCTCGGATACCATCCTACCTTCCTTCCGGACTCCATTCCTGAAATTTCGGTCCCAGCTGTCCAGGAACGTATAGTTGCCATGCAACAAAACTTCCAGAAACTCCAGGAGACCATGCACCAAGCCCAAAGGAGCTACAAGAAGTTTTTCGACAGGGGGAGGAAGGACTGCCCGAATTTCGAAGCTGGCGAAAAGGTCTGGTTATCGGCCACAAACCTCAAACTACCAATCCCTTCCCGGAAACTTGGCCCTAGGTTCATCGGCCCATTTAAAATCAAGCGGAAGATCAACCCTGTGGCTTTCGAACTAGAATTACCGGACTCTTATAGGATCCATCCTGTCTTTCACGCATTCCTGCTCAAACCTTTCATACCAGACACCTTCCCTGGAAGAGAAGAACTCCCACCGCCTCCGGTGGTGATCGAAGGTGAAAAGGAGTTCGAGGTGGAATCCATTCTGAGCTGTCGAAAGAGGGGGAGGCAACTTCAGTACTTAATCAAGTGGAAGGGTTACCCTCCTGAGGACAATTCCTGGGAGCCCTCCAGAAATTTACATGCCCCTCGGCTGATCCGAACGTTCCATCGGGACCATCCGGAGTTGATGAACAGTTTGGGCGTCCGGAGCCCGCCCCTTGGGGGGGGGCACTGTCAGGGCATTAGAACTGCCCGTTCTCGGCCGTTTACCGCGGGCGCGCGCGTGCATGTATTAGGCGCGCGCGTGCGCGGTATAGGCGCGCGTTGCGGGCGCGCGCACGGGCGCGCACGGACACACTCCCCATCCGACCAATCAGTGGCTTAGGCGGGCTATTTAAGCCAGCCTCTTCCTCCTGTCTGGTTGCTGGCTTGTCACAGCTTCTAAGTGAATCTGATACCTACTACCTCTTGATCCTGATCCTTTGACCTTTTGGCTATTGTTACCGGACTGCTGCTTCCTCCTGCTCCTTGACCTTTGGCTTGAACTATCGGACTTCCTGATTTCTCCAACCCTCCTGACCACGGCCTGTTTCCTGGATTAATCTTCTGCTTGCTCCAGCTATCTGGACTTCCGGACTATCTCTGTGTGCTTCCTCAGCTGACCTCAGTGACCTGCTTCCGGATCAGTCTCTGCTCCACGGATCCAGTCTACGTCCACCTGTCGGTACCGGTGCCTCCCGGTGCGTCCGTCCCCCTGTACCCACTCCAGGGGGCGGATCGCGCTAGGTCGCAAAGGGAGCCGCCCTCAGCATCTTGGCCTTGGTGAGTTTATCTTTAACTACCGTGATAGGGGGATAGTTGAGATGATATAGGGAGGAGGGCAATTTACCTATTTTTATTCCCAGGTAGGTGACATGAAACTTCGCAACAGTGAACAACGAATTTTGGGACCAGGAGGGGACAGATAGGGAACCTATGGGGAGAATTTCACTTTTGCTATAATTAATACGGAGCCCAGAGCACTGCCTGAATTCGTCAAAGGTGGTTTTGATCGTGGACATGTCGTGTGAAGGGCTGGATGTGAAAATGAGGACGTCGTCGGCGAACAGGGACGTGCGCAGGTCGTGGTCTCCAACCCGTATGCCATGGAGGGGGGCTTTTTGGGTCAGGTATCGGGATAGGGATTCAAGCGCGATGTTGAATAGGAGCGGGGAGAGCGGGCATCCTTGCCTCGTGCCTTTGTGTAACCTGAATTCCTCTGAGAGGAGGCCTGCGGCTACTAATTTTGCGGCCGGGGCAGTGTACATGGATACATGAGGTGCGTGAAGGGGCCAGAGAAGCCCATTTTGGACATGACTATGCAAAGCCATTCGAAACTGACGTTGTCGAAGGCCTTCTCCACGTCTAATGTGATGATGGCATGGTCCCCTGTCGGGTAATTTTTTGCGTGTTCGAGGGCTAGCATTACCTTCCTGATATTCATGGTGGCCGTCCTGCCCTTCACAAAGCCAGATTGTGCGGGGTGGATCAGGGAGGGTATAATGGACGCCAACCTAGTGGCCGCTATCTTGGAGAGGATCTTAACATCAAGGTTCAAAAGTGAAATGGGCCTATATGAGCCAGGTTCCAGGGGGTCCTTGCCCTTTTTCTCCAAGAGTTTTATAATGGCCTGGTTGCCTGTGGGTAGGTAGGTACCGCCTGACCAGATATGCTGGTAGACGTCGTGGAGGGCGGTGGATACAGTCGAACTAAAGGATTTATAAAATTCTCCCGTAAAACCATCCGGACCTGGAGCTTTAGAGGGGGCAAGCTTTTAAATGACGGATTGGACCTCCAGGATGGAGATAGGGGCATTAAGGGCTTCGAGTTGGGTGGGGGATACCTGATCCAGAGAGATACGTTGGAGAAAGTTGAGGGCCATTGGTTTATTGATGGGGTCTGAGGCATAGAGGGAGGAATAGAATTGGCGCATAGCATTATTAATACAATTTGGGGTGCTGTGTACAGACCCCGACGGATCTCTCAGAGACATGATATGTGTTGGGCGGTTGGGGCCTTTACTCAATCTTGAAAGGAGTCTCCCGGCCTTGTTACCAAACTTGTGGAGGGAGGCATCTAAACGTGCCTTTTGGGTCAGCTCGAGGGTGGCCGCCCAAGTGTCAAAGGATTGCTTGGCGGTGAACCAGGCGTTCCGGTTGTTGGGGGAGTCATCAGTGTAGAGGACCCGCTGGGCCCGGTGCAGTGTTGTGCTGGCCTGGTTGTAGTGTCTAAGTGTGTTTTTTTTAAAGTGGAGGCGTACGCTATTATGCAACCCCTGAGGAAGGCCTTACCCACTTCCCAGAAAAGATTAGGGTTGTCAGTGTGTAGCGCATTATCCGACGCGTAGTCTGACCAGGCTTTTTCCAGGTGTTGGTGGAAATCGGAGTTGTTGTGAAGGTAGGAAGTTGTTGTGATGGTAGGAAGGAAACCGCCAGATTCTGGGGTTGGAATTTAGATCAGGGTCGTCTAGCGTGGTCAAAATCGGGTATGTCGTGTATGTCAGCTTCCAAGATCGGTGGGAGGAGAGAGTCAGAGCAGAATCAATAGTCCAGTCTCGTGAAAACGTTGTGGGGGTGAGAGTAGAACGAGAATTCCCTGTCGGCCGGGTGTCTCAGACGCTATAGATCGTGTAGGTGTAGTGAGTCTATTGTCTATTGTCGATGCCAACAAGGTCTGGGTTAGAGGAGCCAATGGAGAGCTAGAGTGGTGGAGGATCTGTAATCTGTCGGATGCATAGTAGAGTTAAAGTCCCCTCCTATTAGGTGTGGGTGAGCTGGGTCCCCGAAGCGCCCAAGTTGTGAGGTCACTAAAAAAAAGTACTCATGGGGCTGTTGGGCGCATATACATTAGTGATAATTACAACCCTGGATCTCAGTCGGACACGGGCAGAGACAAAGCGCCCCTCAGAGTCTGAATCTGAGGACAGTATCTTGCAGGAAAGGTTTTTGTTGACAAGGATTATTACCCCGGCTTTGCGTCCGCAGGAGTCAGAGCCGAGAACCGTGCCCACCCAGAGTTTCCATAGCCTTTTAAGGTGACGCAAAACTTTCATTCCCTTATTGGGGGAACAGAGCCCTTTAACATTCCAGGAGACTATTTTTATGTTGGGAAAACTATCAGAGGGATGGAGGCAGGATGTGGAGGCGAAGTATATGGCAGTAAGGAGTGTGGCAGGAGTAAGATACAAGGACAGCATACGAAGTAATGGTTAACTGGGAGAGAGAACGGATAGGTAAACGAATCCCATAAGACGTGGAGGGTGCAAAGGAGTAGGGAAGGGGAGATGGGTGGGGGGATGGGGGATGAACACAGTGAACAACAACAATCAGGAACTTCACTTTTTTTTCCGCATGGAGCCACTGAATAGGCCAACTCCCAAAACAGGACTCACTATGCTGTTCTTCACCTGCGGTGACCGAGGGGGGGGGCATAGGCAGCAGGAGTAATGCGTGGGGGGCAAGAGCTAAACAGGTATCCCTGCGGGAGAACAGAAGGGCCCACTCGTACCACATGAATGTATGCGATAGCATAATATAAAACACAAGCATAAAACTTGAACAACTAGTACCAAAAGTGCAAAAATAACATAAAATAATATAAAATAAAATAAAATAGCATTGGGCCTACCGGGGCCCTCTCGGGTGAGGGGGAAGCACAGTGGGAGAAGAGAACCCACGAGGGGGTCTAAAACGACCAGGGAGAAGCAAAGTTACACCAAGGCGGTGCGGCCATCAAAAGGGGATTCAAGAATAGGAGGTTTGTTGTCGGTCGGATCCAGAAGCTTTGAATCTTTTAGGAGATTCTTTACGTGGGCTCCCGTGTTCCAGGGCCCAGTTGGTGGGTGCAGCTCTGGGAGGCGGGTTGTGGTGGGGGCCTGAGGAGTGGGCTCTCAGAAAAGCCTCTTCTTCGGATGGGTCGTGGAAGGAGAGTTGATCCCCGTTAGGTGCTCTGAGCCGAAGCACGGCCGGGAAGGCCAGAGTAAACTTGACTTGCATTCGGTGGAGCTACTAACAGATCTGCTGGAAAGCCTTTCTCTTCTTGGAGACGTCCACGGAGTAGTCGGCAAAAAACAGGATATTCATGCCGTCTATCTGGAGGCTTCTGGACTGCCTGAACTTCTGCAGGATGAGGGCCTTGTCTGAATAGTTGAGATATTTAGCGATCACTGGACGTGGTGACTTGCGGTCAGAGTTAAAGAGACCCATGCGGTGGGCACGCTCAACCGTGCAGGGGCCAGGCAGACCCAAGGCCTCAGGGATGCGTTGTGAGCAGACCCCCGAAAGTGCCGGGGGTTGCAGCGATTCGGGGATGCCAATAAAGCGCAGATTGCTCCTCCTAGATCTGTTCTCAAGGTCATCCAGCTTGTCAAGGATATACTTGTTCGTCTTGTCTTGTGCGTGTTCTATGGATTGGGCCTGGTATAGTTCCTCTTCTATGTGGGCGATACGGCTCTCAGCTTCATTTAGCCGGGATGCATGCTCCCCTAATTGAGCCTGGAGCTTCTGTATCCCTGCATTGATGGCCTTCTCAACTGAGGTTGCTATCATGGGGGATAATAGAGCGGCCACTGCCTGGGCCATCAGCTCTATATTGTGCATGTCCCCTGTTTGTGAAGGAGGTGAGGAGATGTGGACAGCCTGAGGGGTGGTTGGAGGGGCTGGTGTTGCGCTCACCTCCATTGCAGGCGTCGTTTCAGCATTTGGATCCACGACCGGATCCGTGTAGGCCGAAGCCGGGGCCTCGATTTGTGGCTGCCCCATCCGCGCCGCGGTTTTCTAAAAATCTGTCCATCCTCGCCTGGGGGGGATGGCGGATGATGATCCCAGGTGTCAGTGGCGGGTCTGCAGGCTTTTTAGGCTGATTTTTCAGCCTGAGTGCGGGAGCTGAGTAACACACAGCTACTCCATGCGGCGCCAGAACCGGAAGTTCGAATTAATAGATTTTGATGAATTAATCTCCTGTATCTAAATCCCCATTTTTTATTTTATTTTTATGTTTTTGGATAGGATATGGAATAATTAAAAAACCTGTTAGTTTTTTATTTCTGTTTTTTTTTACATCCTATTTTGACACACAGTATATCTCTTGAAAGGAAACTCTTGTTTAAGTTGACCATATACGATACCTATATTGTGTTGTTCCACCCACAGACTGAACAAAACAAAAAAAATAACCATTTCAGCCTGAATGAATAACTCCCCCTGGCTGTCAAAATTTGCGAAAGGTGACTGCGTCTGATTGGATGCAGCTGCTGTTCAGCCTAAAGTTTTCCAGCAGGCTCCTTCAATGAAATTCAATTGAATAATTGTCGGTCATCGAACAGAGATAGGCTAGCAGGGCCACCCACTGAGTACATTTCGGCTGGTTCCTCAGGAACTGGCTGAAACTTGCACACTGTATTGGCCAGTTTTAAACAGAAAATGTGTCCTCAATGGAAGTTTTCCAGAGGGGACACAAACAGAAAAAAGGAATAAACCGTCTATCATTTTTTTGGCATCTTTCAGAATAAATAGAAACAATTGTTTTCTATGTGCCCTGTTGGTGGTACAATGCAGTGCAGAGGTATTGTGCAGAGAGCCTGAGATAGGGACTATTCTGACTCCGATTGTTGTGAATCGATTTATCCCTTGTGAGACCTCAATGCCTGGCCTGTATAAGCAGATATAATCACTGGGGACAATCCTCAGATAGCTTGAACTCACCAATACCGATTCTATTCACAGAAGTTGCTTTAATCCAAACATCAGAATACATCAGATGACAGGTTACAGCAGATGAACAGGTCATAGTATTGTGCGGTCAAAAGATGATACTGTCTGTAGCTTACATATACAGAATACATGTGGCCATGTTACATGAGGCCTGTTAAGCTGTTCTCCATTAGACAGGAAATACAAACTTAGGAAGAAGGGTGGAGTATTACACAGAGAGGAAGTGTGTCATAGATCAGACAAAATAAATACAGAAAACTGTGCATTACCACAAAAGGTCACAAGATGGCGGCATGTAAACAAAACATAACATCCATAGAAAATAGTTAAGAGAAACAGTATTATATATAACAAATCTATGCCCATTGGGTGGCACAGGGACAGTGGGGATTAATGCAGATCCTGGAGTGAGGAACACATTCATGGCTCTTGGAGTTGCAGCGTGTAGGCTCGATACTTGAGCAGACATGAAAAAATTAGTTGGGTAGCAGAATGGTGGGAGACTTTATAACGCTCTCCCACCAGAACCAAGCCTCACTTCTGTACTGGAGAGCTCCTCATGCTCTGTCTTTCCAGTGCTTGCAGCTCTGCCAGTTATCTCCCTGAACCTGGCTTCCACTGCGGTCAATCATGAGAAGCGTGGGCGGGGGCCGAGCCCCATTCTGTGTGTCTTGTGGACACACAGAACAGGGCTCGGGAGCGAGCATTCATTAGTGCCCCAAAGCAAGTGGCTTTGTGGTGGAGCCCAGAGGGCCACCCGGGGACCCCAAAAGAGGAGGAATTGGGCTGCTCTGTGCAAAATCATAAACACTGAGCAGGTAAATCCAGGGGTCCTGGATCCTGACAGGACAGCCAGTAAAGTATGAAAAATCATCCTACAGGCTTTAATCAGGCACTGATAGAAATCACAAGACTGCTATATACTGCTGATGAGAAAAGGTATTTAGCAGTTTATATACTAAAATAATTGCATTTCCATGTTATGTGTACTGTGGGAGACCACATATAATGTGTTAGACATAAACTTTTGGAGCTAAACAAATTACAGGCAGACAGTCTGTAGGTCGTGGAAACAGGAACTGAACTTTATTATTACTTCTTGTACATAGACAAAACATGAACTAGCAAACGTAACACTGCCATCTAGTGATCATATAATGTAATAGGCACACAGCAATGACATTTAGTAGATGTTGCTCATATAATACAAACCTTGTATGCTAACACCCCCACTCAACAACTACTATCTATGTCAATCCCATTTCTGATCTAAGATCAACAAATCTGTTTCTAGCTAGTGGTTTTGTCAAAACATCAGCAATCATTTTTTCGTTTCACAATACACAAGTTCAATCACTTTCTGATCAACTAAGTCATGAATGTAATGATGTCTGACATCGATGTGCTTGGTTCTTCCATTGATCTTCTCACTTGTTGCAAGCTTAATGCAACCCTGATTATCCTCAAATAAGACGGTAGGTTCTGATGTTGCTTCTCCAAGATCCTTGAGTAATTGTTGTAACCACACAGCTTCTTGACTGGCATAAGCTGCAGATATGTATTCAGCTTCTGTAGAGGACAATGCCACTGACATCTGTTTCTTGCTGGACCATGATATAGGACTGTCTCCCAATTTTAATAAGTAACCACTTGTGGATTTGCGTGTGCTGTGATCACCTGCCCAATCGGAGTCCACATATCCTACGAGGTTTAAATCACCACTTGCTGAGAGTTTCAAATTTAAGTCTTTTGTCTGTTTCAGATATCTCATAACTCTTTTGATCGCATTCCAATCTCTTAGACATGGTTTATCAACTCGCCTGCAAAGAAGAGACATGCTGGCTGCAATGTCTGGACGTGTAGTGGTTGCAATGTAGAGAAGTGCCCCCACTGCTTGTCTGTATTGTTCATTGGATGTGAGAAGATCATCTTCTCCTTCTAACTTTGGATAGGCTGTGTCCATAGGTGTGCTTGCTCCTTTCGCCTCTGTCATGTTGAATTGCTGAAGAATAGATTCAATTTTTGCGCTCTGATTCAACAGGAAACTTCCATCTTTCTCACGCTGGATGTCAATTCCAAGATAATATGTCACTTCACCTAGGTCTTTAGTTTCAAAGTGCTTGTTGAGTACTCCTGTTAACTTTGCAATTTCATTGTTGTTTTTGTGAGCAATGATCAGGTCATCTACATAAATTAGCAGATACATCCACTCAGTGTCTACTTGTTTAGCGTATAGGCACGGATCAGCTTTGCTTCTTGTAAATCCTTCATTTAGTAGAACTTGATTAATCTTCAGGTTCCATGCTCGAGCTGATTGTTTAAGGCCATAAAGAGATTTATTCAACTTGCAGACAAGATGCTCTTGTCCCTTTTTCAAATATCCTTCTGGTTGTGACATGTAAATTTCTTCTTCAATATCGCCATTAAGAAAAGCTGTCTTAATATCGTGATGTTTCACAATCATTGTACGCATGGCAGCCACTGTCATTAGTGTTCTGAAAGTACTTTGTTTTGCAACTGGAGCAAAAGTAGCATCATAGTCCTCACCGAACTTCTGTGAGTAACCTTTAGCAACCAGCCTTGCCTTGTACCGACAGACTTTCCCTTCAGAGTTACATTTGGTTTTAAAAACCCATTTACATCCTATGGCATGTTTACCTTGAGGTAGCTCTGAAAGTGTCCATGTCTGGAGATCTTCGGGTGATGTCATTTCTTTATCAGCGGCTTTATTCCATACTTGTTTCTCATGCATTGGCAGTTTCTGCATCTCTTTCCATGAACCTGGTTCAGTTTGATCTCTTTCCACAGCTCTGCGAGAACAGCTATGTAAGATAAACGTTAAACGTTCAGCTGGAACACCTTTATTGATTCTGGTTGATTTTCTGACTGAAGGTATTTCTGGTTCAGATTCAGGTTTTGATTCTTCTGCAGTAATTTCTATTTCTGTATCACTTTCCTTATTTTCTTGAGTGACTGATGTTGATTCTTTCTCAGTTTGAATAGTTTGTGTCTGTTGTTCAAACTTTGAGCACATAGAAGTTTCATCAATAATCACACTTCTGCTGACTGTTACCTTGTTCGTGTCTTGATGTAAAATCCTGTATCCTTTTTGAGATTCACTGTACCCCACAAGTACACCTTCTTTTGCACATGCATCCCATTTTGTACGTTTTTCTTTTGGAATGTGTACATAGGCTTTACTTCCAAAAATTCTGATGTGTCTTAAATCTGGTTTCCTTTTGTTCCATAGTTCATATGGAGTTTTTGTTGTTGCTTTTTCCGGCAAACGATTTTGAAGATAACATGCAGTTGTGATAGCTTCTCCCCAGAATGTAGTTGGCATATCAGCATCAAATAGCATGCTCCTCCCACTTTCACACAGTGTGCGGTTCATTCTCTCTGCAACTCCATTTTGCTCCGGGTTATATGGAACTGTTGTCTGGAACATAATTCCATGCTTCCTGAGAATGGCTTGTGTTTTACCACTTGTATATTCTGAGCGATTGTCTGTTCGTAGTACTCTGGGCATTCTGCCAAAAATATTATTTACTTGAGCGAGATATTCTTCTAATTTCTCTGGCACTTCATCCTTATTGTGAAGTAGAAATACTGTGGTATATCTGGAGTATTCATCAATGAAGGTCAGGAAGTACTTTTTCTTTCCTGGAGTCATAGTTTTCATTGGACCACAAAGATCTGAATGTATTAAGTCCAGAGGTTTTTGAACTTTGCTGTTGGTCTGCTTGGGAAAAGGTGTCCTTGCCATTTTTCCTTTAATACAGCTGGTACAAATCATTGTGTGATCACATGGATTAATCTTAATACCACATGCATAGTTATTCTCAACTATTTTCTTTATTGTATCGGAATTTCTGTGCCCCAATCGTCTGTGCCAAGTGTGGATGCAGTTTGAATGTTTATCCTCTTTGGCTATTTTAACCATTTCACTGCAGTTCAACTGATATAGTTCATCTATGATTTTAGCCTTTGCAAGCAAGCAATCCCCTTTTGTTATGATACAACTGTCACCCTGAAATGTGACTACATTGCCTTGGTTAGTGAGTTTCTTTACTGACAAAAGGTTGCTTTCAAGATCTGGCACATACAGAACATTCCTCATATGGATCTTTTTAGTGATATCTGGAGAGATAGGATAGTATAGAAAGCCATCTCCTATTCCCACTGATTTCATGAGTTGTCCATTAGCTGTAGTTATCCCTTCTGTTTTGCTTTCATCAAGCTGAGCGAAGAAACTTCGGTTATTTGTCATGTGACTTGTAGCGCCTGAGTCCACACACCATGCTTGCACAGTGGTGACACAATTTTTGGATCCGAATGCATACTCCTTTGTTTCTATGACATTCTTAGCTTGTTGGAATGCACTTTGTTTTTGCATTCTAGCTTTCCAGATTCTACAATCTGCTTTTAGATGTCCTGGTTTCTTGCACACAAAGCATTCCCGCTTTTCTAGCTGCACGTTACTGTGTTTATTTTTGTATCTTGTCTTTAAAGCCGTCTCTGAACACACACTCACAGTACTCATGCTTTCAGTTTTGCGCTTGTATTCATCCACAAGCTTGCCTTTAACATATTCCAGTGTCAGATCATCATCTGGACGTGCATCTAGTGCTGTGACAAGTGTCTCATAACTTTCAGGAAGTCCACTTAATAATAGCGCTGCAACATGAAAATCTTTCATCTCTTCTCCAATCCCTCGCAGTCTCTCCACCATCTCTAAGGTCTGTCTTATATAGTCCTGCATGTCCTGGTCTTTCTGTAGCTTAGTCTGATAGAGCTTTCTGATTAAATACAGTTTATTGCTGAGATTAACTCTTTCATGTGCTTTCTGTAACTCTTCCCACATGTCTTTAGTTACATATATGTATGATTTGATCATCATCTATGCACAGGGAGATTGTGCTTTGCGCCTTCTGATCTCTGTCTAACCACTCCTCTGTGGGCTGTGCAGGTCTTTGTTCATTTATGCATTTCCACGTACCTTCTCTTATAAGCAGCATTTTCATCTTGAATTTCCAAGATTGGTAGTTCTGATTCGTCAGATTTGCAATGGAGAACTTTGCTGAGGGGATGGCAGCTGCCATTACTGCTGTTTGTCTTTCTGTTGCTGTCTTCTGCACTCAATTGCTCTAGCTCACTGTATCTGGCTATATCCAGGGGTAATCTGTATTATATCCTGGGCTTCTGTAACACGCTCTGGGCCCATAACCTGTTAGACATAAACTTTTGGAGCTAAACAAATTACAGGCAGACAGTCTGTAGGTCGTGGAAACAGGAACTGAACTTTATTATTACTTCTTGTACATAGACAAAACATGAACTACCAAACGTAACACTGCCACCTAGTGATCATATAATGTAATAGGCACACAGCAATGACATTTAGTAGATGTTGCTCATATAATACAAACCTTGTATGCTAACATAATGAATGCAGGGTCCTGGGTTTAATAACACTTTAAGTATGACAAAGTTATTGATGATTAAACTGGACCATAGCAGAAATTTAAAAAATGCTCTGGTCCATAGCGGTGAGAGGGTAAATTGTTAGAAGATAAAATTACAAAACCATTTTTTGTTGCAATATTCAACTTTAATCCAGAGATTTTCCTCACGGTACTTATTCCTGCCATTGGATGCCCTCTAAATGCAAGCATCATTCAGCCCACTTGCTCTGAACTCAGGTCACCCTGGTTCAACCCCAGCTTGGTCAATCAAAAGAGAAGCAGTGCAGTGATGAGCTGAGCTTCTTCCCATCACATTTCTTTTTTTTCTCTTACTAATTCCCATCACATTCCAGCCTTGCTGCAGAGACTGCAAGATGCTAATACCAGGCCAAATTCACTACTTGGGTGCAAAAAATATACATAATTGCATTGTTGAGTGACATCATTGCAGCTCTTCCAACCAAGTGGCAAAAGAATCAGAAACCAGAAGGAAGAATGGGAGAAGATGGCAGCCCCCGCGACCATGGGGAGCGCTGACAGCGCAACGCTGGAGGGGATTACAAGCCAGGCAATGCTGCAAGGAATTCTTTTTTGGTTTGCCCAGCGTTGGGCTCAAAGGCTTATTTGAGTTTTATGTCATCCCTATTTTTTATTAGGAAAATCTGTTTTGTTTGCCGCATTAAGCCGAAATAGTGGTGACATTTTTAATTTCCCTGTTTCTGTATAAATGTTTGATTTTAGTTAAAATGTGTGATGGAATAAAAATAGGATTAACTCATACGCAGTAGGTAATGGTACCACTTCTACTGCTGTGCGGTATTCTTAGACAAGTCAGGGATAACAACAAATCTAATTGCCGCAGCACAGTTGGGAGATAAGATTATAATATTAGAGGGAAGAGTTTCACTTAGGAAGTGGCTATTCAGCTGACACTTGAAGATACAAAGAATAGGTGTCTGCAAAACAGTGATAGGATAATTGCTGGCTGCTCCATAAATAGATGGCTCTGATATATATACAGTATGTAGTTATGGTTGTGACTGTTCTAGAGCAAATAGGCTCTGTCAGTTGTGAAGACTACATGTGTGGATGCTTGTTTCAAGTAACCGATGTTGCACTACTCTTTAGCTTTTGTGTGTTGTGACCAATGAGCAGTATTGTGTGACTGGGGCACAAACCTATGCTGTGTGACTGGGGCACAAACCTATGCTGTGTGACTGGGGCACAAACCTTTGCTGTGTGACTAGGGCACAAACCTTTGTTGTGTGACTGGGGCACAAACCTTTGTTGTGTGACTAGGGCACAAACCTTTTCTGTGTGACTGGGGCACAAACCTTAGCTGTGTGACTGGGGCACAAACCTTAGCTGTGTGACTGGGGCACAAACCTTAGCTGTGTGACTGGGGCACAAACCTTAGCTGTGTGACTGGGGCACAAACCTTTGCTGTGTGACTGGGGCACAAACCATTGTTGTGTGACTGGGGCACAAACCATTGTTGTGTGACTGAGGCACAAACCATTGTTGTGTGACTGAGGCACAAACCTTTGTTGTGTGACTGCGACACAAACCTTTGTTGTGTGACTGCAGCACAAACCATTGTTGTGTGACTGCGGCACAAACCATTGATGTGTGACTGGAGCACACACCTTTGTTGTGTGACTGGGGCACAAACCTTTGTTGTGTGACTGGGGCACAAACCTTTATTTTGTGACATGTGGCTCAAACCTTTGCAGTGTGACTGGGGCACAAACCTTTTGTTGTGCGACTGAGGCACAAACCATTGTTGTGTGACTGCGGCACAAACCTTTAATGTGTGACTGGAGCACACACCTTTGTTGTGTGACTGGGGCACAAACCTTTATTTTGTGACTGGGGCACAAACCTTTGTTATGTGACTGGGGCACAACCCTTTATTGTGTGACTGGTTCACAAACCTTTATTGTGTGACTGGGTCACCAACCTTTGTTGTATGACTGGGGCACAAACCTTTGTTGTATGACTGGGGCACAAACCTTTGTTATGTGACTGGGGCACAACCCTTTATTGTGTGACTGGTTCACAAAGCTTTATTGTGTGACTGGGTCACCAACCTTTGTTGTATAACTGGGGCACAAACCTTTGTTGTATGACTGGGGCACAAACCTTTATATTCAATGGATAATGCGAGTTGCATTTAAAAACACACTTACATCCAGTACATAAATGAGAATCACGAGATGGTAGATATTTCTATTAATTCTAACATTTTATAATATATCTAGGGAACTATGGGCCAGATTCAGCAAGACTTGCGCTGGAGTAATTCGATATGCGCCGCGTAACTGTGAAGATGCGCCGTCGTTTCTATGTGGCCGTACCCACCAAACTAGATGCGACAGAAAACGGGCCATTTCCGATCGGCTTAACTTTCCGACGCCAGAGTCTCGTCAGCGCATAATTTCGTTTGGCGCATCAGTCGCGCCTATTGATTTCCCCTGCAAATATGCAAATGAGGGAGATTTCCCGATTCGCGAACGGATTAGCACCATACGCCGGCTACATGCGCCGCGCGTATCTCGTCCGTCCGGCGCAAAGTTATTTCTACAAATAGCTGCTTTATCTTTACTCCAGACGGCCACAGGTCAGCAGGAGAGCAGCTACAGCAGCAGCGTTAGCGACAAAACTAGCAAGCTGAACAACCACACTTGCAAGGACACCTCTGTGTGCCAATATGCCAGGGGCAGTCGCGGTCCTAGCACTAGTACTGGGTCCCCCGGTACGGAGGAGGCGGGCACAAGAGAGGATATACCGCACCCGCATGAGCCTCTTTGACATGGGGGATGAGGAGGTGTATCGCATCTTCAGATTCAGCCCTGATGCAATACTTGAACTAACCACAACCCTGCAGGGTGACATCACCAGCAAGACACACCGCTCACAAGCAGTGCAGCCACTGGTGAAGGTACTGGTAACACTTCATTTCCTTGCCAGTGGATCATTCCAGCGTACAAGTGGAGTGGTGGCTGGGATGTCACAATCCTCCATAAGCAGATGTGTGCACCAGGTTGTCCCTGCAATCCTCAGACGCATGTCCAACCAGTTCATCAGACCCACCACTGAGGAGCTGCGGCTGAAGGCAATGACAGATTTCTACAGCATTGCCAGATTCCCACGCACTGTGGGGGCCATTGATTGCACACATGTGGCCCTACAGCCCCCCAGTGCCACAGAGCACATATACCGCAATCGGAAGCATTGGCACTCCATCAACGTACAGGTGATAGCCGATGCCCAACGCCTCATATGGCACGTCCGTGCCAAACACCCAGGATCCAGCCATGACAGCTTCATATACCGTCAGAGCCCCATCCCAGCAGAATTCGAGCAGAACATGTATGGGGACAGCTGGCTGGTTGGTGAGTGACATGGGTGGCAGGCATGACTATCCCCTCCCATGATGCACACATCACAAGGGGCACATGCATGACTAACATCCTCCTGTCTTTTCCCTTACAGGTGACTCTGCATATGCACTGGGACCCCATCTCATGACTCCTTTCCGGAACCCCCAAACCAGAGGAGAGATAAAATACAATGAAGCACACATCAAAACCCGTGCAGTGGTGGAGCAAACATTTGGGCTCCTGAAGTCCCGTTTCCGCTGCCTGGATAAGTCTGGGGGGGCCCTATTGTATTCCCCTACCTTTGTGTGTCAGATCATCGGTGCATGTTGCATTCTGCACAACTTTGCTATGAGAAAAGGCCTGCAGATTGACATGCGTGATGACCTGACCCCCCAACCAGACAATCCCCCCCTGCCAGAGGAGAACCAGTCTGCTGATGGAAGAGCAGTCAGGAGGGTCCTCGCCGTAGGCATCTTTGGACACTAAACCCAAACATTAATCACACAGACAATGCATGCATGCACACCACTGATGTCCCTAGATCACACACACCACATGCACATCGCATTGGATTAGCCCAAGTCCAGCATGTAGGACTTGGGAGCAGCAACGCCAGCATCAAGGTCCCAATGATGTCGCTGTCCATTCATACACCTTTCACACGTCATTCATACAGCCGTGGGGTTAACTTCACCACCACGGCCGAGGGTGACACCCCTTACTGGCAGGAGTGCCACCCCCTCACATTCACACACAATTCACACTGCAAAGTGTGCAGTATCAAAAAATAAAAATCTCATAACCTGAGCATAATCTCAAATAAAATAACTCATAACCTGAGCATTAATAATAAAATAAAAATCTCATAACCTGAGCATTCCCCAGAAAAAAAAATAAATAAATCATGTCCTGAGCATCAATCAAAAATTTTTTTTATCTGGGATGCCGGGGGCTTCTTCTGGCGGCCCCTCTCTGGCTCCTCAGCTGCCTGGATGGAGTGGGTGGGGGTGGGGGGGCATCTGGAGGTGGCTGATCCCCAGGTGGGCCACTCCTGGCAGGTGTGGCCTGCCTGCCCTCCAAGGCCATGGCTATCCGGCCGAGGTAAGAGTTGGTCTGGGCCTGCATCCTGAGCTGCCGGGTGACCTGATAATGCTGGGCCTGCCGACTCAGCCTCCCCTGGTCCCGGATGGCAGCACTGTTTCCCTGGATGGCAGCAGTGTTTGCCTGGACGGCTGCAGTGAGGTCCCTTATGTCACCCTGCACCTCCCCCAGGCTGGTCACCACTGCAGCGCAGTTACAGCTCACATCCTGCACTGCTGAAGAAATCTGGGCCACGGAGCACAGGCTGTCAGCCACTCTGTCCAGGTGCCCAGCAATCTCCCCCATTTGCTGGGTCTGCCTGGCGTGATCCCTTGCCACCTGGTCCTGGACCAGATCAGACACCCCCCTGGTCTTATGGGTGGCCTTCCTGGGGTCAGTAGATGTTTGTCCCCGGGGGGATGGAGTCGCCCTTGAGGGGCTTCCTATAATGGGGGAGGGGATCTGAGAGGGTCCTGCAGAAGAGGAGGATTCCTCTAACAATAAAATAAAGTCCTGCTCTGCCCCAACAGGCTCCTCCTCAACGACCTCTGCATGTGTGGTGTGGGCACTCTCCTCCTCCACCTCGGTGTCTTCACCACCCAGGGGCACAGGCACTGGGTGCCGATAGGGGGGACTGGCCGCCGACAGATGATGGCCCAGCTCCGTCATCTGTGGATGACACAAAGCAGACACATGTTGGTGGTCCCACACACTTGGCACATGCAAAACACCAAATAGGGGATAAAAAACACTTACCTGTCCTGGAGCCTTCCTCCACAGAATCATAGCCTGGTACCCCCTCCAATTGCTCCCTCTCCAGGCAGCGGGCGACCACCTCCTCCTCTGTGGTCAGGCTGACCGGACATGGGGGTCTACCACCTGTGCCCCTCTCATGCCTCCTGATGGTGGCCACCTTGCCACGGACCTTGCGCCGCAGATCATTGATTTTTTTTTTGGATATCCCCAGCAGTCCGGGTGGAGTACCCCAAGACATTAACCCGGCCAGCAATGGTGTCCAGGATGGCCTGCTTCCTCTCCCTGCTGGTCTTCCTACTTTTTTTCCCATGCAGGAAATCATTATAAGGCGGCGTACACACGATCGGATATATCCGATGAAAACGGTCCGCGGACCATTTCCATCAGATATGTCCGATCGGGAGTTTGATCCGATGGCGTGTACACACCATCGGATCAAATTCCCCGCCGCCGGACGGCGCGGTGACATAGTGGTGACGCGGCGGTGACGTTGACGCCGCCACGTCACCGCACCAGGAAGCAAAACACTTCCGCGCATGCGCCGAATCCATTCGGCAGCGGCGCGGCGGCGGTGGGGGCCGACATGTCTGCTGGTAAGTGTACTAACCAGCAGACATGTCGGGTGGACAGATTCCCACCGGATAGATTTCAAAGCATGCTTTGAAATCTGTCGGGTGGAGAAATCTGTCCGCTAGCCCATACACACGAGCGGAGATGTCTGCTGAAACGGTCCATCGGACCGTTTTCAGCGGACATATCCCCTCGTGTGTACGCGGCCTAACTCTCCATAGCGGAGATGACCACAGAGACCTCCTGGGCATTAAAATTGAGGTTCCTCCTCTTTTTGGGGGTAGCGGGAGCAGCCATAATCGAGCAAAAGTAAATTCCCTGGGGTGGGGGGAAACGGAAATACTTTTGCGCCGGAATGCCGCTTCCGCTGGCGCTTTTATACGCGCAACGGAACACATTGCGCTGGCGTTTCCCGTGAAGTGGTGCCGACGGAAGTTGTGAGCATGCGCACAGGGGGCCGAGTGAAGCCTCACTTACTGCGCATGCTCCGTGGATGATGCGCTGAACGTAAGCCTCTGTGCTGGGCTCCGCCCATCATTTACATATGATCACACCCACTTCCACTTGCGTCGGGTTACGCCAGCGCATTATCGTTACTCTGGCGCAAGTTTACGCGCAACTGCTATGTGAATAACAGTACTTGCGCCGAAAGTGTCGGCGGAGTAACGTAAATGAGAAACGTTACTCCAAAGTAAAGAAGCGCCCATCTACCTGAATCTGGCCCTATATTGCTGAGACAAATCCGAGTTTACTTTTGCAGTCAAATTTGGGGAACAAAAATATATAATTGCCATGTTAACACAGTATACCTAAAAAATTAAATAAAAATTATATATATATATATATACATACATATACATACATATACACGTGTAGCGATACCCCCTTTAAGGGCCGCTGATTGATTTGGGATCGGCATATTAAGTTACCTCTAAGGCCCCATACACACGATCGGATATATCCGATGAAAACGGTCCGCGGACCATTTCCATCGGATATGTCCGATCAGGAGTTTGATCCGATGGCGTGTACACACCATCGGATCAAATTCCCCGCCGCCGGACGGCGCGGTGACGTGGCGATGACGCGGCGGTGACGTTGACGCCGCTGCGTCACCGCTACGTCACCGCACCAGGAAGTAAAACACTTCCGCGCATGCGCCGAATCCATTCGGCAGCGGCGCGGCGGCGGTGGGAGCCGACATGTCTGCTGGTAAGTGTACTAACCAGCAGACATGTCGGGCGGACAGATTCCCACCGGATAGATTTCAAAGCTTGCTTTGAAATCTGTCGGGTGGACAAATCTGTCCGCTAGCCCATACACACGAGCGGAGATGTCTGCTGAAACGGTCCATCGGACCGTTTTCAGCGGACATATCCCCTCGTGTGTACGCGGCCTAAGTGTTGTCCAGGGGTGAAGTTAGTGAGCAGAGCAGTAAGCGAATGTCCAATCAGTAGTTAAGATTTTCCAAAATGCTTTTTTTCTTTGGTCCATCACGACCCACATCAACAGGAGGTAGATAGGACAGGTTGATGAAATAAAGAAGATAACCTTGCAGTATCAGGCTTGGATGAACAGGAAAGCAATCCTGCTTTCAGTAACTGTATATTGCGTCGCCACTCTAGCCAGAGTAGGTGAAGTGCCTCAGGACAGACTTCTGCCACAAGCCTGGAAGCCGGAATGCCACTTAAGGTTGCTGGGAGGAACAAGTCTCTCTCACTGACTTAGCTCTAGTAGAATTTAGCGTTCTAGATGAAGACTTCTGCCACAGGCCCGATGTTGGACTGTAGAGCGAATCCTCCCAGAAAGTTCTCTTTTCAGTAGGGGTCACCAGTTGACAGTCTATGGTTATCTGTCAGTTCCTGGTAACCAGATCCCCGATGGTTCGTTCAAGCCCTTTATGATCACCTGCCTCCTGGTTCTCCTCAAGCCAATCCCCCACTGAACAGCATACAGCTTAGGATCTCTTCAATAGGAGTGGGTCCCCAGCAAGTCGCTAGGGCCCCTTTCAGCATCAGCAGGGAACTCCGCATAGCATGGGACCCCGGCCTGGTAGGCCATGTCGCCAGGGTCCATTGGATGCGCACACCCTAAAGGTGGGTGCCGCACCTGGAACCAGGAACCCGCGAAGAACCCCTAAAAATGACGTCTGCCACAGATATACCCCTCCCCAGCATGCCCTGCGAGGGAAAACTCCTCCAATTGGCTGCTGGGGAAAAGTGGCTCTGCCAGAACCCCTCTGACGCCATCTGTCACCCGGGAGTGGGATCGCACCCCTGGAGCGCAGACTGACCCACAGGACAGTTCCGGAATGACAGCAGCCCAAATTTAGCAAAATTAAGAGTGGAAGCAACATAACTCTCCCACTCCCCCACTAACTTTAGCGTAGTGCCCATACTGAAATTAAGGGGGCACTACACACACTACACCCCTCACATTTTTGTAACTATTTTATTATATCTTTACATGTGACAACACTGAAGAAATCACACTTTGCTACAATGTAAAGTAGTGAGTGTACAGCTTGTGAAACAGTGTAAATTTGCTGTCGCCCCAAAAGTGTCAATATTTTGTGTGCCCACCATTATTTTCCAGCACTGCCTTAACCCTCTTGGGCATGGAGTTCACCAGAGCTTCACAGGTTGCCACCCGAGTCCTCTTCTACTCCTCCATGCCAAATTACTAGCTCACTAAAACTACCCAAAAGCACCTTTCTCTCTCTCCCATCTCCTCCATCTCTCTCAACCCCCATCACCCCCCTTCTCTCATCCCTTATCTCTCTCACCCTTCCTCTTTCTCTTACCCCTCACTCTCCTACTCCCTCATCTACATCTCTCTCTCACCCCCTCTATATTTTATTTAATTTGTTTAAATATTTAATTTGTTTCAATTGTTTGTATTTAAATTGTAATTATTTCCATAAAAATGACAACCAAAATCCTTAGCACCAGGCCCATGATGCTCTCAATCCAGTCCTGAGCATGGCAGAGTTGAGGGAGCAGAGGACTTGGTAAGTAAAAGTGATTTTACTGTCCCTTGGACTAAATGAGCAGTTAACCCTTGCTATGCAGGTGCAGTTCAACTGAAAACAATACTAGTTAGACAAAAGTGTGTAAGCAGGGATAAATACTACGCTTTGGTTTGATGGCAGTGTGGTATGCAATGCACAAACCAACCAGCCAGATTTTACATTTCATCAGCTTAAAGTGGTTGTAAAGGCTCTAAATGTTTTTTTTCTTTGTCTGAATTTCTCACTTCCTGTTTCTCCTCAGTAAACTTGCCACCGACATCCGAGCGGTGGTTAGTCAGCCAGAACAGCTTACTGAGGAGGAACAGGAAGTAAAATTAAGATAAAGAAAACAAAGTAAAAAAAACATTTAGAAGGGAAATCGAAGGAAAAGGTAAGTGAACCAACAATTCAATAGCTTAACCACTTAAGGACCGCCTCCTGCACATTTACATCGGCAGAATGGCACGGCTAGGCACAGGCACGTACCTGTACGTCCCCTTTAAGTGCTCAGCCATGGGGAGCATGCCTGCAACCCGGTCCGAAGCTCTGTGACCGCGGCCACAGGACCCGATCACCACCGGTGTCCCGCGATTGGTCACAGGAGCTGAAGAACGGGGAGAGGTGTGTGTAAACACACCTTTCCCGTTCTTCACAGTGGCAGATAATCTGTTCCCTGATATAGGCGATTAATGATGTCACACGTCCAGTCCCGCCCCCTACAGTTAGAAACACATAGGAGGTCATATATAACCCCTACAGCGCCCCCTAGTGGTTAGCTCCTAAACTGCAATTGTAATTTTTACAGTAAACAATGCATTTTTATAGCATTTTTTGCTGTAAAAAAGACAATGATCCCAAAAATTTGTCAAAATTGTCCGATGTGTCTGCCATAATGTCGCAGTCACGAAAAAAATTGCTGATCACCGCCATTAGTAGTAAAAAAAAAAAATATTAATAAAAATGCCATAAAACTATCCCCTATTTTGTAAACGCTATACATTTTGCGCAAATCAATCGATAAACACTTATTGCGATTTTTTTTTACCAGAAATATGTAGAAGAATATGCATCGGCCTAAACTGGAAAAAATATATATTTTATAAAAATATATATATATATTTTTTTTTTATTATATCAAAAAGTAAAAAATATAGATCTTTTTTCAAAATTGTCGCTCTATTTTTCTTTATAGCGCAAAAAATAAAAATCGCAGAGGTGATCAAATACCACCAAAAGAAATCTCTATTTGTCAGAAAAAAAAGGACGCCAATTTTGTTTGGGCGCCACATCGCACAACTGCGCAATTGTCAGTTAAAGCGACACAGTGCCGAATCGCAAAAACTGGCCCTTTACCTGCATAATGGTCCGGGTCTAAAGTGGTTAAAGGAACCTATTTAGAAAATAAAAAACAAACCTTTACAACCCCTTTAACCACTTGTCACCCGCCCACCGTCATATGACGGCGGGCGGGTAACTCCATTGTCCTGACTGCACGTCATATGACGTGCAGTCATAGAAGTTGCTAGGGGCGCGCACGCGCGCGCACCTGTCGCATCACTGGGACCCCCGTGCGTGTGCCCGCGATTGCCGTGTAACTGAGCTGGGACGTGGAGCTCTGTATGTAAACACAGAGCTGCACGTCCCTGTCATGGAGAGAGGCGACCGATTGTGTCCCTTGTACATAGGGACACAATCGATCACCTCCCCAGTCACCCCCCCTCCCCCCACAGTTAGAACACAAACTAGGAAACATTTAACCCCTTCCCCGCCCCCTAGTGGTTAACCCCTTCCCTGCCAGTTACATTTATACAGTTATCAATGCATATTTATAGCATTGTTCACTGTATAAATGTAAATGGTCCCAAAAATGTGTCAAAAGTGTCCGATGTGTCTGCTATAATGCCCCAGTCCCGGAAAAAAATCGCAGATCGCCGCCATTCCTAGTAAAAAAATAAATTAAAAAAAATCATAATTATGTCCCGTATTTTGTGGGCAATATAACTTTTGCGCAAACCAGTCACTATACGGTTATTGCGATTTTATTTTTTACATTTTTTTACCAAAAATATGTAGAAGAATATGTATCGGCCTAAACTGAGATAAAAAATGTTTTTTTTTTTTTAAATGGGATATTTATTATAGCAAAACATTTTGTGTCTTTTTTCAAAATTGTCGCTCTTTTTTTGCTTATAGCGCAAAAAATTAAAACCGCACGGGCGATTAAATACAACCAAAAGAAAGCTTTATTTGTGGGGAAAAAAGGACGCCAATTTTGTTTGGGAGCCACGTCGCACGACCGCGCAATTGTCAGTTAAAGCGACGCAGTGCCGGAAGCTAAAATTTTGTCTGGGCAGGAAGGGGGTGTAGGTGAACAGTAGGCAAGTGGTTAATGTGATTAAATAAATGGAAGAAGGTTCTGCATTTTTGTGGACTCAAATATTCATGATATAGAAAAGATGGCAATAAAGGCATGAAGATCAAAATGCTGATATATACAAGGTGGAAGTGATAAATAAAAATGAAAAAGGAAGGATAGTTGGTGGGAGGAAGAAGTTATATTGAGCTGGTCCTTTTTGGACAATTCCACTTGGTTGTCATTGTCAACTCTTTTCAAGTTTCTATGCTTGCGTTGCTGTTGCTACTGCACATTATTTAGAACCCTTTCATACAGTGCCCAGCTTTATGTTGACTGGTATTAATACAATGACTGTGAAAACACATATTGCCACTGTATAAGGCCACATGGCAGTGTTGCATTCGTAGGACAACCTGTCAAAAGGGATGATAGTCTTTTGATGAGGGAAACCTGCACAATATTCAACAGTACTCCCAGCAGCAGGCCTAGTTTCTCCTAGCCATCTCATGTGCAATTCTAATTGTTTCATTAAAGGAGGATTTAAAAGATCAAGCTAGGTCTTGGAATGCAAACCGAGGGAGTAGCAGTATTACCTGCATAGCACTGAGATGAAGCAGATGCTAATTGAGTCTTATCAGTAACTGGTACGTGATGGAACTATGTTTAATATGAAATTCTCTTGCTTTACATCCAACACATGGCCATAAACAGTGAAGAAAAAAGTTCATAAAGTGATGGATAAGGTATGGTTTGTGGCTTGTTCAAAATTCATTTTAGGTTTGTCAGTATTTGTAATACTTAAAGTATACAATTTACTTAAACAGTCTCTCAGTCACTTGCACAGATCTGTTTTCTAGCTCCTCTCCCATAACGTCATCCATTGAAGTATATACTGCATATATTTCTTATTTTAACTGCATACATCATTACTATGTAATAACTCTTCAGCTTCGGCACGCTAAAAACCTCCACCTTCAGCTTATCCTCCCAGATGCTTTTAAGTCTGCAACGTATGCTGAACTTGATGGTAATATTTCTCATGGGTGGTGGTAATGTAAAAAAGTACCTGGGAGCAATCTGTAAATGGAAAGGATAGCTTGCATGGAGGTCAGCTTTGTGATGCTAGGTGATGACATTGTGAACATTTAACAGCCAGATCCTGTTGTAGTCTATCAGAAGCAACCTCACTAAATCCCATGTATTCCCAAACCGCAGGTAAAATGTGCTGCTCTTTAGCAGATACATGAGTTGTGGTGCTATTAATTCTTAATTGCATACCCTGTTTTGCCACACATGAAATTCAATGGTGCAATAATAAAAAAAAGGGCCTGTGACTTTTTTACCTGCATTTCTGCAGGTAGGACAGCCCATTAAAATGAAAAGGGCTGCCCTACACATAGAATGCAGGTCGCACAAGTGTGAACCTAGCCCAGGGGGGAAACGATAATACATTAATTGGGAACGCCTTCCTACATATGTAAAAACAAAAACACAACAAAAATGTTTAGTCATTTATTTAACCAAAATATCAATAGATGTAATGGTGCGCTGTGGAAAAAGTACACCCTTGATCATAGAAGTAGATATGGCCACTTTTGCAGAAATTCGTTCTTGTTGGCATTTTAAATAACTGTCCACAGTCTCTGACATTGACTGTGAACTTTTTGACATCTGCTCCACACAAAATATCCTTATGTAGCACCCTGGACCTAAACAGGGCTGCTAATAAATCTAGTTGTGCTAGGTGGTAATTAGCCTGGCTAATTGGTAGTTTTAATCCACTGATTTCTGTCCTGAGTTTATTTTGTAGTCTCTCTCTTCTGTCAATAGGTGGCACTGTTTACTGTGAATTCAGGTGATGGGTAAATAAGTTGTTTAAGCCAATCAGCAGGAGTTTCTTTGGCCGCTGTGCATGCTGGGATAGGCAATTTATTCGGCGGGAGTCGGGCGATCGGGGTTCTTCCCGCCCGGCCTGGTGGGTTTGTGTCGAGTAACTCCTGGTTGCTAGGCTTGAAGCCTGAGGCCTATCTAGGAGTCATGCTGCCTTCTAGGTCTACGTAAGGCCTATCCAGTAGTTCAGGGATTTGTACAGGAGGAGCAGCAAAGGTTAAACCCAAAGCCTGGGGAGGAACCGACCCGAGGGAAGCCTGATCATTGCTGGAGGTAAAGGAAAAGCAGTTGCCACAAAGGGATGACCACTCCTGTTACCAGAGGCAAGTTTGGAAGAGATGAAGTTGTGAATGAGTACCAGAGCAGATTGAATCACTAGCCGGGGATGGTGAAGTAAGTGGAATAGCTTCCATGGAGACTCATCCAGGTATTCAGCGGATAGCTGTGAGTAAAGCTTGAAGGAGTGTGGTGGGTAGCTGTAAGTAAAGCTTGAAGATATGTACAGTGGTTAGCTGTGGGTGAAGTTTGTGGGACCCAGCAGGTAGCTGAGATTCCAAGAAGTCTAATGAGAGATGGCTAGCTGAGCTTAAGGATCTACAGTGGGATACTGTGAGTTAAACTGGAAGACCTACAGTAGGATACTGTGAAATACGTTTTTGCTGTAGGAGACAGTTGTTGCTACAATTTACAGATTGCTGCATTCAGCTTAATGGCCCTTTGCTGTCTGTCTAGTTGAATTTTGTTTACTGAGTTTGCCTAATTGCTATTGCATTTGCAGTGGTGTCCTGAGCCCTCACCCTCTCCCCCCACAGTTCCTGTTAAGAGAAATAAAACTCTTTGTTGATTTTTACAAAAAAGTGACTGGTGCCCAATCTTTCCCCCCTGCACCACACCCACTATGCCTAGTAACCTGCACCCCAAGGATAAATGTCAGTTCTCATTGGCTCTGGGGGGTCACCATCGGGCCCTTTGAAGTCAAGGAGACTGCTATACTTAGGTGGTCAAAAACTTAGTTGATGCCAGACAGATATAATTTTTGCAAGGGTGTACTTCCTTTATTTGTTTAATTTCATATAAAGATTTAAAATTCCATGACACTAAAAACAGAGTGAATTTTTTATTATTATGATATTATGTATCCCACTGTAGATCCTTAAGCTCTTTATATTAGTTTTTCATTTTTTACAGCCTTTAGGCCCTTTTCACACTTAAGTTTATTTATACCTGCCTACCTCCAGATCTAATTAGACCCACTAAAAAAAAACGGGGGAGGACTCTGTATTCTTACGTTTAGGCGAAGCGGATTGCAGATAGCCGGGTGTAAATGGAAAGCGTAGTCTTCCATAGAGCAGAACGGGTTTTGCTTGTGTCCCCTCTACAGATGCTGAGCAAATACAAATGTGCCATCTGCCCGTTGTGCTCCGATCAGCAGGAGACAGGCTCACAGATCCCTTGCTAATCGAAACTGAGTCTGCCCCATGTAAAAGAGGCCTTATAGCATAATTTTACTTTTTATGCACCAACATATTAAAAAATAAACATCAACAACAAAAAACAAAACAAAAACAAACCTAATGTACTGTACATGCATATCTCATATAATACAGTTGTATGATCTACTGCCCTCTACTGTTAATTGTTAACATCACAGTTATGTGTATAATTATATACATAATTTCCTGCCCTTGATGACTGGGCTGAGAGACCCTGAAGGAGGAAGGTGGGAGAGACAGAAGGTCCTGTCCATGCACCTAAACCCAAAGCTAGAGGGGACTGTAAGTATTCCTATGATCTAATAGTTTAACTGCAGTTACTGGGCCAGATTCTCAGCGGCGCTACGACGGAGTATCTCAGATACCCCGTCATAGCGCCGTTTTTTTTGGCTCGTATCTATGCGAGTGATTCTTAGCATCACTTTGGCATAGATACGCCTGAACATCCGACAAGTGTAATACCATTACACTTACGGATCGTAGTTGTAATGACAACTCCGGCCACTAGGTGGCCTTTACGTTGTTTTCTCATTTGCCTATGCAAATGAGGCTACTACCCCGATTCCCGATCGCTTTTACGCCGCCCCGTCGTCGCGTATGTCGTTTTCGTTCGCGTAAGGTTACCCCTGCTTCTATGAGGAGTAACCTTACGAAGTACCGTCGGATGCCATCAGGTGCCGTCGGATGCCATGTTAAGTATGGCGTCGGGTCAGCGTCGGCTTTTTCCGTCGCTTACGTCGTTTTACTAACTCCTTCGCGAATAGGGCATTGCGTAGTGACGATCACGTCATTTTGACATCGGTTTCAACGGCGCTTTCCGACGTGAGCTGGAGCATGCGCACTGGGCTTTTTCCCCGGCCGGCGCATGCGCAGTTCGTTCGACGCGGGGGCGCGCTTCATTTAAATAGAAGCCGCCCCCTTTGAATTACGCGGGCTTACGCTGGGCCATTTTCGCTACGCCAACGCAAACTACGGAGCAAATGCTTAGAGAATACGGCACTTGCTCTAGTACGATGCGGCGGCGTAGTGTAAATGGCTTACGCTACGTGGCCGGATTTCTTAGAGAATGTGTGTAAATCTAAATTCTTGTGACAGGGTATTTCAAATAGCTAGGTCTGTATGTGTAGGGGTCCCCTTCCATTATATAGGTAGGTGAACCTACTAATTGCAAAAACATTTTTTATATACCGCACCTGTTATTCTAGTTAACTGTGTCCCTTCTGGTCTGGGATTCTATAGTTAGTTTTAGTTTAGGACTCGATAACCAGCATAGGCTAGAGCCAGGTTATTGCTTTCACTGACCATGTTGGTGTCATAGGCTTAGCAGGCTGGTCGCATGTCATATTGAAAACTGTTAGACCCGGTTCACACTGGGGCAACGCGACAGGCGGCTCAGCCGCCTGACGAGTCGCCTCCCATTGAATGCAATGGGAGCATTCTAATAGGAGCGACGCAAGTCCCTCAGACTTAGAAAATGCTCCCTGTACCACTTTGGGGGCGACTCGGGGCGACCTCCATTGACTTCTATACAGAAGTCGTTTTGCAGGTCGCCTCTGAAGTCGTCCTCAGGACGACTTGCAGAGCCGCCCCCAAAGTCGGATCGCTGTAGTGTGAACCGACTCTTAGGGAGGGACTTAAGCACAGACTAGATAGGAGGACTCTGAGTCCCAGTGCCACACCACAGTTCCTGCTAGAAAGGACTGCACTCCAGGCGGGTTGTATAAGAGTTGCAGGATCCCCCCAACCACTGATCTTGTCTTCAGGTCTCTGACTCAGGCCCTGTACACACGAGCAAATGAATCTGTTCAAATCGGTCGGACAGACTGATTTGAACAGATTTGTCTGCTGGCTGTTTTGGTTTGATTGCTGTACACACGATCAAACCAAAATCCCCGCCAGCAGACAGCGCGGTGACGTGGCGATGACGTTGACGCCGCCACGTCACCGCACCAGGAAGTAAATCACTTCCACGCTCGACGCATGTGCGGCCAGATATGTCTGCTGGTTAGCGTACTAACCAGCAGACATATCGGTCCGACGGGTTCCCAGCAGACAGATTTTAAACATGCTTTAAAATCTGTCTGCTGGCCAAATCCATCGGCTCGCCCGTACACACGATCGAATCTGTCTGCTGAGACGGTATGTCAGACCGTTTTCAGCAGATAGATTCGATCGTGTGTATGCGGCCTCAAAAACAGTCATCATATCATCCTCAGGGTCCCCTGCAACTCGACTTTGCTACAACATTCATCTGGAGGTATCTCTATTAATAACTATTGTGACATTATGAAAGGCGAGGTGATTGATGGATGTTATGTTTCACCTCGCACACGTTAATTTTCTGAGAACTAAGGTGTAATCCGGTCCGGGTTTTACCAGACACCTTGGCATGGTTGGTTCTGGACCAGATTTTTTGGTCCACTTGTGTCCACCAAATAAAGCAGGACTGAAGCAAAGAATTGCTCTTGGCCGGGGACTCAGGAAGCCAAAAACCTGAGAGAGCTGCTTATGTGAAGTTTGCTTTGTAAGAGAAAAGGTTTACATTATCTGTGTTTTGTGGGTGACTGGGAGAAGCCCTTCACATGTTAAGTTAGGAATCTGCAATGTTCAGTTAGTGCCTGGATGGTGAGGATTTATTTTCTGTTTTTGTTTGTGTTCAAAGTAAAAAAAAGTGTTAA
This sequence comes from Rana kukunoris, assembly GCA_029574335.1. Classification (NCBI taxonomy): domain Eukaryota; kingdom Metazoa; phylum Chordata; class Amphibia; order Anura; family Ranidae; genus Rana; species Rana kukunoris. The sequence goes on from CM056051.1 coordinate 122,057,190, forward strand.
AATTCTAATTCGGCCAACAATCAGTTGTATACTTACTAAATACAGCCCTAATTAAAAAAAAAAAAATTCCATCTCAAGATATTTTCATATTTAGAAGTAAATTCTATACACCATCCACATTAATTTCTAAAAAATGAAAGTACAAACTGAATTTTTCCCAGGCTGGGTAGTAATACAGGCATAATTTGCATATCTGCTATCACTGTTGTGAGATAATTGACCATGCCCTGACCTGCATAGGTCACGCTCGTCACCTTTTTTAGCCACCCTCACAATTCTTCTTTGAAACATTTCCAACTCATTAGGTAGTGTTCTTTTGCTTGAAAAAAAAAAAATCTCTGGAGTGCTAAAAAAAAATAAAGTATGTGTGGGGTAGGATGGCTGATTATCTAAAGAAAAGTGCTTGAACAGTATAATTAAGATGCCATAAGACTGCACAATTTATTAGAATTAGGTCACACCTAATATATTATCAGTCACAATATCACAATAAAGAAAGACGCATAAAACATTTTCTGTTTGATATTACAGTGCCTTTAAAAAGTATTCATATTACAACCAAAAATTTGTATTTTATTGGAATTTTATGTAATAGACCAAGACGAAAGGGTAGATTATTGTGAAGTGGAAGGAAAATGATAAATGTTTTCATTTTTTTTTTACAAATAAATATCTTAAAAGTGTGGCGTGCATTTGTATTCAGGCCACTTTACTCTGATACCCCTAACTAAAATTTAGTGGAACCAATTGCCTTTAGAATACACCTAATTAGTAAATAAAGTCCACCTGTGTGTAATTTATTTTCAGTATAAATACGGCTGTTCTGTGAAGCCCTCAGAGGTCTGTTAGAGAACCTTAGTGAACAAACAGCATCATGAAGGCCAAGAAACACATCAGACATGTCGGGTATAAAGTTGTGGAGAAGTTAAAAGGACGTTTAGGTTATAAAAACAAACCCAAGCTTTGAACATCTCACAGAGCGCTGTTTAATCCATCATTCAAAAATGGAAAGAGCATGGCACAACTGCAAACCTATAAAAAAATATCCCAAGCTTTGAACATCTCACGGAGCACTGTTCAATCCATCATCTAAAGATGAAAAGAGTATGGCACAACTGCAAACCTACCAAGACATGGCCGTCCACCTAAACTGACAGGCCGGGCAAGGAGAGCATTAATCAGAGAAGCAGCCAAAAAGCCCATGGTAACTCTGTAGGAGCTGCAGAGATCCACAGCTCAGGTGGGAGAATCTGTCCACAGGACAACTATTAGTCATGTACTCAACAAATCTGGCCTTTATGGAAGAGTGTCAAGAGGAAAGCTATTGTTGAAAGAAAGCCATAACAGGTTTGCAGTTAGCGAGAAGTTATGTGGGGACACAGCAAACATGTGGAAGAAAGCGTTCTGGTCTGATGAGCACAATATTGAACTTTTTGGCCTAAAATCAAAACGCTATGTGTGGCGGAAAACTAACACTGCACATCACCCTGAACACACCATGCCCACCGTGAAACTTGGTGGTGGAAGCATATGTTGAGGGGATGCTTTTCTTCTGCAGGGACAGGGATGCACAGGGCAATCTTAGAAGAAAACCTCTTAGGCCGTGTACAGACGAGGAGACATGTCCGCTCAAACATGTCTGACGGACCGTTTCCAGCGGACATGTCTCCTCGGATTTTGGTCCGATGGCGTGTACACCATCGGACGAAAAACCCCTCAGACTGAGGATGCGGTGACATGGCGGTGACGTTGACGCCGCCACACCACCACTCCAGGAAGTAAAATACTTCCACGCATGCGTCGAATCCATTCGATGCATGCAGGAGATTTCTGTCCGCTGGTTAGGCGTACTAACTAGCAGACATGTCCGAAGGACAGGTTTCCAGCGGACAAATTTCAAAGCATGAAATTTGAAATTTGTCCCCTGGCAAAACCTGTCCGCTAGCTCGTACACACGATCGGATATGTCCGCTGAAACTGGTCGGCGGACCAGTTTCAGCGGACATATCCAATCGTGTGTACGAGGCCTTAGAGTCTGCAAAAGACTTGAGACTGGGGTGAAGGTTGACCTTCCAGCAGGACAACGACCCTAAACATACAGCCAAAACTACAATGGAATGGTTTAGATCAAAGCATATTCATGTGTTAGAATGGCCCAGTCAAAGTCCAGACCTCAATCCAATTGAGAATCTGTGACGTGATAATTGCTGTTCACAGATGCTCTCTATCCAGTCTGACAGAGCTTAAGCTATTTTGCAAAGAAGAATGGGCAAATAATTCACTCCCAAGAATGTGCAAAGCTTGTAGAGACATCCCCATAAAGACTTGCAACTGTAATAGCAGCGAAAGTTGGTTCTACAAAGTATTGACTCGGGGGGCTGAATACAAATGCACTCCACACTTTTCACATATTTATTTGTTAAAAAAAAATGAAAACCATTTACCACTTCACCCAATTATGTGCCACTTTGTGTTGGTCTATCACATACAATTCCAATAAAATACTTTATGTTTTTGGTTGTAACATGACAAAATGTGGACAATTTCAAGGGTGATGAATACTTTTTCAAGGCACTGTAAGTACCATATATTGCCTCTTTTTATCTTATAATAAAACTGTCCAAGGGCAATTTCCATAGCTGATTAAAACATACAACTGTTGTATTGGCCATATTTCCAAATTTAGATATGTTTGCAGTCAATAATGATCTTTTGTTTATCCCTCAGAAAAAAAACACTACTTTCACATCCTCATAATTAAACAGATTTATGGTGAATATTAGGTTCATTGATGTATGATAGTTGTATTTATGGTTATCTGGTTTCTAGGTATGTTTGGTGATTATGGTTTCAACAGCTAAGAGACTAGTAAAGCAATTATCAGATTATATGCCCATTAAAGTAATGTAGATGTTTGCAGCATACTGTTGTCTGTTTTAAAAGTATCCTAACTTTTTCTGAAAGATGTCTGAAAAAGAAGAGTATTTCACAAATGAATGGAATGTAACCTTTTGATCTGGCTCCTGGTACAAGCTATAGTTTGTATTGAAATTACACTATGCTTGGTATTCCATTGCTTCTGATAAGAAGAGTTACGATAAAGTTTGCCAGAATCTCTTGCAAAACAAAAAAAGAAAAAAAAATTCAAGTGTTTTAAACTATTATTGTTATAACAGTTATGTTAAACCTTTTGTTAAAACGTTCAACTATGTATCTAAAAGTAAATACAGTATAAGCACTCCAAAATGTACCTCTTTTTTTTTCTATTTAATTTGTCAAAAGATTAAATCTGCAAACATTAATGTCTCCACCTGAAACCACCTTCCTTGACCCATTTAACCACGACTGGCTTGCAGGAAGCCAGCTGTGGTGAAACGCATCAAGAAAAGTGGTTTGGGTGAAGCCATTAAAGTGAAAATGGAAACAAATCTAAACTAGAAAATGTTGACTTTTGGCGGCACACGAGTGATAAATATAAAAATCTATAGATATTTATTATAGAAATCTGTATATAAAAAAGTTTCTAGACTTACAATACAATATTACATCAACATAGGAACCCAGCAGGTATTCTAGTAACACTTCCAAAACCTTATAATAATGCAAGTACGCTCAAACCATGAGAATACATAAACATCAAACAATAAAAGTATATATAAGGTGTGTATCCTTGAACAGGGTGTTAGTTCTTGCTTTGATCAACATGTTTCGCGTGAAAACGCTTCATCAGAAGCATAGAAGTCTAATAAAAGACATACATAAACATAAACAAAAACATCATCAAAGATGTCAATTAATCACACAATTTTATACATAAAACAATTACATGGAACATGAAAATTACATTAAAAACGTCAACATTGCTGTCCGTGTGTATATATAATGTCCACCTCTCTTAATTATATATACACGGACAGCAATGTTGACGTTTTTAATGTAATTTTCATGTTCCGTGTAATTGTTTTATGTATAAAGTTGTGTGATTAATTGACATCTTTGATGATGTTTTTGTTTATGTATGTCTTTTATTAGACTTAAATGCTCCTGATGAAATATGTTGAACAAAGCAAGAACTGACACTCTGCATATCGGCCCCATGTTCAAGGATACACACCTTATATATACTTTTATTGTTTGATGTTTATGTATTCTCATGGTTTGAGCGTACTTGCATAATTATAAGGTTTTGGAAGTGTTACTGGTTCCTATGTTGATGTAATTTTGTATTATAAGTCTAGAAACATTTTTATATACAGATTTCTATAATAAATATCTATAGATTTTTATATTTATCACTCGTGTGCCGCCAAAAGTAAATTTTTTCTAATTTAGATTCGTTTCCATTTTCATTATACTGGGATGTTGGCACACTTATATTGATGCATTCACAGTGTCACCCTGTGATGGTGCACATCTGAGCAAGTTCCTTCAAGAAGTTATTAAATAATGCAGTTTTCATCTTTTGCTGAATTAATTAGAAAGAAGTTTTAGAGTGTGGCTTACATTTACTTTTGACTGAAAGTGGTAGCCAGCCCCTTTGTCATCCATGTGGAATGAAATCGGCAAGTCTGTAGTGGAGCCATGGGTTTGGGTATGTTTCTGTATCAAATATTTATTGTTCCGGAACCACAGTGGCAATATATGAAAATATCTATCCTACCCAACTGTTGTCTTCTACGTCTTTGGGTCAGTAGTCCTCTGCTTCCTGGTCCGTTATACAGTTTGGTCTTTTGTGCTACCTCTTGGTCTAAACTTTGTTCTACTTGTCTGATGAAATTTTGAAGAGAGACATAGAAGATGTGAGTATAGTTTAATCAGATGTCTGTTTTAAGAACAGATTGCAACAGTGCCTGAGCAACTAGTGCTGTTCTGTCCATTTATTGAATCAATGTCACCCCATGTGGGGGTTGACTATTCATGACGGTGGAGGGCAGGGTTGAAGCTGTCCCTGCTGTGAGAAAACAGTGATTATCACTAAAGGCTATAGCGGCCCATAGCAATAATCATAAGAGAATCTAGCAGGCTGGTTGCACTCAAGTTGATCAATTGATCAACTTGGTATGTTCAGCCTGCCCATTAAAGGTTTGAATTTTATCCGGTTCCTGCTGAACCGACTGAGAATTGAACTGTGTATGGCCAGCCTAAGTCTAAATGATTGTACAAACAATTGCCAGCATCAACCTTGGACTGATTTTGCACATTTTTTCTCCCCAATGTTTATCGGTACATATACAATAGCATGCGAAATACCCCTTGCTCATTACTGTCTCTAGTTGCCACCGGAATAATAAAACTGGGGACTATCACTTAGATTTTGGTTTCAAGTAAAATTCAGATCTCACTAAAGGGGTCTTGTGAAAAAAACAAAACGTCATGCCTTACAGATGCCTACCTTTAGCATAGCAGGCATTGTTATTCCATGTTTTTATTTTATTTTATTTGGTGGTTGGTCCTGCTAATATAAAAAAAAGTCAGAAAATACTGAACACAGCATCTCCCACAGGGATGTAGTCCCATGGAAGGGGGCGAGCACACCAACTAACCCCCAGCTAGAACAGCTTGGAGGATGGTGGAAAGCTTACTGAGGAGAAACAGGAAGTGAGAAATTCAGACAAAGGAAAAAAACATTTAAAAGGGAAATCGAAGGAAAAGGTAAGTGAACAAACAATGCACTAGCTTAAAGAAACCTATTTAGAAAATAAAAAAACAACCCCTTTAAGGACACAAAACAGTCACAATTATATCAATGCAACATATATTTTTTTGGGGTTTTGGATAGAGTTGGGAAGAGTTACATTTTTTGGTCGAGTTTTCATTGCTGCCTGTGTTCCTGCTGGCAAGATTAACCGCTCTGTTTGCCCTGGTTACCGTTGTCGCTATAACAGAAGTTGGGAAATTCAAACATTTTAAGTTATCATCAGTAGGTAGTTGAGATAAAAAATTCTGTGACTTCTATCCAAAACTTTGAAGATCTTTCCCATATTTTCTTGCATGCCCAGGAAGGAAGTGAAGAGAAATTTCCCCAGTGGGACAGCAAAAAACAACTTGTAGAGATTTCACTTTTCTCTACTGTACTGTGACCTAAAACTGAAACCAGTTTTGGTTTTACACATATATTAAGGGCTAAGTCTGTGTTAAAATGAAATAGCCACAACAATGACCGCTCCTGCTATGGAAACACAGTTTGTTTGTCTAATCATGCATCACGGAGGTAAGCAGAATTAAAATGTCTCTTCAGCAATGCTCGTGACATGGTGAATACTTATCAAAACAGAATAGATCTGCTGTAAGCAAAAAGTAGACATTTCTGCAACAGATGTGTCATATCCTCTTCAGGTACTGAACTGAGATCACTCGTTTATTGTTTCAAACTCTGTGGGATCAAGAAAAACAAATTTAGGGAGTCTGGGTGAAGGTTTAATTCCATGAAGGTTTAATTAAATCTGTCATGGTTAAGTGAATTACATGCCATATTTTCACACAACTATGTACAATAACCAAATCAAATAGAAATTGTTTAATTGGGCAGTGGGGTTGATTTACTAAAGAAGCACAGAATGTTCATTTTTCAAAGTGAATGTTCAGTGAACTTAAAGGGGTTGTAAATGTTTGTTTTTTTATTTTCTAAATAGGTTCCTTTAGAGTCAGTTCACACTGGGGCGACCCGGTATCCGACTTCACACAGGGGAAACACGACTTTCAGCAAGACTTTGGGAGGCAACTTGAACACGACTTGAGTATAAATCACAACGCGACCCACAACACGACTTGAAGTCGCCTTCAGGAGGGGGAACTCGATGCCAAATTTTAAATAAAAAACCGGCATGGGTTCCCCCTCTAGCAGCTTACCAGGCCCTTTGGTCTGGTATGGATTTCAAGGGGAACCCCCCTACGCTAATAAAACGGCATGGGGTTCCCTACAAATCCATACCAGATCCTTATCGGAGCACGCAGCCCGGCCGGTCAGGAAAGGGGGTGGGGACGGACGAGCCCCCCCTCCTGAGCCGTACCAAACGGCATGCCCTCAACATGGGGGGTGCTTTGGGGCAGGGGGGCGCCCTGTGGCCCCCCCACCACAAAGCACCCTGGCCCAATGTTGATGGAGACAAGGGCCTCTTCCCGACAACCCTGGCCGTTGGTTGTTGGGGTCTGCAGGCTGGGGCCCCTAGATCCCGGCCCCTCACCCTATGTGAATGAGTATGGGGTACACCGTACCCCTACCCATTCACCTGGTGGTAGAAAAATGTCAATAAAAAAAATTACACAGGTTTTTAAAGTAGTTTATTAGGCAGCTCTGGGGGTCTTCTGACTTGTCTTCTTTCAGCTCTTTTACAAGCATGGGCCTGGTCTTCTCCCTTTTTTTCCCACTTTGGGGAGTCTTCTTCCGACTTCTCCGCTTTCTTCTCCCGCTCTCCGGTTCTTTTTCTCTTCTGACAGGCACCACCACTGTCTTCTTTCAGCTCTTTCACCAGCGTCTGCGTCGCCTTATTCTCCTCTTCGATGTTGACTCGACACTCCCTCTCGCTGTAATGCCGGGTGTGCGGTGCACACCGATTTATATAGGCCTTTTATGACATCACAGTCCCAGCATGCTCTGGGTGGTGACAACATAAGGGGACGGGGTGATTATGTCATCACCAATAGGAGCATGCTGGGACTGTGACGTCATAAGAGGCCTATATAAATCGTCGCACACCGCCCACCTCGAGTAGTTTTAAATTACTTTTTTCTTTTAGAAATGTAATTTTGTGCAGGGACTTTTCTAAGCATGGGAAACATGCGCTACTTTACAGGAATACTATAGACACCCCCAGGTATGAAATTTAAAGGAATATTTCACTTTTATTGTTTCACTTTAAGCATTATTAAAATCACTGCTACCAAAAAAAAATGATGTTTTTAAAACTTTTTTTTGCATTTATACATGTCCCCTGGGGCAGAACCCAGGTCCCCAAATGTTTTTTATGACAATAACTTGCAGGGCAGCTATCACAAATTTTGGGGCCCCTTACACAACTTTAGGTAGGGCCCCCTGGAGCAAAGAACCGGGGAGAGGGGGGGGGCTGATAAAAAAAAAAACTAGTGTAATCTCTTCTCTCCTGAAACGAGATAATAAGCTGGAGGGGGCAGCTGGGGACCATTGGGCCCCTTACAGGTGTAATGCCTGTACCCCCCTGATTGCGGCCCAGATAACTTGTATATTAACCTTTAAAATTGACACTTTTGATTTCTCCCATAGACTTTTAAAGGGTGCCATTTCGAATTTGCCGCAAACACCCCAAATGGTTCGCCCTTTGCCCTTCCACGGAATGAGCGAACAGCCAATGTTCGAGCCAAACTCATGTTTAATTTGAACAGCTAGCCCATCCCTAATCAGGAATATGAAATGTTGGGGTAACAATCACTTTAAGGCAAGAATGTGTTGTACTGTTACAAATATTATTTCTTCATGAAGCAGCTAGATAAGCATGTTTTTGCCTTTCTACATAAAATATCTAGTTATTAATGTGGAACAACAACCAGAGTATATAAGTGACAGCTGTGCTTTTAATCTATTCATCTTTGTATTTACTAAAACAGCTTCCTTACTGAGGATAGGTCACAAAACCAACCATCTGCTAGAAAGGCAAAGCTTTGCAAACAAATAGATGATCTTTTAAAATTTCTTAGGAAAGATTAGAGCTGAATATATATTTACAATTAGCAGTCAATTACATGGGCTTGCCTGTGTTATATTGTAGTTTACACAAAATCAATAAGGTCTAACTGGAAAAATATTTATAGGCAGATTTTATATTACGTTTGGTTTACGAATATATAAATATATTGTACATTGTGTTGATATACAACTATTGATATAGGGTTTCCGTTTGTATTTCTCTGAGTTTTTATAGCTAAATAGTACAAAGATTTATAATTTTTTGTAACAATTTATTTACTGCTATTTTATAGTTTTAAAGAATATTGCATCTTCCATTAACACTTTCCCTACCGAGTCATTGTAAAATGAAGTCGGTGGGAACCCTCTCTCCCTCCCTCCGGGTGGACGTCCTATGACGTCCTTGCCTTTCCAGGCAGCTAGAGGGCGCGTGCCGCCCGGCACCCTCGATTGCCCGCAACCATGGCAGGACCATGGATCTGTGTGTGTAAACACACAGATCCATGTCCTGTCAGCGGTGAGGAGAACGATGTGTGTTCCCAGTACAGAGGAACACACATCGGTCTCCTTCCCTTGTGAGTCCCCTCCCCCCTACAGTTAAAACACACATTAGGGAACATTTTAATCCCTTCGGCGCTCCCAAGTGTTAACCCCTTCCCTGCCAGTCACATTTACACAGTATTCAGTGCAGTTTTATAAAACTAATCGCTGTATAAATGTGAATGGTCCCAAAAATGTGTCAAAAGTGTCCGATATGTCCGCCGCAATGTCACGGTCACAATTACCGCCATCACTAGTAAAAAATGCATGAATCTATCCATTGGTCAAAGAGGGGGTGGCTGGAGAGAGGGAGCAGCACCGTGCGTCCTTATGGACACACCACCACTGGTAAATAAAATCCCTAAGTGAATTTTATTTAGTTCAATAAAACACTGTACATCATAATCGATTGATCTCTTTTTTTTCGAAAATATAGTTTCATCCTTTTTTGCACCTCAGTGCTGCTGATCTCACACAGCAGAATTGCAGCCACGTGTACTTGCTTAAGCCAGTGTGTGTGTGTGTAAGGGGTGAGGCTAAGGGGTTCGTAGACGCCCCTGAGCTATTGGCACTCGGAACTGCCTTCGCCCACATGCATCTGGTGCATGTGAGTGATGGACGTGACCGGCATTGGAGACGCAAGGCACGGTGTCGTCAGACGTCCGGCCCTGTGATGCCGGACGTGACATAGCAGTGACAGAGGCCCACATCGGCGGCCCACGACACAGTGTAGAGGAGGATCAGCAAGACAGGATGACCTGACTGTGCACCTCCCATGTATAGGGCACCGCCTGCGTCAAAAAGGCGCAGGATGGCCCCCCCTGCGCTGAGTGGGGAGGACGCACGGGTCCATGCCAGACAGGCCCTGCTGGCCATGCTAGGAACTTCTTGGAGGATGCTGAAGATGCGTCTGACAGGCCTGGATCATTCATGTTAGGTCTCTGTTGGAAATTGGATCTACTTCAAAATTGGGGGGGTTTTCCAATGGTAGGATTTATGTTCCTAGAATGCTTTGGAGTTCCTGAGGAACTTTTTCTCCTTTTTAATTAGTATGTCTTTATTGAATTGTTCAAGATGCTCGTTGAGTTCCTCATCATATTAACTATAAAGGACATGGGTTTTGAGGGCAGAGAGTTGTGTATATAGATAATCAAGTTCTCTATCTATTTCTCTGAGGCCGTGTACACACGACCGAGGTTCTCGCTGGAAACCAGCGAGAACCTCGCTGGAAGCTGCATTCCAGCGAGGACCTCGGCCGTGTGTACGCTCTCGGCGAGCTTCCCGTCGGGAAGCCCGTCGAGCAGAAATAGAGAGCACGCTCTCTATTTGCTCGACGGCCCGCCTGGAAGAATGGCTGGTTGCCATTCCCGACGGGCGGGTCGCCGATTTCGACGGCCGGCAGGGAACCTCGACGGGCGGAACGATGTGTTCTGCCCGTCGAGGTTCTCTGCCGTGTGTACACGGCCTAACAGTTTTCTTGTACTCTTCAATGAGAAGGGATATCATTCTATTTGAACATTTAGAGAGGTTGTCCTGCCAGTCCTTTTTAAAACTGGTTACAGAATTCTCCATTGTTGGGAAAATTTGGATCCTGAGACCAAATGGGTTAATTTGGTCAGACATGCACTCTTCACTTTGTGCCCTTTGAAAAAGTGACATTTCACGTAACTAGTCAGGGCGGACCGAGCGGCGCACTGGCATCACCCCCTGGACTGCTCCATGTTCCCACCAAGACGGGTTTACCTGCATGCAACCGGCCGGCGCTGCAGATTTAAGGCTGTCAATTTTATTGCAAATTGTGAGTTTTCAAACATATGCATTTGTAACCAATACATTTTTTTAAAACGATTTTACACTATCGAGGCATCTTTGTCTCTTTTTCCAATTATATATCAGACAGGAGGCTCATATCTTATGCATTATCTTTCTTTATTAATGCACACAGCAGAAAACCAACTTTTCAGTGAGTTCAAAATAGAAAAACGTCTTTAAAAACTGAAAACAAAGAAACTACAATACCCAGCAGCCCTCTGGCTGGACCTGCCAATCATGGAGCAGGTCAGCAGGTATATAAGGGGCTGTCTCCTTAGAATCCTCCTCTTTCTTTCTGCTCACAGCAGGACTCAAATAAGTACAACATTTTGTGTTTCTTTGCATTTACTATCTCTGGGCCAGATTCTCATATATTTGCGGCGGCGTAGCGTAAGCCATTTACACTACGCCGCCGCTGCGTACTAGAGCAAGTGCTTTATTCTCTAAGCACTTGCTCCGTAGTTTGCGTTGGCGTCTCGTAAATCGCCAAGCGTAAACCTGCGCAATTCAAATGGGGCGGCTTGTATTTAAATTAAGCGCGCCCCCGCGTCGCACGAACTGCGCATGCGCCGGCCGGGGAAAAAGCCCAGTGCGCATGCTCCAGCTCACGTCGGGAAGCGTCGTTGAAACCGACGTCAAAACGACGTGAGCGTCATTTACGCAAGTCCCTATTCGCGAACGAGTTAGTAAAACGACGTAAGCGACGGAAAAAGCCGACGCTGACCCGACGCCATACTTAACATGGCGTCCGACGGGACACGACGGCATCCGACGGGACCTCGTAAGGTTACTCCACATAGAAGCTGGGGTAACCTTACGAGTTCGTAAACGACGTACGCGACGACGGGGCGGCGTAAAAGCGATCGAGAATCGGCGTACTACTTCATTTGCATACGCAAATGAAAAAACAACGTAAAGGCCACCTAGTGGCCGGAGTTGTCATTACACCTACGATCCGAAAGTGTAATTGTATTACACTTGTCGGATGTAGAAGCGTATCTATGCAAAAGTGATGCTAAGCATCACTCGCATAGATACGAGACAAAAAAAAAGGCGATACGACGGGGTATCTGAGATACTCCGTCGTAACGCCTCTGAGAATCTGGCCCTCTGTATTTACAGCCTTATAATTTTCATTTCCTTTTCCTTTTCGTCTGTACCCTCTATTTCCTATGGGTGTACAGTATACTTTCTTTGGTGCTGGGCATTTTCCCTCCCCGCTAGTACCCTCACAGATTCCTGTCCATGAACTCCCCCCCTTTTTTCATTCAACTCCCGGTTGAATTCCGGTCAGCGCGCGTCCCTCGGACGCTCGGACCGGTTCCGATCGGATAGAAGGAGAGATTTCTCCTCACGTACTCTCGCGAGAGGCGGTGCCATTTTGAGATTTCTGCGCCTGCCTTCTCGTCTCGCGCCATTCTCCTGTCTCGGCGCTTCGTTCAGGGGGCGTGACGGACCATTCGATATCTCGTCCAATCACACGGAGGCCCGTAGTCTCGCAAGACTACTCCCTCTGCCTCCTAACCCGCGCTCCTCCTACACCGCTTCACCAGTATACTACCGAATGGTGTGAGGTACGGAGCGCTGGTCCCTACAGGTTTTTCTTCCTATACTGGGCAATTGTTTAGTCAGGGAATTTATTCCCAACGTTACCCTCCCTGTCACATTCCTATTATCAGTGGTGCTGCATACATACAGCTCCCCCTTACTATGGCTGAAGACAGGACCCTTTCCCCTAGTGCTCCTGAGGGACTACTAGAACCAGACACTCCAGTCTTCCTGAGTGCAGCCCAAATTCAAGAGCTGATTAGCAGATCAGTCCAGGCTGCCATGGCGTCGGTTGTACCAACCCCGCCTGTACCCCGGCCTACACCCCCTGTACCCAGACCATCTGACAATGGCATGCCGCCCAGAAAAAAGGGCAAAGCGTCACAAAAACGCCGCCACATTGATGTGGCTTACGACTCCCCGGCAGGGGAAGTAAAAATCATGCCCCAGACAGTACCCTCCCAGGACTGTCGACCCACTACCTTCCCAGACTCCGATCGACCCCTGAGCCTCGGGGAGATGCATGTGCAGAGGCAACGATCCGCTAGGCGGACTAAACCGGACTCTTTTGTGGACTCCTCTCCAGAGTCGTCCGAGGCGACTGACGCCTTTGAGTCTGAGGGTGAGGATGATGATTATGAAGGCAGTGGGCACATGGCGATCCAAGACGACGCCAACCCTGTACCCCAGGGTGAGATATTATTGGACTCTCGCGGAGAGCCCTTTTTTGATCCGGAAGCAATTAGCCACCCACGCTCCGGTGACTGGGCACCCCTGCCCGAGGTGGCCCAGTATATTGAATATTGGGCCCGAACATCGGTTGATAAAGCAAACCGTAATAAGCTGAGGGCAGAATGCCCCCGTCCCTGCATCACCAAAAAAGTGGACCCCATACTTCTGAGGTATCTCACCAAACACGGGAAATACTCAAAAAAAAGGAATTGAGAGGTCCTTTAAAACCATTCAGGACAGGGTTTTGGACTTATTTGGCCCTATCACAAAAATGTTGAACCTTAGTGAGCAGGCTACCGCCTCTGGACAGCCAGTGGATCTATCCCAACTTAGAGGCTGGGCCCAACGAGCAGTGTGTCTCCTGGGCTGCGCGAACACTACGTGTTCAATAGAGCGCCGCCGCTCAATCCTAATGAGACTTGACCCCCAGCTGTCCCACCTAGCCGAATCAGAACCCGGCCCGGCCGCAGACGGCTTGTTATTTGGGGACTCACTCATTAAAGATATCAACAAAATGGTAGGGCTCTACTCCAGTTTGGATAAGGCCCAAACATCTTTGAAAAAGAATAATACCACTAGGGTTTTTCCCAAGGCCGGCAGATACAAGGGCCGCTCTGCCGGCCGTTACTTCTCTAACAGGCCATTCCATAGGGCCCCCGCTCAGTACCAGGCTCCGCAGCCCTACCCAGTACCAATGGCGGGTGACGGCGGCCCTGATAGGCAGGGGAGTGAGGTTGATCATTTACTTGGACGACCTACTCATAATGGCTCGTTCTTCCCACCAAGCAAACGAACATGCCTCCTGGGCAGTCGGATTGCTTCAGGACCTGGGTTTCCTCATAAACCACGAGAAATCCATTCTCTCTCCATCTCAGGAGATGGAGTTTTTGGGGTTCTTGGTGGACACCAACCGAGCGGTCCTCCCACTACCCAAATCAAAATTAATTACCATCCGCAGAGAGATCACTATCGTGCTGGACAAACAACGGGTGTCCTTACGTGGGCTGGCTCGCTTAGTCGGCCTGTTATCGGCATCGATCCAGGCCATTTTTCGAGCCCCTCTTCATTATCGAGCCCTCCAGAGGATCAAGACTCTACATCTGCGTCAGGGGCTTCGCTATGCAGACGAAGTCCTCCTGGACGCAGAAGCCATTGTGGAACTACGGTGGTGGTTACGACATGCCGTCGAATGGAACTGCAAGACCATCTTCAGTTCCAACCCGGACTTCGTCATAGAGTCGGATGCCAGCCGCCACGGCTGGGGTGCTCGGTGCGGCTCCTCATCCACAGGAGGGACGTGGTCCGCAGAGGAGTCTCTACTGCACATCAACGCACTAGAACTCCTGGCGGCCTTCTTTGCCATCAGGAGTCTTCTGCCACACACGTCCAACTGCTGTGTGTTGCTGCGTATGGACAACATAACCGCAGTCCAGTATGTCAATCGCTTGGGGGGCCCCAGGTCCAGGATCCTAGCGGATCTAGCGAAAGAATTCTGGCATTTCTGCCTGGAACGCAACTTCGTTCCGATCGCGGAATATATCCCGGGTGCTTGAACATGGTGGCAGATTGGAATTCTCGCTACCTATCCGATTCCAGCGTTTGGCGACTGGACCGATCAGTATTCCTGGCCCTCGATCACTTATGGGGCCCCCTTTCTATGGACCTGTTCGCTTCCCGTCTCAACCATCAGCTCCCACGCTTTTACAGCTGGAGACTGGATCCGGAGGCACACGCTGTAGACGCCCTCCGACAGACCTGGCCGCAGGGGACACATTATGCGTTCCCCCCGTTCTCTATGATTCTCAGGGTTCTGCTTCACATAGCGAACCTGGGAGCATCAGTTGTGCTGATCACTCTGTGGTGGCCGACACAACCATGGTTTCCCCTCCTCCTGGGGATGACGGTGGACCTCCCCAGACTACTTTCTCACTCCCCCCATCTCCTCACCAGTTCAAACGGAGATCTACATCCTCTAATCACGAACCACAACCTGCCTCTCCTCGCATGGTTGGTCTCGTGGCGCCGATCGCAGACAGCATCCTTTCAAGAACAGCTAGGGATCTCCTTGCCTTGGCCTGGGCCCCCGGGACTAGATCGGCATATCGATCGGCCTGGCGGCTCTGGGTTCGTTGGTGTGATCAACGACAGGTTGATCCCGTTCAAGCGCCTGTGTCTGTAGTGGTTAACTATCTGGCGGATTCTTTTGAATCCGGGAGGTCCTATAACTCTCTTAATGTCTATCGCTCGGCGATCTCAGCCTACCACTCCCCTATAGACTCGTTGCCGGTAGGTAGACACCCATCGGTGTGCCGTCTTTTGAAGGGCGTTAGGTTTCAACGCCCCCCACGACCCAAGTATCAGCATACTTGGGACGTGACCAGGATCCTTACCATGTTCTCGGACTGGGGGGACAATGATACCCTGTCTTTGAAGTTATTGTCTTTCAAACTTACTGTCCTCTTGTGTTTGATTTCTATCAAACGAGTTTCGGATGTCAGGGCTCTAGACATATCCAGACGTCAATTCTCGCCTCAGGGAGTTAGGTTTTCGGTCGTGCGTAGAACGAAGACGGGCCTTCAATCGGTTTTCTACCCGTTCTTCCCGGCGCATCCACGCCTATGTGTGGTCCGCTGCTTACAGACTTATGAGTCTGAGACGGCTCCGTTGCGATCGTTACAATTCTCTCAACTTCTCATTTCTTACATCAAACCTCATCTCCCGGTTTCCTCGACTACGCTAGCCAGATGGGTACGTTCAGTCATGAAAATGGCAGGGATTGACACAACCCTGTTTGGTGCCCACTCCTCCAGAGGGGCGATGGCTACGAAAGTCGTCACCTCGGGAGGCTCCCTCTCGGACTTACTGTTAGCGGCAGACTGGTCATCGGCGACCACCTTCCGCCAATTCTACTTTAGACCGGAGGAACACATATCTATGTCGGTTTTGTAGATTAGGTCAATTGTTATTTTCATGTGTACATTGTTATAGCTTTAAACTTGCATAAGATATGAGCCTCCTGTCTGATATATAATTCAAGATTTTCCTAGCTTGTGACGGAAAATAATAATTATATGAAGACAGGAGGCGAATATCTTCCCTCCCAACCCATTCCTATCACGGTGTTGTCTCTTTTATTGTAGGTTATTGAAACACGCATCCTGCAAATCGGAGGCTGATACGTCCCGGAGGTTTCGTTTACACTTTCCCCGTTGGGATTGCTGTTCCTGTTCAATCCTTGGATCTTTAGTTCGTCGCAGACCTGAAGTGGAGGTTCCAACTGCGTCCAGATCCAGAGTCCCGGTTACCGTCGGCTGACTACTGTGCCGGAGTTCCAGTTGTTCCAGGATTTCAACGTTTTGGACTTTTTTTTCCAGTTTTCTACTGATTCGCCTCAAGAAAGAGGAGGATTCTAAGGAGACAGCCCCTTATATACCTGTAGTTTCTTTGTTTTCAGTTTTTAAAGACGTTTTTCTATTTTGAACTCACTGAAAAGTTGGTTTTCTGCTGTGTGCATTAATAAAGAAAGATAATGCATAGGATATTCGCCTCCTGTCTTCATATAATTATTATTTTCCGTCACAAGCTAGGAAAATCTTGAATTATATGCCAAACAACTTCATTGGAGTTATTGATTAAGGGGATGATCCATACCAGGCTGTCCACCTCATAAGGAACCCAGCAGATTCCTATACATCATTTGCGATTTGCGGTCCTCTGTAACTAAGGGACCATTTTGTTCTGGTAAGCAGAATTGCATGCCTTTGGTGGAGGTCTTCATTGGATTGTCTTCTATCAACATAAGTCAAAAATGTTTTGCGCAAGCTCACATTGATTAGGACTGTCTCACTTGGGTGGAGGAGGATTTGTACCTCCTTTTTTCTTCTTTTCAATATTTGGTCTTGTCTTGGTCTTGATATTTCTTGGCTTTGTTGGAATTATAGGCTCTTGTCACGTATGAGGATATATGCACGAACCCACAATCACATGTGTTTTTCTCATAATTCCATTTAGGCCGGGTCCACACGATCGAACATGTCTGCTGAAACTGGTCAGCAGACCAGTTTCAGCGGACATGTTCGATCGTGTGTGCGGCCTATCAGACCGTTTTCCAGCGGACAAAAGTTTCCAAACATGCTTAGAAACCTGTCCGCTGGAAACCTGTTCGTCGTACATGTTTGATGGTTAGTACACAAAATCATCAGACAAAAATCCTGCGCATGCTCAGAATCAAGTCGACGCATGCTTGGAAGCATTGAACTTCGTTTTTTCATCATGTCGTTGTGTTCTACATCACCGCGTTCTGGTCCGAGGGGATTTTGGTCCGATGGTGTGTACGCACATCAGACCAACAGACCACTTCAGCCTGGTCCGATAAAAACGGTCCATCGGACATGTTTCCTCGGACATGTCTGATCGTGTGTACGCGGCCTTATATGTTCATGTATTTCACATTGTATTTATGTACATTGTTTATTAGTCACTAGCGCAATTTTTTCCTTTCCCACATTTTTCCACTGCTTATATAACGTAGCAAATCACAGCTTTATTATCGATTATATCACAGTAATTAACGTAATAATTTAGGTTCTTTATTAGCGCAGTTTACATCACATTTTTTCCAAATGAATGGATGTGCCAATGATTAAGCAATTTTTTTTTCTCAAACTGTTTTTTCAAACTGAAAAAAATGGACGATTTCTGTTGCTATAGTTAGTCTTGGTGACAGTTGTAAATTCTAAACAAGTAAAATGGGTTTGCTTGTTTTTAGGGGTTTAAGCTAAGGGCCAATGCAGCACCTGGTGAGGAAAACGGGTATTTGCTACCCAAGAATTATGATAAATATTGGGGGTTGGTGTTGGTTTGGCCACAGAGTGAGGTTTACCCACATCCTAAAATAATGTGTTCAGTGGAAGAATTATTCCTCTAGTGGGACTTTGAAAGGTAAACTTCTCTATAAGTAAAGGAGTAGGGTATGAGTATAGGGTATTTATTTAAACATGATAGTAGATAAACACAATCTACTAATGAACAAGTGAACATACAAATAAACAAGTGGGTACACAGGATGCACAAGATATGATCAAAAATAGACATGCAATACATAAGGTACAATCATAGCTCCTTTGTATGTGTCATTCAAACAGGAAAGCATTGGAAGCATTGAACTTCGTTTTTTCATCATGTCGTTGTGTTCTACATCACCGCGTTCTGGTCCGAGGGGATTTTGGTCCGATGGTGTGTACGCACATCAGACCAACAGACCACTTCAGCCTGGTCCGATAAAAACGGTCCATCGGACATGTTTCCTCGGACATGTCTGATCGTGTGTACGCGGCCTTATATGTTCATGTATTTCACATTGTATTTATGTACATTGTTTATTAGTCACTAGCGCAATTTTTTCCTTTCCCACATTTTTCCACTGCTTATATAACGTAGCAAATCACAGCTTTATTATCGATTATATCACAGTAATTAACGTAATAATTTAGGTTCTTTATTAGCGCAGTTTACATCACATTTTTTCCAAATGAATGGATGTGCCAATGATTAAGCAATTTTTTTTTCTCAAACTGTTTTTTCAAACTGAAAAAAATGGACGATTTCTGTTGCTATAGTTAGTCTTGGTGACAGTTGTAAATTCTAAACAAGTAAAATGGGTTTGCTTGTTTTTAGGGGTTTAAGCTAAGGGCCAATGCAGCACCTGGTGAGGAAAACGGGTATTTGCTACCCAAGAATTATGATAAATATTGGGGGTTGGTGTTGGTTTGGCCACAGAGTGAGGTTTACCCACATCCTAAAATAATGTGTTCAGTGGAAGAATTATTCCTCTAGTGGGACTTTGAAAGGTAAACTTCTCTATAAGTAAAGGAGTAGGGTATGAGTATAGGGTATTTATTTAAACATGATAGTAGATAAACACAATCTACTAATGAACAAGTGAACATACAAATAAACAAGTGGGTACACAGGATGCACAAGATATGATCAAAAATAGACATGCAATACATAAGGTACAATCATAGCTCCTTTGTATGTGTCATTCAAACAGGAAAAAAAAAAACATTTCGAGTTTAAGACAACAACGAAATCATCCAGATGAGACTTCACAGATGAACGTGCTCACAGAGCGCTTACTTCCACAAGGAAGAAAAGGGGCATCAAACACATACAGCGATGGTCCTGTAGGCAGCCGTCTCTGATACAATCTTTAAGCCAGTCTCAGCCACATTCGAAGTCCGGTCACCATAAGGTAGAAATATGGCGGATGTTCCAAAGAAAAAATGAAGCTCACATGGTGAAGTACGTAAACTTAAAGACAGTTTAATAAGGTAGAACACACTTACAGCAAGAAAAACAAATAAAAACACCAAAACAATGGCACTTCCGGTCGGACGGTCAGGGTGTCACGTCACTTCCGGTTGACCTTACGCGTTGCGTCACGTCACGTGACTTCATCAGTGGTTACCAAGGGCCTATCAGATACGTTCTTTTAAAGGTGAAAAGCGGAAATGAAGTCGCGGCCATTTTCGATACCGCATCGAAAACGGAAGTGTCTCTGCGGCCATTTTAGATAGGGGAAACGGCTATTTATATTCAGGGATCTCCAGGACAGATAACAGTGTACCAAAAATAATGATATAAATAATGAATAAATCACAAAATGTAGCACCTAAGTTACTGTATTCATATGTATTTCGAACTCCCGATCATATTCGACGAAACATCGAATAATCGTGTGTACGACCTAGCGGACAGGTTTTTCCAGTGGACAAATTTCAAAGCATGCTTTGAAATTTGTCCACTGGAAACATGTCCGTCGGACATGTCCGCTGGTTAGTACGCCTAACCAGCGGACATAAATCTCCCGCATGCGTCAAATGGATTTGACGCATGCGTGGAAGTATTTTACTTCCTGGATTGGTGACGTGGCGGCATCAACGTCACCGCCATATCACCGCGTTATCCGTCTGAGGGGATTTTGGTCCGATGGTGTGTACACGCCATCAGACCAAATATCCGAGGAGACATTTCCGCTGGAAACGGTCCGTCGGACATGTTTCAGCGGACATGTCTCCTCGTCTGTACGCGGCCTAAAAGCCACCCAACCACCCAGACTCAATGGCTTTATGTCCTTCAGACCCTTCCTTGAAAGTTTAACCTCAGGGTGCTCAGACTGGGAGCCCAATGAGCCATCATAATGTACATACCAA
The DNA here is from genome assembly GCA_029574335.1 of Rana kukunoris. Classification (NCBI taxonomy): domain Eukaryota; kingdom Metazoa; phylum Chordata; class Amphibia; order Anura; family Ranidae; genus Rana; species Rana kukunoris. Next base: position 122,077,695 of record CM056051.1, read on the forward strand.
AACAACCAATCCCTTTTATTTTAAACACCAAAACGAAGCTCTGTCCTTAAGTGGTTAAAATTATGTTGTGGAAAAGCAGAGTATTTGTCATAGTATTACGGCACATGGGAAAGTAAGGAAGGTTTGCTATATGGACTTTGCCTATTGTTGTCAAAGCCTTTAAGACATCTTAAGCATGTGCATCTGTCGGATATTTGTTAGACTAAATTAACATGGCTACTTGACCTTGGTAGGTCTGCAATTCCTGTAAAGCGTAATCTGTAATGAGATAAGGAACAGTGGCGGCCCGCCCATATGGGCGCACGGGCGCCGCCCCCCCTCCCGCAGTCACAAAAAAAAAAAGAATTAAAAAAAAAAAAAAAACGGGCCCTTTAAGAACTTTTATTCGGCTAAAATGTCATTTTGACATTTTAGCCGAAGTTCTGGCGGCCGTCTATAGAGGGCGCTGCAGCGCCACCCCCTCTCGCAAGTAACACACGTTCAATGCTATGCATTGGACGTGTGTTACTGTTGCCAGCTGCCTGGTCTATTCGTATAACCGGACATGGGACGCCGGTTACCCGAATAGCGACAGCTGGTTGGCTGAGGGGAACTGCCTATCAAAGCCAGTGGCTCTGATAGGCTTTTCCAGTCCCGCCCTCCGGCTCTCGGAAGTCTATGCTCGGAGCGCAGACAATCTGCGGTCCTTGCATTAGACTGACAGCCGTTTCAGCCAATCAGGTTCCCGGATTCTGGTTTTCAGGAACCTGATTGGCTGAAGCTTCTCCAGGGAGGCAGAAGACATCGAGGGAGGACATGGAAGCGTCAGGTAAGTGATTTTTTTTACAGGGAAAGGGGCAGCATGGGGCACAGTGGCAGCATGGGGCACAGTGGCAGCATGGGGCACAGTGGCAGCATGGGGCACAGTAGAAGCATGGGGCACAGTGGCATCATGGGGCACAGAGGCAACAATGAGCACAGGCCGGGCACAGTGGTGACAATTGATGGCACAGTGACTGAATATGATGGCATGGCAGAGAGGTGACAATTGATGGCACAGTGACTGCATTTGATGGCATGGCAGAGAGGTGACAATTGATGGCACAGTGACTGCGTTTGATGGCATGGCACAGTGGTGACAATTGATGGCACAGTGGTGGCGTTTGATGGCATGGCACAGTGGTGACAATTGATTGCACAGTGACTGCATTTGATGGCATGGCACAGTGGTGACAATTGATGGGCACAGTAGCTGCTTTTGATGGCATGGCACATTGGTGACAATTGATGGCACAGTGGTGGCGTTTGATGGCATGGCACAATTAGTGACACAAGTGGTGACAATTGATGGCACAGTGACTGCATATGATGGCATGGCACATTGGTGACAATTGATGGGCACAGTAGCTGCATTTGATGGCATGGCACAGTGGTGACAATTGATGGCACAGTGGCTGCATTTGATGGCATGGCACAGTGGTGACAATTGATGGCACAGTGGCTGCATTTGGTGGCATGGCACAGTGGCTACATTTGGTGGCATGGCACAGTGGCTGCATGTGATGGGCACAGTGAGGCTGCAATATTTTTTTTTTCGTTTGCGCCCCCCCAAAAATTTGGAGCACCAGCCGCCACTGGATAAGGATATTATTGAGAAAGGATGAACTTTTTTGTGGTTGGAATTCCAATACTGATATAAGGAATAGTAAGGATAAAAATAATAATATTTGGCTATAAGTCCAGCAGAAATCATGATATTCTAGAGTAAATTCAGTTAAAAAAATGTTAATAGTTCAATAATTACACAATAAAATCTTCTAAGGCTGGATTCACACCTATGCATTTTTTGTGATTTTTGCATTTTTCAGATTTGCACTACATTCCATTTAACATGGTTTCCTATGGAACACGTTCTGTAGTTCAAATCTAAAAATGCAAAAAAGCACTAAAAATGTATAGGTGTGAATCCTCTTTCCTTCATCATTATATTTGACAGGGAAGCCAAAATGCTCCCATACAAGGGATATAAATGACGTGGGGCGTTCAAGCTCCTCCGTTCCTCTGCTCGCCATGACCACGCTGTGTGTGGACTGAACATGCACAATTTTTTTTTTTCAGAAATCAATCCTCGGATCACCTGTGTGCGGTTCGGATCAATATTTTTCTGTTCCGATCACGGATCAACTTCTGTTTCAGATGCATTTCTGCATGCGCGTTTTTGATGCATTCCAGTATTATTTTTATATTTTGATGTGATCCAGTGTGTTTTTCCTATATTTTTGTTCTCAATTAAGGACATGTGTGTTCCCAGTGCATTCTCTTTCTCTTGCACACAAATGGGTATTTAAAGTTTACAGAATTTCACTATATCAAAAGAAAATTAACCCATGTGAGGCTTTTGAATCTGGAACCAATGATGAAAGCAATAGCATTTGTAAATTAGATGTCCTTCTGAATGACCTACTTCCCAGGCCCATGATACCATCTTCAAAGGGCTAGAGCACAAATGGCTCCATTCTAAGAGACTGTAGATGGATAGGGAAAATATACCAAAACCAGAGAAGACAGCATAGAAAAAACAGAGAAAATGATATGCAGGATAACCTGATCCATTACCTGGCTCCTCTGATCGATCCAGTGATGTGCCCAGCTGCATGTCTTCTCCACTCTCTTCCTGCTCTCACAGGACACTCAGACAGCAGGTATGGCTAAGCCAGGCTGTGTGTGTCTTTGGACACACACAGCGTAGCTCAGGAGGATACCTGCATGAGTACCCCTCAGCAGCTGACTTGCTATGGGGCACTCATAGGGGATTGTTTATACAGAACAAACAAATGACAACTACCCGAATCTATAATGGCCTTACCAGCAAGGAGTGCATGGAAGGACGATGCATGTCAAACAACGACAAAGAAAAATCCCCAGCTCAGTTTGCCAGCATGCAACAAACCAAATTGTTTTCATGTTAAAAACAGGGGTTTAGTTTGCATACATTTACACATACATGCATAAACTGCAGAGGCCACTTCATGGCACCCCAGTATTATCTGCAGTCTTAACTCTATAATTTTGAGAGGCTCTATAGTAGGAGCACATATATAATAATGGATAAATTCAGGGAAGGTGCAAACGGATGCATGCAAACTAAACCCCGATTTGTAACGTGAACTGATAGACATTACAATTTGGTTTGTTGCAGGCTGGCTGGCAAGTTGAGCTGGGTCTTTTTCTTTTTTTTTGTTCTTGTTTGACATGCGTCGTCCTTCCATGAGCTCCTTGCTGTTAAGGCCAGTTATAGGTTGGGGCAGTTGCCATTTCTCTGTACTGGTGGTTATTTGGTGAGGGAGCGCACTGAACACATTCACTGTCATTGTGCTATTTTCTCGGTGTCCAGTGTGCCCCTGTGCCTTTGAGGAGTGGGCTCCTTCCAGGCATACCTGTTCTCAAGCTAACCATTATTATATAGTCAAGTGCTACTGTAACTACATTTCTTGTGCCACTATGAAACACTTTTTACTGAAGATCGCATTGAGTTTCTTTTCCCAGGTGCTCAACATGGGGATTATCGCATCACTTCCTGATGGCAGAGGGAGAAAGACCACTACTGAAAGCAGGGAATCATGCCACATGTAGTCCCGAAGGCCAATTCTGCTGCAAACTACAAGTTCCTGCTGCCTGAAGAGCAAAAGCATTCTAGTTAAGCAGATAAATAGAACTGACCTGAGAGGGGCTCGCTCTCTTGGGACCTACAGCGCCTTGAGGCGATTCAGTTCACATTTGTAGCGCTATACAATTTATTCACTCACAGCTGAATGAGAAAGGCTATGCCCCCTGGCTGGGGTAAGTGGGTTCCGGGGCCAGGACGGCAGATCCTGAGCCACATGCCCCTTATTAGCGGTTTGGTTTAGATTTTACCTAATCCCTGGGTCGTCAGATTGCCAGTCAGGCATCCTCCAACCTACTGCAAGACATCCTATCTCCATGAAACTTGGTATCTCCAGGATTGGTAAGCCCACGCTTAACATTACATTGAGAAACACTACATGCAGTCACTTATTCTCTAGGCTGAGTGAAAAGGCAACAACCTAAGTGCCTTTAGTAAGTCAACTCTTCTGAAGTGCAAAAAAAGTGTGGTTTTGACATGGGGCATTTTATGAAAGCAGTGGGCCAGTGTGCAAGACTATAAAGTAGGCAACCTGGGCAGTGAATGATAAAATGTGGCATGTGCAGTGCACCGTAGCAAAATTGGGCGCTGAATACTGAGCCTGGCTTAAAGAGGTGTCGTTTTATAGAATAGGTGTTGAAGACCACTACTGAAGATCTTGCTATGATCCACGGCAGAGGGGATATTACATCACAGGAGGAGAGGGAACATGGTGGACCTAGTGAATCCACCAGTCCTCAAGTGGTGGATTTCCCTAAAAAGCTTAGAGCCCCAGACCAGCCAGATACATAGAATATTAGAAAAAGAACAGATAAGTACATAAAACATCTTCAAAACTGTGTACTGTCAGCAACTTTTTTTCTACACCTCAACCTAATGCCCTTAACCCAAGGCAACAATAATCTGGATGGCAACTGCAAAATAAATGTTTATAGAGATTTATTCAGATTCAGCTGCACTGTGGGTAGCGCTTGTTCCCTGATATCAACCCTGCCTCAATGGGGTAGGTCTTACTGAAGAGAAGGCCAAGGGGAAGGGAGATGAAGCAAAAAGTCCCTCTGAGATAATTTTTGAAACTGTTCAATGGGGATCCATTTTGTTACTTTTCTTCTTTAAATACTTTAATTTCCTTTTAATCAGGTAAACAAGTTGGGGAATCAATTCAAAAGGGACAAGGTGCTTTGGGTGGCCCCCCTTCTCTGAAGCCCCCCATGTTGAGGGCATGAGGCCTGGTATAGTTTGCGGGGGGGGGGGGCACTTGCTCAACCCCCCTTCCTTACCTGTTGGGCTGCATGCTCGGTTTTTGGGGGCGGGGACCCCACACCATTTTTTTTGGCTTGGGGTTTCCCCTCATAATCTATACCAGCCCTGGAAGGGCCTTGTATTGATCGGTAGATTTGGGAGGGGGGAGAGGTGGAAAGCACACGCCTTTATTTTTCTTAATTTTTCATTGCCGCCATTTTTTTTACATTGAGCTGTCAGCTGATGACTCCCACTGACAGCTGATGACTCATCAGTTGCTACGGATGCAGTGGTTGCCCACTCCTTAACAACCATGACAGTTACCAGCTATTGACAGCCTGTTGTAAGGACGCCGACTACCACCTGTGGTAAATTACCGCAGGCTTTCACTACTAAAATACTGCATGACTTCATGAAATAACTCATGCAGTATTTAGGTAGCATTTATTAGTGAATGCTAAAAAAAAAAATCTGGAAAATGGTGATGCGCTAAGACACAGCTTTGTGAATGGCGTCCAGTATTTGAGTTTTTAGATTGATTTCTACATTATATCAAAAGCTATACAACATTGTGGCGTTTTAATAATGAATTCTCAGCACACAGATGACTTCTGCATCTTGGTTAAAAGTTACTATCGATCAGCAATATAGAGCCATGTTTAATGAATGTTTTTTTTTCCTATGACAGTTTTCATTCACTTGGCAATTAAATGGTTTATTTATAGCCAAATGCTTTTCCGAACAGTTTGAAGCACTGGTCGCTCCCTGGTGACAGTGTTTCTTTTGTTGTTCATCCAGTTAACAAAAGACACGTGAAGAGTATGGAAAGGAGGTAGTGTTGCTTTCTATTCTAAGTACTACAAATAAACAAAAGAAGATATCTAATCGTGGTCCTCATTCTGTGGGACACAAGAACAAAGTAAAAGAAAGGGCATCCGATGCATCTGATTTTCATTTCTTTTTTTCCAGTAGATAAGAAAAATCCTAGCTAATTGTCAGCTTAACTTTGGAAAAATAAATTGCCTTTGTTAGGTTATTTATTATTGCAGTTAAATATATGTCTTTTGTATGCCTAATGACTGCCTATTTAATAATGTAGTGAGTGTACATGCTTGGGTGGGCTTAGGAAGTGAATTGGATGTCTTTTCTAAAAAGAAACTGACATGTAAGACAAGATCGGAGTGTTAAATATTTTTTTTATAATTCTTTGTATTATATATTACATTAATCCTGGCACTTACAGGCTTGGTAAAAACAGTTTTTTTTCTTTATCTAATTAGTTTATGTTGAAGTATTCTTTTGTTAACTGGATTCATGTAGTAGTTTCAGAGATTTAAGCTGACATACCTGCCACTTAGCTGTATATAAAATCAACTCCCGCAGTGCTCTTCATGCATACAGCAGTCATATTTTAACAGTTTCCCTTTGGAACAGGGCTTTGTGAAAAAAAAAAAAAAAAAAAAGGGAACATAATTTACAATTTAAAAAAATAATTATCTAGAGACAAGTGAATTCTTACAAACCAGCATTTGGCCCAAATCATGCCAATTCATTTGATATACAGTAGGTATCTGTGAATGTAAAATTTTTCATGTTTAACAAGCACTTTCAGTTCCTGATGACTTGTGGAAGCCACGCCCCCATCATGTTACTTTACAGGTCCTACGTGTCTCTATTATGCCTATTAATTTAAAATGTATCCAAAACCAAGCTCATAACATTTTCTCCCCCATACGCCTTTTCCCCCGATTTCTCTGTCAAGATCGATGCACAACCATTAACCCGTTCCCACATGCCAAAGTTCTAGGTGTAATCCTGGACTCTGAACTATCCACAACCATGAAGCCGCATACACACGATCCGTCCATCCGATGAGAACGGTCTGATGGACCATTGTCATCGGTCAAACGATGAAGCTGACTGATGGTCCGTCACGCCCACACAACATCGGTTAAAAAGCCGATCGGGTCAGAACGCGGTGACGTAAAATACGACGTGTTGAAAAAAATTAAGTTCAATGCTTCCAAGCATGCGTCGACTTGATTCTGAGCATGCATGGATTTTTAACCGATGGTCGTGCCTACTAACGATCGGTTTTGACCTATCGGTTAGGAATCCATTGGTTAAATTTAAAACAAGTTGGCTTTTTTTCAACCGATGGATAACTAACCGATGGCGCCCACACACGATCGGTTTTAACGGATGGAAACGGTCCATCAGACCATTCTCATTGGTTTAACCGATCATGTGTACGCGGCCTTACTGTCCAATTTATGTCGCCTCAACTTTTGCAACATCTCCAAAATACGATACTTACGGCTCTTTCACACAGAGTGCCCGTTCAGATCCGCCTGCCAGTTTTTTTAGGTGGACCTGAACAGGCCCTCTGTGCTCCTCTATGGAGCCGCGGATGTCAGCAGGGACATGCCCGCTGACATCCGACCCGCTCTGATCCGCCAAAGTGTGATGGAGGAAAAACCTACTTTTCCATCCGTCTGGCGGATCGGATCGGATGAACACGGACAGACGGTCCGTGTTCATCCGATTCCCCCATAGGGGAGAGCAGAGAAAAGACAGGGCGGTCCCTGCACAGTGTGCGGGGACCGCCCTGTCATTTGCCGGCTCAGCGGGGATCAACGGAGCGATCCCCGCTGAGAAAGCGGAGGTTCACGGGGCGGATCATTACTGATCCACCCCGTGTGAAAGAGCCCTTAAACCACAAAGCTCCTAGTTTACTCTCTGGTCGACTACTGCAACGCCCTCCTTACTGGATTACCTTTACATAGGCTACCCCCCCTTCAATTCATCGTGAATGCTGCTACCAGACTCATCCACCTTACCAACCATTCTGTGTCTGCTACTCCTCTCTGCCAATCCCTACACTGGCTTCTGCTCACCTAATGAATTGAATTAAATTAAACAAATTAACAACTTATGAAGCCATCTACATCATTCACAGAGTCTCATAATACCAACCTAATTGATTTCTTCATTCCTCCCAAGACCTCCTGGTCTCTAGCTTACTCATCACTTGCTTCCATGCTCCCCTCCAGGAATCCTTTGAATCTCCCTACCCCAATCTGTCCAACTATCTCCTACTCCCCATGATTAAGCTCCAAGTTGTGGAGTGAAACATGCTGGGGGGGGGGGGGGTGGCCTGGCTGGTGGTCCTGGCTGAGTCTGCCATTCCTCTTACTTCATGCACATGGGTCTGATGTGCAGCGTATGAATCTTTTCTTTTGACATATCTTCTACTGTTCACTTTTAAGTGATCCCTAAAAAACTTTTATTTTACTGTACTTTTATTTTTTCCATCAGCTCATCCCCCACAGCTACCTTTTGTATAACTTGACCCTCTTAGATTGTGAGCAGGGCCTTCTGATTCCTCCATTATTAAATTGTATTGTAACTGTATTGTCTGTCCTCATGTTGTGCAAACTGTTGGCGCTATATAAATCCTGTATTATAATAATTAAATAATTTCCCAAAATCTGTTAAAGGAGATCTATGGTCAATACATACGCTTTCATATTTATAACGTCAGCATTGTAATAAAAATACATAAAGTTATATTGCGCTAATGTAGCGCAAACCCCAGACTGGGCTGGCTGTAATATCCCAGGTGCCATTCCCTGTAATGAACATGGTAGCCGGGCAGACAACGGTTCATAGTCACTTAAGTTAGAAAACAGGCCATGCATGCTTTTTTGCAGTTTATTTGCTGGTTTAACTTGGGTGGAGTGCGGGTGAGCTTTGGGATGCCACTGTGTGGGGGTCATAGAAAAGCAGGAGGCTGAGCCACTTACAGCTTCACAGAGAATCTGCATATCAGTAGTATTACCATTACGCTGGGGCTCAGTGTAAGGCTGCTCTTTGGCTGTAGGGCACCAATTACACTTGGCGATTTGGAATTGCGTGCAGAATCGCCGCAATTCTACCCCCGATTCCAAATCGAGTGGCAATCGCTGCAAACCACTCAGTGCACATCTGGGTACTATTTATTCTAAATGGCACCTAAAACGATGTGCAATTTTGCCTTAAATGTCGCACACCAGAATCATGTTGTAATCGCGGAAAAACGTGCCTGTACAACTCGCATGAAGCTTGCCACCCAAAAAGCAGCAAGAGCTTCTTTCGGGCAAGGGATGTGCATAGGGCAGCCAATTAAAATTAATGGGCTGCCCTATGCACAATACGCAGAATCGCATGAAAATCATCCACACAGTATCGCAAGCAGGAACCCATGTTACCGCTACGTTAAGTTTGAATAGCGCCTAAGTTGCAACTGCCTGCAGTTTCTTTTAAACAATGAATAAAAACATTTTGGAATGCAATGGTTGCAAATTATATGTCATTTATGACACAAACTAAACCTACTTTCTTCTTATTTATTATTAATATATTCATACATTTTTACGCTGCTTAGAATAATGAACCATTTGTTAAAATTTCCTAAATTATAAAAGGTAAGGAATGCTAACTTGTTCACCTGCGCCATCTAGTGGTTAACTATTAAAAGGCAGCCCACTATTTTAAAGCTTCAAGCTTGGTGTTTTAAAAGTTGATTATGGAGCGGAAGGGGGGCATATCGGTGGTCTACTCAGCCCTCACTCACCCCACAGATAAAACGTCTTATATGAAGGCTTGGGAGTTTGACTTTCAAAGCAGTATTAGCTTGGAGACTTGGCACAAAGCCGTCTCCAGATCATTCCGGGGCATTCAAAGTGTCTCCTTAGTGGAGGCAAGCGTTAAAGTCATTACCAGATGGTATCTCACTCCCTCCAGATTGGCCGCCATGTTTCCTGATGCAGATCCCCTTTGCCAGCTTCGGGGCACCATGGCCCACATCTGGTGGGAGTGCCCCAGAATCCGCTCCTTCTGGAGACTCATCTTCAACATGGTTTACAGAGTGACCGGATGTCGGATCCCAAGGACCCCCGATGTAGCCTTATTGAATGCCCATATCCCACAGCTTTCTGGGACCACACAAAAGGCTGATCCACTTTATTTTACTTGGCACCAAAATTTTCATTGCCAAATCTTGGAAACAGACCAGGCCGCTCATTTCTGTTGTTAAAAGGAAAATCTCATGGATCATGACTCAAGAAAAATTATCCAGCATACTGGCTGATACCACCGTGATGTTCCACGAGATTTGGGCTCCTTGGGCTGAATATGTTGGTATTCCGCTTGCCCCTGAACCTAATGGCGATTGACTGAATCTTTGATTGGAGTTAGGCACTATGCTCTCACTCCTCCCTTTACCCCTGTCCCCCCCTCTTCTTCCTCTCCTTTCCTTCTTTCCATGCCTCTCTTACTATCCCTGTTTGTTTTTGTACTATTAACAATCTACATAAGCGATTGTTGAATAGTTTCTATTTTCAAATAGTTTTTTTTGGGGGGGGGGGGGGGGGGTATTCCTTGTGTGACCCTTACAATATTATATCTTTCTTACCCATATCAGTAAGGGTGGTATGGAATCGGGATCGGGACGGGGTCTGGGGGAGTCAGGGACCTTGCTCTTAGCGCAGCATGTTCCCAAGAGGGGTGCTGAGGGTGTGGGTTCCGAATTGCCCTTGGGTCCGGGCCTTTTCTACAGGGTAATGAGGCTTCACATCTGTGGGAGCTCTAATATGTCCCAATCAGACTGTTTTCCAGGCAGTCATAATATTTGAATTACCTCTCCATTGTAGGTTATTATTGTTTTCATTATCTTGTTTGCTTTGTTTGTAAAATTGTGTGCGTCGCCCCTCGGGGCTATTGTAATTTCTGACGCTTATGTACTTTCTGTAACCTTATCCATAAACTCAATAAAAATGTATTGAAAGACAAAAAAAAGTTGATTATTTTGCTGCATGTCTTTTTCTTCATGAAAGTCTTAAAATAACTGGAAAAAATAAACAATGAGTATTGTAGAATAGATTTTAGTATGTGTTACCACACATTCTTGGAAACTAAAGGAATTCGTGTGAAGCACTGGGTCAAGTTTTGGTGGCATGACAATATGACAGTGTAAATTGATGGACAAACTAAGGGCCAGATTCAGGTAGATGCGCGCATCTTTTCGCCAGCGTAGCGCAACGCATATACGCTGCGCTGACGCAAACTAGCGAGTACAGCATTCACCAAGCGCATGGCCGTTACTTTGCGACGGAGTAACGAAGATGCGTTGGCGCAACCCGACGCAAGTGGAAGTAGATGTGATCATATGTAAATGATGGGCGGAGCCCAGCGCAGAGGCTTACGTTCAGCGCATCATCCACGAAGCATGCGCAGTGAGTGAGGCTTCACTCGGCCCCCTGTGCGCATGCTCACAACTTCCGTCGGCACCACTTCACTGGAAACGTCAGCGCAATGTGTTCCGTTGCGCATATAAAAGCGCCAGCGGAAGCGCCATTCCGGCGCAAAAGTATTTCCGTTTCCCCCCACCACAGGGAAGTTACTTTTGCTCTGTAATGGCTGCTCCCGCTCCCCCCAAAGAGAGGAGGAACCTCAATTTCAATGCCCAGGAGGTCTCTGTGGTCATCTCTGCTATGGAGACTTATAACGATTTTCTCCACGGAAAGAAAAGTCGGAAGATCAGCCGGGAGAGGAAGCAGGCCATCCTGGACACCATTGCTGGCAGGGTGAATGTGTTGGGGTACTCCACCCGGACTGCTGGTGATATCCAGAAAAAAATAAATGACCTGCGGCGCAAGGCCCGTGGCAAGGTGGCCACCATTCGGACCCATGAGCGGGGCACAGGTGGTGGACCCCCATGTCCGGTCAGCCTGACCACAGAGGAGGAGGTGGTCGCCCGCTGCCTGGAGAGGGAGCAGTTGGAGGGGGTACCAGGCTATGATTCTATGGAGGAAGGCTCCAGGACAGGTAAGTGTTTTTTATCCCCTATTTGGTGTGTTGCATGTGGGGGGGGGGAGGGTACATGTGCCAAGTGTGTGGGACCACCAACATGTGTCTGCTTTGTGTCATCCACAGATGACGGAGCTGGGCCATCATCTGTTGCCGGCCATTCCACCCCAACCCCCCAACGGGATCTTGAGGACGAGCCCCTGGGTGCTGAAGACACCGAGGTGGAGGAGAGTGCCCACACCACTCCTGCAGAGATGGTTGAGGAGGAGCCTGTTCCTCAGCAGGAGTTTATTTTGGTTTTATCAGAGTCCTCCCCTTCTGCAGGCCCCTCTGTCATCCCCTCACCCATCCTCGGTAGCCCCTCAAGGGCGACTCCATCCCCACGGGGACAACCTTCTCCTGGCCCCAGGAAGGCCACCCGTAAGACCAGGGGGGTGTCTGATCTGGTCCAGGACCAGGTGGCGATGGACCACGCCCGGCAAACCCAGCAGATGGGGGAGATTGATGGCCACTTGGACCGGCTCGCTGACAGCCTGGGCTCCGTATCGCAGCTGCCCAGTGGTGTGCAGGACGTTGTGACCAGCCTGGGGGAGGTGCAGGCTGATGTACGGCACCTCACAGCAGCCGTCCACGCCAACACAGCTGCCATCCGGGAAGAGAGGAGGCAGCGGCAGCGTGCCCAGCGGCATAATATCACCCGCCAGCTGAGAATGCAGGCCCAGACCAACCTCTATCTGAGCAGGATTGCCGTGGCTTTGGAGGGCATGCAGCCAACAGCTGCTAGGAGTGGCCCACCCGGGGATCAGCCTCCTCCAGATGCCCCCTCACCCCCACCCACTCCCTCCAGGCAGCTGAGGAGCCCGAGAGTGCCCACAAGGAGGAGCCCCCGTCATCCCAGATGAGGGATTTTTTTGGGTTAATTTTTATTTTTTTATTCTTGCTCAGGTTATGAGTTTATATTTTATTTTATTACTCAGATTATGAGTTTATATTTTATTTTATTACTCAGGTTATGAGATATTTATTTTATTTTTAACTGCACACGGTCAGGAGTGCAGGGGACAGTGTGAATGGTGTGTGAATGTGAGGGGGTGGCACTCCTGCCAGTAAGGGGTGTCACCCTCGGCCGTGGTGGAGAAGTTATCCCCACGGCTGTATGAATGACGTGTGAAAGGTGTATGAATGGACAGCGACATCATTGGGGCATTGACGCTGGCGTTGCTGCTCCCAAGTCCTACATGCTGGACTTGGGCTAATCCAATGTGATGTGGATGTGGTGTGTGTGATCTAGGGACATCAGTGGTGTGCATGCATGCATTGTCTGTGTGATTAATGTTTTGGTTTAGTGTCCAAAGATGCCTACGGCGAGGACCATCAGCAGACTGGTTCTCCTCTGGCAGGTGGGGACTGTGTGGGTCGGGGGTCAGGTCATCACGCATGTCAATCTGCAGGCCTTTTCTCATAGCAAAGTTGTGCAGAATGCAACATGCACCGATGATCTGACACACGAAGGTAGGGGAATACAATAGGGTCCCCCCGGACTTATCCAGGCAGCGGAAACGGGACTTCAGGAGCCCAAATGTTTGCTCCACCCTGCACGGGTTTTGATGTGTGCTTCATTGTATTTTCTCTCTCCTCTGGTTTGGGGGTTCCGGAAAGGAGTCATTAGATGGGGTGCATATGCAGAGTCACCTGGAAGGGAAAAGACAGGAGGATGTTAGTCATGCATGTGGCCCTTGTGATGTGTGCATCATGGGAGGGGATAGTCATGCCTGCCACCCATGTCACTCACCAACCAGCCAGCTGTCACCATACATGTTCTGCTCGAATTCTGCTGGGATGGGGCTCTGACGGTATATGAAGCTGTCATGGCTGGATACGGGGTGTTTGGCACGGACGTGCCATATGAGGCGTTGGGCATCGGCTATCACCTGTACGTTGATGGAATGCCAATGCTTCCGATTTGCGGTATATGTGCTCTGTGGCGCTGGGGGGCTGTAGGGCCACATGTGTGCAATCAATGGCCCCCACAGTGCGTGGGAATCTGGCAATGCTGTAGAAATCTGTCATTGCCTTCAGCCGCAGCTCCTCAGTGGTGGGTCTGATGAACTGGTTGGACATGCGTCTGAGGATTGCAGGGACAACCTGGTGCACACATCTGCTCATGGTGGACTGTGACATCCCAGCCACCACTCCACTTGTACGCTGGAATGATCCACTGGCAAGGAAATGAAGTGTTGCCAGTACCTTCACCAGTGGCTGCACTGCTTGTGAGCGGTGTGTCTTGCTGGTGATGTCATCCTGCAGGGTTGTGGTTAGTTTAAGTATTGCATCAGGGCTGAATCTAAAGAGGCGATACACCTCCTCATCCCCCATGCCAAAGAGGCTCATGCGCGTGCGGTATATCCTCTCAGTACTAGTGCTAGGACCGCGACTGCCCCTGGCATGTTGGCACACAGAGGTGTTGTCCTTGCACGTGTGGTTGTTCAGCTTGCTAGTTTTGTCGGTAACGCTGCTGCTGTAGCTGCTCTCCTGCTGACCTGTGGCCGTCTGGAGTAAAGATAAAGCAGCTATTTGTAGAAATAACTTTGCGCCGGACGGACGAGATACGCGCGGCGCATGTAGCCAGCGTATGGTGCTAATCCATTCGCGAATCGGGAAATCTCCCTCATTTGCATATTTGCAGGGGAAATCAATAGGCGCGACTGATGCGCCAAGCGAAATTATGCGCTGACGAGACTCTGGCGTCGGAAAGTTAAGGCGGTCGGGGAAAGCCCGTTTTCTGTCGCATCTAGTTTGGTGGGTACGGCCACATAGATACGACGGCGCATCTTTACAGTTACGCGGCGCATATCAAAATACTCCAGCGCAAGTCTTGCTGAATCTGGCCCTAAGGGTGCATTTAAAAATAAAAAACCACCCACTTCCGTAAACTATAAAATATATATATTTTTTTAATGAACATGTAGCGCCCTCTTCTGGTTCAGTTGCTAGGTAAAGTTTTTGGTCCCATTGCAGTTAGAGGAACAGTGATTGTGTAGGTCTGCTCAGGGTTTCCTGAGCTAAGCGTTTTATTACTTCCCCTTGCCTCTGTTTCCAGAATACAGGACTGGGAGATTCAAATGGTTGGTTAAACATTCCAGGTTCTCTTGGGGATGTTTCCCCTGGGAAATAGCCAGAGAGACAAGAAATTGCAGTCTGAGCCTCAGCAGCTGCTGGCCCGAGGGCCTAGGGGAGATTGCCTGAGGTTTACTCTAACAGGAAAGGCACTGCACTGAAGTCCCAGGTCTGGAGAAGGATCATTTTATCTCTCTTACTGAGGATCTACCTGTGGATATTGAATGAAAAGGGAATCACCGCTTCAGGTGGATCTTGTATGTAATCAAGGAGCTTCTTAGGACACCAAGGTGCAGGCAATGCACAAGGCAAACATAAATCGTAGGAAAAAACATTGGATAGCCGCACTCAAAAAATCCAAGGAGGATTGTCTTTTATTGATAAAAAGTGTACATGCAGACTGAGCACAGCCACAAAGGAGGACAGCTGACGCGTTTCACACTTTAACAGTGCTTAGTCATGGCTAAGTCAGAGAATCTGCATATCAGTAGTATTACCATTACGCTGGGGCTCAGTGTAAGGCTGCTCTTTGGCTGTAGGGCACCAATTACACTTGGCGATTTGGAATTGCGTGCAGAACCACCGCAATTCTACCCCCGATTCCAAATCGAGTGGCAATCGCTGCAAACCACTCAGTGCTCTATTGCCATCTTTGACTGGATGGCAATAGAGCTAACATTTCTCAAATTTACTGGTTCCCTGATAACTCTTTGCTCCAGTACCACCACCTTGCGAATTTTGCTTAGAGTCTGCTTCGGGCCTCTCCACTAACCCCTTCTGAATCCCAGATTTGTGTTTCAGGCTTCGCTGCAATTTGTCTTCTGGCAGAGTCTGTGACAAAAGAGCATTGGGGCCCTATTGTTTCTTTCTTAACCTAAAGATAGTGGTGAAATGAATGTGTAGCCAAGAGCTGGCTAAATTATCTGACAGGGGGTCACCTAGCAATATTTCTACAGGGAGATTGTTTCCCCTAGTGCCCAGCATAGACTCTGATGCAGTTTCCTGAATGCAAAGTGAGTAAGTCTTGCAAGTGGAGAGCAAAGGATTTTGGGATATGTAGTTTGGTAAACCGGGGTTTGCATGAGAGCTGGACCATCATGGATTACAAGTTCCAGTTGCCTGGAGGTAGAAGATAAAAAGCTTGAGGAGAGAAGGAGCCAGTCTCTTGGTACCACATCCTGGATCTGAAAGCAGTGACTCTGACAGTCAGGAGAGTGTGGCTGTGCTGTGGCCTATGCAGGTGTGGGGGCGCCTGCTGTCACCAACATCCGATTGTCAGATGACAGCTGGGAGGTCACCCTCATTACTTTAGTGTTTGTGTTGTTACTCTGGCAGTGGGTGGCTAAAGGGAGTAGTCTGACTTGGTCATTCTTCTACCCTTTTTCGGGCCTGTCATTATAGACCCCAAATTGGTTGAACTGATTACATAACACTAAGGAATTTCATTTAACTATCTATATCTGTGCTTAGCAAAGGGTAACAATAATTGTATCTTTTTACCTTTGGCATTTTACTTTACTGTTGACGTTATTTACTGCAAGACTTCAAGTAAACAAATCCAACTGGTTTACTGTGAATTATGTGTCTACATTCAAGTTTTCAAATGAAAAATGTCTGAACCCAGAGTGTCAGAGGTGTCGGAAGACTTGCAAGGTCAGGTTAACTTTATACGGGGGGTAAGCACTACATATGTGCATATCAAACATTCCATTCAAGGTGATTCCAGATTGCAGAGAGTGCCCTTTTGGAGTGTTTGATCTATGCATGTCCTCAATTTTGTAAAGGAAAATGTTGTTGTTGGTTATCTTTGCCATTTTCCTAAAGGCTAAGCCAGAGGGGCTTTAAAGTGTCCCCAGTTTTTTATTTTTATGTTTTCATGCTCTAGCAATATCATTTACTTAATTAAGATGATCTGGCAGCCACAATTGGTGTATATAATGCATAACTGCCCTGTCTCGGTCGGTAGAAAATGGTTTAATAAAATTGAAACGCTTTTCAGAGAACTAATATGGAAAGGGGGACAACCCAGGATTCGATTACGCACATTGCAGCTCCCGGTATTGGAAGGGGGACTGGCTGTTCCTCACCCTGAGAGTTACTATCTATCGGCACAATTGCAACAACAAATGGGTTGCAACACTCCAGGAGGGGATACTCCTAGTGGGAGAATAATGCTGAATGGAGCCCCACACGACTCGGTTATTGAAGCACTAGAAGCAGACTCCTTTAGATATAGGACTCCAACAATTAAAATCATAATTAAAATATGGGAAAAGGTCAAGAAACTAATGGGTTACACCGGATTTACTGTGTATACCCCTTTGTGGAATAACTCTAAGCTACTTGAAATATTACAGATAGGAAAGATTGGGGAATGGGAAAGGTGCGGTATTAAAAGGTTGATACACTTGTATAAGGGAGATACTTATAGGAAATCTCAGGAATTGAGGGAGGAATTTAATATCCCGCAACACTCATTCTTTACCTATCTTCAGGTAGGACATGCTCTTGAAGCCCAGTTCAGGACTCAAAAGTTAGTGTGGAATAAAATCCTCCTATTTCAAAATTTAGTAAAAGGGGGCCCAACTAAGGGCCTCATATCTGAAATGTATACGCAGATAACCAAAAAGATCAACACAAGGACACACCTGCTCAAAGTAAGAGAAAGTTAGGAGGAAGATATAGGGGAAATAACACAAGAACAGTGGAAGAGAATACTAGAGATGGGATCAAAGGTTTGGGTTTCACCGCCTCAGAAAATCTCCCATTTGATGTTGATAAATAGAGCTTATTACACGCCTAAGCGCCTATTTAAATTCGGTAAGAGACCAGATGATAAGTGTCCTAGATGTCAGGGGCATGGAGACCTAGTGCACATGGTGTGGCGCTGCCCAAAGCTGGTTCGCTACTGGGAGGGAGTGCTAGACACCCTGAGAAATACATTTGGAACCCCGCTGGAGATGGAGGCCACACTGTGTATACTGGGTTATAGGCAGGAATGGAAGGAGAAAATAAATATCACAGTTGTAATATTAAGATGTTTATTCCAAGCTAGAAAATTAATAGCTATGAGATGGCAAGCAACATTACCACCGGCAGTAAGTGAATGGATTAGAGCATGGGTCTTCAAACTATGGCCCTCCAGTTGTTCAGGAACTACAATTCCCATCATGCCTAGTCATGTCTGTGAATGTCAGTGTGTTACAATGCCTCATGGGATGTGTAGTTTTAAAACATCTGGAGGGCCGTAGTTTGAGGATCCCTGGATTAGAGCAATAAACGAGTCCATTTGTAAAGAAAGAGCAGTCTATATAAAAAGAGGAAACCTTAGGGACTTTGAGGAAATGTGGAAACCATGGCTGGAGAAAAAGGGTGCTCCTTCCGAGGGGATAGGAATGATAGTGGAGAATAACTAAAGGGAGGATGGTCAGAGAGTATAAAGGATAATACTAGATAGAACCAACAGCCCGGGTGTCTCTTTAATTAAGAGATTATCTACTATCTATTAAATTAAGACTCATTATATTATATTGTATACCAGTGTTTAAAATATGACATATTTATAAGGAACAGTTTTTTCTTGTTTTTAAATGAACAGTTGAAAATTTGCATACTATTAAAAAAAAAAAAAAAAAGAATGAATATTTAAATAAAAAGGTGATTCCAGATGGCAGAGAGTGTCCTTTTGGAGTGTGTGATCTTTGCATGTCCTCAATTTTGTAAAGGAAAATGTTGTTGTTGGTCATCTTTGCCATTTTCCTAAAGGCTAAGACAGAGGGGCTTTAAAGTGTCCCCAGTTTTTTTTTATTTTTTTATTCTTATGTTGTCATGCTCTAGCAATATCAGTTACTTTAATGTATGTAGACACTGTTAACTTCCTGGTAAGGGCTCTCTTCTCCATCCTGCAAAAATGATGTCAGACTGATGCAGCTCTCTATAGTCACTCCAGTGATGCTCTTAATTAATCCCTTGCATGCGTGGTATTTCACACACCGAGTGTGTGCTGCTGGTGCTGATAGCATGTCACCATGACAACTGTGAAGATATCCAACACTCCCCATGTGTTGAATTTTTACATTATTTATAACTGGCTATAACTGAATGATCCTTGGCACCACATCCCAAAAATAAATGAATGAAATCAAATAAAAGTCAATAGTATACAGGATTTTCACAGCGTCTTTATATCCAACCTCAGGAAGAAACCCACCTAAAGTTCAATAAATGTCTATCATTTTATTCAATAACACATTTGTTAAAAAGGGAACCCAGTCCTAGTTAAAACACATAATAGAATTACAATGTCTAAGATCAGCAGCATCCTGCGCACCCTCCTCATAATGAATCATAAAATACAGTAAAGCGTATAATGTCCTATAAAGATCCATAACTATAAATAGATGCACCTAACAAAGATTTAGATAAGGGTGCCGTGGTCCAGACATTGTAATTCTATTATGTACCTTAAAGCAGAGGTCCACCCTAAGTAACAACACTATCTTATCCTGATCTGCTCACCACATACATATAAATATGCCAAGTGAATTATTTTTTTCTCATTTACATACCTTGCAATTGCTGATTGAAGTTCGACTTCCGTTTTTTTCTCCCGCGGGGGTAAGCGTTGCTACTCTTTTCCCCGGTGCTGCAGTGTTTACTGGGAGCACAGTGTCATGCTTCCCAGGAGACAATGCGGAACGCCGTCCAACTAAATCTCTTGAGATTTCTCGAGGCATGCGATGCCTCAAACTGGTAACGTGGCGAGGGCGTATAAAAATTTCGCCATGTTAAGAAGGTCAGTGCTTGTGGGCTTTACAATGCCCACAAGCAAAACGGGAAATGCCACGATCGTTTTTTAAAAGTTTATCTTTGCAACGGAAATAGACGAGGGATGTTTTTTGTCACCGAACAAGTGAGTACCGAATTGTAATTGAAACCCCCATTGTATGCACACCAAAAAAAAAAAACGATTGGCGGCGAACCTCCACTTTAAGTAGGATTATGTTCCCTTTTTAACAAATGTGTTATTCAATACAATTATGGACTTTTATTGAACTTTGGGTGGGTTTCTTCCTACAGTTGGATTTAAATGCACTGTGAAAATCCTGTATACTATTGACTTTGTTTTGTTTTCAAATGTTGAATTTTTATTATACTTGAGTGGCTTCTAACTTTATAAAGATTAAGCGGAATTGATAGCAAATGGGAAAATCTGTAAGTATTTAGAGGAGTTCTGGTCATGAGGGATGGGGATATTTGGATAAGAAAACTAGCTGAACACAATTACACATCAGCTATATCCACTACAACTTTAATATTTTACTATTTTTGTAACAATTTTAATTTTATTATTTGATTATTTATAGAGATAACTGATTTTACCCTATATCATGACAGTTCTCATTTACCTGTTTGGAGGGCTTCCCTTACACTTCTGGTGCAAACATTTGTGTAATGGATTATAGGGGATGACACAGGTGCCAAAAGTCCAGTCTATGGAAGCTCACTTCTGGCAAATGTGTGAGGTGCATGTGAAGATTGATGAAAAGATCACAAAGGAGCAGGGATGCAGGGGAAGTCATGAAAGTCTGAAAGGGTGGTCTGAGGTAGGTGTTTCAGCAAACAAGGGGGCAGACAGTAGAAAAGGGCAGAGTTGTGGTCAACAGGCTGGATGAGGTCACATCAGATAGTCAGCAGAGGCAGAAACATGGTCAAGAGGCCAAGACCAGGATAACACTGAGAAGTCAACAGAGGCAGAATTGTGGTCAAGAGGTAGGCCAAGGTCATACCAGGAAGTCCGCAAAGATGAGCTGTGGTCAGGAACTTGCAAAGTCAGCAACTGTCAGGAAAACAAAGGCAAGGTCAAAATCAAACCGGGTTACAACAGGCAGTCAGAGCAGAAATTAGTCAAGAGGCAGACTGTCACGAAAAGTCCCCGCATCCAGACCGAATGCTTCCGTCAGATACTGCTTTCCATAGTCTGGACATAGATACTGGATATTTTAGCTGCCTTGAAACACACAACGAGACAAGACTTGTATGTGTGCTAAGTATGGAATGCTTTAATGGTACACTCTGCTGGTTTATATCTAGTTACAAGCTTGTGAGTAATCAAAGGAACAATGGAACTCTCCACCCCCTCCTTACACAGGGGGGCTTCAAGGTAGACACTTTGGCACCAGTCTAAAGAAGCCACATTCCTTTATCAATAGAATTCAATTAACCTTTAGAATAATACTCAATCACAGATAATCGTATCAGTAGCTAGACATTTCGGCACCGCAAAGCTTGACAAGTTCTTCTGACCATAATTGACATGCTAATTCAATACACTTGACAGGCGACTGCTAACTTGTAGTACAATACACAAAAGAGAGTCAATTAGCTGGAGAAGAGTGCATTAGCATTTAGCAGTATGAAAGAGTCACTCTACAATTAATCCTTTGAGTTCAGAATTAACAAACTTAAAATAGCCCTACAGATATCTCAGAATATAATGTGTATAATCCATACCTAATAATCCTATCTCAGGTAGTCCAAGATATCATTCTTCTATTCATCCTATGGCCCTAGTGGTCATAGGATGATTTTAGACATAGGAGAATCTGAGTCTGTCACACAGACCAAATCAGAAACCGCTAAGAAAATCACAGTAACATATTTGGGTAGCAAGGTAACTGCTGAAGGCAATCCAGCACCTTTCTGGCTCAACTCTGTTCTTTATGTAGCCAGGTGCTGGCTAATGTTGCCCGTGTCATTGTGGGACATTCTATAACACCAGCTGTAGTTAGCCTGTTTTCCTCTAATGCTCAGCCTAGAAACGGTGTCATCTCCTGAATGCATAGCAAGCACTGACCAAAGTTGAGAGCAAGGGATTGTGGGATATGTGGTCTGAGGTGCCAGGTTTTGCATTGGAGCTAGACTGCTGCAGACTACAAGTTCCAGCCAGCTGCGAAAGAGAGAGAAATGCTGGGTGAGGACATAAATAGCCTGGTTCGAGGAGGAGTCTTTCTCCTAGGACCACAGCCTATAACTGAGAGCAGGGTCTTGACCTTTCCAGGGAATGTGAACAGGCACCGTGGTCTAGACTGTGTAATGAGCCTCTGGCAAGTAAGTGAGCAGATCATCCAGTGCCAGCTCCCTGTCAGCCGAATGACTGTCAGGGGTCACTCTTATAGTCTCTCGTACAGATCCTGCGTTGCTAGGTGCACGGTCAGGCACCCTTTCTGGTTTCAGATTCTTCAAGAGCTTGTTCAAAGACATCCTATTCCCTTGAGCCTTGGTATCATTAGGATTGGTGAGTGGGCAGAAGCCCGCCCTGTGTACACCCTGCAAAAGACACTGCATACAAGCCTCAAAAAGGAAACACTTTGCACATGCTGTTTTCTGTTGCTGGTCCCCATTGCACAGCAATCCTTCTGAGTCCTTGTTGAGCTAGCTAAATACAGTGAACAAATACATCACAAGGACTTCCCCATCTCCCCCCCCCCCCCAATTAAAGGACTCTGTGCACGAAATCCACACACAATATAGAGAAACTCTACTCAGAGATTAGTTATTGCATTTCTTGTAACTTATCATTTTATAATTATGCCACAAACATGTTGAGCCTGTGGCATCAGGATTTGATGGTAGCAGTCTGACATAAAAGGTCATCTCTTCCCTTATATACCTGAGGTCATAGGTTCTTTCAGGACCTACTGGTTACTAATGTTTGACCATTTGTGATTTTCTTTGCATTGCATGCCCTTTGCATATTTACCAACAGTAATGCCGCACACACGATCGGATTTTTCTTTTTCTGATGGAATTCCGCTCAAGCTTGGCTTGCATACACACGGTCACACAAAAGCTCACTGAACTTTCGACCGTCAAGAACGCAGTGACGTACAACACTACGACGAGCCGATAAAATTAAGTTAAATGCTTCCGAGCATGCGTCAAATTGTTTCCGAGAATGCGTTGAAATTTTGCATGTCGGAATTGCTACAGACAAACGGAATTTCCAATAGAATTTTTTTTCCGTAGGAAAATTTGAGAACCAGCTCTC
This sequence comes from Rana kukunoris, assembly GCA_029574335.1. Classification (NCBI taxonomy): domain Eukaryota; kingdom Metazoa; phylum Chordata; class Amphibia; order Anura; family Ranidae; genus Rana; species Rana kukunoris. Next base: position 122,100,596 of record CM056051.1, read on the forward strand.
AATCTTTTGTTGGCAGAAACTCCGACAGCAAAAGTCCGATGGAGCATACACACGGTTGGAATTTCGGACCAAAAGCTCACATCGGACTTTTCTTGTCGGAATTTCCGATCGCGTGTACACGAAATAAGAGTTTAACAAGGAAAGATATCTGAGTAACTCATTCTTGTTATTATCTGCTGCAAGAAACTTAATGACAATAGTTGTTTACTTTGCTACAGTTTGGCGAGACGAAATAAAATATTGCTTATGAATGTATACTGGTTTAATATTACCTCCTATGAATTTTTCTTTATGGAATTTTTTTGTATGTATTTTTGTGTAATTAAATTTATATTTTTTTTAAATTTCTATATCCCTGTGATTGCCTTAAAGAGTCCACCTTGTCACTACCCAGTGTAGTTTCTCCTTTTTAAATCAATATTTCGGATGTTGGCATAAATGTGAGTGCCTTTTTGTTTTCCCCCTCCCTTTATTATTTGCTACAGTTTGTTGTCTGTGTAAATTGCATTATCACTTTGAAATTTATCTGTACCCAGGGTGTTAGAGGTGTCGGGATGATTGCAAAGTCAGGGCAACCGTTGGGGTCAGCCATCTTCCAGTGGCCCTCACGGGGGTGGCGCTACACTTAAATAGACTGGCCCAAAGACTGGGGTTTGGCATGCATGCCCATGTGTATGTGTGCATACGTTTGCCTGCATTAATTAGTGTACTTATGTAAATTATCATGTTCAAGCAAATATACCTAAACACACAACTGGCTGACCCTTTTGTTCTGCATATTGGTGTATGTTGTCTTCTGACCTTGTCCTTACAACAGTTTAACATTTCGGAACTTTTTAGGAAATAATACATTTAATTTCCTAGAAAAATTACAGATATCACAGGTTTAGTTGCTTCCCATTTTATTGTAGGGCTAAACAGGACAGTGGAATTTGATGATTTGCATCAAGGCGCTCTGATTTCCAGTTACAGCATTGACTATGCATCTGTGTAATATTTTTATAATTTCTATGTTACCTTGTGCATGGATTTCAAATAAGGCCCTTTTCACATGGGGCGGATCAGTAATGATCAGTAATGATCCGCCTCCGTATGCTCAGCGGGGATCGCTCCGTTGATCCCCGCTGAGCCGGCAGATGATAGGGCGGTCCTCGCACACTGTGCAGGGACCGCCCTGTCTTTTCTCTGCTCTCCCCTATGGGGAGATCGGGTGAACAAGGACCGTATGTCCGTGTTCATCCAATCTGATCCGCAGATGGTAGGAAAAATAGGGTTTTCTTCCGTCTGCAGAATCGGTACATTGCGGAGGAGGATGAGATCGGGTGTTCATCTGCTGACATCCACGATCTCATAGGGACCAATGTATGTCCCTTTTTCATCCGTACACGGATGGATGAAAAAGCGGACATACGGTCCACAGGTGTGAAAGGGGCCTAAATCATTATTTTAATAGCTGCCAATTGTACTTATTATAAGTTATACAACTTATATTATGAAATACCTTAGAATGAAGCTCCCGCAGCTCGCCCAGTCACTGCCGACATGTTCCCTCTGTGTTTCTTCCGGGTTCGCAGGTTTCGCGTTGTAAGATGATGTCACTTCCGTGCATGCGCGCAGTAGTACTCTGTTCCGGCAAATTCCTGCACGAGCCGCCAGTCTTTCAGTGACTGTATGAAGGGTAAATATCCTGCATGGTTTAGGAGATATTAATTGTACCTACAGGTAAGCCTTATTATAGGCTTACCTGTAGGAAAAAATGACCAAGCGGGCAATACAGTCGCTTTAAAGAAGAAGTATGGGCAAAGATTTTTTTGGCCATGCTTCTATGGATCACAGGAGTGCAGGGTTAAAGCTTGCTGTCAGCTGATGTCACTCAGCTGGTCCAGGATCAGTAAAGATCCCAACCATATGGTTAGGATCCACCTAGATGCCTGGCCCAACACCTGGTTCAGCCTCTCAGTGATTTGCTGAGAGGCTGAGCCAGCCACTTCCACCCCCTCCACAGCCCAGCACTTCAGTGAGCGCTGGAGGGGAGAGCCGAGAGCTGGTGACTGAGAGTCATGGCTTTCTGCTCAGAGTGGAGGAGGATAACTGAGTGATTAGCAGTGATTGCTCCGTTTTTACTGCAGAGCCAATGGAGGACAGATACAGCATCGGATCGATGATCTACCTAGATGCGTATAAATTGTCTGTTTTTTGTTAAATCCTGATCTTCTCTTTTAAAGCGATATTAAATCCCCAAAAAATGTATATGCCCCCACTCTGGATGAAGGCACAGGGGCAACTTTGAACAGGAGCATTGTCAGTCTGGGGGGGGGGGGGGGTCTTTGATGTAGTAGCTGATTTATATACACTAAAACATTGAAGCCAACAAGCTAACACTTTATAAACAGTTAAAGTTCTTTGCTTTTTTCGATAAAGGTTTTACATAACTTAATAAAATATGCCTATTGTAAGCACCCCTGTAAGTGGTAAAGTGTTTGTTTCATCGCTGCAAACTGATACATCTAGAAGTGAGCTTGCTCTTTTGAAAAAAATATAACATACTTACTGGCTAGATCACCAGATGAAAATAAAAGAAAGAAAACCTAAAAAAGAAAACAAATGCAGCCATCACATCTAAGAATTGGTATGCTGTAATATAATAAATGTTTGCTTTTGGGTTTAACCACTTTAATAGAATAGCATTTATAAAACTATTCTTGATCCATTTTTCTGCTTGCACTATACACAGTTTTATGTCCGTACATGAAGATAGCAGCCGGTAAGGCAAATGAAAGGTCTCTGACCTCCATTACACCTTCCACCTTAACTCTTTCTATCTGCTCTTTCTGATATAAAAGGACACTTACATGGCGGAATCGCAGGTCATGCAATTAGCAAGGAAGGACTTTTCTGCTCATCTATATTCATAAATTAGCAGACTCCCTGCAGAAAAATCTACTGACTTATTTTTCCTGTTGTCTGCAAGAAAAAAAAAAAAAATCATATTTTAGATATGCCTGATGAAATGAAGTATTATACTGTACATAAAGTGTCATAACGCTCCCGTTTAGAGAAAAAAAAATTCTATTCAGGTATGTATTCATAAAGTGTTACTAAACCCAGGACCCTCCATTCACTATATCTGTTGTCACACAGCCGCACAGAACATGGAATTGCAATTATTATAGTAAATATAAACTGATAAATACCTTTTTTCATCAGCAGTACATAGCAGTCTTGTGACAGACTGTGGCCGAACACTGGTTAAATCTTGTAGGAGTAGTTTTCATTCTCCCACGATGCTGCATGACCCCTGGCTCTCTGTCTGTACAGTGCTGATTGGCCCTGTGCTGATCACATGCACACTCCAAGAAAAATAAAAAAATAAACAATACACACCAAACTGAGCATGTGCAGTGTGCCACCAAGGTTCTGTGTTATCAGCAGATGGATTTGTGGGGACAGTTAAAGAAGGGGGGATCATAGAAGACAAGATTAAACAGCCATTTTAATACAAAGGATTAACCCCATAGGTTAACCCCTGCATATACAGACTGATTTTACTGTTCTAGTTTTAGTAACACTTTAACTCAGTACCTTCTATTGCTCTCAGCCTCCTCCAAATCTAACTTGCTGTTAGTGGTTAGTGGGATGTTTGTTCTCAATGGTTCCACAGTGTATAGGAACTCTTGCTCACTCTTGAAATGGACTAGGGACTATAGACTATGGTATTTGTAGTGTTCATAGAGCAGTGCACTTTACCACAACTAACAAGTACCTCTCATTTTAAACGAGCAGAATTGAGGGTAAAAAGACGAGTTTTGGGAGCTTAAATAGAATGTTACAAGGAGGCAGAAAACACAGTAAGAAATAATTTCTTAAAAAGAGCCATTAAATTAGAACTATAGGCAAAACCTTTTTTTTTTTTTCATTTTGGATAGAGCAAAGGAGGGTTATAACCCGTGTTTTTTTTTGCGCCATCTGTGTGCCATTGTGAAGATTTACCTTTACATCCTATCCCATAGCCAAACAGGAAGTGAACATTAGCTGGCAATGCCTGAGAGCAGTGTCGTCATCCATTGACTCCTTTGCCCATGCATTGTTGGGTCTCCCTCTTCCTCAACAGTAACATTTTCTTCCAGCAGAGGTCTGAATCACATGTTTGTGCATGACTCAAATCTTTCACATCACAGCCCCTCACATTTATAGTACAGTCTCCTTACATCAGGGTCCTCAGTCCCCCCCTCACATCACAATTTACTCCTTATGTCACAGTTCCCCCCACCTTTACGTCCAGTCCCACCCTTCAGTCACAGTTACCCCTTTCACATGAGTGTCCCCTGCCCCCTTAACCCAATCCCTTCACAGCACTATTCTCACCTCCCTCCAACCCTTCAGAGCACTGTCCTCACCCCCTAACTTCAGAGCACTGTCCTCACCCCCTATCTTCAGAGCACTGTCCTCACCCCCTAACTTCAGACTGTCCTTACTCCCCTATTCACATTCCCAAATTCACCTCCCTTCTTCAGAGCACTGTCTTCACCCCCCTATTGACCCCTTTCCCCCATTCAGAACACTGTCCTCACCCCTACCATTCACCCCGGCCCCTTCCCAATTCAGAGCACTGTCCTCACCCTTCCCCCCATTCAGAGCATTATCCTCACCCCCTTTTCCTTTCATCTCAGCTTTTTTAGCTTCACCTACACTTACTTACAATCCTACTTTACACAGGGCATGGAGGGTGGAAGATACTCAACTTCTCTTGTTAACATGCTGGTGATTGGGTACTAGGACTGCCCAGCTATGTAGCAACCAATTACCCACTTGCAGCTCCTGCATTGTGTTCAGACCGGCTGCCACTTCTGTCCTCTGCACTTCTGCGAGGATGATAGCATGGCAAGATGGTAAAAGTAAACAGAAGCGGGATCTACAGGGCAGCCAGGCTAAAGAGAGCATAAGACCAGGCTCCTAAGTGGTAGGACTGTGGCGGTTCAGATGGGACTTTCACTTGGTCCGGATCCAGACTGCGGTCCACCATTTAGTTGTTCATGGTCCAAAGGAATGATACTATCTTGGTACCTTTATCTCTTCTTTTTGTTTTGATGATGCTTTTGTAGTTCAATATCAAAATAAAATATAACATTATAAATACAGCAGGTATCTATAATTGTAGAATACTTAGTACTGTCTTCTGTGATGTTTAAAGGCTAAGTTCATCTTTTCCAGAAAAGTAGCCTATGCGATCAAGGGGACCCAGTAGATATTATAGTAGTTATAAAGGCCGAATATTTTTTATCCTAAAGCGGGGGTTCACCCTAAATTTTTTTTCTAACATTACAGTTGTGAGAATGACATTATGCTGACCTTTTTTGGTGCCGTACATAGTGTTTTCTCTATATTTTCCCCGCGGCTTCCGGGTAGGGAATCCCTAGGGGACTGGGTGTTCCTATTCACATGCTAATTGCTTGACATGCTTCCCACCAGCGCATACAGTGCGCCAGGAGTTGCCGAAAGAAGCCTGACTGCGAGTCGGCTCTATACGGCGCCTGCGCACCGACGTTCGGCTTCTTTCGGCAACTTGTGACGCGCTGTATGCGCCGGTGGGAAGCACGTCAATCACTTAGCATGTGAATAGAAACACCCAGTCCCGTGGGATTCCCTACCCGGAAGCCGCAGGGAAAATATAGATAAAACGATATGTACGGCACCAAAAAAAAAAGGTCAGCATAATGTCATTCTCACAACTCAGCTCAATGTAATGTTAGATTTTTTTTTTTAGGGTGAACCCCCGCTTTAATACATTCTATGAATTAAGATAAAAAGCTTTCTGTGTGCAGCAGCCCCCCTCAGCCCCACTAATACTTACCTGAGGTCCCTCTCTGTCCAGCGATGTCCACGAGAATCTCAGCCATCCGAAATTCTCCCTCCTAATCGGTTGAGACACAGCAGTGTCATTGGCTGCTGCTGTTGTCAATCAAAGTCAGCTAGCCAATCCTGAAAGAGGGTGCGGGGCTGGGTCGGGGCTTCCTGTCTGAATGGACACAGGGAGCTACGGAGCTGCTGGAGGGCCATATGGCCCACTGGCGTAGCGTGGGGGGGGGGGGGGGCAGGGGGGGCTGTCGCACTGGGCGAAATGTTGGGGGGGGAATGAAATCCCGCACAGTTTGTGTCACCATTTAACTTAGGTCCGTTCATTTTGATTCACTGTGTCACCGGCCGGCCGCCATGTTTTTCCAGCTGGCCAGCCTGTGAGTGGGCGAATGTGGTCATGTGGTCTGGTGGGGCTGGCCAGTCCTTGAACATGGGTGGCGCATGCGCGAAGGCTCGTCTGCACGTCTGTAAGCTGCCGTCTTCTCCTCCACTCTTCCTCCCTGACAGGATCTGAAAATGTGGATAGCAGTCATCTGGGAGCGGGAAGTGGCATACCCGCGATCTGGACAACAAAAAGTGAGTGAGCCTGTGAGGGAGGCAGAGCAGCCACCAGTCAGCAGCAGTTAGGGAGAGGAGAGTCAGACCATGTGTTAATGCACTGTACATTATGCACAGATAGTACAGACAGAGATCGACTGTTACATGCCCCCTCCAAGCCCCCCCCTCAGGAATCGGATTAATGATTTACCAAGCTTCACGTACCCCTCAGGGCTTTAAGCATCATGTAAGGGGTTAAATGATGAATCCTGCAAGGTATTTGGCATATCGAATACCCTGAGGGATGAATTATATAGCATAGCAGGATTAATCATTTAACCCCTCACATGCTGAAAGCCCTGAGGAATGCATTAAATTTCAGCATGTGAGGGGTTAAATGATTAATCCTGCTATGCTATATAATTCATCCCTCAGGGCATTCGATATGCCAAATACCTTGCAGGATTCATCATTTAACCCCTTACATGATGCTTAAAGCCCTGAGGGGTACATGAAGCTCAGTAAATCATTAATCCGATTCCTGAGGGGGGGGGGGAGGGGCTTTTGGCATGTAATTGAGGTGTTACTCGCGGAAGGTAAAAAATATTCTCTGCAGGATAGTGGTCAGTGTGCGGGTTAATGGTCAGTGTGTAGTGTAGTGGAAAGCCCACAGGTTGGTGGGGGGGGGGGCAAATTTCTTGCCTTGCCCCGGGCGCTGACAACCCAAGCTACGCCACTGATATGGCCTACAGGTATGACAATAAAATTAAACTGGAACTTCAACCATCACAACTTGATAAAAATAATGTTCTTTAGCAAGGAATATATATTTCACAATAATACTTAAATGCTACCAAAATAAGTGTGTGCAGTAAATTCTCTTCTCTTCATTGTTCCTGTTTCTTCTTTTAGAGGCTGCCATTTTTCTGAAGCTCAAAGCCCCTGAACAGCAGTAAATGTTTAGGCTGTCAACAGATCGTCTGTCAGCAGATTGGCCCATTGACTAAAAATAGAGAACAACTGAACATGCGCAGAGCAGGGTGAGAACACTAGGACCGTCTTAAAAGCATAATGGGCCCCTGGGCAAAGTAATACTTACCGGCCTTCCCAATTAATGCACCTATTCTGATGAATTAAAGAAGAAAGAAAGAAGAAAGAATTTAAGCCTTTTAAAAAATAAAAAAGCATGCCACGAATCAAAGACTAATGAACACAAAGGGCACAATACTGGGATCAGGAGGGCACAGTACAGGATCCAGAACGCTGCCCTGAATACGGCCATCCCGGGACAGCTTAGTAAAAAGCATGACTGTCCTGGGAAATCCAGGATGGTTGGCAATCATGATGCTGTGCAAGATAATCTTGGGGCACCCATGCACCTGGGGCCAATGCATTAAGATGGCCCTGGAGACCACGTATTACTGGATTTCAAACAGCCATTTATTTTTAATATTTTACATTGCTATACCTACAAAGGGTGCCATTCTGAAGTGATTTAGCAGGTTTCTGACTAAAGTTCCACATATATACGTTTACAAAGTTTAAAAAATATATTTTTTAATAACTGGGGCATTTTAACTGCATAGGCTATTTTCTGGAAAATAAGGACTTAGCCTTTAATTGTATTGCAGAAATGTAAATAGCTAAAACATTTGTTGTGTGAGGAGCTACATTTATTATGAATTGCTTTACGCCATAGATCTGAAAAGGCACAGTCGCAATAAACTGGATCTGTTGAATGTCAGATGCGAAGACTGGTAGTTTTTGTGCTAGCCTCTTGTGACCAGTGGCGGCCCATCCATAGGGGGCACCCGGGCGCCGCCCCCCCTCCTGTAGTAAAAAACAAAAACAAAACGGGCTCTTTAAGACATTTTATTCACTTAAAATGTCATTTTAACACCTGCAGTAATGGCGGCCGTCAATAGAGGGCGCTGCAGCGCCACCCCCTCTCGCAAATAACATACATTCATTGCAATGAATGTATGTTATTATTGTTGCCAGCTGCCGCTGGTCTATTCAGAAAACTGGACATTTGGGCGCCGATTACCTGAATAGAGGCAGCTGGTTTGCGTGTAAGGAAGTGTCTATCAGAGCCAGCGGCTTTCCGAGTACCGCCCTCTGGCTCTCGGATGTCTATTCTCGGAATGCACGGGGTGTGCGTTCCTTGGATAAGACCGACGACCGTTTCAGCCAATCAGGTTCCCGGATTCTGGTTACCGGTAACCTGATTGGCTGAAGCGTCACCAAGGCGTGAGAAGACATCGGGGACGTGGAAGCATTAAGGTAAGTGCATATTACGGGGCACAGTGGCAACAAGGGCACAGTGGCGACAAGGGCACATTGGCATGCACAGTGGCGACAATGGGCAACAAGGGCATAGTGGCAACAAGGGCACAGTGGCGACAATAGGCAACAAGGGCACAATGGCATCAAGGGCACAGTGGCGACATGGGCACATTGGCATGTACAGTGGCGACAATGGGCAACAAGGGTACAGTGGCACAAGGGCACAGTGGCGACAATAGGCAACAAGGGCACAGTGGCAACAAAGGCACATTGGCATGCACAGTGGCGACAATGGGCAACAATGGCACAGTGGCAACAAGGGCACAGTGGCAACAAGGGCACAGTGGCAACAAGGGCACAGTGGCGACAATGGCACAGCGGCTGCGTTTGATGGCATGGCACAGTGGTGCAAATTGATGGCATAGTGACTGCGTTTGATGGCATGGCACAGTGGTGACAATTGATGGCACAGTGGCTGCGTTTGATGGCATGGCACAGTGGTGACAATTGATGCCACAGTGGCTGCATTTGATGGGCACAGTGAGGCTGCAATTTTTTTTTTTTCGTTTGCGCCCCCCCCACCCCCAAAAAAAAAATTTGAGCACCAGCCGCCACTGCTTGTGACTGTTACTGGCAGTTTGCCTGTCATTTTATCATTAATTTACCTAACATACAACAAAAAAGACAATTTATACATTATATCCCAAAATCCCATCCTATCTTTTTAAAACCCCCCAGAAATCACACAATAGTGTTAATTGTCTATGAACAGTTATTCTAATTCTAAATGAGCCTGCTGGTTTAGTATCTGATTACAGCCATTGGAGGTTAAGCCCTTTTTATCTCTCCTCTTTTTGGCTGTATAAACACATGGGCGTATATGAGCTGATGATTCACCCGTCACTACGGCAACCCATGAATACATAAATTCCCAATTCACGTGACCAGTGACGCAACGCCTCGGCTGGAGCTTGTGATGTCATTTCTGGTGACTCCGTTGTATGGAAGTACAGTAAGGAGGTGAATTTGTTCTGAACCTTTGCATATGGGTTTTTATGGATTCTTAGTGTAAGCAATTATTTAAATACATTTGGATTTTATTGGCAATATTGCGCTATGAATCTCTGTTCTTTCTGAGTGGTTTTGAACCAAGAGGAAAGTAACAAGATCATTAAAGAAAGTGGTTGGCATTGTGAAGTGTGGATCCTAGCAGCCAGTCCTTTGAGGTGGAAGGGATGATGATCTGAAAATCTTTGCGATATAAAGCCTTGTTTGACTGATCGGTCATTCCTTAATATATTCTATGCATTAAGGTGAAAATACATCTGAGAATTGGTGCCCCCCCCCCCGTTTACTTACCCGACCCCTCGAAAGTCCAACACTGTAAATGTGCTGGCTTCATTGGTTGATTAATAGCAGCGCAGCCATTGGCTCCCGGTGCTGTCAATCAAATCAATGATGCGCGCCAGGGGGCGGAGCCGAGGGATACAGTCGGTGGCTATAGCCACTGGCTGTATCATAGGAGCGTGCCGCAAGCTAACCCCCTTGGGGGAGAGCTTCCCATGAAGAGGGTTAGCTGATGAGGGAGGAGCCAAGACAGTCGCCGAGGGACCCCAGAAGACCCGGATCGGGGGCGCTCTATGCAAAACGAGTTGCACAGTGGGGGTAAGTATGACATGTTTGTTATTTAAAAAAAGAAAACGGGAACCTTTAGTGTCCCTTTAAGGTGAGCAGCCATTTTACCCACAGGTGGTGGTTTTAAATTCACTCGATGTCCTTCTGACAAAAAGAAAACATTTATCACTTTGTGGCTTGAACATTTTTTTAACAAGTTCTATATATATTTTATTTTTGATCTTTACATTTGGACTCAAAAAAAAAAAAAAAATATATATATACTGTATATTTTTGTTGTGCCATTAGTTTGTAATTATATAGGTTTTTCTGTTTTATATAAAAAAAAAATGTATTTGAGTTTCACATATTTAAATGTATTTATAGATAAACATTTGAACAAGCGCACCATTTTTTTTATTCATTACTTTATGCAGTGTTGGAGTGCACCAATTAATGGTTGCAATTGTTCTTTCTTTTTCTCACTTTGTTTATTGGTAGCATTTTATTTTAGTTCACACATAGCAGTGCAAGTACATCCATACCAATTCTGAATTAATGTCAATTGTTTTCAGTACACAAACACTAGCAAATGAAACAGTGGTGTGGGTTCCCCGTCATCCATTAAATTTGTAACCGGCAAGCCAGCAGAATGGTGGCTACCAACATCTCTTGTGTCTATGCGCTACAAATGTTGGTGCGGGGGACAGGTTCATATAGCTGTTGTTGGCCGTTTCAGGAACATATGAAACAGGAATATTTTTAGTGATTTTCATAATCATCATAGCGCTAAAATAATTTAAAATTACATCAAGATGATGAATTATTATTTTTGTTCAGTTAACACTTAAAAAAAATCTGAAGAAGACTCCATCCCTTTAAATCCTATGCAGATATTCACACTGGTCTATTACACTTCAGTTGCGGTAAAAAAAAAAAAAAACCTGCTTTCTCCAACTTTGGTGCATGTTTGGTCCTGTAAAAAAACGCACCTCCATTGAAATGAATGGAAACTGCATAAAAATGCATGAAAAACGCAATGCACCTGTGGGTAGTTCTCAAGCCCAGGTTCACAGAATCACATGACAAGGGAAATCACACTATATTCAATGGTGCCCTTCTAATACTCAGTTTCTGTTTTTTTTTTTTACCCTCACCCAGAGCTGCCATCAGGGGGGTACAGGCATTACACCTGTAAGGGACCCGGGGGTCCCCAGGGGCCCGGATGGGAACCCCCTCTTTTTTTATTTATTTTTTATATAAAAAAAACATTTTTTTAGATATTTTTATTAAAGGGGCTCCGAGGTCCCTGGATGGCTACTCCCCTTTTTTTATAACTATTTTTCTTTATTTCTTCTTTTTTTTGTAAAGGCCCCACCGCTTCTCAATTCGCAGCAGCCCCCCCCCCCCCGCTTCTCAATTTCAGGCGGCAGCACCCCCCCCCAGTTCTCTGCTCCAGGGGGCCCATGCCTGAAGCTGTGTAAGGGGCCCCATAATTCCTGATGGCGGCCCTGCCCTCACCTCTCCTACCCGGTCATCCTTGTTACCTAAAGGCTAGGTTCACACTAAAGCAGTTTTGGTCCTTCCTTCGATTCATTATTAGATTGAAGGAAGAATAGAACGATTGTTCACAGTAAGGATCAAACGATGGAAGGATCGGTCAATGGAAGGAAGGATTGATCAATCGAAGAAAGGATTATTCGAAGGAAGGATTGATCAACTGAAGAAAGGGTCGATCAATCCTTCCTTTGATTGATCCTTTCTTTGATTGATGGATCCTTCTTTCCATCATTCGATCAATCCTTACTTCAAACAATTACATTTTATCTTTCCTTAAATCGATAAAAGAATGAATCGATCAGTAGAGGGAAGGAAGGGTCAAAGGAAGGACCAAAACTGCTATAGGGTGATCCTCGCCTTTAGGCAGCAAGGATGACCGGGGAGGAGAAATGAGGGACAAAAAATAAATAAAAAATTATCTATTAGCATTCTTTTTTTTTGGAAATACCTGTTTATTAAGTTTTATAATATACATACAACTTCAGCCGCAGGTTGAGGGGAACAGTCACTGGTTACAGTAAAATACCCAGTGCATAAAAGCAATATTAACACAAGAAAGAAAAAAAAAAAAAAGGAAAAGGGGGTAAATATAAACAAAACAATACAACACTTGCCCAGACTGATATACACAGTCCGAACCTCCCACGAAGGAAAGTACACAGTGATTAAAGTCATGGTCTCCTTTTATAATCCTACAGAACGATACCTACATTGTGGCTTCCCAGCCCCTCCCCCCCCTTAAGGTTGCAACCTTTTCTTCAAGTCAAACCCGAACACTTTAGTGGCACACAACTATATATATATTTTGCAATTAAATAACATTTCTAATCATATGAAGTTAATCACAATAGTCCCCCTTCACATGAAAGTCCACAGAGTTTCCCTTTTACATCTGAACTCTGCAGACTCTGATGTAAGGGATGCTCTGATTTAAGGGGGAACACTGAGAACTCTGAACGTCTGTGTGTGTGTGTTTGGGGGGGATTGTTAGTGCTGGCTTTGGGCAGCGTAAAAGAGAGTGTAACAGACACTCTCAGTTTAGACAACTTCAATCAGCAACCCTGCTGGGAAGCCATAGTCCGGTCTGAATAATGTGTCCGGGTTTCAGGCAGTCTGAAACCCAGACGCATGATTCCAATCTCGAATTGTTCTGGTGAATCCCAGACAGGTGGAAACCTTACGCAGCCCCCACCACCCCATGAGAAATTAAAATCTAGAGAATCCAAAAGCCAAAGAAGTCATTACTGCCACCCAAATTCAATTTGTAACTGCCCAACCCTTTACAAGGACTTTGAAACTCAGAATTCTGACTTTGAAACTCAGAATTCTGAGATTTAATCTCAGAATTCTGAGATTTAATCTCAGAATTCTGACTTTGAAACTCAGAATTCTGACTTTGAAACTCAGAATTCTGAGATTTAATCTCAGAATTCTGAGATTTAATCTCAGAATTCTGACTTTGAAACTCAGAATTCTGACTTTGAAACTCAGAATTCTGAGATTTAATCCATATTTGATCCATATATAGAGCAGAAGACTTGTATGTCTGCAGAATGATGGTCTATAAGTGTTACTACATTATTGCTAATTGCTCTTAAAATCCTCCTAATATAGATTACTATACTTAAAAAAAAAAAGAATTCTGAGATATAATCTCAGAATTCTGACTTTGAAACTCAGAATTCTGACTTTGAAACTCAGAATTTTGTATTTTTTTTTTTTATGATGGCCCCAGGGCTCTTCCATACACACCCTAATGAACATCTGAATTTACGACGGTCGGATTATCTGATAAAACCCTGTTGTCACACTATTCCCATGGGAAAATCCTATCGTGTGTACGAGGCAAAAGTGTGACAGCACTGAAAATTGGCCTGGGCAGGAATGGGATGAAAGTGCCCTGTAGGCAATTGGTTAAACTATATATTTTAGCTTTTAGCTTCACAATAGTCCCCCTTCACATGAAAGTCCACAGAGTTTCCCTTTTACATCTGAACTCTGCAGACTCTGATGTAAGGGATGCTCTGATTTAAGGGGGAACACTGAGAACTCTGAACGTCTGTGTGTGTGTGTTTGGGGGGGATTGTTAGTGCTGGCTTTGGGCAGCGTAAAAGAGAGTGTAACAGACACTCTCAGTTTAGACAACTTCAATCAGCAACCCTGCTGGGAAGCCATAGTCCGGTCTGAATAATGTGTCCGGGTTTCAGGCAGTCTGAAACCCAGACGCATGATTCCAATCTCGAATTGTTCTGGTGAATCCCAGACAGGTGGAAACCTTACGCAGCCCCCACCACCCCATGAGAAATTAAAATCTAGAGAATCCAAAAGCCAAAGAAGTCCTTACTGCCACCCAAATTCAATTTGTAACTGCCCAACCCTTTACAAGGACTTTGAAACTCAGAATTCTGACTTTGAAACTCAGAATTCTGAGATTTAATCTCAGAATTCTGAGATTTAATCTCAGAATTCTGACTTTGAAACTCAGAATTCTGACTTTGAAACTCAGAATTCTGAGATTTAATCCATATTTGATCCATATATAGAGCAGAAGACTTGTATGTCTGCAGAATGATGGTCTATAAGTGTTACTACATTATTGCTAATTGCTCTTAAAATCCTCCTAATATAGATTACTATACTTAAAAAAAAAACAGAATTCTGAGATATAATCTCAGAATTCTGACTTTGAAACTCAGAATTCTGACTTTGAAACTCAGAATTTTGTATTTTTTTTTTATGATGGCCCCAGGGCTCTTCCATACACACCCTAATGAACATCTGAATTTACGACGGTCGGATTATCTGATAAAACCCTGTTGTCACACTATTCCCATGGGAAAATCCTATCGTGTGTACGAGGCAAAAGTGTGACAGCACTGAAAATTGGCCTGGGCAGGAATGGGATGAAAGTGCCCTGTAGGCAATTGGTTAAACTATATATTTTAGCTTTAATTTTCATAATCAGAAAAATGTGACATGTTGCTGATCAAAAGGCTTGGAATCTGTACCAAAGGACACCTCATTAATGTGTGCCTAGAGCAGTGTGAATATTAAATACAACCCTGGCAACCTATACAGTAGCACAGCCCAGAGAATTATTGCATGCTACTGCCAACCTACCATAATCAGTTCACATTTCATCCACTTTAGTCTGTCCCGGGGGCATGTCAATAAAATGTCTTAACATTTAACCGTAAATTAATATTACTTGTTTGAATTTCCATTTAAATACATGAAAGTTCATTAGTAATCAGAACTACGATTTAAGAAAACGGCGCTGTTCATCAAAACTGAATATTCCTGCCTTGATTCGTCTCTCGCTGTAACTTCCAGTATTTCATTATTAGTTATTTGCAAGGCAAGAGATAAAAAAACAGGGGGCCGGGAAGGTTTAAACGACAAGCTAATCAAAATCTGGTAGAGTAACAAGCAGCTGCAGCCGCACCTGTCAGGTAATCAGAGCGCTGACATAAATTAGGACATCCTGCACTTTTTAAACCGATAAGCATTTTGTTATTTTATAATGAGGAGCTTGTTATTATAAGTGCCTTTTATAATAGGATTCGCAGGAAGGTGCCAAATAAAATAGCCTGCGAGCCTGAAGAGTCAGCCTCAGAAGTGAGGGATTAGTGTAATCTTGCCCCCGAACCACCATCCTAGCTAAACTATTTAATTTGAATATCATCAGGTAATGAGTAAGTATAGAATGGAAAATGTGCAATATGTGTGCAGCATTTTAATGCATTTTCTTAAAAAAACAGCAGAGGGCAGTAGACCGCCACAAAATTAACTCTAGTGTATTTCCTTCTTTCTTTCTTTCTATTTTTTTTTAATAAGACCCATCCAATAAAAAAAAAAAAAAAAAAGTATCGTTAATGTGCTGTATTGGCAACAAAAATGTTAAGCTTCAAGAACAAAACGATCAACAGAATTGCATGCCAAGAGGGGGTCTTTATTTTTGGTTGGCAATAAGAATCAGCAAATATCACGTAGGACCTTGACTTGTTTCGCATAAACAGTACTTAGTCATGACACCTATTTTCTGGTTCTGAGTCAATGAACTGGAATAAAAGAGCACATCAAGTCTTTCTGAATTTACTTCCAGGATCCTTGTTCTCAGTTAATGGTGTAGATTTGCTAAAGGCAAATAGACTGTTCACTTTGCAGGGGAAGTTGCACTTTGCAATGGATCTTTTGCCAGAGTTATGGCCCGTACACACGATCCGAATATCGGACGACGGATCGTACGACTTTTTTCGCTTAATAGTCGCAAGTAAAATAAAATAGGTTTTAATATCGTACGACAGAAAAAAATAATCGGAAGTGATGTCATGTGTTGTAATGTATTTGTATTGTATTTTCGGACGACAACTATACTGACTATGCTGACTAAACGAAAATCGTATGATCTGACATCGTACGAGGAAAATTTTTGCGCTTGTCCGATCGAATAATATCGGATGAACAGTCGTGATCGGCTCTCGAAAGTAGTGTACACACGATCTGAAAATCGTACGATCCATCATCGGACGATCGTTTTCGTCCGATATTCGGGTCGTGTGTACGGGTCATAAGGCTGGATTCACACCTATGCAGTTTTAGTGCTTTTTGCATTTTGCAGGTTTGTACTACAGTCCATTTTTCATGGTTTTCTATGGAACACGTTCTGTAGTGCAAATCTGCAAAATGCAAAAAGCACCAAAAATGCATAGGTGTGAATCCAGCAGTAGTGAATAAAGTGAAATTCTGCTAGCGTCCATCATCCAATCATTTGCAAGTGAAAATCCTGTTTTTTTTTAGTTTTAGTTTTTTTTTCTTCCGTATGATCAGGCATTCTTTGCAAAATGAAATTTCACCACATTCACTAAGCTCTGGGGAATATTATCTTGCAAAATACCACTTTTCTTGTAAAATGAACGTTGTATTTGCCTTTACTAAATCTCCCACAATGACTCAGACAATATTGATGCCAGAGACAGCTGGGTAACTGAAAATGTAACTGTAGCCCAGCTGCAATGCTGCTTGCCCAGGCTGTCACACAGCCTCCCCTGCTGCAGTTCATCTATATCTGTCCCTTGTTGATGCAGGCTTCATGCCGTCAGTCACAGCCCTTCATTGCGGAGGATGACAGGGGAAACAGTGCTGCTGAAAGGACAAAGATTGGGTGCAGGAAAGGCTGGGTAGAGTGGAAGCCCACCTGCTAAGCCCAGAGCTAAATGGAATTGCCAAGATTGTAGTCTTTTGGGAGCCAGCCCCTGATCAGGGGAAATGCTATGTGGCACTACAGGTCCCAGAAGCCAGGCACTGAAAGCAGAAAAAAGGCACGGGAAGCCCAGGTTCGAGGAGATAGTCTGACTTGGGGAGCCAGGTTGTAGGGGACTGTACTGCACAGAGCTGAGTTGCTTCCCTGTGTTCCTGGAATAGCACTGTGCTTCTTCACCTATACTGAGACTTCTGTTGCCAGAGGTAGCAAGTGAGCTGCAGGAGCAAGGCTGACGTAATGAGAGAGCACACCTGGGCACTGCCCAGGGGCCCCAACTGCATAGGGGGCCCCTGCACTTTCCCCAAAGCAGCTGGTCCATGAGCCCACGCTGCCCTGAAATTGGGGGCCCCATCATGTTACTGAGAGTGATGGTTACACAGGGGAGGCAGTCTGCCTCCTACCTACTTGATGTCTGTTTACCTGCACTGTCATCATTGTAGGGGCCCCAGAGCATTACTTTGCCCAGGGGCCCATGATGTTATTTAGATGACCCTGTGCAGGAGTGTCAAGGATTCTAAATAGACCAGTACTGTGTGCCTACACAGAGGAGACCAACACTGTATGCAGTGAAATAAAAGGTGTTTATTTACAAAACAGGTGAAGACAACCAGTGCACATATAACAACAAAGCCTATATATAAGTCAAGGGGGAACGCCAAAATCATAAACAAAAGCCAAGCCGAGGTCATATACCAGGAGATCACAGAAGATGGATGAGGACGGACACAACGGAGCAGGGAGCGGATGGATGGACGGACAGGAATCCAGGTGGAACAGGATCCAAGGTAAAGGGGAGAGCAGGAAGGGCAGTCCAGGATAAGGATCGGGTCCAGAAAGCAGGCTCAGGGTCAGAGTAACCGGCTCAGGATCAAGGTTGTAGACTGATACCAGGGCGAGTTCTGCTTGAACTTGCCAGGTATAAATAGAGGCGTGCTGATTGCATTCAGGTCACACCTGAACGCAGGAAAAGCTGTGTGCTCCAACATACCAAGAATCCCCCGCTGGTGGAGGCCAGAACTGCAGCCAAAATAATAGGCAGATTTACCAGCAGGGGGGACCATTCCTGACAAGGAGAGGACATTGGCACTATGGAACATATGAAGTTTTGCCCAGGATTGCATCAAAAAATTTCTGAGCCACTAATATCACCTTCAGAGACCACAGGAGGCAACCTAATCTTGTGTCCAGTGTTCTGGTGAGCTTCTGAGTGGCGAGAGGCCATTGCTTATACTCAGACTTCAAGCGGATGTAAACCCTCACATATACCCAGTGAAGTAAACAGCCTCAAATGATACACAGAGATGAAATAAATATCCCTACATACGTTTTACATGTATATCTGCTGTCTTCAGCTTTATATATTTTGAAAGTTCACATTGTGTTAGGAGATTTTCTCTCCCTGTTCAGCACTACAGTGAAGCCTGGGCATACAGCCAAGACAGCTGATTAGAGGAAAGGCACACACCCCTCTACCCCCTCTCTTCATAGGTGGAGACTTTCAGCTCTGTTTGTTGAATCGTTCAGCATTCTGCTAATTTATTTATAGCAGTTTCCCCAACACAAAACATTGGCTGCTTTTATCAAATTTCATGAATCGGGTTTACATCCACTTTAAGGAAAAATCACTACCCCAATTTGGGATCCCTGAGATTGGTTTTGAGGTTTACTCCCTTTTTCAGTAAAATAATAAAAAAATATATATAGATATATATATATCTATATATAATTTTGCTTACAAATGATTGGATGATGAAAATCAAGAGAGCTTTACCACATTTACCAAGCAAGAGGAAAATTAGTGCTATTGCATTTGCAAGGTACACAGTCTATGAGCCAGATTCAGATAGAATTGCCTATCTTTAGGCGGGCGTAGCATATCTCAGATACACTACACCGATGTAACTCAGAGAGGCAACTACAGTATTCATAAAGCACTTGCACCTAACTTTGCGCCGGCGTAACTTAATTCCTTCGGCGTAAGCCGGTGCAACTGCAAGTGGGTGTGTCGTTATGCAAATGAATGGTCTAGTGATTTACGCCCGGCATATCTTGGACTGAGCATGCTCAGTACGTTCGTTCCATTGTGAGCATGCTCACAACTATGCCAGCCCAACTTACAGAGATAGGCCGGTCCAACTTACGCCCAGCCGATGCAAAAGTACATCCAGTTTTATTCCCCCCCCAGGGAAGGTACTTTTGCTGTGAGATGGCTGCTTCCGTTCCCCACAGGCAGAGGAGGAAAAAAAACTTTAACACCCAGGAGATGTCAGCCCTCATAACAGCAATGGAGACTTATGACCAGGGCCGCCATCAGGGGGGTACAGGCAGTACACCTGTAAGGGGCCCGCGGGTCCCCAGGGGCCCGGATGGGAACCCCCCTTTTTTTATTTTATTTTTTATAAAAAAATATTTTTTTTAAATATATTTGTATTTATATTTTTTTGATGGACAAGAAGGCCTGGCTTGCAGTCTCTGCTCTAATTCATTTCTAAGGTGTTCTATCGAGTTGAGGTCAGGACTCTGTGCAGGCCAGTCAAGTTCCTCCACCCCAAACTTGCTCATCCGTGTCTTTATGGACCTTGCTTTGTGCACTGGTGAGCAGTCATGTTGGAACAGGGAGGGGCCGTCCCCAAACTGTTTCTACAAAGTTGGGAGCATGAAATTGTCCAAAATGTCTTGGTATGCTGACGCCTTAAGAGTTCCCTTCAATGGAACTAAGGGGCCAAACCCAACCCCAGAAAAACAACCCCAGACCATAACCCCCCTTTTATCAAATTATTTGGATCAGTCCACAAAGCAAGGACCATAAAGACATAAATGAGTGAGTTTGGGGTGGAGGAACTGGACTGGCCTGCTCTTAACTCGATAGAACACCTTTGGAATGAATTAGAGCGGAGACTGTGAGCCGGGCCTTCTTGTCCAACATCAGTTCCAGACCTCACAAATACACTTCTGGAAGAATGGTCAAACATTCCCATGGACACACTCCTAAACCTTGTGGACGGCCTTCCCAGAAGAGTTGAAGCTTTTATAGCTGCAAAGGGTGAGCCAACCCAATATTGAACCCTACAGGCTAAAGGATCGCACACACGATGGAATGTTCGGATGGACGTGTTTTGTCGTATAATCAAACCGAGCAGAAAAACAACGTAGTTTCGTGAATGTTGGCTGAAAAAGTTC
This sequence comes from Rana kukunoris, assembly GCA_029574335.1. Lineage (NCBI taxonomy): Eukaryota > Metazoa > Chordata > Amphibia > Anura > Ranidae > Rana > Rana kukunoris. Next base: position 122,120,892 of record CM056051.1, read on the forward strand.
TGCCGTCTGTATGCAGAACAAGTTCACGGCCAGTGCATTTCAGACAAAAATATATATATAATTATTATTATCATTATTATTATTAAAGGGCCCAGAGGTCCCGGATGGAAAGCCCCCTTTATTTGGTAATTTCTTTTTATATAAAAAAAAGGGAGGTTGCCATCTGGGGCCCTGGTGGCCTCCGGACCTCTAAAAAAAAAAAAGAAAAAACGTTTTTTTTTTTTTTTTTAAGGGGGTTCCTATCCGGGCCCCTGGGGACCCCGGGCCCCTTACAGGTGTACTGCCTGTACCCCCCTGATGGGGGACCCATTAGTAGTGCTAGGACCACGGCTGCCATGTGTTGTCCTGCAAGTGTGGTTGCTCAGCTCGTCTGTAACGGTGCTGCTGAAGCTGCTCTCCAGCTGACTTGAGCAAGTCTGGTGCAAAGTTACCCCTGCTTTATGAGGGGTAACTTTAGGCCGGCCAAACAGTGTAGGCACACCGTGCGTAGTCTGTGCCGAACGGGCCTATGTTCGGGAATCGGCGTATCTCTCTCATTTGCATATTTGCATAGGAAATCAATGGGTTTGCCAGATGCGTCCGGCATAAATGTGCACCTAGGATGTGCAGGTGTAGGCAAGTTACGCCGGTCGGGAATAGCCTATTTTGGTGCGTATCTAGTTCTATGGGTACGGTGCATAGATATTCCTGGCGCAAATTTAGACTTAGGCGGCACATCTTGAGATACTCCGGCATAAGTCCTATCTGAATCTGGCCCTATAGCTGCAAATCTACGACATTGCAACAGTTGTGTTTTTTTCTTGACTTGTATATCAACAGCCAGCAGGGTGTATAATTTGCAGCAACAGTGGGCCAGATTCATAGAGCAATTACGCCTGTCTAACTGGTGTTAGACAGGAGTAATTTCAAATTTCGCGCGCCGTATCACTAGTTTGAATCCTCAAACCATGATACGGCGGCTTCGGGCTTCGATCCGAGAGGCTTACGTCTTCGTAAGCCTTTGGATCTACGCTGCCATCTATTTGCGGCCGCTGGGAGGAGTTCGCGTCGTTTTGATGCGTCGGGATATGCAAATGTTTTTTTACGGCGATTCCCGAAGATACGAGTGGTCGTCGCAATCACTTTCGTCTATTTTTGTGTACGTAATGTTAGAGCAGCTTTTTGCTGCTCTAACGTTACGTAGCCCATGTTAAGTATGGCCGTCGTTCCCGCTTCGAATTTATTTAATTTTTTGTTTTGTTTACGTAACTCGTTCGGGACTAGGATCGCCCGTAAACGACGCTACCTAAACAACGAATGATGTCACGGCGGGAAATTTGCGAACGGAGCATGCGCAGATCGATCGCCGCGGGAACGCGCCTAATTTAAATGATTCACGCCCCCTACTCGTCTATATGGATTGCGACGGGAGAAATACACTACGCCGCCGTCGTTTACTGGACAAAATCTACCTGAATTCCACGTAGAGCCAGGTAAAAAACGGCGGCGTAGTGTATTTCTGATACGCTACGATAATCCATTTCTATGTGAATCTGCCCCAATGTATACATTGGAATTCCAGGGTAGAACTAACTAAGCTTAAAACTTTTCCCACCCACTTCTAACACCTATACTAACTACCCTGTAGAAGGAAGATGTGCCATTGGCATCTGCTGCTGTCCGTCGACTACAGTAAGGAGGGAGTGGGGGGAGGGGTGTAGCCGATCCGCATTGTTTGTGTCTGTAGCGCCCCTGTACTTCCAAGTACGGACGCTGTTTAAATTTAGAGGGGGATGAGAGAATTACTCAGATCTTATCTATGTGAATTATGTTAGTTTAGTGCTGTGCTGTTGTTTCATTCTGTGTTCCATAGATACCTTTCCATCTTGGAACAACAGGTGGCGGCAGTGGAGACAAGCGGGAGCGCCTTCTTGCCAGCAGCCAATCAGAGGAGGTTTTCCCTTGTGAGGCATGCTGGGGGAGGGTACTTCTTGAGGGCGCCATTTTGGCGTCGGGAGTTCGAGGTAGGATCCTGGTGCGGCACCCACCTTTAGGGTGTGCGCACATCACGGGCCCCGGCGATATGGCCTACCAGGCCGGTGCGCACGTGCTACACAGAGTTTCTGACTCTGGGCCCTCATGGCCCGGAGCAACTAAAGCTGCAGAGGGGCCCCAGTGACTTACTGGGTCCCCACTTCTATGAGAAGATCCCAAGCGAGTTGTGCTGTTCGGTGGGGAGTCAGTCTGAGGAGAGCCGGAGGCAGGCGATCCAATAGGGCCTAGACGAGCCATCAGGGATCAAGGTGACCTGACACAGAGTTTGTTTTATGGCAACCTGTCAGTCGATCACCTAAAAATCAAGGACTACCTGAAGAAAATTCAGGCAATTACTGTACTGAGAAGGAATCGCTCCATCAAGTTGTAATCCAGAGCAAGGGCCTGTGGCAGAGGTACCACTAATATTTCCATTGAGCCAAGTCTGTGGCAGAGGCTTGTTTCCTTCTCAGAGTTCTGAGTGATATTCCGGCTACCAGTTCTGTGAGAGAGACTGTCCGGGCACACTACACCCACTCCGGCTAGAGTGGCGACATAGTAAAGGTATTGTAGAAGCAGGACTGCGATCTACTTTCATCATACCCCTAGACAAGCTACAAAGGTAACACGCCGATCCCAAATATAACCAGTGGCTCCTGTGAGGGTAGCGCTACACGTCAATGGAAGTACACAGCCTGGATTAGGAGCAAGCCTAGAGGATATAGCGGCTTGCTATAGGGGGCACTCAGAGTAGTAGAGGTGCCTAGAGTGCCAACGGGGGACCCTAAAAGAAGAGGTTTGGGGTCGCTTTGTGTAATACTATGATACAGAGTAAGAAAGATTAGCATGTTTGTTGTTTTAATAAAACAAATATAAAATACTTTACAATCACTTTAAACTTGATCATTGAATATTTATTAATTTAGAGCCAGTGTGCAAAATACAGTAATTCCCGCTTCCCCCGCCCCTGGTTGAGCTGTCCTGTAATACGGCTTGTAAGAAACTGATACCAAGTCAGATTCAGAAACTTAAACGAGTTGCTTTTAAAATATACCTGCTGTTTTTCTTAACACATACCTGCATGAGTTGGTATTGGTATTCTGAGGGTATACGCCCTCAGAAGAAGTCGGAAGGACGAAACGTCAGGGCCTGATCTCGCGATATTTTGATACATGTATGCCTGACGCTGTGGTTCAGCTGTGCTCCAGTTAGGAGAGTGATCTAGTGTGCTAGCGGCAAACGCTCGCATCCACAAACTATCTATTACCCTCTGTGAGCTGATGACCGGCTGAAAGGCATTACACCTTGTATCAGTTACTGCTCTGTGGAGCTTTTTTTTTGTTGCTGTTTGTATGCATGATTTTTAACAGCATGTTAAAATAAAAGTTTTTTAAATGGTATCACACCATATCGAGCTTTTTTTATGTGCCCTGACACCGGATGGTCATTAGGAGTACTGCATGCTGCTGGAATATCATCTCCATGAGGAAGAGGGAATCCGATGACATTACTGTTCAAAGCCTGTTATAACATCAATCTGGTGAGTAGACATCCTTGAGGGGACATTGTCACAGGATCTTCGCATGCTTTGTTCGGCTCACGAGTGATGTCACCAATCATGGACAGTTGAAATTGTCTTGAAGAGCACCCCTTTTTTGTCACGGAATATTTGTGCACCCTCTGAGCTCTGGAGAACTTTCTTACTTTCACTTATCTCTTTGAATGTGAATGAGTGATCGGATTTGAACTGTGCCCTGATCACTAGCGCTGCTGTATTTTATTGATAAAGACTTTTGATGATTTTTATCATTATTTTACTATGTGTATATGTTTTGTTTTATTTTGAGCAGCTGCTTTATTCATGTCCTAGATATAGGACATAGATAATTTTATTTGCACAACTGTAAATACCTATACCCCAATAGCGGCGAGAGTGTGAAATTAGGCCTATTTTTCCCACATTTTGTTTTACCTATTTTAATAGCTTAGATTGAAGAAGCCAATAGGGCCAACCACAAAGTGAATTTAGGCCGGTTCATCAGGAACTGGCGGATATTCGACCAGGGTATGGCCAACTTAAAGCGGTTCTCCACTCTGTAACGAAAAAATGAAATTCAGCAGCTACAAAGGAGAGGTACAGCCAAAGCTCATTTGGCAGTACTTCTGTGGATCATTTTCTGTGACCTATTTTCAGCAGACAGCGGCTGAAGCCCGCTGTCTGCTGATGTCACAGAGCCTGTCCAGGCTGGGGAAAGATCGCAAATGAACAATAGGGAAAGACGCCACTCCAGGTAAGCAAATCCAAATAAGGTTAGATGAACTGGATAGAAGGAAATTGGCAGCACCCCGACATAGCGAAAGTCCCTTTATTGAAAAAAATTGCAAAGATACACAAAATTACATGACACTCACCACAAATGCAATAGTAGGGGGAAAGGTTGACGCGTTTCACACAACTACATTGTGCTTACTCATAACCCAGAAGTGTGTCACCGACATTACTTAAATAGGCTCTCCCTCCCACACCTGTGTACACAGGTGTGGGAGGGTGTCAGGGACCGCACCTCCTAACCAAGCTGTATACAATGTTGTATATTGAAAACCAAACGCCATACTATAAAGCAAATTCTCAAAAATATATAAAGCATAACTAATGGGTACAAAAATCACCAAGAACGAATCATCCACTGCTATTCAATACCAACAGCAATACAGATATAAATCCAACAGACAATTAACAAAAATTTAATTGAATTAATTAAATTAAATATGTTAATGTGTGTAAATATAAAATCGAATGTAAATCACATATTACACAATACCTAAACTGTAACACCCAGAAAAATATACATTAACATAACACTAAGTATACTCATGAAACAAAAGTGTAAAATAAAATAGAAGAAACAAACGGACAAAAGGAAAAGAAAAACCCAAAGATCAAATAAATCAAAGAGGTAAAAAAAAAAAAAAACAATCAAAAAGAGATTAAAAAGAAAATACTGAAACCAATAAATTCATATATGATCATTAGTGATAGAAAATTATATAATGGGCAAGTATAGAAAAAACATGCGTGTAAAATTTCAAAGCAACATAAATATATGGATCCCTACATGCCTACATATCCACACCTACATATCCACCCACATGCCTGGACCAGAACCTGTCTCAGCCTCTCAGCAATACACCGAGAGCCTAAGTCAGCTGCTCCCACCCCCTCCACAGCCCAGCACTCCTGTGAGCTTTGGGGGGGGGGAAGTCAGTGGCGATTGACAGTCACCAGCTCTCTTCTCAGGGAGTATACAAGTGAAAAATTCAGCGCTGGGAAATAAACAAATACAAACAAATTTCTAATATAAATATGCAAGCCGGCACTGAGGATAAATTCATAGAAAATTCCCAAAGCAAAAATCAAAATCAAAAAGTGCAGCGCAAAGATAAAGATAAAAATAAAAATTTAAGTACAAAATAATGACATATGTGTATAAACCAGTAAAAATAAATGTCCATGTGTCCACAAAAAATCCTTTAAAGGGGTTGTAAAGACAAAAATATTTTCCTCTTAAATTAAAGTCTGACAGTAGCTGATAAAGTAAAAAGTAATGTTTTGCAGTATAACTAGTTTGATACCTGTTGAATCGAGCTGTTTTATTCACCACTGTCACTCCTGAATTGTTATTCTGACTGACTTCCTGGTTTGCGGTGCACATTCATTCTTGCTACATCACAGCCTAATGGGAACTACATTTCCTATTAGGCTTAGCCTCCATGCCTATGAGGGATAAGAGAGCATCTTCACGCAGGGCTGTAGTCATAGGGAGGGGGTGAGCAGGTCTGCTTTCCACCATGCGGGTGCTGGAGGAAAGCAAGAAGAGGAGAGACAGGAAATGGCATTTTCAAACCTGGATTACTGTATTTTGGAAGTCAAAAGGAAAAACGAGGTAAGTGATATTTAAATGCTCTAGCTTACAGCAATCAATTGATCTAATAAAAAACGAACCTTTAGTGTTCCTTTAAGTGAAGAGTAAATCACACAAACAAATCCAGCAGGAGTGAAGGTGAAGAGGAAACACCAAGAGAAAATCCACCACCGCAAGCAAGATGGACTCTCACCTTATTGCTTTGACCCATAAGAGTCTCAAAGCATATCTGCAGATAGTCTCAGTCAGATCCGATCTCCAAGACAAATCACCATTCCATATCAGATAGCAGCGAACCACCATATAAAGAAACACAGAAATATCTAGTGCTCTCTGTATAGACCAGTTTATTGTAACATAAGCATAAAAAGCGGGTACTCACATTTAAAAGCACTCGTGAGCCAAGTGCAAGCTGACAAACAGTACAAAGTAATACACAGCGGCGATGGTCGGGGTGACGTCCTGCGTAGCTCCTCCCCTTTACATACGCGTTACGTCCCGTGGGCGGGACTTCATCAGCATCAAGCAGAGGGAGTACGTCTGACGTCCCCGACAGGAAATATATATAAGACACATGTGACTCATCAACCAATCCGATCGCTCGTGGATGCGGCCAATGAAGGAACTACACCGACAACAACATCCGGGGCAAGGTCAATAGAGCCACAATATTATTTTTTTACATTGCCTGTGGATGAATGAGTTGGCATTGTTTAGGATGCACCGGATCTTATTTAGAATTTTTGGTTTTTATTTCCTTATACCATTAATTTTCTAAGGATTTCCGATTGCTCATGCCATTATAGCCATTCATTTCCGCATTATTGTGGCTCTATTGACCTTGCCCCGGATGTTGTTGTCGGTGTAGTTCCTTCATTGGCCGCATCCACGAGCGATCGGATTGGTTGATGAGTCACATGTGTCTTATATATATTTCCTGTCGGGGACGTCAGACGTACTCCCTCTGCTTGACGCTGATGAATGAATGAATGAATGAATGAATGAAAACTTGTATAGCGCGGCACATGCGAACTGAATCGCCTCTGGGCGCTTGTTGTTCCTGTCTCCTTTGATATCAAAAGAGAAAAGTCTTGACCTTTTTCCTAAATGCTAGGTGGTTCTCCTCCAATCGGATGTTGGTTGGTAAAGCGTTCCATAGTCTGGGACCCTGGATCGCGAATCTTCTTTCTCCTTTGGACTTGAAGTTGGCTTTCGGAACCTGGAGCAGGTTCTGATTCGTGGATCGCAAAACGCGATTGGGATTTTGCGCTTTTATTATTTCGCATAAATAAAGGGGGGCATTCCCATAGACACATCTATGCGTAAGACAGAGAGCTTTAAAAGCAATTCTGTCTTTAACTGGCAGCCAATGAAGGGCTCTCAGTGAAGGTGAGATGGATTCCCAGGGTTTTTTCCCAGTCACAAGTCTGGCGGCCGTATTTTGAACGACTTGTAGACGAGCGATTTGGTACTTGGGGAGGCCGAGGTAAAGGGCGTTTGCATAATCCAGCCTGGAGTTTACAATAGCTCCCACCACGACCGCTAAATCTTCTTTGGGGATGAACGGAGTGAGTCTGCGTAGTAGGCGCAGTAGATGGTGAGATCCGCTGACTACTGACCCTATTTGAGCGTCCATTGTCATAAAGGAGTCAAAAATGACCCCTAGGCTTTTGACTTTGGCTCTAGGGGTGATGATTCTGCCCAAAATAGGCGGGGGGGTCCACGCTGTTGAAAGTTGATTCCTGCGCTTGGCGTGAAACAGAAGAAGTTCTGTTTTTGCTCCATTGAGTTTAAGGTAACTCTTTGTCATCCAGTCCTCTATCAAAGAGAGACATGTCTCTAGATTGAGGTGGTGATCCTGTCTGTTGCAGATACGGAAATACAGTTGCGTATCATCTGCATATGAGTGGTAGAGCAGTTTTTGGCTGCTGATGATCTCAAAAAGAGGACGAAGATAAATGTTAAACAGCACTGGTGACAGAGGCGATCCTTGAGGGACTCCGCATGTTACTGTGCGTTTTTCAGACGTAAAAGGTCCTAACTTCACTGTTTGCGATCGGTTTTCCAAAAAAGAGGAGAACCAAGATAAATCGCTTTCTGCGACTCTGGCTACTTCAGCAAGCCGAGTCAGTAACAGATTGTGGTCTACAGTGTCGAAAGCTGCACTTAGGTCCAACAGAACCAGGAGACAAGATTCTCCTTCGTCTGCGGCCTTGAGAACATCGTCCCATACTTTCAGCAATGCTGTTTCCGTCCCATGTCCGGGACGGAAGCCTGATTGCAATGGGTCAAGTAGCTTGTAGGTATCTAGATGCAGTTGCAGCTGTTTTACCACTACTTTTTCCATTATCTTAGAGAGTACGTTGAGGCTTGTTATGGGACGGCGGTGGAGTGGGTCCTTGGGGTCCAGGGAGGGTTTCTTCAGGATGGGTTGGATTATACCTTCTTTCAACTGTGAGGGCACTATGCCCTCCAAGAAAGACTGGTTGATAAGCTGCGTGATGGGAGGAGCCAGGATGTAGGCGCATTCCTTCAGCAGTTTTGTGGGGATAATGTCATTTGGCGCTGTGCCATTGCGCAGAGTACAAATGACATTCTTAGTGGTCTCGATGGAGATGGGTTCCAGGGTGAACTTACCTGATATCGGTGAATTTCTATGGGTGCTGTGTGTGAGGCTCCGGGGGGCTGGGGGAGAATTGTTTTGCTGAATGCTTTCGCGGATTACCTCGATTTTATTAATGAAGTAATCCGATAGTTCATTGCAAAATTCTTGTGTGTCTGAACTGGGGGCTTCAATGCATCCTGGCTTCATGGTCTGGGTGACCATCTTGAAGAGTTCGCGGGGGCGGTTTAGGGCACCGTTGATAGCCTCCGAAAAATAATTTTTCTTGGCTTGGAAAATTCCTTTGTGGTATTTTCTTGTAGTCGCCTTGTAGATGGATAGGTTTAGCTCTGAAGAACATCTTTTCCAGGCAGATTCTGCCCTTCTGCGTTCTTGCTTCAGTAACGACAGCTGGTTATTAAACCAGCTGCGGTTGTTTTTTCGAATGCGGGTTCTTCGTTTTGGCGCTACCAAGTCGGCTGACTGTAGCATGGCCGAGTTTATGGCTTCCAATGTTTCAACGGCCGTTTGATGCGGCTGAGTTGTTTCCTCTTTTTCCTTAAAGTCGTTTTGAAGAGTTCCGAGTGGAGCTTCTTCTGACATCTAGTCCAGTGTGTTGTCACTGGATTTGATGTTTTTGTTGCGGGGGGGATGGTGGAAATACTGAATATAATTGCATGGTGGTCTGTCCATGGCAATTTTTCATTTTCCCAAATTTTTATTTCCAGAGCTTGTCTGAAAATAAGATCAAGTGTGTGACCTGAAGCATGTGTGGGCCCACATACTAATTGCTGTAATCCTAATCCTTCCAGGTGGTCAATACAGGCGTCGGCAATGGGGTCTTGTGAGGAGTTTGCCCAGAGATTGAAATCCCCTAGCAGCAAAAGTTGTTTGCTGTTGAGGGTATAAGTGGAGAAGAAATCCGTCCAAGATGATAGCAGCTGCGATTTTGGGCCTGGCGGCCTATAGCAGAGCAGAATGTGGACGGTCTCCTTTGAATTTGCTTGAAGTTGCAGAGTAAGGGTTTCCATAAATGGAAGAGGGTTTTGGCGGACTGGTTTGGTGATCGTAAGATGAGTCTTATAGATCACCGCCAGGCCGCCTCCTCTTTGCCCTATTCTGTTTTCTGTAATAATGCGATAGTTTTCTGGCACCAGTTCTCCTAGAATGGTGTTACAGTCGGCTGTGAGCCAGCTCTCTGTAATAAAAAGACAATCTAGATCCTTTTGTTGACTGAAGTCGCGGATTTCTAGTCGGTGTTTTACTGCCGATCTAGTATTGATCAGAGCACATGATATGTGCTTGAGCTGGGGTAAATGACTGAAATGTCTGACCGTCGATCTATGATCGATTCTCAATAGTCGCTCATTTCTTAGGGCTTTTTTGGTGATGGCTGGCAGTATTGCGGCGCATTGCCTCAAACTCCAAATGGTTTTGGCAGAATATTGCCTACATGCCATAATTGCCAATACACCAGGGGTGGGGGGGGTGGATTTTTGGGCAGTGGAGAGAGGTATTGGCTAAACTCCTCTCTCCCGGCAAAAAACCCTGGCGGAGCTCGGCCAATATGCTCCGGTAGGGAAAAAATTCCTTCCTGACCCCTGTAAGAGGCGATCGGGTGACCCCTGGATCAAGCTTCTGTATGTTGGAGGACAGGGGGGGGAGGGGGGCTGGGGCTAAGAGGGTGACCCTGTTGCTGGTCTGGTGGGATGGCTGTCTGCACAGGCGGTGGGATGAGGGCTGACAGGGTGCTGCTTTAATTGAGTGGGTGTAAGACAGGGCAGGGTAACTGTCCTTCTGTCTTTCTGGGGTAAGGGGGGATTCCTGGAGGCTGGGTGAGGACCACAGAGGCGTGGGGAGCGGCCCCGCGATTCAGAGCGGCCTGGCGCTGTGCTCTCAAAAAGAGCCCCGGAACGGCGCAAATTTTCGGGCGGAGGGGTAGAGAGGATAGAGAGGGGGGCCCTTAAGGCTGATGAAGGTGTGGGAGTGCAGGGGGACACAAAAAAGGAACGGAACGTAACGCGTAAGTAAAGGGGAGGAGCTACGCAGGACGTCACCCCGACCATCGCCGCTGTGTATTACTTTGTACTGTTTGTCAGCTTGCACTTGGCTCACGAGTGCTTTTAAATGTGAGTACCCGCTTTTTATGCTTATGTTACAATAAACTGGTCTATACAGAGAGCACTAGATATTTCTGTGTTTCTTTATATGGTGGTTCGCTGCTATCTGATATGGAATGGTGATTTGTCTTGGAGATCGGATCTGACTGAGACTATCTGCAGATATGCTTTGAGACTCTTATGGGTCAAAGCAATAAGGTGAGAGTCCATCTTGCTTGCGGTGGTGGATTTTCTCTTGGTGTTTCCTCTTCACCTTCACTCCTGCTGGATTTGTTTGTGTGATTTACTCTTCACTTAAAGGATTTTTTGTGGACACATGGACATTTATTTTTACTGGTTTATACACATATGTCATTATTTTGTACTTAAATTTTTATTTTTATCTTTATCTTTGCGCTGCACTTTTTGATTTTGACTCTTCTCAGGGAGCACTGAGAACTGAGCGATCAGCGGTCTTTGATTGCTCGGTTCTCGGTCTTAGATCCTGCAGGGGACAGATCCAGCATCGGACTGATGCTGCATCCACCTCGGTAAGTATAATTCTTAAAAATGTTTGTTTCTTATACTTCTCTTTACAATAGGACACTTACCTGTCCATAGAAGCTCTGACCTTACCCAGGATAGTTCTTTACTTCCCTTCAGGTTCCCAGCACTAGCACCTTATATGTGGGCAGCCGCACTGTGCTTTGTGATTGCTCCCGCAGCAGTGTTGCCAACCTACCAGATTGAAATTTACTGGCACGACACCCGTAATTTACTGGCACAGCCACGTTTTTCCTGGCATTTCACAAAAGTTACTAAATTATATTTTTAGGTGCAAATTTCAGCATTTAGGCAACAAACAAGTACACTAGGCACTAGCAATGTGATTTAAGGTAGATATTAAGGTAAAGAAACATATTATTATGTTATTTTCGATATAATAAGGGCTAGGGATGAGCGAACACCTCTGGGTTCGGTTCGCACCAGAACGTTCGAACAGACCGCGGGTTCGCGCGAACATTTAGAACCCCATTGAAGTCTATGGGACTCGAACGTTCGAATTCAAAATTGATCATTTTAAAGACCAATATTCAATTTAATGTTGGAAAACGTCTTTCAGAACCCGGGTCTTGCCCCAGGGAACATGTATCAATTGAAAAAGTTTTAAAAACGTCAGTTTTTTCCGGAGCAGCCATTTTAATGATGCTTAAAGTGAAAAAAAAAATGAAAAATTCCTTTAAATATCACACCTGCTGGCTGTCTATAGTAGTGGCACATGTTTATAAATGTCCCTGCACAACATGAGAGTACTATAAGAAAAAAGTAATTTAATACTGCTTGCGCACGTGTTGTGTGGTAACAATATGTCGAATATTTTAGCGGTGGTGGGGGGCCATTATTGTTTTGTGAAAGAAAAATTGTAGAAAAAAGGGCACCCCTCAAACATACTGTAATTGGAGCGCAACAAGTAGCCATGTGCAAAGTATTGCATCAAAAATTGTTATTAAGCGCCCCTGTTAAACAGGGGCACAAAAATCGTGCCTTGGGCACAACACAACACTGCAACCATTCACAATAACTCCAATTGGAGCACAACAAATAGCCATGTGCAAAGTATTGCATCAAAAATTGTTATTAGGCGCTGGTGGCGGAGCCCAGAAACACAACATTTCTTACTAGCTATCAGCAAGAAAAGTGAGGAGGAGAAGGATATTCCATCAGCAGCATAAGAGGACAGTCACTCAGCATCAGCATACGCAGTCTAAAAGGGATCCGACATTTCAACAAAAAAATATTTTTCAGTAACATCAGCATCAGGTGCTTGGTAGCTGGTGTTTATCATTACCACTATCATCATTTAAATTTTTGCCCAAATTCTTTTATATCCAACCTGGCATACATGCCTAGTAAAACTGCAGTTTACGAATAACTGAATCCCCCACGTCCGGACCAGTGTCGTCAGTTAATGTTGTCTAGTTGTCTAAATGTGAGTCTTGTCTGTCTTTATGTATATGATAATTAATTATACTTAATTGTCATAATTTTTTAATTATATTCTCTTAACAAAAATTCCCTTTTTTGATACTATAATAAATTAATTTTTGTATCATACTTGGGCAATCTTGATCATTATTTGTTGCCAATAGTAACCCACTTTTTTCCTGATCTGATCTCAGATAATTTCCCACCCCTCATCTTTTTCCTCCTTTCTTTTCATTTTTATATGATAATGAATGGTTACGGCAACAAGATTATCATTAGATAAACTAGGGTTGTCTCGATACCACTTTTTTAGGACCGAGTACAAGTACCGATCCTTTTTTTCAAGTAGTCGCCGATACCGAATACCGATCCTTTTTTTTAATGTGTCCCCAAATGCAGCCATGTCCCCCACATATTGCAGCCATGCATGTCCCCCACATATTGCAGCCATGCATGTCCCCCACATATTGCAGCCATGCATGTCCCCCACATATTGCAAGCCATGTATGTCCCCCACATATTGCAAGCCATGTATGTCCCCCACATATTGCAAGCCATGTAAGTCCCCCACATATTGCAAGCCATGTATGTCCCCCACATATTGCAAGCCATGTATGTCCCCCACATATTGCAAGCCATGTATGTCCCCCACATATTGCAAGCCATGTATGTCCCCCACATATTGCAGCCATGTATGTCCCCCACATATTGCAAGCCATGTATGTCCCCCATATTGCAAGCCATGTATGTCCCCCATATTGCAAGCCATGTATGTCCCCCATATTGCAAGCCATGTATGTCCCCCATATTGCAGCCATGTATGTCCCTCATACCCATATATAATTGTTTTATTAAATGATCTAAAAAATAAATACAAAAATGGAGGGATAACAATAAATAATATTAATTATATTATATATATATATACAGAGGCGGGAGAATTGTATATATTTATTTATTTATTTTTAAATATGGAAGGATAACAATAAATAATATGAATTATATTATATATGGGGACAGGAGAATTTTATATATATATATTTTCTGTGTAAAGAGTAATTACAGGGGACGCGCACAGGGGCGGGCTGGAGAGGTGGGGAGGAGCGGCATTAGCATTCGTGAGGATAGTAGGAGGGAGCGGCAATGTAGAGGGCTCAAGAGGCTGAGTTCCGATCAGAGCCGAGAGCTAGGGGAAACCGATTTCGGCAGGGTACCATTCTCGGCACAACATACTGCCGCCGCATACCGCAGTTAATCCCTGCATTATAGCGTAACGTGCATTACAAGCTTTCTATAGACACTCCCCCTTGCTTGGTATTGGACGGATCCCTCCAATCCCGAGAGGGGGAGTGTCTATACATGGCGGCGCGGGCATTTACAAGTATTCAAAACGAAAGCTTGTAATGCAAGTTACGCTATAATGCAGGGATTAACGGCGGTATGCGGCGGCGGCGGCGGCGGTATAATAGCTACAGGTATGGACGACAGGACATGGCTGCAATATGGGGGGGGGGGAGTATTCTATTTTGGTATCGGGGGTATTTGCGGGAGTACAAGTACTCCCGCAAATACTCGGCAACGGTCCCGATACCGATACTAGTATCGGTATCTGGACAACCCTATAGATAAGGATGTCATTTTCTATAGAATCATTCAGCTTTTCTTTTTACAGCAAAATATAAATATTTAAGCATGGTGCAACAGGCTAGCAGATATGTTTATATATTGCAAATGAGAGTTATAGGTTGTTTCAGACATAACAGTAGGCAGCAACAGGTCTGGATCTAGCCGGTCTGATGTATGGGCGTAGTAGAAAATGTCTGGAGGGCAAAGGATGGCAATTCAACAGGGCAGTGGGCAGAAACAGTTATCAGTAGGGCAGTGTACAGGGGCCAGCAGGGCAGAGTGTAGTGGGTTGGCAGGGCAGAAGTTGGGTGGTAAACAGAGGAGTGTACAAGGGTCAGTATGGCCCTGTATAGGGGGTTAGCTGGGCAGAGGACATACAGTATAATATGTTCCTAAAGGAAAACATAGGGGTTGATTTACTAACACTGGAATGTGCAAAATCTGGTGCAGTTTTTGCATAGAAACCATTCAGTTTCCAAGTTTTATTGAGAAAGCTTGATTGAACAAGCTAAAGTTAAAGCCGATTGGCTACCATGCACAGCTGCACTAGCTTTTGCACTCCAGTTTTAGTAAATCAACCCCATAGCCTTTAAACAGTTTGAATGTCCATTCATTCACTAAAGAAAGGCGCCGGTAAATTACATGTTTACTGACCCCTTCCACTGCTCCTGAGTACCTGCAGCCACTGGCAGGACAGAGAAGCTGGCAGAGCTGTGAGGGGACACACAGGATGGAAACCAATGTAGGCAAGACAGGGAGGGCAAGCAGTGTAGCAAGATGGGAAATGGGAGTGACTAATATGGGAACTATGTCACATGTGTCTCTCCCTCCAGCCGGTGAAAGCCAGTGGGAGGGAGAGGGGGGGAAACCGGCTTTCAACTTCTGCACAGAGCCATGCAGGGCATAGTTACTGTAATTTAACCCCTGTCCCACCAAACCAATCCTGTCTAGATCTCCTTGTGTGCCCGGGCCCCCTATAGGAGGACCGATGGCACCCTTCTGTCAGCAGCCCTGATTACTATTGACTTAATCGCTAGGTATAAAAATAGTTATTCCAACCATTGCAGTAAAGCTATAAGGACAAGGTCATGGTTAGTTTACAATAATGCCATTGTATCTGTCATAAATTTAGAACAACGAGGCTAAGATCTCCCTAAACGAGTTTAGCAAAGAAGGCATTGCATCCTCGGCTCTCAGCAAGCTTTTCAGGCCTAGATATAGTTATTTTCTCTGCTATTTTGTCAATACATGAAGCATAAAATACAGAAAACTTTATACTTGTATGCAGTGTTTGATATGATGAATTTTGTATTGCTTTGCTCTTCTCTATGCTGCATAGTTTATTTCATTCGATGTTCTGACATACCTCATTACGTTCTAGTGTTTTAATTTGTTCTCTCTAGTAAACATGACAATCTCCATGATAGCTGATGCATTAATGTGCAAACAGATAATAAAACCAGTACAACAATATTTATAGTCTGCATCTAAGACCTTCATTCCCTTTATTATTTAAATTACTACGCTAACGCTGCTTCTTAATAAGGGACATTTTTTTTATTTTGGCTGCAGATAAACTATTAACACTCTCATATCTAGTGCAGTATACATCATATCTGTAGTTGTATATTATGACTCTAATTTAGGTAAAAAACATACAGTGAAATTTTGAAATTGAAAGATTATCAGAGTGATTTAGGCCCCTTTCACATGGGCTTTCAGATCAGGTCCTCCAGTCAGTTTTTCAGGCGAACCTGATCGGACATTCCATTCACCCCTATGGGGCAGCGGATGTCAGCGATGACAAATCCTCTGACACCCGCTGCTATACGATCTTGTCCATAGAATCCAGACAAATAATGACCCTATTTTATATTCGTCTGGCGGATCAAATGAAAATGGAGGAGATCGGGACTCTGACAGGTCCGTCTCTGCACAGTAAGCGGAGACAGACCTGTCATCCGCCTGCTCAGCAGGGATCAGCAGAGGAATCCAGGGCAGATTGCCCATGTGAAAGGGCTCTTATGCAAAATTAGCCTCTAAAGTCACCATGTGATCTACAATTAAGAAAAAATATCACATGCTTTACAAGCCCTGTAATGCCTTCCAAGATAAGTGAAATAAGGGCTATAACTGCAGTAATTTAAAGGTTTAATAGCTTCACAAACAGCTTCTGAGGGGGGGGGGGGGTGGATGATCAGACAGGCTCTGGGCAAGGTTTGTCTTTTCCGGACAACTTACTATCCAGCAAGACCATATTTGAAATTTTCTAACCACTTCAATACCCAGCCATAGTGAAATGACGTCCTGGGCTTTGTGTGGTGATATCTGAATGATGGGGGTAGCTAGAGGCATCATTCAGATATCATTCTTTAGTGCCGGCGATTTTGTGCACCATAAGAACGATCATAGCGGCGGTTCCACCGCTTCTCTCATAGATCGTTCTTACAGTATAGGCAGCGGGAGGGGACACCCCCCTCACTCTGCCATCCGGTGCTTCTCCGGGCTCCCCCGTGCCATCGGGGGCCTGGAGAAAGAATCGTTCAGCGCAGGCTAGTAAGCATAGAGATGAATGGTGACCAGATGGTCACCAGTCATCTCTATGACCGTCAGAGGCCCGGGTGCGATATGATGACGTCAATCTTGCCAGAACCACCTCTATTCCACAGCTCCTACTGTGAAGAAACCTTTGCATATTTGGAGATTAAAATCTTTTTACCTCTTGACGTAAAGAGTGCCCCCTTGTCCCCTGTGATGACGACCTCAAAGTGAATATCTTAACACCAAGTTTATTATATGGACTGCTTATGTATTTGTAAGCGTTAATCATGTGTCCCCCTAATCTGCTCTCCTCTTCTCAAGAGAGAATAGATTCTGTTCCTCTAATCTTGCCCTTCTCTGAACTTTCTCTAGTTCCCTGATATCCTTTTTGATAATTGGTGTCCAAAACTGAACTGCATATTCCAGATGAGGTCTTACTTATCAATTGTACAGGGGCAAAATGATATTGCTCTCACTGGAGTCTATACCTTTCTTTATTCAAGAAAGGACTTTGCTTGCTTTATCAACATTAAACCTCATTTGCCACTTAGTTGCCTAATTATACAGTGCATTGAGGTCAGCTTGTAAATTGGAGACCTCCTTTAATGACGTTATTCCACTGCATAGCTTGGTGACATCTGCAAAGACAGAAATTGTACATTTAACCCCCAGACCCTATATCATTTATAAAGATAATAAAAGTAAGGGTCCCAACACTGAACCTTGGGGTACACCACTGATAACCTTAGACCATTCAGAGTAAGAATCATTAACCACTTCTCTCTGAATTCATTTTTTTAGCCAGTTTTCTATCCATTTACAGACTGATATTTCCAATCCTGTAGACCTTGCCTTACACATGAGGCGTATGTGGGGAACTGTGTCAAACTCTTTTGCAAAATCCAAGTACTGTATATAACATCCACCGCCACCCCTCTGTACTTGGCTCCTCGTAAAAAGAAATGAGGTATGTTGACAAATTCTGTCTTTCATGAATCCATGCTGTCTGTTGTTTAATATTTATATATATATATATATATATATATATATATATATATATATATATATATATATATATATATATATATATATATATATATATATATTTTACACCGTTCGTTTCAAATTTTTGCATCCTTGATTTCCTTTTTACATATTATGTTATTTTTCTTTATAGCATTTAAATGATGATAGTGTTCCTTCATTTTTATATTTTTTTAAAGTTACTTTCTTATTATTTATAGACATTTTAACTTTGACCATGAGCCACATACATTTTATTTTTAGCCTTTGAAAACGTATTACCCATGGGAATATACTTTGTAATGAGATCGCATACAGTCTTTTTAAAGAATTTCCATTTCTAAACGGTGTCCATTGATGCCAATAATCCCTCCCAGTCAAAGTCCTAGAGCAGCCCTTATGCTTAAAAAATGTGCTCTCTTAAAGTTAAGTGTTTTTCTTTCTCATATGTGTTTGTTGCTTACAGCTAACAATAAATTAAATCATGTTATGGTCACTGCTACCCACACGTTCTTTTATATGAATATTGGTAATAAGCTCTGCATGGTTTGAGATTACCAGGTCCAGCAGAGCATCATTCCTAGTTGGGGCCTCGATAAACTGAACCATGCAATTGTCTTGTAATAGGTTTATACATTTTTGCCCTTTAACTGTCCCAGCAGTATCCTTACTCCAGTCAATTTATGGTCCCAGCCCTTGCAGCCCTCTCCATCTGTGCAAGGAGCTGAGGTCCATAACAAACTCCAATGACAACCTTTGTAGTACACACACCCATGTACAGTTCCACCCATAATGCTTCAGACTCCTCACACTCACCAACAGTGGTGGGTCCAACTGTCAAAATGCAATCCACCTCATTTGTGGGAAAAAACTGGCAGAAGGAAAAAACCTGTCTATGAGCAGCTTAACTGGCAGTTGCTAGATCTAATTTTGACAGTTTATTCTTTATTACATGAGCAGTCTAATGGCCCATATACACGATCCGAATATCGGCCGATGGATCGTACGACTTTTTTCGATTAATAATCGCAAGTAAAATAAAATAGGTTATTAAACTCACGAAAATTCTCATACGACAGAAAAAAAAGATCGGAAGTGATGTCACGTGTTGTAATGTATTTGTATTGTATTGTCGCACGACGGCTATACTGACTAAACGAAAATCGTACGATCTGACATCGTACGAGGAACATTTTTGCGCTTGTCCGATCGAAAAATATCAGATGAACAGTCGTGATCGGCTCTCGAAAGTAGTGTACACACGATCCGAAAATCATACGATCCATCATCGGACGATCGTTTTCGTCCGATATTCGGATCGTGTGTATGGGCCATTAGACACTGAGAAGTTTTTCAGGCGGTACAGCGCTAAAAATAGCCCCTAAATACCGCCTGAAAAACTCTTGCCCAGCATTCTCAATGTGAAAGCCTGAGGGCTTTCACACTGAAGTGATGCGCTGGCTGGAGAGAAAAAAATCTCCTGCAAGCAGCTTCTTTGGAGCAGTGAGAGGAGCGGTATGTATACTGCTCCTTCACCGCTCCTTCCCATTTAAAACAATGGAAAACCGCGGTAATACCGCCTGCAATGCGCCTCTGCAGAGGTGCACTGCGGGCGGTATTAACCCTTTATCGCCCGCTAGAGGGGCATAATACTGCACCGCTAGCGGCCGAATCCTGCGGCAATTCCGACAGTATAGCGTCGTTATTTTTAGTGCCGCTATACCTCCACCGCGCCTCCCGCCCCAGTGTGAAAGGGGCCTAAAAGTGATTCTAAACTCTCCCATTTCTATCTAAAATAAAATATGTTTACCTACCTACTTCTATTCTGGGGGTTCCCACTGGCGATTATGGCTACTTCTCTTCTGTGTCTGCCCCATAGCAAGCAGCTTGCTATGGGGGCAGACATACGGGCTTGCTCCCCACCCCCCCTTCTCCCCACTCCATCTCCCACTCCATCCGCACTGATTGACAGCAACAGAAGCCAATGGTTCCTACTGCTATCAATCTGTTCTGTGAGACCAAAGAGAGAGAGCCGTGCTACTGATGAGCAAAGCGCTGGATTGATACTGGACCCAGGTAAGTATTTAGGGGGGTGGGGGAGTAAACCCTTAGTGAAAGTTTTTCTTTTACTTTAATGCAGGTAATGCATTGAGGTTAAAAAAAAATATTTGACTTTAGAATCACTTCAATTAATATCTACCTCCCCTTCTCCCAGCTATTATGTTTTTGCTGTTTTTTTATTTACATTTTTTAGAGTTCAAATAATTAATATTTTAACTTTTTTCTTTTTCATTTATTTTGTTGCTTAATGATTCTAGCGACACATAAACACTGTAATATATAACAAAAAATGCTTTGTAATGGAAACATTTTAGTGTCAGTATAAATTAATTATAGAATTAAATAAATGGTTTTACACAAGATTCACACAATGTGCGTAATCAATAATCTCATAGCTGAAATGTAAAAAAAATATCTATAGACACACAGCCCAGCTCGGGATCGAGACCGCACTCAGAGAAGAGGAGGAGCCAAGATCGCTGGTGGGGACCCCAGAATAGGAGGTCTGGGGCTACATATTTGTTATTTTAAGAGAAAAATAAGCTTTGCAAGCACTTTAATGGGTGTTTTTAGACCATCTTCACTCAAGTTTAGAAGACACATCTACTGAAATAAATGTATATAAAGTCCAATAATGAAATAGGTGTTAGAGTTGAGGTAAATACAGAAAATGTATTATTTCTATTCATACTTTATGTTTAGCCCAGAAAAAAACATTAGGTATGAGTGATTAGAATAGGCACATACATGCCTGTAGGCAGGTGCAGTCTATTTATTCCACTATAGTTGATGCTCGACTGCAGGGGCATTGCAGTTAAAGGGGAAGTCAAGAGGAACTTGGTTTCTCTATGGTTTCCTGGGTCACTGGGTAAGCTATCTGATTGGATGCTGCCATCCCATGTAACTCTGGCAGCCATCTTAGATCAGGTAGAGTCTATTTAAGTCCCTGACTCCCAGGCTTGGTGAACATTTTGCATGTGGGTAGTGTAGGGACAGGTCACCCATCTGAAAGGGATGGTGATTAGCAGCACAAAGAGGTTCCAGACAAGTAAAGAAAGCATAGGACACTCCATCCTTCCTGGAAACCTCCCCATTTGGGTACGGACTGGCCAAGCTGCGTTTTGCCTTTCAAGACAGATGGTGTCAGCACATCTGAGACCTGCTCTGCTACACACCGCTGTTATATTCTGTTAGGGTTGCTGGATTTGTTGTGAATTTTTGGATTCTACATTAATACAAGCTGTGTTTTCTGGTGTGTTTACTGTCGTTGCACCACGCTGCACCGCCGCACATTCCCCCTGATAAAGATCAGTAAGAGGTGAGGATGCAAAATTTAATCCAATTTCACTTCTAAGGCCGCGTACACACGATCAAATCTATCTGCTGGAAACAGTCTGCCCGACCGTCCCAGCAGACAGATTCGATCGTGTGTACGGGCGAGCAGACGGATTTGGCCAGCCGACAGATTTTAAAGCATGCTTTAAAATCTGTCGGCTGGGAATCCGTCCGCCCGATATGTCTGCTGGTTAGTAGGCTAACCAGCAGACATATCTTCTCGCACATGCGTCAAATGGATTTGACGCATGCGCGGAAGTAATTTACTTCCTGGTGCGGTGACGTGGTGGCGTCAATGTCACCGCCACGTCACCGCCACGTCAGCGCGCTGTCTGCTGGCGGGGATTTTGGTTTGATCGTGTGTACAGCGATCAAACCAAAACGGCCAGCAGACAGATTTGTTCAAATCGATCTGTCCGACCGATTTGAATAAATCTATTTGCTCGTGTGTACGGAGCCTAAGAGAGCCCTGAAATCCACTACAAACATAGGGCCAGATTCTCATAGAATCACTCTGGCGTAGCGTAAGGCATTTACACTACGCCGCCGCAACGTAACAGAGCAAGTGCTGTATTCTCTAAGCACTTGCTCCGTAGTTTGCGGAGGCGTAGAGTAAATCGCCCAGCGTAAGCCCGCGTAATTCAAAGGGGGCGGCTTGTATTTAAATTAAGCGCGCCCCGTGTCGAACGAACTGCGCATGCACCGGCCGGGGAAAAAGCCCAGTGCGCATGCTCCAGCTCACGTCGGAAAGCGTTGTGGAAACCGATGTCAAAACAACGTGATCGTCACTACGCAATGCCCTATTCGCGAACGAGTTAGTAAAACGACGTAAGCGACGGAAAAAGCCGACGCTGACCCGACGCCATACTTAACATGGCATCCGACGGCACCCGACGACATCCGACGGTACTTCGTAAGGTTACTCCTCATAGAAGCAGGGGTAACCTTACGAGTTCGTAAACGACGTACGCGATGACGGGGCGGCGTAAAAGCGATCGGGAATCGGCGTATTAGCCTCATTTGCATAGGCAAATGAGAAAACAACATAAAGGCCACCTAGTGGCCGGAGTTGTCACTACAACTACGATCCGCAAAAGTAATGGTATTACACTTGTCGGATGTTGAAGCGTATCTATGCCAAAGTGATGCTAAGCATCACTCGCATAGATACGAGCCAAAAAAAACGGCGATACGACTGGGTATCTGAGATACTCCGTCGTAGCGCCGCTGAGAATCTGGCCCATAGCTTTTATGGGATAATGGGTTGCCAATTTCTCATATCTTTCATACAGCAAACCAGAGTTGAAAGGTCTTACATAGATCTTGCATAGACTGAAAATAATTTTTTAAACCATATTTTATTAAATACGAACCTGCACTTTGATAACATTCAGCATTGGCTCTGATCTATGACATGCAACTTTTTATGGAATAACTCTGTATAAAGTATGTGCTAAAACGGAGAATTCAATTGGAAAAGCATAACTACTGTAAACCCGCCTTTTATTGTGGCCTGCTCCATTTATTTGGCAGGCAGGCTGGTATGCATTTTAACCACTTGCTTACTGGGCACATATCCGCCCTTCTGCCCAGGCGAAATTTCAGCTTCCGGCACTACGTCGCTTTAACTGACAATTGCGCGGTCGTGCGATGTGGCTCCCAAACAAAATTGACGTCCTTTTTTCCCCACAAATAGAGCTTTCTTTTGGTGGTATTTGATCATTTTTATTTTTTGCTCTATAAACAAAAAATAAGCGACAACTTTTTGCTATAATAAATATCTCCCAAAAATATATAAAAAAAAATGTTCCCCTCAGTTTAGGCCGATACGTATTCTTCTACATTTTTTTGCTATAAATATGCACTTATTACTGTATAAATGTGACTGGCAGGGAAGTGGCGAGAAAGTGGTTAAATGTGTACCCTGCATGGTGTTTCTAACTGTGGGGGAGGTGACTGACCGGGGGAGGTGACCGATCTGTGTCCCTATTTACAAGGGACACAGCATTAGTCTCCTCTCTTCATGGCAGGATGTGGATCTGTGTGTTTACACACACAGATCCACGTCCTTGTCTGTTTAACCGCCGATCGCGGGTGCCGGCCGGATATTTCGGCATCTCAGTGATGCGTGGGACGCACGTGCCGCCGGCGGTGCTCGCGCTCCCCCCAGTGGCCGGAGGAGCCAAAGACGTCCTCCCAGCAATTGAGAGCCACCTTGTGGCCGTCTTTATAGAATGGGCCGGATCTAAAGTGGTTAAGCATTTATTGTTCCCTTAAAAGAACAAGGCACATAAAATCATGATGTATTATTTGGGATTTTGATCAAAACATGCAAGCTTCCGGCACTACGTCGCTTTAACTGACAATTGTGTGGTCGTGCGATGTGGCTCCGAAACAAAATTGACGTACTTTTTTCCCCACAAATAGAGCTTTCTTTTGGTGCTATTTGATCATTTTTATTTTTTGCTCTACAAACAAAAAAAGAGCGACAACTTTTTGCTATAATAAATATCCCCCAAAAATATATAAAAAAACATTTTTTTTTCCTCAGTTTAGACCGATACATATTCTTCTACATATTTTTGGTAAAATAAAAATAAAAAATCGCAACAAGCGACTGGTTTGCGCAAAACTATAGCTCACAAAATAGGGGACAGAATTTTTTTTTTTACTAGTAATGGCGGCGATCTGCAATTTTTATTGGGACTGCGACCTTATGGCAGACACATCGGACACGTTTGACACATTTTTTGGGACCATTCACATTTATACAGCGATTAGTGCTATAAATATGCACTAATTACTGTATAAATTTGACTGGCAGGGAAGTGGCGAGGAAGGAACCTATTTAAGACCCTGGCTCCCAGGTTTGGCATGCATTTTTTGAGTGGGTAGAGAAAGGGTAAACCCTGCCTGTTAGGGACATAACTAGTGGCAGGGAAGGGTTCCCAACAAGGAGGCCTCGCAACTTCTTTGGGCATCTTCCTGCTTCCAATTGCCGGAAGGATGTCAATAGACGTCCTCCCCTTCGCGCGTTCCTCGCACGCCCCTGCTGCTGCACTGTGATCACCCGAGTCACTGGAGACGCGGGTGATCACAGATCCGAGTAAGGGGCCGGTCCCGGCCTTTTACCACGTGATCAGCTGTCAGCCAATGACAGCTGATCACGTGATGTTAACAAAGCTCGGCAATCGTTTTTTTTTCTCCACACGCCGACAGCATGAGGAGAAAAAAAAGCCGATCACCAGCTTAGGTGCAAGGGACATTGGTCGCGAAGAGGAAGGAGGCACATCTGCCTCGTGTGACAATCTAAACCCCCTGCCAGTGCCACATACCAATGTCCACAGTACCCACCAGTGCCACCTATCAATGCCCACAAGTGCCACCTATCAATGCCCACCACCATCAGTGCCTCATCAGTGCCACCTAGCAGTGCTGCCTATCAGTGCCCATTATTGTCACCCATCAGTGCCCATTATTGCCACCCATCAGTGCCCATCACTGACACCCATCTCTGCCAGCTATAAATGCCACCTATCAATGCCACCTATTAGTGCCACTTCTCAGTGCCCACCAGTGCCACCTATCAATGCCCTTCAGTGCCACCCGCCAGTGCTGCCTTATCGGTGCCCACCAGTGCCGCCTTTTCGGTGCCCACCAGTGCCGCCCACCGTTACCCATCATTGCAGCCCATCAGTGCCCATCAGTGCAGCCTCATCAGCGTACATCAATGAAGCCGGAAAATTACCCGTTTGCAAAATTTCATAACAACATTTTTAAAAATATAATTAAAAAAATAAATAAAAATCAGTCTTTTTTTTTTAACAAAAAATAAAAAAACTACAGAGGTGATCAAATACCACCAAAAGAAAGCTCTATTTGTGGGAATTTTTTTAATAAAATTTTTATTTGGGTACAGTGTTGTATGACTGCGCAATTGTCATTTAAAGTGCATCAGCGCTGAAAGCTGAACATTGGTCTGGGCAGGAGGTGGGTTTAAGTGTCCAGTAAGCAAGTGGTTAAGAAATAATAGTGGTAAAAAAAGCACTTATGGGTTTAATCAATCATTTTTTGTATAATTCTCCTTTTAATGAGTGAGTAAGTAACTTGTATAGAGCTACAAATGCAAACTAAATCGCCTCTAGGTGGGCATGTCCTATGCCTACATATTTTTACTAATAGGTGTCCCTCATTCCCATCTCAGAAAGGTATGCAATACCATAGTTCCAGTGCATCTTGTCTTGGCTAATCATACGCCACATGTATGAGCTAGCATAAAAACATAAAAGCAACTTTTGCATACAGATAATGGTGTAAGAAAAAAAAAAAAATATTAGACAATGACACATATTCCGAATTTAAATGTCCCAACAAGACTATGTAAATTATAACTAGCAATGCTGCTGTATTTCAAAGGTTTAGAATTAATTGTCAAATAGGGGTTGATTTATTAAACCTGGAGAGTGCAAAATCTGGTGCAGCTAGGCATGGTAGCCAATCAATTTCTAAATTCAGGTTGTTAACCCACTGTACTAGGATCATGCCATCCCCTCTGTTATATAAAGCTATGTGCCCCTGTGCCTATGCTGTATGTAAAAAAAAAATGTCCATTATACCGTATATCAGAGCGACTCCCGGAGCTCACGTAAGTCCTCGGCTCTCTCCTCTCCGGACAGCTATAGTGGACGGGGTCAATCGCTGCCGCTGACGTCAGCCGGGGAGGAGAGCGGAGAGATCTGAGGAGTCACATGAGTGCTAAGAGCCGCTCTGATATATGGTATAATCAGCATAATTTTTATACAGCACAGGGGCAGATAGCGTTATATACCAGAGGGGGTAAAATGATCATAATAAAGATATGAGAGCAGCAGGAGGGGGGGATCATGGAGTGGAGAGAGCTGACAGGCAGGGAGGGGAGGCGGAGGAGGACACAGAAGACACAGGAGAGGACAGAGCATTGCTGCGGATGAAAGAGGTAAACAAGGGCACAGCAGCCATGATACTCCATGGTCAGTTTACAGGGGGGAGGGTATAGCCAAGCAGGATCAGCCAGGTATTTCAGGTGATAGAAGGGGCCGAATTACACAGCACAAACGGTGTATCCATTTTTTTTTTAGGTTAACAAACATTTTAAGCTTTGGTTATTATGCAGAACTGCTCCTGATTATGCACTCTCCAATTTTAGTAAATCAACCCCATAGTGCTTACAGAAAGACCACAGCGCTGCTCTCTCTTTTTTATCACTGTAAGTATTGTAGTTTGCTTGACAAAGTTATAATACATGAGATGTTGCATGTGTTGGCAGCTATTTCAATAAACCTGACTGAGCATTGCAATTTGGAGCGTCCATCATGGAGTAGAATAAATCATTAACTTCTTCAATCAATGCTCATCTGTGCCTATTTTTTTTAAAAAAGCAAGAAATGTGCAAACCATTAAAATCTGACCTGTTTTCTGATTTTCTGTCATTCAAATCAGACAAGTTTGTGTAGGAAGTTCATCTGGATCATTTCTCATAAAAAGCAAAGTCATCTGCATATTAGAACTCATAGCTGTCCTAAATTCTGTACAGGAAATCTCAAATTCCCCCAGCACTGGTAAAGGGGCAAAGAAGAAGACTCTGCATGTTATGTGACGTGAAGAAGAAAAGTAATGTATCCAAAACGTTTTACTGATGGCTATGCCTAGAATTAGACTTTAGGTTGAATGGATAGAGCCAGTGCCATCTTAAGAGCATTATAGGCCCCTGGGCAATACAGTGCACTGGGGCCCTGTCTACACAACCACGCACAAGAATTTACTGCCAAAAATCATGAAATTTACTGGCAGAACCACAATTTTTTATTGGCACTGCAAAAAAGTACCTAAAATTACAGTTTTACAAATTTCTTCATTGGCATGAAGGTTAGGTTACTGTAACCCAGCCTGATCAGAGTTTCCTCTTGCATCAGAGTCTGCAGGATTCCCCCTTACAGTGAAAGGGAACTCTTATGTAAAGGGGAACACTGCAGATCATGATGTAAGGGGGAACTCTGATGTGGAGGGGGGCTCTGGTGACCAGAGACCACCTTATATCAGAATCCACTGCTTTCTCTTTACATCAGAGTTCCCACTTACATCACGGTCCTCAGACTGAGTTCCCCCTAGCACTGTAAGGGGGAATCCTGCAGACTCTGATGTAAAGGGGAACCACCTTCCGTAGAGTAAATACACTAAGGTAAGGGGGGGCACTAATATTTTTGTATCCACTCCCCCCTTTCTTTAGCAACCACCCGCCCTTAGACTGGCCTGGTGGTGCTATCACTGACCTCCTCTCAGGTGCACCATGCACGGCTCAGTCAGATGGCTCCAGCTTGGCTGCTCTGGTTTTATCCTATAGTTTCTTCATGTCTGACTTCTCCTGTGACCCCTATCCCAGCGGCGCTCCCACTCTTAACTCCTCTCTAGACTCTTCCTCAGAGACTGTAGACACGATACAGTTCTACAATTCTGATCCGCCATTCTCCACCATTTTTTTCTGGGGTCGCTGGGCAGCCGATGGGGGCCCCCCAGGCAAGTGGGGCCCCCGGGCAACTGCCCAGTGTGCCCAATGGAAAAGACAGCCCTGGATAGAGCTGTGCTACCCATCTACTGTATTTATGTGCTCTTGGCATGGTCGCCTGTTTTCCCCTCCATGTTTGGTGCTATTTTGTACAGTTTCTAGTTAGCCACAACCTGCCTCCCTCGCTGTTCAGTTAGTTTTACTTTCCAACAGGGCTTAGAACTGACATTGTCTTCTTAAACTTTAAAAGACTGGAAAAACATTCTCTCTATTGCACTTATCAGTGTTGGATTCATCCTCTGTGTTAATTAACCACTTCAGCTCCATAAGATATAGGTCAATATGTATTTTGCTACATATGTTTAAGTAAAAAAATACCAATAAGCGTATATTGATTAATTTGCGCAAAAGTTATTTCGTCTACAAACTATGGGATATTTTTATTATTTTACTAGTAATGGTGGCAATCAGCAACATATAGCGGGACTGCAATATTGCCGGGGATAGTCAGCACTTTAACTGACACTTTTTAAGGGGCCAGTGACACTGCTACAGTGATCAGTGCTAAAAAATATGATCACTGATCTAATGACACTGGCAGGGAAGGAGTTAATATCAGGGGCAATCAAAGGGTTAAATGTGTGCCTGACCAGTGCTTTACTACTGTGGGGTAGGTGCTAGATGTGTAGTGTTCGAGGTTCTGTCACCGCAGGTAAATTTAAACAGGCCTAATGCTGCGAGCTAGGCAGCATTAGGCTTGGAGTGGTTAGTGTAGCAGTGGGTGTGATTGGCATGTGCTTCAGCTCTTGGGTGCCTACCCTGCTTTTAGTGAAAATGTTCTGGAAGAGGGGCAGGGCTGAGAGCTGGAGTGGCATAGAGTACATGTGAGGATCCCTGACCAATGCCCAAAGAGGATTGGCAGGGGGCAGGCCTCCTACATATACTTACAGTTAGCCTGCAGGGGGGAGATGTCGGCTGGGTGAATTGAAAGATGGAGTGCTAGACTGCGTGCTGGAGAGACACCCCCATCTGGAGGGGGTGTGGATTATGCAGAGGAGCT
Source organism: Rana kukunoris (assembly GCA_029574335.1). NCBI lineage: Eukaryota > Metazoa > Chordata > Amphibia > Anura > Ranidae > Rana > Rana kukunoris. Next base: position 122,149,702 of record CM056051.1, read on the forward strand.
CAGGAGCTGGAAGGGAGCCTTTCCTTGCATGGTCATGGAAAGGTGTCCTGGAACAGGAGCTGGAGGAGCATTTGGACCACAAGGTCTGGGTAAATCTTTCAAGAAGGACTCGGGACAGGAGCCGGTGAGTGAGGCACAGTGGAGATCTGGAAAAAGCATGCCAGGGGAGCTGGGTGCAGAGCCAGAGGAGAGACTTGGGGTTTTGTATCAAGTCACTGCAGTCTGAGGACTCAAGATTTGCAAGTCAGGCTTGCTGGGATCAGTAGTCCATCATCAAGTATGCTTTATTAATCAAATGTTCAGGGCTATCAAGAAGGGGTACTGCAGGCCGCTAGCCTAATATTCATCGAGAGAAGTTTCAGTTATGAATTATTCAGAGTGAGGCCTAGCCTATTCAAGATGGTGGGACAGGATGTCTAATGCTGTGACACCGAAGTGTTGCGCAGGAGGTGAAGAGTCCTGGAGGTAGAAGTCTTCTGGGAGAGGGCAGAGGCGGGAGAAGTTCTGAGGTGAAAAATTCTGTCAAGATTAGAGTCCACTATTTATGTTCTGTGAAGATAATGAGTAACCATTTGCCAATGTGAAGCCGGATCAGCTCCAGCATTGCAAATACCAATTGTTCTATGGGCATCGCAAATCCCTTTCCCCCAACCAAGTTCAACCCTCCAAATAAAACAACAAAACAACACATGTGAAGCATGGATGTCTGGCAGCGGGTGAATATGCATGTATGTTGGTAACTAGTGGCAACACACCACTACACATGGATCAGTGCCCCTGCTTAGCAGAGACACAGGATCCATGTCTTCTGTAGCGACAAAATGGCGATCTGCCTTGTTTACATAGGCAGGCCACCATTCTGCCTGTGTACTGAAGCATCGTACCTGGCAATCAGCTCCTGCTGTGTCTAATCACAGTGGGAGCGGGCAGCTGGCAGCGTGTGCATGCACCCCGGACCCAGAAGTGCAGAATCACGCACTAGTTACATAATCCTGTGCAGGAGAGTCGTATACAGCAGTGTTTTTCAACTCCAATCCTCAAGGCACACCAACAGGTCAGGTTTTCAGGCTTTCCATTATTTTGCACAGGTGATTTGATCAGTTTCACTGCCTTAGTAATCACCACAGTCATTTCATCTGAGGGAAATCCTGAAAACTTGACCTGTTGGTGTGCCTTGAGGACTGGAGTTGAAAAACACTGGTATACAGTATATTCAGTATATATTCGGCAAGCGGTTAAGCTGCCTGTGGATTCTGCCAAGTCCTAATGTCTACTGGTTTTAAAGTGGAGGTTCACACAAAAAGTGAACCTCCCGGGAAATTATCCAATCTAGAAATTAGATTTAGCAAGTCGGTGACAATGGACCTGGGCATGACCCCACAACGTTTTTCCAAATTGCAGGCCAGGTTTCATCTGAGGTGGACGGCAGAGGCTCTGCCATCCCTGGGCACGAATATAACTCCAAAATTCTCCCAACTCTTCAAGAGCAATTTTCCTCCCCTGCTTAAATCGGTCCAGAAACTGCTTACCCAATGCTCCCCTGGTCTCCATTCCTGGTTCGGGCGAAAGTAACATACTTAAAATGACGATCCTACCCAAATTCCTATACCAGGGATGTCTTAATGAGAGGGCACACCTGGGCACTGCCCGGGGGCCCCAGCTGCATGGGGGGCCCCTGCCCTTTTCCCAAAGCAGCTGGTCCTTGAGCCGGGGCTGCCCTGGAAATTTGGGCAGCCCAGGCTTGCCCCTCTACATCCCAGATATGCCCCCAACACTCTGACCCCTCTAAACCCTAGATATCGCCTACCTACTTAATTTATGTTTACCTGCACTGTCTCCATTGTAGGGGCCCCAGAGCATTACTTTGCCCAGGGGCCCATGATGCTATTAAGACGGCCCTGTCACTCGAGGATGTTGGGCAAGTAGTCTTAAGGTTCCAGGACTGTCTGCCGGGATGAACCATCCGCCTTCCTGGTTTGAGGCCCTGGCCCATAATCGGTCGGCAAGAGGCTCACATTCAGTCCTCTCCAAAAGCCCCTGTCCCGGCTAGGTCTGGCACACGGCTCCGCTTTTGGCAGGAGACTAACACAGTAGGAGACACCAGATGGGTTGACTCTGAACTTTGTCAGTAGTTCCAGTCCCCCAATGCCGTTATCCATACAGTAACCCAAATAACTTGCTCCAGACAGAGCATTACTCACCCCGCCATCCTCTGCCTCTCTCAGGGAACACATCTGCCGCTGGGGAGAGGCCTGGACTGGCCCTTCTCCCTGGAGTCCTTTCAGCCGCTGGAGAGATGACAGGGTGGCTGGGCTCAGTCCATCATGCTGTTGGGGATCTGGGCCAACTGGCCACGATTTATGGGGTATACCAGTGGAGACTGAAGTCCCATCCACTGGTGTGAGGTGAAAATCCCTCGGTGCTTGCAAAGCAAAGCCGACATCCTCCTGTCCCAGTCCTGTACCATTTTCTGGGGTTGTGCCAGTGGAGACTGAAGTCCCATCCACTACCCCAGGAACCCCTTCTTCTGTTAGTGGGGAGCAGAGGCCCGGGGGACTCTACTCTATTGCCAGCTCTTCCGCTGGGTTGCTGTGAGGGGATACCACAGTCCCATTCACTATCACAGGGTCCCCCTCTTCCGTTAGTGGAGAGCAGAGGTCTGTGACCCTCTGTTCTGTTGCCTGCTCTTCCGCTAGGTTGCTGTGAGTGTAGACCACAGTCCCATCCACTACCACAGGGTCCCCCTCTTCTGTTAGTGAGGGGTAGAGGCCCATGACACTCTGCTCTGTGGCCAGTGATTCAGCTGGGGGTAAAAGCTTTACCACCTCAGCTTGTTGCTGGAGAGAGGGGCCAACCGCCCCGGCTCCCTGGAACTCCACACCATGCGCTTCGGCTTTAGGGATGGCAATGTCCATATTTTCCACTGCCGATTCGTCAGCCAGGATTTCACAGTTGTCATCTGACCTTTCCTCATAGTTGCAGGCAACGGGAGCCCCACCCTGCTGCTGAGCCGAGTCTATCAGCTGTCTGTAGGCGATTTCCAAATCCCATTCTTGAATGGCCAGAAATTCCAAATCTTCCTGTAACCAGTGGCCTCCCGAGATATTAAATTGTTCCTCTCTGTGCTCCCATATGACCTCCAAGCGCCACTCCCGATCATGCCCAAAGTCAGGATATGAGGAGAATATGACTTCGGTCTCTTGAGGTTCCGAGTGACCGACTAATAAATGCATAAAAGATGCAACCTGTACTCAGCGCTTGTGTCTGTTTCCACACATGTGTAGACATGGTCACACTCAGTGCCGATCCTGACCTTCCTGGGGCCCTAAGCAAAATTCTGCTAAAGGGCCCTCTACCTGACCCGTGAATAATGGGCGTGGTTTAAGCATAAAATTAGGCGTGGCTAAAAGGGGCGTGATTCAAAGGGGTGTGGTTAGAGTCTGAGATGAACATGGGATGGAGGGAGAAATAAATGAAGAAAGAGAGAGAGAGGAAGTAAAAAAAAGAGGGATGGAGGGACAGCAGGCCCAGATCCTACACTGCAATAGAAATATGTGTATTCCAGAAAGTTTAACGATCAGCAGATAAAGATCCTCCAAACATCTGGTGTTGGCCTCAGTGATCCCGGAACCAAGGTTGATATGGTGTCAGGATAATTGAAGCGCATTATTTCTATTATTACATTGTAATATAAAATGAAATCATCCAACTCACCAAAATGCAGAATCAGTGGGAGCCCTGATGTCACTGTCCCCAGCCAGCGGAGTGCTTCCTTACATCTCAGGTGTCCCCAGCCAGCGGAGTGCTTCCTTACATCTCAGGTGTCCCCAGCCAGCGGAGTGCTTCCTTACATCTCAGGTGTCCCCAGCCAGCGGAGTGCTTTCTTACATCTCAGGTGTCCCCAGCCAGCGGAGTGCTTCTTTACATCTCAGGTGTCCCCAGCCAGCGGAGTGCTTCTTTACACCTCAGGTGTCCCCAGCCAGCGGAGTGCTTCCTTACATCTCAGGTGTCCCCAGCCAGCGGAGCGCTTCCTTACATCTCAGGTGTTCCCAGCCAGCGGAGTGCTTCCTTACATCTCAGGTGTCCCCAGCCAGCGGAGTGCTTCCTTACATCTCAAGTGTCCCCAGCGGAGTGCTTCTTTACATCTCAGGTGTCCCCAGCCAGCGGAGTGCTTCCTTAAATCTCAGGTGTCCCCAGCCAGCGGAGTACTTCCTTACATTTCAGGTGTCCCCCAGCGGAGTGCTTCCTTACATTTCAGGTGTCCCCAGCGGAGTGCTTCCTTACATCAGGTATCCCCAGCGGAGTGCCTCCCTACATTTCAGGTGCCCCCAGCAGAGTGCCTCCCTACATTTCAGGTGCCCCCAGCAGAGTGCCTCCCTACATTTCAGGTGCCCCCAGCAGAGTGCCTCCCTACATTTCAGGTGCCCCCAGCAGAGTGCCTCCCTACATTTCAGGTGTCCCCAGCAGAGTGCCTCCCTACATTTCAGGTGAAATGTCTACAGACACCTTAAGAGGAATTCTAAAAGGGTGATATTGGTGGCTCAGTAGCAACTGAAAAATGCGTGTGATTAATCCTTACAGCAACTTTTTTAATGTAATTTTCTGTATTCATTTTTTAGCAGAACTTTCGATTTTCTATGGATGCACATGCAGATTGCTGGGGGAATGTGCTGCAGGGTGTCTCTGCTGTAGGAAGGTCCCGCCCCCCATACCAGCTTGTATGATAGTAGATGGAATGGAAGACTGATTGAATGCCTATCATACAAGCTGGTATGGGGGGCGGGACCTTCCTACAGCAGAGACGAGACTAACACAGACCCAGCCAGCTTCTGTTTGTTTTACGTGAGCAGCCATAACTGAAAGCAGAGGCGGAGCCGGCCAGCTACAATATATAAATTGAGCTGCGGCACCGCCCACCGGCCACTCCTTTCCACAACAGCTCACATACGACAGACAGACCAGGGACGGGGGTGGGCGGTGCTGCAGCTCTATTTCGGCAGGCAGGGCTCCCTTCTCGTTCTGGTCTTCAGAAAAATGGTGGCCGGCAGAGACATTATCTCTGCCGGCTTTGGACCTCTAGCGGTGGGGACGGCGGCGGCGGGGATGGCGGCGGCGGGGTCCTGAGCATTACTCAGGGGCCCTACGCAGCTTGTGTAGTCCGCGTATAGGGCGGATCGGCCCTGGTCACACTCAATGACCAATCCTAGATCCACCTGAGTGGAGATGGAAAGAAACCTGAAAGTGTCCGATGTCACAGAGCCGTCCATCATGCAAAGGAAGTGTAGTTATGTGGAGGACCATAAAAGAAGAAATGATCCCTACCAATCTCTTCATGATGAAGTAGTATTTGTTGAAAACACCATTGACATGTTCTGTGACAACTTGTCACTTCCTCTGGATGCAGATCTAGAAGTGGTAAGCGTGTCCATGTAGACAACTTTGCATCCAGTTACCCTCACCATCGATTGCTTTGCCTACAGCCGCCCAGCTAATCTGTATTTTACATCTGTTATCTAACAGGTTGCAAGAAAGACATTACTGGTGTTATAACTAAACACTTATTCATCGTGACATGATTCAGGGTTTGACAAATGTGCTTGGAATCTAGGAGCCAGCTAAAAAAGTTAGGAGCCAGAAAACGCGCCCGTCCCGCCGAGCTCGCACGCAGAAGCAATCGCATACATGAGTAGCGCCCGCATATGTAATTGGTATTCAAACCACGCATGTGAGGTATCGCTGCGATCGTTAGAGCGAGAGCAATAATTCTAGCCCTAGACTTTCTCTGTAACTCAAAACATGCAACCTGTAGAATTTTTTAAATGTCGCCTATGGAGATTTTAAAGGGTAAAAGTTTGTCGGCATTCCACGAGTGGACGCAATTTTGAAGCGTGACATGTTGGGTATCAATTTACTCGGCGTAACAGTATCTTTCACAATATAAAAATTGGGATAACTTTACTGTTGTCTTATTTTTTAATTTAAAAAAGTGTATTTTTCCCCAAAAAAGTGCGCTTGTAAGACCGCTGCGTAAATACGGCGTGACAAAGTATTGCAAAACCGCCATTTTATTCTCTAGGGTGTTAGAATAAAAAATATATATAATGTTTGGGGGTTCTAAATAGAGGGAAGGAGATGGCAGTGAAAACAGTGAGAAATTACACATTAGAACTGGTTTTACTTGTAATGCCAATGGCCACCACCAGATGGCGCCAGGTCACACCTCCTGTGCGCACCACCTGCGCCTCCGTGCGCCCCCACCTTCCCCGCCGCGCGTTCGTGGCTGGCCCGCGACGGCCGATAATTGAAGCGGCCTCAATTACCGACTGGTGCGGGCGCCAGGTCACAATTTCTTGTCGCAATTGCGACCTGGCGCCCAAATATTGTCGAGCCCTGACATGACTTGCTTTACAGTCCACCACATCACTACACAACCTTCCCACAGTGGAGAAGGATCTGGGGGGGGGGTTTAGTTGATCATAAGCTCAATAATAACATGCAATGCCAATCTGCGGTTTCCAAAGCGAGCAAAGTCCTTTCTTGTATAAGAGAGGTATGGACTCCAGAGAGAGATATCATTTTGCCCCTCCTGTACAAATCATTAGTAAGACCTCATCTGGAATATTCAGTTCAGTTTTGGGTCCCAGTTCTCAAAAAGGATATCAGGGAACTGTAGAAAGTGCAGAGAAGGGCAACCAAACTGATAAGAGGCATGGAGGAGCTCAGCTATGAGGAAAGATTAGAGGAACGAGGGGGGATATGATCAACATGTACAAATATATAAGAGGTCTATATAGTGAACTTGGTGTTGAGTTATTCACTTTACGGTCAACACTGAGGACAGGGGGGCACTCTTTACATCTAGAGGAAAAAAGATTTCACCTCCAAATACGGAAAGGTTTCTTCACAAGAGCTGTAAAAATGTTGAACAGACTCCCTGCAGAGGTGGTTCTGGCCAGATCAGTAGATTGCTTTAAGAAAGGCCTGGATACTTTTCTAAATGTACATAATATAACTGGGTACTGACATTTATAGGTAGTTCCAGGGTAAAATCTGATTGCCTCTCGGGGGATCAGGAAGGATTTTTTTCCCCTGCTGTAGCAAATTGGACAATTTTTTTTTTGCCTGACAAAAAGTTTTCATTGGAGTTGCACCTTAGCTAATGGGAAAAACCTCCATGCACACAATTTTAATGCGATGTTTTACATAGACTCGCTATGCAAAAGTTCTCCTTGTCCAATGCCAGGAAGCCTATAACGAGTGAGGTACGTACCAGCTAAGAAGGCGTGAATATTAAGTGCCATGTCCTGCTCTTCAGTGTCTGCCACATCCAGCAGGTATGCGCGAATTGGCCCTTCGGTGGCATCGGCAGAAAAGTCTAACACCACAACACCCAGCACTGTGAGAACGATGCCAATAGGTTGTTTATCAGGAACGTCCCCAATGGCCAAACCTGCAGAAGACAAGAGTACAAGGTGGTCACAGTTCTGTAGACCTCAATGAACCCAATGCACCCAACACACTCAGCACCCATGCACACAGTCCATGACAGTAAACCTGTGCTTTGGCTATACAGAGCAACCAAAAGGTTCAGTTAATACCCCATTCCAGGCAGAAAATACCTTTTTTTTTTCACTCCTCCACTGCACCGCCCAACAGAAGTGAAAACGCCACCCGCACTTTAATGTGAGAACGTGTGATTCACTTCCCTTTCTCTAACAGGATGGTTATGGTAATCGGGGCTTTGCCTATTGCAGTCACATAGGGGTGGGGAGGGGGTACTCTGTGTACGGTCCACCTAGATTGACTAAGACACTGCATGGGGCTGGTGAGTGTGCCTAGCAGAGGAGAGAGCCAATGCTGGGAGAGTGTACCTAGCAGGGCAGTGGTGACAATGTTGGGTGAGTGGGCCTAGTGGAGGGGAGAAAATGTTGGGTTAGTGGGGCTAGTGGAGGGGAGAGAATGTTGGGTAAGTGGGCCTAGTGGAGGGGAGAGAATGTTGGGTTAGTGGGCCTAGTGGAGGGGAGAGAATGTTGGGTAAGTGGGCCTAGTGGAGGGAAGAGAATGGTGGGTTAGTGGGTCTAGTGGAGGGGAGAGAATGTTGGGTTAGTGGGACTAGTGGGGTGTGGGGAGGAGAGAATGTTGGGTAAGTGGGCCTAGTGGAGGGGAGAGAATGTTGGGTTAGTGGGCCTAGTGGAGGGGAGAGAATGTTGGGTTAGTGGGCCTAGTGGAGGGGAGAGAATAGTGGGTCTAGTGGAGGGGAGAGAATGTTGGGTTACTGGGCCTAGTGGAGGGGAGAGAATGTTGGGTTACTGGGCCTAGTGGAGGGCAGAGAATGTTGGGAAAGTGGGCCTAGTGGAGGGGAGAGAATGTTGGATTAGTGGGTCTAGTGGAGGGGAGAGAATGTTGGGTAAGTAGGCCTAGTGGAGGGGAGAGAATGTTGGGTAAGTAAGCCTAGTGGAGGGGAGTAAATGTTGGGTGAGTGGGCCTAGTGCAGGGGAGAGAATGTTAAGTAAGTGGGCCTAGTGGAGGGGAGAGAATGTTGGGTGAGTGGGCCTAGTGCAGGGGAGAGACCATGTTGGGTGAGCGAGTCTGGTGGATGTGGTGCCCCCGTCCCCTCGTGCTCGCTCGCAGAAGTGAACACATAAGCAGTTTGCGCCTGCATATGAAAACAGTGCTTGCACCACCCATGTGAAGTATTGTCGCAAACGTTAGAGCGAGAGCAATAATTCTAGTGCTAGACCTCCTTTGTAACTCTAAACTGGTAACTTGTAAAAAAAAAAAAAAAAAAACCTTGCCTATGTAGATGTTTAACTACCGTAATTTGGCGCCATTCCATGGGCGTGCAATTTTAAAGCGTGACATGTTAGGTATCTATTTACTCAGCACAGTATCATCTTTTATACTGTATCAAAAAAACGGCCTATATATTGTGTTTTTTGCATTACAATTAATTAAAGTGTATTTAACCACTTGACCACTGGGCACTTAAACCCCCTTAATAACCAGACCAATTTTCAGCTTTTGGTGCTCTCACATTTTGAATGACAATAACTCAGTCATACAACACTGTAGCCAAATGAAATTTGTGTCCTTTTTTTCCCACAAATAGAGCTTTCTTTTGGTGGTATTTGATCACCTCTGCGGTTTTTATTTTTTTCGCTATTAATGAAAAAAGAACGAAAATTTAGTAAAAATATGTATTTTTCTTCATTTCTATCATAACATTTTGTAAAAAAGTAATTTTTCCTCATAAATTTGGCCTAAAATGTATACTGCTACATATTTTTGGTAAAAAAAAAAAAAATGCATATTATTTAGTCTGGGTGAAAGTTATAGGTTCTACAAGCTATGGTACCAATTTCTGAAAATTGATCAATTTGATCACATCTGATGTACTGACAGCTTCTCTCATTTCTTGAGACCCTAACAAGCCAACAGGCGGCACTGCAGTGGCACAGATGGCACTGGTGGGCACAGATGGCACTGGTGGGCACAGATGGCACTGGTGGGCAAATATGGCACTGGTGGGGTGCAGATGAGCACTGATTGGCACTGATGGGCACAGGTGGCACTGATGGGCACAGGCGGCACTGGTGGGCACAGGCGGCACTCGTGGGCACAGGCGGCACTCGTGGGCACAGGTGGCACTTGTGGGCACAGGCGGCACTGATTGGCATTGATGGGCACAGGAGGCACTGATGGGCACAGGCGGCACTCGTGGGCACAGGCAGCACTTGTTGGCACAGGCGGCACTCGTGGGCACAGGTGGCACTGATTGGCACTGATGGGCACAGGTGGCACTGGGCACAGGTAGCACTGATGTGGCAGTGTTGTGGCACTGGTGGGGCACAAGTGGGGCACTGGGGGGGGGCACTGGTGGCACTGGGGGGGCACTGATGGCACTGGGGGGGCACTGCTGGGGCACTGCTGGGCACTAATCTCTCTCCTCTTCTCTTACGCTGCAATGTTGTGAGGAGAGGAGAGGGGTGCCCCACAATGTTTACATTTGTGATCGCGCCGTCATTGGACGGCGCAATCACGTGGTAAGGAGCCGCTGCCATTGGCTCCTTACCAAGATCATTGACGCTGCGGGTCCCGTGGACCCGCCGAGCGACGTGACCGCGTGTGCGCGTGGATCTGACACACGCCGGGTTTGTTTACACACCAATGACGGCGCGATCACATGGTAAGGAGCCGCCGCCATTGGCTCCTTACCGCGATCATCGATGCTGCGGGTCCCGTGGACCCGGTGAGCACCGGTGATCGCCCATGGATCCATGGACGTCCTGTTAGAGTACAGGAACCGCCTTATAGACGTATTTCGTCTATAGGGCGGTGACTAAGTGGTTAAACAATTGCTGCAATAATACCCTGTGACATACAAAAATTTCAACAAACCACCATTTTATTCTCTAGAGCAGTGATGGCGAACCTTGGTACCCCCAGATGTTTTGGAACTACATTTCCCATGATGCTCATGCACTCTGCAGTGTAGCTGAGCACCATGGAAAATGTAGTTCAAAACATCTGGGGTGCCAAGGTTTGCCATCGCTGCTCTAGGGTCTCTGTTAAAAAAAGTCGAGTTTTACAGCACATTTTTTGTACTGAAAATGCCCCCCTCGGCTTATACTCGAGTCAACTTATTGTGCTTGATCTCCCAGACTTTGGGGACCCGGTACCGGCCGGCCGTAGGTCCCCTGGACCCCAAACTTGGCACACATGTAGTCCCACTCTTGTTGTCTGGGGGACCTATGGCCGGGGAGCACCAATTTTTCAAAGCTGGGCACCCCTTCCATAGACTCCCATGTTAAACAGTAATGTCTGCAGTGACTTTGGGGACCCGGTACCGGCCGGTCATAGGTTTCTTGGACCCGAAACTTGGCACACATGTAGCCCCATTTCTCTTCTACAAGTGTGCAAAGTTTGTTGTCTGGGGGACCTACGACTAGGGAGCACAGATTTTTCAAACCTGGGCACCCCTTCCATAGACTCCCATATTAAACGTCAGTCTAGTCATGGGCAGAGTGAGGCATGGGCACAGTGAAGCATGCACATGGACATCCTAGGCTTATACTCGAGTCAATATGTTTTCCCATTTTTTTGTGGTAAAATTAGGTGCCTCGACTTATATTCGGGTCGGCTTATACTTGAATATATACGGTATATAATGTTTGGGGGTTTCTAAGTAATTTTATAGCCAAACAATAGAGATTTTTACATGTAGGAGAGAAATGCCAGAATTGTCACGGGTGCGAACTGGTTACCCACGTATATATATACGTTGATTTTAGTACCCAGCCGTGGGTCACGGGCGCGCTCCCGTGACCCGGTCCGGAGCTCCGGGACCGCGGGATTTGCGGACCCGATCGCCACTGCAGTGCGGCGATCCGTCCCTGGAGCTGAAGAATGGGGAGAGCCGTGTGTAAACACGGCTTCCCCGTGCTTCTCTGTGGCCGCAGCATCGATCACGTCATCCCTGTTATAGGGGGACGCGATCGATGACGTCACACCTACAGCCACACCCCCCTACAGTTGTAAACACACACACAGGGAACACTCAAAGTCACAGCGCCCCCTGTGGTTAACTCCCAAACTGCAACTGTCATTTCCACAGTAAACAATGCAATTTAAATGCATTTTTTGCTGTGAAAATGACAATTGTCCCAAAAATGTGTCAAAGTTGTCCGAAGTGTCCGCCATAATGTCGCAGTGACGAAAGAAATCGCTGATCGCCGCTATTAGTAGTAAAAAAAAATTATTAACAAAAATGCAATAAAACTATCCCTTATTTTGTAAACGCTATAAATTTTGCAAAAACCAACCGATAAACGCTTATTGCGATTTTTTTTTCCCCCAAAAATATGTAGAAAAATACGTATCGGCCTAAACTGAGGAAAAAAAAATTTTTTTTATATATTTTTGGGGGATATTTATTATAGCAAAAAGTAAAAAATATTGCATTTTTTTTTTAATTGTCGCTCTAGTTTTGTTTATAGCGCAAAAAATAAAAACCGCAGAGGTGATCAAATACCACCAAAAGAAAGCTCTATTTGTGGGGAAAAAAGGACGCCAATTTTGTTTGGGAGCCACGTCGCACGACCACGCAATTGTCAGTCAAAACGACGCAGTGCCGAATCACAAAAAGGGGCAAGGTCCTTTACCTGCATTTTGGTCCGGGTCTTAAGTGGTTAAGGACCGCCTAACGCCGATATACGTCGGCAGAATGGCACGGCTGGGCACAATCACGTACAGGTACGTCGCCTTTAAGAGCCCAGCCGTGGGTTGCGCTGGCCCGAAGCTCCGTTACCACGCATGCAGGACCTGCGGACCTGATCGCCGCCGGTGTTCCACGATCGGTCACAGGAGCTGAAGAATGGGGAGAGGTGAGTGTAAACACATCTTCCCTGTTCTTCACAGTGGCAGTGTCACTGATCGTCTGTTCCCTGATATAGGGAAAGACGTTCGCTGACGTCACAGTCCAGCCCCGCCCCCCTACAGTTAGAAACACAAATGGGGTCACACTTAACCCCTTCAGCGCCCCCTAGTGGTTAACTCCTAAACTGCAATTGTAATTTTCACAGTAATCAGTGCATTTTTATAGCACTTTTCGCTGTAAAAATGATAATGGTCCCAAAAATGTGTCAAAATTGTCCAATGTGTCCGCCATAATGTCGCAGTCACTAAAAAAAAAATATTAATAAAGAACTTAACAACAAATGTCAGGAAAAAAAAGAGCTAATCCCGACAACATTGGACAACATTGGACAGCAATTGGACAGCAATTATTAAATTGACCACTAGACGGTGATCTAGTCACACAGAACTTTAGAGCTCATTTATACTTGCTTTAGCCCTCTCTAAGGAGCATTCTGCAGTGGATGACTTTGCAGAGGGTATTGTGTCGCCGCCTTGCTGCTCGTTTTAACTCCTAAAAGCCCACAGCACTGTACTGCAACCGTGTGCATTGTACGCCGTTGGCGAGGTGGTTGTTGTAGCGTGGGCCCCATTCACTTGAATAGGTCATGTTTGGCATGCGCAGTGCCACCAAACGCAATAGGGGATAGTTTTTTTGCTGTGTGGCATGTGTATGGTCCCACCATGGCCCTTTTAAGCAGTGGGTTACTCTCCGTGCCGATCCGCCCTATAGGCTCACTATGCAAGCCGCTTCGGGTCCCCCAAATTACTAAAGGCCCCACCTGGTGAGAAGAAGTCATTTTCGGCCCCTCACCCCGCTTCTCAACACGCTGGCTGCATGGTAGAGGAGGTAAGAAGTCAGCACTCCCCGCTTCTCACTTTAATGTAAGATGTCAGTTCCGACACCCCCCCGCTTCTCAACTGTGACATGTCATTTTGCTTAGGGCCCCAGGGAGGTCAGGATCGGCACTGGTTACTCTGGAGTCTGACTTATTGTCAGTACTGCTGGCTTCTCTTCCATGGCGGCTCTCAACAGACTGTCCTCCTCTTTCACAGCTAACACTCCCGCTCTCTTTGTTTTTATAAGTCTGGGCAGTGGCAGCCTGTCAAATTATCCCCTTCAATACCCGGTATTTATAACCACCTCCATTCTTGCACTTCTCTCCTACATGTACAAATCATCATTCTTTTGCTAGAAAATTACTCAGAACCCCCAAACATTATATATGTTTTTTTTTTAGCAGACACCCTAGGGAATAAAATGGCGGTCATTGCAACATTTTATCATGCACGGTATTTGCGCAATAATTTTTCAAACGCCTTTTTTGGGAAAAAAAAACGGTTTCACAAATTAAAAAATAACAAAACAGTAAAGTTAGCCCAATTTTTTTGTAAAATATGAAAGATGATGTTACGCCGATTAAATAGATACCTAACATGTCATGCTTTAAAATTGCACACACTCATGGAATGGAGCCAAACTTCGGTACTTAAAAATCTCCATAGGCAAACCTTTTGTAAATTGCGCCCGCTCATGGAATGGCGTCACTTTTACCCTTAAAAATCTCCATAGACGACATTTAAAAAAATCTATAGGTTGTATCTTTTGAGTTACAGAGGAGGCCTGGTGCTAGAATTGTTGCTCTCGCTCTATCGCACACGGCGATACCTCACATGTGTGGTTTGAACAACGTTTACATATGTGGGCCTTCACTTCTAAGCGCGAGCTACTAGAGACAGGGGCTTTTAAAAAAAAATATATTATTATTTATTTTTTTATTTTACATAATTTATTTTTTTTACATTTTTTTATCACTTTTATTCCTATTACAAGGAATGTAAACATCCCTTGTAATGAGAATTGTGACAGGTCCTCTTTATGGAGAGATGGTCAATAAGACCCCACATCTCTCCTCCAGGCTGAAAAGCATTAGATCGAGAAAAAAAATTCACAGATCTCATGCTTACTAGCCCAAATCGCGGCATTGTTTACTTCTGGGAACCCGGGTGACATCATCACATTGTGCCAGGGCCTCCATCTGGTAACCAGTCATCTCTATGCTCATCATGTGACAATTAGGGATGAGCTTCGCGTTCGATGCGAACACATGTTCGCAATGAACATTGCCCGTTCTATCGTTCGTCGAAAACGAACAAAACGGGTCATTCACGCCAAATTCGAATGACGCGCCACGGCCCATAATTCACTGCGGCGTTGCGCGCTGATGGTTGGCCAAGCATGCACCATGACCCTGCATGCTTGGCCAATCACAGCGCCCAAAAAACGAAGTGACCTAATTGGCCAAAGCCTGGGTGCTTCGACCAACTAGGGCTCAGGGCTTTAGCACACGCCCCACACTATAAAAGGCCACCTCCCGGACGGCCTCTTGTAGTGTGTTTCGGCTTGCCTTACAGTCAAGTTAGACAAAACACACGATCACTTTTTGTGATGAAAAAAAATGTCATTTTTCATCATGAAAAAAAACGAAATTTTTCAAACTTCATTTTAAAAAATGACGTTGCGTACACACCATCATTTTTGGAAAATGATGAACAAAACGACGGCACTCTAAAGGGGAAGTTCTATTCTCCTTGAGGCTGCTTTTAGCTGGTTACTTGTTAGTAAAAGACGATTCCTGCTTTTTTGTCTGTTACAGTGTTTTACCTCCCGTCTCCTAACTTGCTTCTGGGCATGTGCAGGTTTAAAACGTAATTTTTTACGTAGTTTTGCCCACACACGATCATTTTTTATGACACAAAAAATGACATTTTGAAAAATGACATAAAAAATTCGAGCATGTTCGAATTTTTTTTTGGTTGTTTTTCAGAAGACATAAAATGACATTTTGCCCACACACGATCATTTTAAATGACATTTTTAAAAATGTCCTTTTTTTTCATCACAAAAAGTGATCGTGTGTACGCGGCATTAGAGAGAGATAGATAGATAGAGACACAGTGTCTTTTCAGATAGATAGATAGATAGAGAGAGTAGGAAGGCTAGTAGTCAGTATCAGTGGAGGCCCGTCAATAGGGACGCACGGGCGCCGCCCCCCCTCCCGCAGTCACAAAAAAAAAAACGGGCCCTTTAAGAACTTTTATTCTGCTAAAATGTCATTTTGACATTTTAGCCGAAGTTCTGGCGGCCGTCTATAGAGGGCGCTGCAGCGCCACCCCCTCTCGCAAATAACACACATTCAATGCAATGCATTGAATGTGTGTTATTGTTGCCAGCTGCCTGGTCCATTCATATAACCGGACATGGGTCGCCGGTTACCCGAATAGCGGCAGCTGGTTGGCTGAGGGGAACTGCCTATCAAAGCCAGCGGCTCTGATAGGCTTTTTCAGTACCGCCCTCCGGCTCTCGGAAGTCTATACTCGGAGCGCAGGCAACCTGCGGTCCTTGCATAAGACTGACGGCCTTTTTAGCCAATCAGGTTCCCAGATTCTGGTTATCAGGAACCTGATTGGCTGAAGCTTCTCCACGGCGGCAGAAGACATCAAGGGAGGACATGGAAGCATCAGGTAAGTGTTTTTTACAGGGAAAGGGGCATCATGGGGCACAGTGGCATCATGGGACACAGTGGTGACAAAGGGCACAGAGGCGACAATGAGCACAGTGGCATGGGGCACAGTGGTGACAATTAAAGGGCACAGTGGTGACAATTAAAGGGCACAGTGGTGACAATTGATGGCACAGTGACTGCATATGATGGCATGGCACAGTGGTGACAATTGATGGCACAGTGACTGCATATGATGGCATGGCACAGCGGTGACAATTGATGGCACAGTGACTGCATATGATGGCATGGCACAGTGGTGACAAATTGATGGCACAGTGACTGCATTTGATGGCATGGCATGGCACATTGGTGACAATTGATGAGCACAGTAGCTGCGTTTGATGGCATGGCACATTGGAGACAATTGATGGCACAGTGGTGGCGTTTGATTGCATGGCACAGTGGTGACAATTGATGCCACAGTGGCTGCATTTGATGGCATGGCACAGTGGTGACAATTGATGGCACAGTGCCTGCATATGATGGCATGGCACAGTGGTGACAATTGATGGTACAGTGACTGCATTTGATGGCATGGCACAGTGGTGACAATTGATGGCACAGTGGTGGCGTTTGATGGCATAGCACAGTGGTGACAATTGATGGCACAGTGACTGCATATGATGGCATAGTGGTGACAATTGATGGCACAGTGACTGCATTTGATAGCATGGCACAGTGGTGAAAATTGATGGGCACAGTAGCTGCGTTTGATGGCATGGCACATTGGTGACAATTGATGGCACAGTGGTGGTGTTTGATGGCATGGCACAGTGGTGACAATTGATGGCACAGTGACTGCATATGATGGCATGGCACAGTGGTGCAAATTAATGATGGCACAGTGGTGACAATTGATTGCACAATGACTGCATATGATGGCATGGCACATATGTCGACCTTGCTAGCAGTTGAAGTGCTAGCAATTTCGCGAAGCTAGCATTCAACTGCTGGAAGGCTAGGATTGTACTTCTTTCGGCGCTGCAGCAGCTGGGGCAGGGAAATTTGCCTGGTACTATCAGTAGATTGCCCGCTACTACTAGCTTGTGACACGCCTATTTCTACACCTTCACTGCAGGCTTCAGAGAGGACTGGGGGTCTAGTGGGGTTGGAGGTCCCAGAAGGGCAAGGGGGGGTACGCTTTTGTCTTTGGTGTGGGTCTTTCTGGTGTGCTTGCCATCCCCTCCCACCAAGCTATGCACAGCACCCTGCCGTCCCCTCCCACGAAGCTATGTACAGCACCCTGCCGTCCCCTCCCACCAAGCTATGTACAGCACCCTGCCGTCCCCTCCCACCAAGCCTTGTACAGCACCCTGCCGTCCCCTCCCACCAAGCCTTGTACAGCACCCTGCCGTTCCCTCCCACCAAGCCTTGTACAGCACCCTGCCCGCCCCTCCCACCAAGCTATGTACAGCACCCTGCCGGTCCCTCCCACCAAGTTATGTACAGCACCCTGTCGGTCCCTCCCACCAAGCTATGTACAGCCCCCTGCCGTCCCCTCCCACCAAGCTATGTACAGCCCCCTGCCACCCTTCCCACCAAGCTATGTACAGCACCCTGTCGTCCCCTCCCACCAAGATATGTACAGCACCCTGTCAGCCCCTCCCACCAAGCTATGTACAGCAACCTGCAGTCCCCTCCCACCAGCCATGATCTGCATGCATTGTACAGAGAAGCACGGAGCGCCAGTGATGACGTCTCTAGATCTAAAATAAATTATGTAATGAAAAAGAAAAGGTTTTATATTAAAAAGTCATTAGTATGTAGATGAGAAAGGAAATAATGGAGGGTAAAATATAAACAGAATTAAGTTCTGTATTAAAAGAGCTCCCAGGGGTGACAGATTCTCTTTATTAGGTAAATAAGAAGGCCAGTGTGGTGGCCTGAGTTTATGGGAGGAGCCCGGAGGGTATTTAAGCAGCCCACTCACACATGCTCTTTGTCGGTTCAGTGTGCAGTACTACACGTCACTGGGCCGACTCTTCCCAGCTCACCTCATGTCCGTGAGTCTGCGCATTCAATCGCATTCGGCATCGCAATCGCTTTGTGGCTTCTCCCTTTATGGTCTTCGCCGGCGGTTCCAGCTTACTGTCGCAGGTAGGATTCAAACCTTTTCGTATCTTGTGCAATCTTGCAAATCCTGCATCTCTTTTGGAAAAAAAATCTGCCTCTGAGTTATTGTTGCTCATGTTCCAACATCATTTGGCTCAGGCGTAGTACATTTGTAACTTCCTTCTGCCAAACATACAATTCATTTGTAAATCCGTTTGTATGGGTTCTTTGGCAGATTGAGGTGGTAATTGGACTCACATGGTGCCTTGTCTGCACTTGATTAGCCTGGGGGGATGGGTGGTTGGTAGGTGTTCGGTTTCAAAGCAAGGGGTAGCATACACTCTACAACCAAATCGTATCAGATTCATTCAATACTCCTTACTACCGATTCGTATCGAATTTGTTTCATGCATTTTTACAACCGTTTTGTATCAGATACATTGCATGCTTTCTACCGTTGTCATTCATTGTTCCCCCATGCCGTGTGTTTTTAGTTCCCGCAGCGGAACTTATGAATTGTTTGTTCACGGTTCTTCTCTCTCATTTATTTACCAAGTTATTGCCTGTGCGTCATGCATGGCGCCACACCACACTCTTCGGATGTGTTGCACATCCACTCCAGTCCAAAGCAAACCCAGTCGCACGTTCACTGTCCCAGGTAGGATTCGTTAGCTTGTTTGTCATGTCAAATTCGTGGCCACTCATGGTGTCACCCGTACCATATGTTTGGTTCCCGCAGTGGAGCTTACAAAGCATTGATACGCACTTCTCGTGTTCTATTTTCTACACCAAACCTCATTGTTTTGCCCCATGCACGGCATCACGCTACACCTTCCCGACATGTTTCACTCCAGCCACAGTCCGCCGCAAACTCACTTGCATGGCCCACGGTCGCAAGTAAGAATGTTATTACATTCTTTATGTCCTATCAATTTGCTACCATTCGTTGTCTCCCATATCGTTCATTAGTGGTCCCTACGGAACCACGATTCAAACAGGCGTTGTCCTTCTACCTTATACTGCTTGCTTAAGGTACAAACAAACCAGGTGTTTCTATCCTTTCTCAGTAACCCAATTCTTATTGATTGAGACCTTGCAACCATGCAAATCATCTCAGCAGCCTGACACCCTTGTTAAGACCCTTGCAACACATGACCTTTACTAAACGCAAAAAAAAATAAAAACGCAAAAAAATAAATAAAAAAATAAATAAATAAAATAAAATAAAAACCTTTGCCACCACGCAATCTCAGCCCCTCGGCAACTTGACACCTGTTGAGACCGTTGCAACCACGCAAAATCGTCTCAGCAGCCTGACACCCTTGTTGAGACCCTTGCAAACGCAATATCGTCTCAGCAGCCCCACACTGATTGAGATCCGTGCAACCACGCAAAATCATCTCAGCAGCCTGACATACTTGTTAAGACCCTTGCAACACATGAGACCTTTACAAAAACGCAAAATAAAAAAAAAATTAATAAATATAAAAACGCAAAAAAAAAAAATAAAAACGCAAAAAAAAAAAAAAAAACCTTTGCAACCTCGCAATCTCAGCCCCTCGGCAACCTGACACCTGTTGAGACCGTTTGCAACCACGCAAAATCGTCTCAGCAGCCTGACACCCTTGTTGAGACCCTTGCAAACGCAATATCGTCTCAGCAGCCCTGACACTCATTGAGATCCTTGCAACCACGCAAAATCATCTCGGCAGCCTGACACCCTTGTTAGACCCTTGCAACACATGACCTTTACAAAACGCAAAATAAAATAATAAATAAATAAATATAAAAACGCAAAAAAAAAAAAAAACTTTGCCACCACGCAATCTCAGCCCCTCGGCAACCTGACACCTGTTGAGACCGTTGCAACCACGCAAAATCGTCTCAGCAGCCTGACACCCTTGTTGAGACTCTTGCAAACGCAATATCGTCTCAGCAGCCCTCACACTTATTGACATCCTTGCAACCACTCGTATATCGTCTCAGCAGCCTGACACCCTTAAGACCCTTGCAACACATGACCCTTACAAAAGGCAAAAAAAAAAAGAAGATATATAAAAACGCAAAAAAAAAAAGCAAAATTAAACATTAAAGTGCAAAAAAAAAAAATAACATTTTTTGCCACCACACAATCTCGGCCCAGCAACCTGACACCTGTTTAGACCATTGCAACCAAGCAAAATCGTCTCAGCAGCCTGACACCCTTGTTGAGACCCTTGCAAACGCAATACCGTCTCAGCAGACCCACACTCATCGAGACCCTTGAAACCACACAAAATCATCTCAGCAGCCTAACACCCTTGTTAAGACCCTTGCAACACAAGGCCCTTACAAAAACGCAAAAAAAAAAGATATATATATATATAAAAAAAAAACGCAAAAAATGTAAAAAACGTTGCCACCACGCAATCTCGGCCCAGCAACCTGACACCTGTTGAGACCATTGCAACCACGCAAAATTGTCTCAGCAGCCCTACATTCATCAAGACCCTTGCAACCGCGCAAAACCGTCTCAGCAGCTTGACACCCTTGTTGAGATCCTTGCAAACGCAATACCATCTCAGCAGCCCCACATTCATCAAGGCCCTTGCAACCACGCAATACCGTCTCTGCAGCCTCACATCATTGTTGAGACCCTTGCAAACGCAATACCGTCTCAGCAGCCCCACATTCATCAAGGCCCTTGCAACCATGCAATACCATCTCGGCAGCCTCACACCATTGTTGAGACCCTTGCAAACGCAATACCGTCTCAGCAGCCCCACACTCATCGAGAGCCTTGCAATCACGCTATACCATCTCGAGCAACCTCCCACTCATCAAAGACCTTTGTGACCACGCAGTCTCGCCCCAGCAACATGGCATTCATTGAGACCCTTGCAGCCAGAAAAATTGGTGTTTTTCAGCTGCCCCTGATCTCTCCTCTATGTTATCTTACCAGTACGTCTGCACAGGATCCCCAATCACTCCTCTATGTTATCTTAGCAGTACATGTACACAGGATCATTTATAGTAATTTCTAGGCAGTTGAGTTCAGAAACCTTCTCGAAAAAAAAAAAAAAATTGGGTTCAGACGGATGTTCAAAGGCATTCGAAATGATGATGCCTGTAACAGCTTGTAAACACAGCCACATGTGGTAACTCATGTTTACCAGCATTTCATTTACAGTCGTTTTTATAAAAAAAAAGAAAAAAAAAGGGGGGGGGGAATATTGTCTCAGCAACTTGACACTCATTTGAGACCCTTGCAAAATGTAATATCATCTCAGCTACCTCACACTCGTCTAGACCTTTGCAACCACACAATCTTGTCTCACAACCTAACGCCCGTTCAGACCTTTGCAGCCATACAAAGTCGTCTTAGCAAACTGACACTCATTTGACACCATTGCAAACGCAATATCGTCTCAGCAACCTGACACCCGTTCAGACCTTTGCAGCCATACATAGTCATCTCAGCAGCCCGACACTCACTTGAGACCATTGCAAACGCCACATCGTCTCAGCAACCCCTCACTTGTTGAGACCCGTGCAACCACACATGGCCATCTCAAAACAAACCTCGTAATCATCGAGACCTTTGCAACCACGCAATATCGTCTCAGCAAACCAGACTGAGACCCTTGCAACCACACAATATTGTCTGCAGCAGTATAAAACACTTTGCAGCACGCACCTACGTGCAAACCCGAATACAAACTAAACTTGCAAACACACCTCAGTGACAATCAGCCAAACAAACACACAGTGGCACCCAGTTGGCCATTCATCTTTAGTGGCACGCGGGCCACTCATCTTTTCCCTGCAGTTAGTTCAGGTTTCCATCCAGCACCAGCGAGTGTACGTTGGTCTGCGAGTGCACGTTGGTCTGCGAGTGCACGTTGGTCTGCGGGTGCACGTTGGTCTGCGGGTGCACGTTGGTCAGCGGGTGCACGTTGGTCAGCGGGTGCACGTTGGTCAGCGGGTGCACGTTGGTCAGCGGGTGCACGTTGGTCAGCGGGTGCACGTTGGTCAGTGAGTGCACGTATATCATCTTGTTGAGCACCTGTGTATTGTCTTGATTTTCTCACACCAATGCAAGATCCAGTCCAAGTTCTTAAACTAGACCAAGCATCAGTAGCAGACTTAGCTATGTGGGACAACTTCCCCACCTGATAGAACAGCATTTCAATCTTCATCCCGGCAGTGTCAGCCGAGCCACCACAGGCTTTTGCGTGCATTTTTCGTCCGCCACTGGTTCTCCAAACCTTGGCCCCCAGAAATTCTCTTAAATTTCTGCTTCACCCAGTCTTCATCGCGTCTCGTGCTGTACCCCATTGTGGCAGCTGCCCAGGTTTGGGGCCACACTTGAACTGGACAGACAGTGTTCTTCACCACAGACAATCAGGCCACAGCCGACTTCATCAATTAAGGTAGATCAAGCCTCTCCCCATCACGTCCTTCCTGCGCAGGCTCGCGCAGCTGTCACTCCGTCACCAGTTTAATATGTTCTGTAGTCATATTCCAGGCAAATGCAAAATCACAGCTGATGCTCTGTCCCATTCTAACCTTATTTGTTTTTCCAGCAAGAGCCTGGAGCTGACCCAATAACCATCCCTGGCCCACCCTGGTCATTGCTGACGATGGACTGAAGTAGCATCTCACCAACTCAACCCAGCTTATTAACCACTCCTTGGCACGCAACACACTGAAGGCCTAATACACTGCTTGGAATACTAACTGCTAATTTTTGGCCACTTGCCTCGGAGCAGCAATAGGCAACGTTAGACACGTCCTAGCCTTCATATCGTATTGCCACACGCAGCTGACCCTTTCTCACAATACTATCACGCCATATCTAGATGGCGTCCAGCATTTCCTGTCCCTGCAGGACCCCAGTAAACTGTCAGTATTCTCGAGCCCATGCAGTCAAGTCCCTCCTACAGAGCATACAGAAGCACCAACCTGTAGTCAGTGGCGAGCGCCTACCTTTCAAGAGTGCCCTCTTTAGGCACATGTCTGAAATCCTTACTCGTTCCCCATTTAGGGCCTTGCCCAGCATAGTCATCCTAGCAGCCATCTACCAGGCCTTCTACGGTTCCCTACGACCTAGTGAATTTACAATCGGTGGCTCCGGCAGTCAGACACTGCTCCGACGCCACCCGACTCGCTTTCGAACCCCTACACTCTCAGTCTGCAAACGCAACAAACCAGCCCCGGGGGTTGACATCAACCTGTTTCAGACTAACCATGCCTGACGCCCAGTGACGGTGCTCGACCGACTACTGCTCCATCTACCCAGCCAATCTGATTGTAGCTCGTTGCTACCCTTTCTAAACCAGCTTCCTGAGTGGCAGCCAGTTTGTCAAGCATGTCAGAATCCTAAGCAACTTGGGCTTCAAATCCCAGTCTGTTCTCAGGACATTCTTTCCGAATTAGAGCAGCCTCAACTGCCTCACAACAGGGAGTACCAGACCACGTAATTAAGACACCAGGCTGATGGGAAGTCTCCTTGTTTTGCCACATACATCCCAAATCCTCAGGAAGAAATGGCACAAGCCTTTACCAAGCTGGCTCAATAAATACAAGAAATCAATATAAGCTATTTCCCTATCTGAGTCTTTTGCCCCCTTTTCTTGGCATACTGACCAGACCACCAAGGCACACTTCAGGTCTATTTATGTTGTAAGTCTTGTCGCGTGTTTATGTGATCCACATCACTCTCGGTCAGAGGGCCACGACCATAAATAAGAAGGCCAGTGTGGTGGCCTGAGTTTATGGGAGGAGCCCGGAGGGTATTTAAGCAGTCCACTCACACATGCTCTTTGTCGGTTCAGTGTGCAGTACTACACGTCACTGGGCCGACTCTTCCCAGCTCACCTCCTGTCCGTGAGTCTGCGCATTCAATCGCATTCGACACCCTCCCGCCCTTCCCTTTTTCAGGGCACTTCTCAGCATATCCTTCTTCAATTAACTACCCATTACTTACTTTGGGTATGCCCCCTTTTCTTGGCATACTGACCAGACCACCAAGGCACACTTCAGGTCTATTTATGTTGTAAGTCTTGTCGCGTGTTTATGTGATCCACATCACTCTCGGTCAGAGGGCCACGACCATAAACATCTATTCAGTGTTACGGGAAGGTCCTGGGCAGCCGCCATCCATTATGGTTTCTTGAAGGCGGAGCGCATTGGAAGTCTGAATAACACATTGAAGTGTTTGCTTCCTAATTTGCAGAACAAAAGCAGATTAGCGCGAGTGAAGGTCGGGCTGGCCAGGAGCGTGTTCATACACAACACTTCGGGATTGTCTGCAGCAGATGACTGGGAGGGGGGGGGGGGTATGTGTGCACACAGAGCAGTGCATTCAAAGTGGACCTAGAGTCAGATATATAGGCCCGGATTCACATACATCGGCGCACATTTATGCCGCCGTAGCGTATCTCTTTTACGCTACACCGACGCAGCGCAGAGAGGCAAGCATGGAATTCACAAAGCAAATGCTCCCAACTCTGCGACGGCGTATATTTCGTAGGCGTAAGCCGGCATAAGTGGAAGTAGGTGGAAGTGGGTGTGATCCATGTTAATGAAGCGTAACCACATGCAAATGATGGGCCGGGCGCCAGACAAGTACTTAAAACGAACTGGGCATGCGTTGAGACGTGGACGTATCCCCGTGCGCATGCACACAACCACGTCAGAACAACTGCCTAAGATACGCCGGATCACTGTGTACGCCGTGAACGTAACCTACGCCCAGCCAGACCCACGTCGGCCCATATTCAGACGTCCAACGTACAATACGTAGGCTTGTGTTCCCTGGTCCATACCTTTGCATGGGTTGCGCCTCATCTATGGGGAATAACTTTACACCGGACGTAAAACTTACGCAAACCGCTTAAATCATGCGCCGGGCGCAAGTACGTTCATGAATCGGCGTATCTCCCTCATTTGCATATTTGAATAGAAAATCAAAGGGAGCGCTACATGCGTCCAGCTTAAATATGCGCCCACTCTACGTCTGCGTAGGCAAGTTACGTCGGTGGGATGAAGTCTGTTTTTAGGTGTATCTTAGTTTGTGGGTCCCGCGCACAGATACGACGGCGCATATTTGTACTTACGGGGCGTATCTGGAGATACGTCAGCGTAAGTGCTTTGTGAATCCGGGCCATTATGTTCAGTACATGCAAAGTAATGGCAGAACTGTTTTGCTCTCATAGAGATCACAGTACTCCCCCTTACAATGCATACACATGCTTTCCTCGCCAGACGAACAGAGCCATCTTTGTTCTGGCATCATCCAGGGTCACCTTCTACTTTCTGGACCGGCTCAGAGATGACACAAGCATGTGAATACTGGTGCCTGTGCAGTTCTTGGCTGTGTTCATGAATATAGATCAGTCCCTGCTGCAACCTTTCACCTACAAGGTTACAGTTTGCAGTCTGGATATTGGACTGTGGAAATTCTTCCTCCTGCTTGCAGTATAGTGATGACATCATCTTAGCCGGGACAAAATCACTCTATTGGAATCATATTTGGGGATGTTACAAAATCTTGTCTCGAATTTGGAGTTAGATTTGGCATAGCTCCCAACTGTCCCTGATTTGGAGCAATGTCCCTCTCTCCCTTGTTTTCCTTCATTTGTCCCTCATTTTGGTCTAATCTATAGAGTTGTATTTAAAATGCACTTTTTATCTTTCAAAAGGTGTTTCCCAGTGCTAAACCTTTTATCTGATTTCTAAATTGCTGTATTTGTACATTTTACAAGCCAATATAAAGGAATAATAGTGGTAAAAAAGGCCCTTTGGATTTAGTTAAACTTTTTGGGGGTTAATTCTCCTTTAAGGGGGCGTGGCAGGGGCATGTCCTCTGCCTATATATACGTTTGATAGTAGGTGTCCCTCATTCTCGTCTCAAAATTGTTGGGAGGTGTGTATTTGGTGAGGTCCCTAATGTGTTCCTCACTGTTCTCTCTGCTGGAGGGGAAGCTGTACCTGAGGCCCAGCAGTCCAAGGATCTCGCTGCATCCATTACATTCATTGGATCTGTGTTTATTCCACCTTTCCTGCTTTTTCCTAAATTTTCCCCACCATTTCCCGTCATCAGATCACCAGTCATCATGGAAGAGGGGCACAGCTTTCACAGTACAGGTCCTTTCTGATGTCATGAAAAATGACATCACCAATCTGCAGCAGCTCTCTTTTTTTTCTAAAACTCTCAAAATATATTAAAATATATATTTCTTGTGTAGCAGGTACTTCTCTAGACTGATCTAATCTATTAGGGGACAGCTGTCTGCTGCAGCAGCAACCTATTGGAGGTTGTCTGTAAACGCTCTATTGGAAGAGCCTGAGCCAATCATGAGACAGCAGCATAGAACTGTGGGAGAGGAGATAAAAAGCCAGAGGAACTAGGCCAGAGCCTCTTTTTTGCCTGCACCCAATCAGGAGAGCATCTGCACTCTGTGTGTGTGTGGAATCGCGGCCTACCAAGGGGAACACAGCCTGCAGCTCCAGCCAAGAGGAACAGATTGTTCATGCAGCTCCAGCCCAGAGGGACAGATTGTTTATGCAGCCCCAGCCCAGAGGGACAGATTGTTCATGCAGCTCCAGCCCAGAGGAACAGATTGTTCATGCAGCTCCAGCCCAGAGGAACAGACTACCCATGCTAAAGAAGGACACCTTGCAACAGCTCAAGGACTGAATGCCACTGCGACACACCTGCATCTAAGATCGATCGCTCAGTGGAGGACCGCTGACTGTGTACAGGATTTAGTGAGGGGGATTTGCCCAGGAACCTTTAATGGTTTTCATAGAATACCACATCCAAATATTGTCCACAGAGCTCCTACATTGCCGGTGAAGATAATAAAATGCAAAGCTTTACCTCCAGGACATTACTGCAGTTGCTCTTAAAGGGGGCACACCACGGGTATTTCACTGGGTATGTACTAGAGGTATTGTAGGCCGGCCTGGTGTTCCCCTTTAGCCACAGCATACCACACACACCAAAAGTTATTGGGGAGTCTGTTTAATCTGTACATATTGTTACCTATTGCTTTTGTTGTTTGCATAGTGTTCCTGACTGTTTAAACCAAGTCCTGGGTACTTACACAGGTCCTGACTGTCTAATGTTAACCTGAATTTTACTTTTCTTCAAGTAAGATACACAAAGGACCGTGTTGTGTATTCCTGCTGAGTTATTCCATTAATCACATTGCTAGGTGTGCCAGAGGGGCTGGGACAGTTCATTGGGGTTGAAAGGCAGAGTAACGGACTGAACAAACAAAAGCAGCTCCCTCTGGGGTTTGCTACTGTAGCGCCCCTGTACTTCCAAGTACGGACGCTGTTTAAATTTAGAGTGGGATGAGAGGGTTACTTGGCTCTCATCCATGTGATTTATGTTAATTTAGTTGATGTGCTGTGCTGTCGTTTCTTTCTGTGTTCCAAAGATGCCTTTCCATCTCGGAGAGACAGGTGGTGGCAGTGGAGACCAGTGGGAGCGCCTTCTTGCCAGCAGCCAATCAGAGGAGGTTTTCCCTCGCGGGGCATGCTGGGGGAGGGTACTTCTAGGAGGCACCATTTTGGCGTGGGGAGTTTGAGGTTGGATCCGGGTGCGGCACCCACCTTTAGGGTGTGCGCACATCACGGGCCCCGGGCGATATGGCCTACCAGGCCAGGGCGCACATGCTACGCGGAGTTCCTGACTCTGGGCCCTCATGGCCCGGAGCAAATAAAGCTGTATGGGGGTCTCAGTGACTTACTCAGCCCCTCACATTGATGAGAAGATCCTAAGCGAGTTGTGCTGTTCGGTGGGGAAGTCGGTCTGAGGTGAGCCCGGAGGCAGGTGATCCAATAGGGCTTAGACAATCCACCGGGGATCCGAGTCGCCGGACACTGACGAATTATATGCTG
Organism: Rana kukunoris; assembly: GCA_029574335.1. Lineage (NCBI taxonomy): Eukaryota > Metazoa > Chordata > Amphibia > Anura > Ranidae > Rana > Rana kukunoris. The sequence continues at coordinate 122,177,628 of CM056051.1, forward strand.
TAACTTGTCAGTCGGTGACTCCAAAATAAAAGACGATACCCAAGGGGAATTCAGGCAAATTTAATTAATAAGAAGGAAGTGCTCTATCAAGCTGCATTCTGGAGAAAGGGCCTGTGGCAGAGGCATCACTCCTATTTTCATTGAGCCAAGTCTGTGGCAGAGACTTGTTTTCCTCCTTCCTGCTGCCATTCCGGCTGCCAGTTCTGTGAGAGAGACTGTCCGGGTGCATTATACCCGCTCCGTTGGAGCAGTACTGCTTCTACAAATAGTTAATGCCTGAATCTGCAACTTCCTCCTACTTTTCACCATCTTTTTTTATTCACCTGAAGTTACATGTTGCCATGTTGGGCACAAAAATAAAAGCACAGAAAAAGACATCTTGCTGTTTGGACATTCTATCATTGCTCACATTATCTACTTTTCATCATAGTGAATGTGTATAGAGGGCGCTGTGCTACAGGTGATATACAAACGTGAGCGATGTGTCTCAGATAATAAAACACATAACAAATAAAAAAATATATGACTACTAAAACAATGATTGGCAATGTTGATTAGACAATACTATTGTGAGAGCAATAATGTGTTCAAGTCCCAATATAAGTGACAGAGAAATGAGTGATCCACTCTTAGCTGCTGTACTCTTGATTAAATGAAAAATGTCACCACCACACTGAGATTTTTCTACCCAAACACGTGCTGAAGCAAATGGATGCGCTTACCAGAAGTATTTGACTACTTTAACGAAAAAGATAGTCAAATAAACAATAGCAGTTTAGGCCGATACGTATTCTTCTACCTATTTTTGGTAAAAAAAATCGCAATAAGCGTTTATCGGTTGGTTTTCGCAAAATTTATAGCGTTTACAAAATAAGGGATAGTTTTATTGCATTTTTATTAATTATTTTTTTTTTACTACTAATAGCGGCGATCAGCAATTTTTTTCGTGACTGCGACAATATGGCGGACACTTCGGACAATTTTGACACATTTTTGGGACAATTGTCATTTTCACAGCAAAAAATGCATTTAAATTTGCATTGTTTACTGTGGAAATGACAGTTGCAGTTTGGGAGTTAACCACAGGTGGCGCTGTAGGGGATGTGTGCCTATGTGTTGTGTTTACAACTGTAGGGGGGTGTGGCTGTAGGTGTGACGTCATCGATCACGTCCCCCTATTACAGGGATGACGCGATCGATGCTACGGCCACAGAGAAGCATGGGGAAGCGTGTGTACACACGGCTCTCCCCGTTCTTCCGCTCCAGGGACGGATCGTCGCACTGCAGCGGCGATCAGGTCCGCGAATCCCTCGATCCCGGTCCTGGAGCTTCGGACCGGGTCGCGGGCGCACGCCCGCGACCCACGGCTGGGTACTAAAATCAATGTATATATACGTTGGTGTGCCCAGCCATGCCATTCTGCCGACGTAAATGTGCAGTAGGCGGTCCTTAAGTGGTTAAAGCAACAGACCGAAATGGGTTCGTTCCCACACACAGTTGCCACCATCCTCAATGGATAGAAGCAGTTCCTAAAGGGCAGTATATGCGACTCAAACGCAACTGTGATACAGAGGAAGATTTTACAGTGCAAGCCAATCAACTCACAGTTAAATTCTTGGAAAAGGGGTATTCGGCAGAGACATTGGATAAAGTGCGTTCACAGGTGGCTGTGATGGACAGACAGCCTCTGCCAAACCAAAAAAGGAGTTTACCGGTGAGGTAGCGTTTATTTATGGTTTCCATAGACAGTATAGACAGGTTGAAACAATCTTCAAGCGACATTGGCCTATCCTTATGAAAGATAAAGATCTCAAAATGTCCATCTCTAGTATGCCCAAATTTATTTATAGGAGAGCCCCGGGCTAGAAATAGAATAGCCCACAATGTACCGGACCCGCCAAGGAAACCCATGACTTTTTTGGACAGGTCGGGGTTCCATCATTGCACCCGTTGCAAGGCATGTAGAACCACTCGAAAATCAGGTGACCGCAAAAAAATCACACAGTTCAAATCCAATGTGACAGGGGAGGTTTTTCAAATTAAGCCCCTTATCACATGTGGATCTGATCATGTCACCTACGTGTTGGAGTGCCCATGTTCACTCCAATACGTGGGGAGAACCACACGCCAACTCAAAATTAGAAATAATGAACACTTAGCAAATATCAAAAAAAGCTTTCCAAACCATAGTGTGTCCAGGCATTTTGCTAGTCATCATGATAGCAACCCTGGCCTATGCAAATTTTATGGGATTGACAAAGTTAGCAAACATTGGCGTGGGACATATATGACCCGGAGTGTGTCACAAAATGAGACAAAGTGGGTGCATCAAATACGCATGATGCAGCCCCTTGGCCTCAATATCGAACTTGATCTGAATTGCTTCTTGGCTAATGACTGAGAACAGAGGCTTCAGATTCAGAATACAATCAACCATCCCCCCATTATGCGGGGACCTAGATTGCTGGGGGTCCACTCCAGTGTCACTACCCCTTTAGTGGGTTTGACATAGGGAGTCTAGCTAATTATGATCCTTCTTTATAGAAGGTGTGGGTAAGCCATGTAGAGATAGGGCCAGATTCAGGATGGAGAGCGTATCTTTGTGCGGGCGTAGCGTATCCTATTGAAGTTGAAGTCCGTGATTGTATCTATACTTTCTATCTATACATCATGAGAGATAATATTGCACTTATAGAGAGAATCAAGGGTGGCAATGTTTTTCGTTTTATCTGTGCCAAACTCCGTGATTGTTTTTATACCTTATTCCTGCTAGACATCATGAGAGATTGCATTGCACATCTAGAGGGAGACAAGCGTGGCAATGTGTTTTTTGTTTCTTTTATTTTGTACCCCGTGAATATATTTATATAAATGTTTTTAATGTTTTTTTAGTATTTTAATCAACCATCCAATTGATTCGTATGCCCGTATGAGAATAACCGTGTTTTTTAATGAAGCTGAATGGCACTGAGGCTGCTTATCAATTTGGTCTTCCCCGGTTTTGAACCAATGAGTAGTCATTAGAGACTACATATACCATGATGCTTTGTGACCAGGTACGCCCCCCTGAAGACGTTAAGCAATGAAACATACTTCGGCGGCGGTACCTGGTCACGTGACGTGCTCTCCGACCTGTGGAGCTAGCAGCCGAGAACTTCCACGCCTGCTACAGAGGTAGCAACAGATCGGGATGCCCTCATATTACTAACCGGTTAGTCAGCAGTGACGTGTCTTGCAGCCCCAGTGCCAGGAGGCACTTTTAAAGTAAGAGGCCACTTGGCTTTCCATGTGTTATCTATTTTTTAAATAAAAGCAGTATTACACTATTGGATTTTTTTCGGTTTTCTTATATTCTATCTATCCTGGTTGGGACGCCAAGAACGAGGTTAAACGATATTTCTTGTCAGCATGTGTGCAGGCACTATCCTGCCAAAGCTTTATTTGACTATATTTTTTTTAATATCATTAAAGTAGTCAAATACTTCTGGTAAGCGCATCCATTTGCTTCAGCACGTGTTTGGATGGAAGAAAAATCTAAGGCCGCGTACACACGATCGAACATGTCCGCTGAAACTGGTCCGCAGTTTCAGCCGACATGTTCGATCGTGTCTACGGCCTTATTCCAGCATACAAAAGTTTCAAAACATGCTTAGAAACCTGTCCGTCGGACATGTTCGATGGTTAATACACTAAATCATCGGACCAAAATCCCGCGCATGCTCAGAATCAAGTCGACGCATGCTTGGAAGCATTGAACTTCGTTTTTTATTCACGTCGTTGTGTTCTACGTCACAGCGTTCTGGTCCGAGGGGATTTTGGTCCTACATCAGACCAACGGACCACTTCAGCGTGGTCCGATGAAAACGGTCCATCGGACATGTTTCATTGGACATGTCTGATCGTGTGTACGCGGCCTCAGTGTGGTGGTGGCATTTTTCACTTAATCAAGAGTACAGCGGCTAAGAAGAGTGGATCACTCATTTCTCTGTCACTTATATTGGGACTTGAACACATTATTGCTCTCACAATAGTATTGTCTAATCAACATTGTCAATCATTGTTTTAGTAGTCATATATTTTTTTATTTGTTATGTGTTTTATTATCTGAGACACATCGCTCACATGTGTAAATCACCTGTAGCACAGCGCCCTCTATACACATTCACAATCATTGCAATCACTATTGCCTTCGAGGAGCAGCTTTTTTATAGATATAGTAATTCAATTTAAAACAAAAAATTGGCGCTGATCAACTTCATTCACATTTACTTTTCATCATACCCCTAGACATGCTACAAGTGTGACATGCTGATCCCAAATCTATCCAGTGGCTCCTGAGGGGGTAGCGCTACACTACACTTGCAATATGGCAACCTGGAGGCATTCAGTACATCACACTACTTCTTAATATCACACCATATTTTGGTTGTTTTACTTTTTGCTAAATACTAGGAGCAATAGCAGGATGAGGTCCATGGGAAGTAAGAATTTTCTCCTCTATGAAGGGGTGTCTATTGATACTAGGACTCTTTTCATGATGCCCCTATGAAGGGGTGTCTATTGATACTAGGGATCTCTTCATGATGCCCCATATCAAGGGATGTATATTGATACTAGGGATCTCTTCATGAAGCCCCTATCAAGTGGTGTCTATTGGAATTAGGGATCTGTCCATGGCTCCTCTATCAAGGGGTATCTATCGGAAGTAGGGATCCCTCTATGTATAAAGAGGTGTCGATTGGATGTAGGGATCTCTCCATGACTAGTTTATCAAGGGGTGTCTATCCAAAGTAGGGATCTCTCTGTGGTGCCTTTATCAAGGGTGTCTATTTGAAGTAGGGATCTCTCCATGGTGCCTCCATCAAGGAGTATCAATTTGAAGTAAGGATCTTTCCATGGCTCATCTGCAATACGGAGGTGTCATGTTCAGCTTTCAAGGAACTCCTGTCTAAACCAACTCATCAGAGGTCAGTGGGTTACCCCCTCAGTCAGTTTTTTCCTTCTGATGCTCCATACATTGGTGGTTAGTGGAAGGAATGCACAGTGGCTGTGTTTGATGGCATGGCACAGTGGCTGTGTTTGATGACAGAGTGGCGACAATTGATGGCATGGCACAGTAGCGACAATTGCTGGCACAGTGGCGACAATTGATGGGCTCAGTGGCTGCGTTTGGGCACACTGGCTGCATTTGATAGACACAGTGGCTGCGTTTGATGGGCACAGTGGCTGCGTTTGATGGGCACAGTGGCTGCGTTTGATGGGCACAGTGGCTGCGTTTGATGTGCACAGTGGCTGTGTTTGATGGGCACAGTGGTAACAATTGATGGGCACAGTGGCGACAATTAATGGGCACAGTGGTGACACAACAATGGGCACAGTGGTGACACAACAATGGGCACAGTGGCAACAATTGATGGGTACAGTGGCGACAATTGATGGGCACAGTGGTGGCAATTGATGGGCACAGTGGTGGCAATTGATGGGCACAGTAGCTGTGTTTGGGCACAGTGAGGCTGCAATTGATGTTTTTTTTCTTTTTTTTTTCTTTGTTTGCACCTCCAAAAAATTTTGAGCACCAGCCACCACTGATAGAGCCCCTTCCAGCCTGGCAAATGTTGCCTGTGCATCCAAGTGGTAATAACCCCCAGTCATGAAAGGATTAAATAAAAGAAGAAGCAATTCAAATGTAAATATACCAAATTTATATTGTGTGTTTATAAAAGTATAATTATGGACCTATACACATTTGTTTCCTTTTCCAACAATAAAACCAAGAGTCCTTTGGTAAAGTCAATTGGCCAGAAGTGAAGATCTAATGATCCTCTCGCCCATTCACTGACACACTTTTGACCAAGAGATTCCAAGCCTGCCCACCACGGCAAGGTAGACTCTTCTAGGGCAGGACCTACACTAACTAAACTAAGCTACCCTACTGCTAAAAAAAAAACGTATCAAAGAAAAAATAAAATTTCTGACCTTTCAAGACGATCGGATACTCCCTGTATCAGCGATATAAGGTGCTGATCCAGAGGAAGGCGAAAAACCCTATGAAAGCGTTTGTCTCATTTGCTCCCACAGGGAACAATTCCTTCCTGACCCCTTGGAAGGTCGATACCCAGCATTGAGACCTAATGGTGGTCAATATGGGGCCCCCTATGCTCTAGAATCTCTTAGAACAGTTTACGATCCTTATCAGACCATGTCCTCCCAATAAGAATGTTTCCTTCCAAGACATGTTCTCTACAGTTCAAATGTTCCTCTTCTGACTAACAAGGAAAAACCGAACCCAAACATAATAATCCTAACCCTTGACCCTAATTCCTAACCCTAGCTGTACACCTAGGCCTATTTTAACAAACCTTAACCCATAAGCTTAATCCCTACCTAACCCCTAACCTTTGGCCCCTACCCAAATCCTAACCACAACATTTAACCATAACATCCTAACCCCTTTCCTGAACCCCCTAAGTCACCCCGAGGTGAAAGACTGCAACCACCACACCCCCCCAGGTGATAGGCTGCATCCTTTCCCCCCAAGGTGACAGACTGTAACCCGCACCCCCCCCCAAGATGACAGGCTGCAACCACCACACATGACCCATCCCTAACCCTGTAACCACTCATCTTTAACCCCTTGAACCCTAACACCCTAACCCTAAACCCATCCCTAACCACACCCTAAACCCATCTGTAACCCCCTGAACCCTAACCCTAAACCCATCCCTAACCCTGTAACCATTAATCTCTAACCCCTTGAACCCTAACACCCTGAACCCTAACCCTAAACCCATTCCTAACCACACCCTAAACCCATCCCTAACCCCTTGAACCCCAACCCTAAACCCATCCCTAACCCTGTAACCCCTCATCTCTAACTTCCTGAACCCTAACCCCTTAACTCTAAACCCATCCCTAACTCTCTAACCCCATATTCCTAACCCTGAACCCTACTAGGGGTGACCGGTGTCTTCTTCTTCTTCTTTTTCTGAACCTTTTTCCTCAAATACTGGATGGTATTTTGGAGGAAACCCTTCTTCTTCTGCGGAGTTTGGATGGCCTCCACCTTGCTGTTACAAAAAGATATGAGTTTAGACTTTACTATGGTACTTTATCATAGCTGACATTTTTATAAAACTTCACACCTAACGCCTATGTGATGGGCACCAATTGTATGTAGAATCGTAAAGGAATTTCCCTGCCTCTGTCCATTGACTGGGTCACAGGAAGCTTTTTGTGAGGCTAAAACCCATGACCCCAATGGAATAGGCAAGACTGCCGATCACACGGGTCACTCTGGTTGGCACAGGTGCTTTATTTTCTTAGTTTAATTAAAGAGGAGACCTTCACCCGAAAAGGACACTAAAGCTGGGAATACACATATAGAAATTTCAGTCTGTGTGTACCATTCTCTGCTTAACAGAAGCCGATTGTTAGACTGGATTAAGGGGGAATCCCCACTGTCAGAATACAATAGTGCAGCAGGGGAGATCCCTTCATTCACATTGCTTGAGTCAATGCGGGAATCTGAGTTTTTATCTATTCAACCCGCTAGTTGAACAGCAAAAAAATCTTAAAGTGTTTACCGAGCTTAAAGCGGAGTTCCACCCACAAATGGAACTTCCGCTTATCCCACTCCTTACCCCCTTACATGCCACATTTGGCATGTCATTTTTTGGGGGGAGAGTGGGGGCTTCAGGAGGAGTGGGACTTCCTGTCCTGCTTCCGCCGAGGGGCTGGTAAGGCGATTAGGCGTAATCGCCTTATTTCAGCCCCTCCCTGTAGGCGATGGCCTAGGACACTGACAGGTCCTAGGCAATCGCCTGTCCAATCAGCGGCGAGCCGCGCGCGCATGCGCAATGCGGCTCGCGCATGCGCAGTGGGTGCCCGGCCGTGAAGCCGAAGGCTGTCACGGCTGGGTGCCCATAGTCGGGATGGAGACGCCGGCCGGGGAGGGGGGGAGAGGAGCGGAGCCCCGGTCGGCGCGTCGCTGGAATGCAGGAGCAGGTAAGTGAGTGTTTATTAAAAGCCAGCAGCTACACTTTTTGTAGCTGCTGACTTTTAATAAACACCATTTTTGGCTGGAACACCCCTTTAAGCATTAATCCCCCCCCCGACCTTTTACACAAAAAAGGTACTCTCTCCCACTTCCTCATTCCACACCTAGGTGACAATGAGGTATCCTCGGCCCGCCCAGATCACATGTAGACTCCTGGGATACACATCACACATTCCAGGGGGCTACAGGACCAGTCTTCCTGCAAGCCATGATATTGGGCATGCTCAGTAGGGGCACCGGCTGTGAGTGAACAACCAGCTTCCAAATGCAACATGGCAGTGCGGAAAATCTGAAGTCCCCAAAGAATCAAATTTTGTTTCCTGATACTTACTTTACGAAAAGTTGACGTAGGAGTGGCGTATTTGATGTATTTCTTGGTACAGCATTTGGTTCTGGTGTCTTCGACTTTCTGTTAATGAAAACAATAAGGTAATTACAGAAGTAAAACACAATAATAAATATAGTGATATAATAGTAATATACTTATGCTCCCGGTACTGCCGTGTCCAGGAACAGACAAGTGAAGAGTACCGTATTAAGCATCTTTATAGAAGAATAATATACTCACTCGAATTTCTTGCTGTAACTTTCTGCCAGTGATTGGCGGCCAGGGAGAACCCATCGGATTTCAGCGCGTTTTGCAGGCCTAGAAGATAAAAACAATTGGAGGTTAATTCATTGCTCTGCTATCATAACACTAAGGCGGCGTACAGACGATCGGACATATCCGATGAAAACGGTCCGCGGACCATTTCCATCGGATATGTCCGATCGGGAGTTTGATCCGATGGCGTGTACACACCATCGGATCAAATTCCCCGCCGCCGGACGGCGCGGTGACGCGGCGGTGACGTTGACGCCGCCGCGTCACCGCCACGTCACCGCACCAGGAAGTAAAACACTTCCGCGCATGCGCCGAATCCATTCGGCAGCGGCGCGGCGGCGGTGGGGGCCGACATGTCTGCTGGTAAGAGTACTAACCAGCAGACATGTCGGGCGGACAGATTCCACCGGATAGATTTCAAAGCTTGCTTTGAAATCTGTCGGGTGGAGAAATCTGTCCGCTAGCCCATACACACGAGCGGAGATGTCTGCTGAAACGGTCCATCGGACCGTTTTCAGCGGACATACCCCCTCGTGTGTACGCGGCCTTATACATATTTTTTACTCATTTGTTCCTGTAATGTATTTTCAGAATGTTGGTGCCGGTGTCTTGTCAATCTAGTTCCCCTATCGATCTGGTTCCCTGCTTGACTGCGCAGACGAAGCCCACAGAAATCTCTGAACCTTGGGCGCCATCCAGGATCATTCCTTAATGTCCCTGTGGATTGGAGGATGTTAAAAAAAGAGCCAGGAGGCCGAGTGAGCGAGGACGTGAGGCTGACTGGCCAACTTCAGCAAATTCCACGTCGCCCTGGACCTCTTGCTACAGCTGCTCAGGTTCGGTAATTTCCGTTGGCTCAGATTGCGCCTGCGCAGTCAAGACAGGAACCATATCGATAGGAGGAACCATATCGGCAGATCACCGGCACATATCCTAAGTGACTTTCCAGAGTGCCCAGGGGGGATACACATCACAGGGGGCTACAGGATCAGTCTCTCTCTGCATGCCATGAAATTGCGCATGCTCAGTAGGGGCACCGGCTGTGAGTGAACAACCAGCTTCCAAATGCAACATGGCAGTGCAGAAGATCTGAAGTCCCCAAAGAGTAAAATTTTGCTTCCTGATACTTACGTTACGACTTTTCGAAGTTGGAAGGGCTGCTTTGTTTCCTTTTTCGGTACAGCAGGAGGTTTTGATGTGCTCCACTTGTCTCTGTTAATGGAAAAAAATAAGGTAAGTACAGAAGTAAAACACAATAATAAATATAGTGATATAATAGTAATGTACTTATGCTCCAGATACTGCCGTGTCCAGGTACATACACGTGAAGAGTACCGTATTAAGCATCTTTATAGAAGAATAATATACTCACCCAAAGCACTTGTTGTGTCTTCCCAGTGATTGGCTGGCAGCAGGAAGCCATGTGACATCAGCGCGTTCTGCAGGCCTAAAAGTTAAAAACAATTGGAGGTTATTTCATTGCTCTGCTATCATAATACTAATACATTTTTTTACTCATTTGTTCCTGTGTAATGTATTTTCAAAATGTTGGTGCCGGCACATATCCTAATGCCGCGTACACACGATCGGAAATTCCCACAAGAAAACCGTGGATTTTCTCCCGATGGAATTCTGGCACAAACTTGTGTTGCATACACACGGTCTCACAAAATTCCGACCGCCAAAAACGCGGTGACGTACAACACTACGACGAGCCGAGAAAAATGAAGTTCATTGCGAGCATGCGTCTAATTGATTCCGAGCACGCGTGTTTTTTTGTGCGTCGGAATTGCATACAGACGATCGGAATTTCCGGGGAAAGAACTTTTCTCGTTGGAAAAATTGAGAACCAGCTCTCAAATGTTTGCTGTCGGAAATTTCCGACAGAAAAAGTTCGATGGGGCCTACACACGGTTGGAATTTCCGACCAAAAGCTCACATCGAACTTTTCTTGTCGGGAAATTCCGACCGTGTGTACGCGGCATAAATGACTTTCCGGAGTGCCCAGGGGGGATACACATCACACATCCCAGGGGTCTACAGGACCAGTCTCCCTGCAGTCCATGATATTGTGCATGCTCAGTAGGGGCACCGGCTGTGAGTGAACAACCAGCTTCCAAATGCAAGATGGCAGTGCAGAAGATCTGAAGTCCCCAAAGAATCGGATTTTGTTTCCTGATACTTTCTTTACGACATTTCGAAGTTGGAAGGGCTGCTTTCTTTCCTTTTTCAGGACAGCAGGAGGTTTTGGTGTGCTCCACTTCTCTCTGTTAATGAAAAAAATAAGTTAAGTACAGAAGTAAAACACAATAATAAATAAGAAGGCCAGTATGGTGGCCTGAGTTTATGGGAGGAGCCCGGAGGGTATTTAAGCAGCCCACTCACACATGCTCTTTGTCGGTTCAGTGTGCAGTACTACACGTCACTGGGCCGACTCTTTCCAGCTCACCTCATGTCCGTGAGTCTGCGCATTCAATCGCATTCGACACCCTCCCGCCCTTCCCTTTTTCAGGGCACTTCTCAGCATATCCTTCTTCAATTAACTACCCATTACTTACTTTGGGTATGCCCTCTTTTCTTGGCATACTGACCAGACCACCAAGGCACACTTCAGGTCTATTTATGTTGTAAGTCTTGTCGCGTGTTTATGTGATCCACATCACTCTCGGTCAGAGGGCCACGACCATAAATATAGTGATATAATAGTAATGTACTTATTCTCCCGGTACTGCCGTGTCCAGGTACATACACGTGAAGAGTACCGTATTAAGCAACTTTATAGAAAAATAATATACTCACTCGAAGCACTTGCTGTGTCTTCCCAGTGATTGGCGGTCAGCGGGAAACCATGTGACGTCAGCGCGTTCTGCAGGCCTAGAAGATAAAAACAATTGGAGGTTATTTCATTGCTCCACTATGATAATACTAATACATTTTTGTTACTCATTTGTTCCGGTGTAATGTGTTTTCAGAATGTTGGTGCCGGCACATATCCTAAGTGACTTTCCAGAGTGCCCCGGGGGCCACTAAAATTAAGGACATAATAACATACAAATACAAGTCTTCACTATGCCCGAGCCAAAGAGGAGTCTAGGAGTTCCCTCGGCTCTGCACTGCCAGTTGCCGGTATTGAGACCTGTGTGCAGGTATTCTAAGCATCAGGAGATGTGGGGGTAGGTGCCCAATCCTAGTAAGTTTTATGCCTCCTGAGGGGTCCCCTTATTTAACTGATGGGGCTAGGGCACCATAGGGGTAATAATGGCCCTATGGCTGGGCATTTTCACAGTATTCTTTTGGGTGGTTGAACCCCCCTGACCCCCTCCCTTATCTAAGCCCCTGATGTATACATATGCTTCCCCTGAGTTTAGTTTATACCAAACCAGACGTGAGAAAAAAGCCATCTAGTTATTACTTACTCTATAGCGGGCGCATTGTCACATTGTCCTGGCAGGAAGAGCTGTGTGCTGGCCATTTGCTTGATCAGTACGCCGGTCATCTGTCGCTCCTTCATCTTGTAGATCTGTAGAGTAAATAAAGTTAGAAAAGTTACAACAAATACACAGGCATATGAGTGGTCCTAATGGTGGGGGCGGGGCAAAGCTTGACTTTTTGAGGAAAAGTCAACATTTAGTAAAAAACTTGCAATTTCCATATTTGAAGTGAACTCTGTAGTATCACTTGTACCTACAGGTAAGCTTACAATAAATCTATCTCCTAAACTAATCCATAGGTAGTGATAGGAACTGTCCAGATATGAGGGTTTAGCTAGGAACCCCCACCAGCCATCCCCCTGATTTGCCGTTTAACCATTTCACTGCCACCTAATATAGGACACCAGCAGGAGTACGAATATTTAAACAAACTGCTGGCTCATCCCTTCAGCCAACTCTTAGCTTTCTGCTTCAAGTGATTAGGATGGCTGCCGCTCACCCATCTGACACCCCCCCTGCAATATATCCCAGGCTCGGCTACCCCTCCTGCAAGCTAGCCACTTGCCGACCGATTAACCTAGTTATCTGCGCCGTATCAAATATCTAGTACGTTAACTGGCACTTCTAGGTAGGGGGCGTTCTCTCCAGCTGTGCCATGATTAGTATTTGTCTGCACAAAAACTAACTTGATTTATCGAAAAAATGGGAGTGATTAACGTTACCACTAATATTAAAAAATTAGAACAACCACCATTTTATTCTCCAGGGTGTGTGCCTTGAGAAAATATATAATGTTTGGGGGTTTTAAGTAATCTTAGGTAAGCTGCTTTTGAATTCAGGATAGACCCAAATCCCATGGACCCAGTACCTTGTTCTAAAGTACACTGCCAACCTGACTATTAAAAGATAACCCTTACCTTTTCTTGAGGTTCCACATTTGCTGCAGACTCTTCTTGAGTTTCGGTGATTACTATGGCCATCTCTGCAGACTCTTCTTGAGGTTCAGCGATTAACATGGCCATCACTGCAGACTCTTCCTGAGGTTCGGTGATTACCATGGCCATCGCGGTAGACACTTCTTGAGGTTCGGCGATTACCTCGGCCATTGCTGTAGACTCTTCTTGAGGTCCGGCGATTACCATGGCCATCTCTGCAGACTCTTCTTGAAGTTCGGCGATTACTATGTAAATATAAATGTGAATTGCGCTAAATATACAACTGATTAGGTGATAAACATACAGTGATCAAATTTATATTAGTAAGGCCAAAATGAAATAAAATTAATAATAATAATAATAATATTAATAATAAGATGTGTGTCCAACTAGATGTGCTCTAAATAGTGACACCTTTTTCAGACCTAAATGTTGTATTCCATCCATGGGACTAATACCACTTTAAAAAGGAATCAAACCAATTTAAAACCAATGGATGCATACAAAACAGTCCAACCACATAAATTAATGTGAAAAACAATACCAATCAATGTTAAGACAATAAATTCATGGATAACTTGCACCCAGGGTGAAATGACTCCCGAAATCATATACAGTCAGTCAAGCATTGCTGAGGCAATGACAATCATGGATAACTTGCACCCAGGGTGAGTAGACTCCTGAACCACATGCAGTCTCAATGGATAAAGTTCATACGATTCCCGATACATGTAAGGAAAAGAGGACAAAGAACATACATAGCATAATACTGTTGGTGACACCGTTACAATGTAACTCTAGTGTTAGTATCACTCACGAATCCCCAGTATCAATAAGCGTTCATACGAAAGTTCCAAGCCGCTCAGTAATCGCTGAGATGCGTAAGGGAAACCCTCTCCTCAGGTCTCAGTACGCTAGGCTCCTCCCTACGCGTTGCGTCACTGCCAACGTGACTTACTCATGGGAAATGTTCCTGGAACGCATCGTGCGGGTCATTTAACTAAGAAAACCCGGAAGTGTGCCGAATGGAGGGAGCTCGAAGCGGAACAACATCATTTGCGGCAAAAAAATTCTCATTGACACTGGATATCCATAACGATACATACAAAAAAACTTTAATTACATCCATATTCATAAAAAGGATAAAATTATAGGATAAAATATATATCGTTAAAAACAATAATATTAAAACCAATGGTACACATGCAGCTACTCCCCCTCTGGTCAAATAAAATATTGCACGTTTTAGCACTGCTTAAGGTAACAATAACCTACAATACCTAGGGAGCTAGATGACTAAAAAACCATCATTAAAAACCGAAAAAGAGCAGATTTAATATTATCAAACGATGCTGAATTTCCACATAGTGGAAAACATACTTGATGTAGAAAAATAAATTAAGTATACAAAAAATATATAAAAAATATAAATAATGAATTATGTATACAAAAAAAAGGGGGGGGGGGAAATTAATATTCAATAATCTGAAATAAAACAATTTAAATCAAAATCGATATTTAGGCCATTAGGCTCTAAAGATTTTAATTCATATATCCATCGGGATTCTGATTTGCTCAACTCACGGACTTTGTTACTACCTCTCCAATGAGGGTTATATTTTTGTATTGCCCAGAATTTGAGGCCATGCGGATTTTTGTTGTGGCATAACTTAAAATGATGTGATACACTGTGTTTTCTAAAACCTTTTTCAATATTCTGGACATGTTCTCTTAAGCGTTTCCACAGTGGTCTTTTTGTCCTGCCTATATATTGTAACGAACATGGGCATTCCAGCATGTAAACTGCCCCCTCTGTTCGGCATGTAATAAGGTCATCTATTAGGTATTCCTTTTTGGTGACGTTAGATGAAAATTTGGAACACTTTTGACCCATAAAATTAGTGTGTTTACACGCAAAACACCTCTTGCAGGGAAAAAACCCCTTTCCCTGGAAGAAAGTTAGGAGGTTCTTTCCACCAGGGGGATTTGGAACATTTTTTGCAATCAGATCTCTGAGGGTGGGGGCTCGACGATATATAACCCTCGGCCGATCAAAATTGCCTCCAACTGTTTATGTTGAGCCGTATAGTTTACAATAATCGGTAATTCATTTTTCCTTAATGGTTGTTTAGATTTATCCTGTATAAACGTATCTCTTGGAGTATCATATATTTTAATAATGTGGTCCTGAATAAAGTCCTTGTTGTACCCTTTCTTCACAAACCTGCTCCCCATTTGTTGAGCTTGTTCAAAAAATACCTCAGAATCGGTACAATTTCTGCGAATGCGCATCAATTGCCCTTTCGGGATGTTTATTAGCCATGGTTCAAAATGGCAACTGTCGACAGGAATATAACTATTCCTGTCCACCGGCTTAAAATAGGTTTTAGTAGTGATCTTATGATTTTCCACCTTAATTTCTAGATCCAAAAACTGAATAGTGTTGGCACTTATTACGTGGGACAGTTTGATATTTTTCTGGTTCAAGTTCAGTCTATCAAAAAACTCAACAAGGGATGTCTGGTCTCCCTCCCAGATAAGTATAAGATCATCTATAAATCTTCTGTATAATATCAACTGGTTGGGTTTATTCGTATAAATAGCTAATTCTTCCCACTCGGCCATAAAAATGTTCGCCACACTGGGCGCATATTTGGCCCCCATCCCGATACCATTAAGCTGTCTATAGTATTCTGACTGGTGCCAAAAATAGTGTTGTAAACCATATGCTAAACATCTAAGTACAAATCTCTGCTGCTTAGATATAAGCGAGCTAAAACTGTCCATGGCCCATTTGGTGGCTTTAATGGCATCTCCATGATTGATATTGGTGTAAAGGGATGCTACATCTGCTGTAGCTATCCAATACCCTTACTTATCCAATACCGATTACTTATCCAATACCGATTACTATGGCCATCTCTGCAGACTCTTCTTGAGGTTCGGCGATTACCCTGGCCATCGCTGCAGATTCTTCATGAGGTTCGGCGATTACCATGGCTATCTCTGCAGACTCTTCTTGAGGTTCGGCATTTGCCTTGGCCATCTTTGCAGACTCTTCTTGAGGTTCGGCTATTACCATGACCATCTCTGCAGACTCTTTTTGAGGTTCGGTGATTACCATGGCCATCGCTGTAGACTCTTCTTGAGGTTCGGCGATCACTATGGCCATCTCTGCAGACTCTTCCTGAGGTTCGGTGATTACCATGGCCATCGCTGTAGACTCTTCTTGAGGTTCGGCGATTACTATGGCGATCTCTGCAGACACTTCTTGAGGTTCGGCGATTACCATGGCCATCTCTGCAGACTCTTCCTGAGGTTCGGTGATTACCATGGCCATCGCTGTAGACACTTCTTGAGGTTCGGCGATTACCTTGGCCATCACTGTAGACTCTTCTTGAGGTCCGGCGATTACCATGGCCATCTCTGCAGACTCTTCTTGAGGTTTGGCGATTACTATGGCCATCTCTGCAGACTCTTCTTGAGGTTCGGTGATTACCATGGCCATCGCTGTAGACACTTCTTGAGGTTCGGCGATTACCTTGGCCATCACTGTAGACTCTTCTTGAGGTCCGGCGATTACCATGGCCATCTCTGCAGACTCTTCTTGAGGTTTGGCGATTTACTATGGCCATCTCTGCAGACTCTTCTTGAGGTTCGGCGATTACCCTGGCCATCGCTGCAGATTCTTCATTAGGTTTGGCGATTACCATGGCTATCTCTGCAGACTCTTCTTGAGGTTCGGCATTTGCCTTGGCTATCTTTGCAGACTCTTCTTGAGGTTTGGCTATTACCATGAACATCTCTGCAGACCCTTGAGGTTCGGCAATTACCATGGCGATCTCTGCAGACTCTTCTTGAGGTTTGGCGATTACCATGGCCATCTCTGCAGACTCTTCTTGAGGTTCTGTGATTACCCTGGCCATTGCTGCAGACTCTTCCTGAGGTTCAGCAATTACCATGGCCATCGCTGCAGACTCTTCTTGAGTTTCGGCAATTACCATGGCCATCTCTGCAGACTCTTTTTGAGCCGCGGGAATTACCATGGCCATCTCTGTAGACTCTTCCTGAGGTTTGGCGATTACCATGGACATCGCTGCAGACTCTTCTTGAGTTTCGGCGATTACCATTGCCATCTCTGCAGACTCTTCCTGAGGTTCGGTCATTACCATGGCCATCGCTGCAGACTCTTCTTGAGGTTCGGCGATTACCATGGCAATCTCTGCAGACTCTGCTTGAGGTTCGGCAATTACCATGACCATCTCTGCAGACTCTTCCTGAGGTTCGGTGATTACCATGGCTATCGCTGCAGACTCTTCTTGAGGTTTGGCATTTGCCCCTGCCAAGTCTTGGTTTGTCTCAGCTGGAAAAAAAAATATTGTTATTAATTGACATTTCATCTACATCAATAAAGAAAGTAAATTATTGTGTATTGTATAGTAGGGATGCACCAATATATCTGCTTCCCTGTGGGCAGAACACAGTGATTGATGTTGCCGGGTATAGCCACGGGCAGCACTAATCATTCTGGAAAAACCCGACAGGCTGATTGTACACAAGTCGATTGATGGATAGACTTGTGTACAACCAGGGAGCGGTACATGGATGGAAAATCTGGCGGACCCTGCAGGACCAGCTGAGATTTCCTCCATAGACGACGGCTTAGGTGATTATTTGGTGTTTCTGGAACCATCTGAAGGTCTTTCATGCGTAGTGTTTGATATTGGAGATTATTATTAGAACTCATACCTGATGATTCTCCCTCGGCCTGGAATCGTTCGTTGTCCTCGTCCCGATCCCTCTGTAGCTCCTCTATCTTCATTTTTGCCTGGAAGGAGAAGAAGAAAATCGATTACATTTCAGCATTTCCTTTAAAGTCTGTAATATGTAATGCATTAAACCAAATAAGGAATGTATATTGACCAGGCAGCGCTTATAAATATATGAATCAACATGTGAAACAATCACTGATTAAAGTCTGTCCATAATATGCATGATCACATTGGAAGATGTTAAAGTAAGCAAAAAATGAATAAAAGTCCAATTAATCTCAAAAGGAGAAAGGATGAAAGCTTAATCGCTTGTCAGACATCTACACCACCAATTTACGATTGGTCGAGCAGGGGGATTAGACTGGTCTTCATGTATCTTTCTTGAAGTGATCAACTAAATAGATTTATCTAATAAACCTGATGTCTTCATAGTAACAGCTGACATTGCTTCACTTTACACAATTATCCAACATGAAGATGCACTATTATCATTGAATTGGGCCCTTTCTCAAAGGGACGATATCCCTTTTGCACAAAAATTATTTTTGGGACAGCACTTGACTTTTGCCTGTCCCACAATTATTTTTGGTATAACCAACAGTTTTATTCTCAGTGCAAGGGAGTAGCAATGGGAGCAAAATTTGCTCCTAGCTTAGCAAACCTATTCATGAGGGGGTGGGAGGATAAGGCGTTTTTTTCAAGAAACAGACATCAGTTTCTCCTATATAAAAGGTACATAGACGATCTATTGTTTATATGGGAAGGAACAGAAGATTCATTACATTCATTCATGGCTGAATTAAATTCAAATAAGAATAACATCGTGTTGGACTACACTTTTAGTAAAGACCAAATACATTATTTGGATGTCAACATTATCAGACAAGACGGAGCCTTGGTCACCACGGTCTATTTCAAGGAAACGGACCGTAACAGTTATCTACCTACTACCAGTGGCCATCACCCACTGTGGCTCAAAAATATCCCGAAGGGCCAAATAACTAGGATCAGAAGAAACTGTACATCAAAAGAAGATTTTCAGGATCAATCTGAGGTGATTAAATCACGTTTTATACAGAAAGGCTATGATGGCGTTTCTATGGATAAAATAATTACAGAAGTGGGTAACATTGCACGCGAAACTTTTTTGGAAAATAAAGCAACAATTAAGAATAATAGACATGAGTGGGGCTTCATCTCTGATTTTAATGAGCAGTATAAGGACATAGAAAAGATTTTTAAAGAACATTGGCACATTTTGTGCATGGATAGAACTTTAAACTTGGTGCTGCCAAAAAATCCTCTGTTTATCTACAGGAAGGCTACCAATTTTGGAGACAAGGTGGTAAAGAAAGTTCTAGACCCACCAGTGAAATCTCAAACTTTTTGGGACTGCAAATGTTTTTTTGCTTGTAGAAGGTGTAAAACATGTGCAAAGGTGACCACACCCATATGAGGTTTAAAAGACTTTACATCTACAGGCAACAATGTAAACTTTAAAATAGAAGAATTTATCACGTGTAATACCACACATGTGGTGTATGTTCTACAGTGCCCATGTATGTTAATGTACGTAGGTCGCACACACGAAAAGAACCCTAAAAAAATGCGTGTCGGAGCAAATACACAATATTGAAAAAGGTTTTAAGTATCATGGGGTGTCTCTCCACTTTAAGAAGTGTCACAACAAAGACCCCTCAGGCTTAAAGTTTTGGAGAATAGATAGAATTCTCCCCAACTGGAGAGGGTCTAACTTAGTGAGAGAGATTTCAAAAAGAGTAACCCGTTGGATCCATTCCATGAATACTCTGACCCCTGCTGGCCTGAACGTGGAACTAGATGTAAATTGCTTTATCAATGACATTTGATAAACGGTTACATATACAGTGCAGAAAATAAGTATTTGAACACCCTGCTATTTTGCAAGTTCTCCCACTTGGAAATCATGGAGGGGTCTGAAATTGTTATCGTAGGTGCACGTCCACTGTGAGAGACATAATCAAAAAAAAAAATTCCAGAAATCACAATGTATGATTTTTTTTAACTATTTATTTGTATGATACAGCTGCAAATAAGTATTTGAACACCTGAGAAAATCAATGTTAATATTTGGTACAGTAGCCTTTGTTTGCAATTACAGAGGTCAAACGTTTCTTGTAGTTTTTCACCAGGTTTGCACACACTGGAGGAGGGATTTTGGCCCACTCCTCCACACGGATCTTCTCTAGATCAGTCAGGTTTCTGGGCTGTTGCTGAGAAACACGGAGTTTGAGCTCCCTCCAAAGATTCTCTATTGGGTTTAGGTCTGGAGACTGGCTAGGCCACGCCAGAACCTTGATATGCTTCTTACAGAGCCACTCCTTGGTTATCCTGGCTGTGTGCTTCGGGTCATTGTCATGTTGGAAGACCCAGCCTCGACCCATCTTCAAAGCTCTAACTGAGGGAAGGAGGTTGTTGCCCAAAATCTCGCAATACATGGCCCCGGTCATCCTCTCCTTAATACAGTGCAGTCGCCCTGTCCCATGTGCAGAAAAACACCCCCAAAGCATGATGCTACCACCCCCATGCTTCACAGTAGGGATGGTATTCTTGGGATGGTACTCATCATTCTTCTTCCTCCAAACACGGTTAGTGGAATTATGACCAAAAAGTTATATTTTGGTCTCATCTGACCACATGACTTTCTCCCGTGACTCCTCTGGATCATCCAAATGGTCATTGGCAAACTTAAGACGGGCCTTGACATGTGCTGGTTTAAGCAGGGGAACCTTCCGTGCCATGCATGATTTCAAACCATGACGTCTTAGTGTATTACCAACAGTAACCTTGGAAACGGTGGTCCCAGCTCTTTTCAGGTCATTGACCAGCTCCTCCTGTGTAGTCCTGGGCTGATTTCTCACCTTTCTTAGAATCATTGAGACCCCACGAGGTGAGATTTTGCATGGAGCCCCAGTCCGAGGGAGATTGACAGTCATGTTTAGCTTCTTCCATTTTCTAATGATTGCTCCAACAGTGTACCCTTTTTTCACCAAGCTGCTTGGCAATTTCCCCGTAGCCCTTTCCAGCCTTGTGGAGGTGTACAATTTTGTCTCTAGTGTCTTTGGACAGCTCTTTGGTCTTGGCCATGTTAGTAGTTGGATTCTTACTGATTGTATGGGGTAGACAGGTGTCTTTATGCAGCTAATGACCTCAAACAGGTGCATCTAATTTAGGATAATAAATGGAGTGGAGGTGGACATTTTAAAGGCAGACTAACAGGTCTTTAAAGGTCAGAATTCTAGCTGATAGACAGGTGTTCAAATACTTCTTTGCAGCTGTATCATACAAATAAATAGTTAAAAAATCATAAATTGTCATTTCTGGAATTTTTTTTTTTGGATTATGTCTCTCACAGTGGACATGCACCTACGATGACAATTTCAGACCCCTCCATGATTTCCAAGTGGGAGAACTTGCAAAATAGCAGGGTGTTCAAATACTTATTTTCTGCACTGTATCCATATTCAATACGGACATATGTATTAGGAAACTGCGTTCTTCTTGGGTCTATTAAGATTTAAGTTTTTTTATAAACATAAATCTTTTTCACATATATATTTTTTCATATATATATATATATATATATATATATATATATATATATATATATATATATATATATATATATATATATATATGATATACAGTATATATTTTTTTCAATATTTTATTGTAACAAATTTTTATAAATTATATTGAATTTTTGCACTATACGGACAGTCAGTGCCGGAAGTACAGTTTATGTTCAATTTAAATATATATTTGGGGTCAAATATATGGTCATTTGCATGATTTATATACTCTAATAAAAATTCAAACATTTTTGTTGACTTATCAGCATAATATAGTTAATAGGGTTGCCCCGATACCGATACTAGTATCGGTATCGGGACCCATACCAAGTATTTGCGGGAGTACTTGTACTCCCGCAAATACCCCTGATACATAAATAGAATACTTCCCCCCCGCTGCCGCATGTCGCATACCGCCGCGTTAATCCCCGTGCAATACAGCACGCATTACAAGCTTTCGTTTGTATACTTGTAATGCCCGCCTCGCCATGTATAGGCACTCCCCTTCTTGGGATTGGACGGATCTGTCCAATCCCGAGCAAGGGGAAGTGTCTATGCACGGATCCGTGTATAGACACTCCCCCTTGCTCGGGATTGGACGGATCCGTCCAATCCCAAGAAGGGGAGTGTCTATACATGGCGCGGCAGGCATTACAAGTATTCAAACGAAAGCTTGTAATGCGCGCTGTAATGCAGGGGGATTAACGCGGCGGTATGCGGCAGCATCATATCTACTACAGGTATGGGGGACATACATGGCTGCAATATGGGGGACATACATAGCTGCAATATGTGGGGGACAGGACATGGCTGCAATATGTGGGGGACATGCATGGCTGCAATATGGGGAACATACATGGCTGCAATATGTGGGGGACGTACATGGCTGCAATATGTGGGGGACGTACATGGCTGCAATATGTGGGGGACGTACATGGCTGCAATATGTGGGGGACGTACATGGCTGCAATATGTGGGGGACGTACATGGCTGCAATATGTGGGGGATGTACATGGCTGCAATATGTGGGGGACATACATGGCTGCAATATCTGGGGGACATACATGGCTGCAATATGTGGGGAACATACATGGCTGCAATATGTGGGGGACATACATGGCTGCAATATGTGGGGGACATGCATGGCTGCAATATGGGGAACATACATGGCTGCAATATGTGGGGGACGTACATGGCTGCAATATGTGGGGGACGTACATGGCTGCAATATGTGGGGGTCGTACATGGCTGCAATATGTGGGGGACGTACATGGCTGCAATATGTGGGGGACGTACATGGCTGCAATATGTGGGGGACGTACATGGCTGCAATATGTGGGGGACATACATGGCTGCAATATGTGGGGGACATACATGGCTGCAATATGTGGGGAACATACATGGCTGCAATATGTGGGGGACATACATGGCTGCAATATGTGGGGGACATACATGGCTGCAATATGTGGGGGACATACATGGCTGCATCTGTGGGGGGACATGGCTGCAATATGTGGGGGACATGGCTGCATTTGGGGATACATTTAAAAAAAGTATCGGTATTCGGTATCGGCGACTACTTGAAAAAAAGTATCGGTACTTGTACTCGGTCCTAAAAAAGAGGTATCGGGACAACCCTAATAGTTAATGTCCATATTATTTTGTGGGTTTGGATGCTGGCTATTTGCTGTATAAAAAGATATTTGGACCAGCATATGGATTAATTTATACATTAATGCCATGATTTGGGATAGTGGTGAATATCGGTGCAAGATGTACTACCCTCCCTCCCGTCACAGTACGCATGCTCCTGTGTTCACCCTCCCCCCTATAATAATTGAACAATAAGTGAATGATTTGCAATGTAATTTTATTTCAAATTTCACTACGCATTATATTGTTGATTTGTTAATGAATGATTATATCATGTTTTAATTTTAATTTTAATTGAATCACTTGTTTGATATACCATATTTTCTCTTCTTCCATTGATTTGTATTATGTTAAACTACTGTTAGTTATCCCGCCAATGTAGGGATTTATGGGGACAATTTGGTGTAGTAATATGTATCACCCAGTACAGCACCCATTTATAGTTCTCAGGTCTGTACCCGGCTCTCTACGATATTAATTGCTGCACTATGTATAACATTTAGAATTGTTTTTTATTTTCAAGCTGTATTGTAATTTTTTAATTTTTAATGAGTTTTTAATTCCAATTTTTTAATTTTCACATTTGAAGTTTCAACTTCGAATGAAGTTTTAGCATATGAGGTGAAAGTTAATATAAATATATACATGCTAACCAGCTAACACACCCATATATTCAGAAATGAATGTATGTTACTATGGGTGTCAGTTGTGCGTGACACCGCATCTATTTGTGAAGATTCTTTCAAGCCGCGCTACGTGCTGATGTCTCCGGACAATTTCCCAGCTGTGTCTGTATGAGACACGACACATCACCCAGGAAGCTGGGCATTGTAGTTTTGGAAACATGATTTAAATTAGCCACGAGGGCCAGCTGGATCATCACAGTGGACGGTGTTACACAGTGCATAAAAGGGCTTCTCACGCTACCTGACTCCACCCCCTTTGATGTCGATTGACAAAACTAGTCAGGGAGGAGTCAAGTAACGTGAGTAAGGACGCTGACAGTGCTGGAGACGAGCGTATCTGTCCCCGCAGCCTGACAAAAAGGAGAGCGGTAGGAGACGCCTGCATTAATACCCAGCATTGGAGCGACTGTGGTAATCTATGATCTCAATGCTGATTTTTAATTGTTAAAATGTGAGTTTACACCTGGATGGATTATTGTGTATAAGTGTGATTAAAGCATTTGAAACGGGATTGCACTATGTCTACTTCCCTTCTTTTTCTATGTTAATCATTGAGCAAACGACTGTGTCCAATTGAAAAGTCCTGCACCGAGATTGATTCCTGATTGATTATTTGAAAGCTGACTTATCATTGAAATCTGGTAAGAGTTTTTCTAAGAGGGGGTTGCTATCCACATCCCCCCTCTCTTTCAGCACACGTGTGGTGGTGTAGACGTCTGACAAGCGATTAAGCTTTCATCCTTTCTCCTTTTGGGATTAATTGGACTTTTATTCATTTTTTGCTTACTTTAACATCTTCCAATGTGATCACGCATATTATGGACAGATTTTAATCAGTGATTGTTTCACATGTTGATTCATATATTTATAAGGGCTGCCTGGTCAATATACATTCCTTATTTTGTTTGATTTATATTTACCCTAAGTTTAATATTTTGCTTAAGAGATTTTGTATTCACTGAACCTCTTTAATATAAGGTAGCAGCTACAGTCATTAATTTTGACTTTTACTTTTCAATCATCAGGCTGTTTTTTCCTGAAGCGCTAGTTTGATTTATATGGGTTTGTGCGCATTTTTTATGCCGATTATAAATCTTTTGTGTTAAATATGTAATGCAGGTTTTGGAGGCCAGTGGCACAAAGTGTGATCAACCATTTCACTGTCAGCCATGTATTACGCTGTCACTCTCCTACCTGAACCCCACCACCCCCCCCCCCCCCTGCCATGTATGCCGGGCTCTTCTGCCCTCCCCGGGGGCTAGGAATGGTCATGGTGGGTGTTGGTGTGTGGAACAGAGGGAGATCAGGGAACATCGGTTTACCCATCATCCATCCGGTGACTGAACCCGCAAGTGACGAAATGTAAAAAGGTCAACTTATACCGAAAATAAACTTCAATGCAAAAATCGCAATACCATTGACTTCAATGCAAAATCGGGTCCATTGACTTCAATGCAAAATTGGGTCCATTGACTTCAATGCAAAAATGCGCCCTATTGACTTCAATGCAATATTACGTCCCATTGACTTCAACCCAAAAATGTGCTCTATTGACTTTAATGCAAAATCACGATACCATTGACATCAATGGGAAATTGCGCTCCATAAACATCAATTCAAAATCGGGTCCATTGACTTCAATGCAAAAACGCATTTTATGGACTTCAATGCAAAAGCTCCCCCTGATGACTTCAATGCCCCCCCTTATCAGGAAGACTGTACAGGGGGGTCCCATGATTTCTAACAGTGCCTTACATACTTTGTAGCTTTTCTCCCTTTGTGCCCAATGAGAAATGAAATGAATTTCACATGTCTAGTAAATGATTTAAATTATTATAGAGGGGGAAGGGGGTGGTTTGCCTATTATATAACATGACACCCCCCTTCCCCTCCCCCTACATGATCCTGGCTCCATTCACAAACATTGAACCCAATAATAGGGATCTGTATTTTTCAGCCAACTGTCATATTCAAATGTCTGTATTCTCAGCTGAAAAAAAAAACTGCCACAGAAATAACTGCTACAGAGTCCACTGTCACTTTCTGGAAATAACTGTCAGAGTCAACTGTCACTTTCTGGAAATAACCGGGGAGATTGGTTTAACCCTTTGTCTGCAGAGCACCTCTGCTCCACTATTAACCATTTAAATACCGGACACTTTACCGTCCTTCCTGTCCAGGATATTTTCTTATTTTTTTCAGCTTTCAGCGCTGTGGCACTTTGAATGACAATTGTGCAGTCATGCTACACTGTATCCATATGAGATTTCAGATTTTTTTTTTCACACAGATAGAGCTTTGTTTTGATGGTATTTAATCAGCGCTGTTTTATTTACATTTTCTTAATAAGGGAATAAATGATTAAAAAGAGTTAAATAAATGAAAAAAGACAGAATTTTTTATTTTATTTTTTTTATTTTTTTGTGGTAACACGGTATTAGTTATTATTTTGGATTTTTAATTTAAGTATTTAATCACTGCTGTTTTTTTTTTGATAAATAAATGAAAAAATACAGATTTTTTTTGTGTTACTTACAAATAAAAACAATTTGTAAGTAACCTATCATACCTATCATTTAGTAATTATTATTAGTTAGTTATTTTAGTATTTCATCACTCCTTTTTAAAAAAAAATAAGATAAATAAATGAAAAAAAAGACAACATTTTGTTTTTATCGTTTTTTTGTGGTATTGTGATAGTAATGCGGTATTAGTTATTATTAATATTTTGGATTTTTTGAATTTAAGTATTTAATCATCGCCGTTATTTTTTTTGATAAATAAATGAAAAAAATACCTTTTTATTTATGTTGTACTTTTTTTGTGTTACAAATAAAAAAAGAAATTCCAAGACCTATAATTTAATAGTTATTATAAGTTAGTTATTATTTGGGATTTTTGAATTTTTGTATTTCATCACTGCTGTTTTTTTTTCTTTAAAAAGATAAATAAATGAAATTTAAAAAAAAATTGTGGTAATGTGATATTAGTTAGTTATTTTTTGGATTTTTGAATTTTAGTGTTTAACCACTTAAGCCCTGGACCAATATGCTGCTAAATGCCCAGAGGCGTTTTTACAATTCGACACTGCGTCGCTTTAACAGACAATTGCGTGGTCGTGCGACGTGGCTCCCAAACAAAATTTGCGTCCTTTTCTTCCCACAAATAGAGCTTTCTTTTGATGGTATTTTATTGCCTCTGCGATTTTTATTTTTTGCGCTATAAACAAAAATACACGACATTTTTGAAAAAAAAATCAATATTTTTTACTTTTTGTTATAAGAAAAATCGAAAATAAATTTTAGTCAAACATTTAGACCAAAATGTATTCAGCCACATGTATTTAGTAAAAAAAAAAATAGCTACCTAGTGGCAACAGCGACACTAATACAGCGATTAGAAAACCGATAGCTTAGTGACACTGGCATTAGGGAGTGAAAAGGTTAACTAGGGCGGTGATCAAGGGGTTAAAACTTAATTAGGGGGGTACGGGGGCTACCCTGAACCTAACACTAACTGCCTGTCAGAGAGCGTGCTCTCTATTTCGGCTCGACGGGCTTCCCGACGGGAAGCTCGCTGAGACCGTACACACGGCCGAGGTCCTCGCTGGAATGTGCATTCCAGCGAGGTTCTCGCTGATTTTCAGCGAGAACCTCGGCCGTGTGTACGGCGCCTCACACTAACACTGACACGAAATGCAGTGATCAGTACATATATGATCACTGCTATTAGTGACACTGTGACAGGGGGGTGGGGGGGATCGGAAGGGCTTAAATGTGCCTATGTGTGTGTTGTCAGTGTAGTGTTGGTGCGACTTAGGGCCCTTTCACACGTCCGTTCCGTTCGTCCGTTTTTTGGACGTTCGGTAACGGACCTCAATGCTTCCCTATGGGAGCGGATCCGTTAGCGGATGATGCATCCGCTAACGTCCGCTAGATCCGCATCCGTTTTTTCGGACGGAAGAATGTCCTATTTTTCTTCCGTCCGGCCAAACGGATCGGATGCAAACGGACAGACGGTCCGTTTCCATCCGATTCCCCATAGGGGAGAGCGGAGGAGAGAGGGGGCGGTCCCTGCACATTGTGTGGGGACCGCCCTGTCCGCCCGACAGCTCAGCTGAGCTGACGGACACACGGAGCAGACCGAAAAACGGACCGCACGTGTGAAAGGACCCTTACTATGTGATGTCTTCTCTCCTCTCGCCGGATTGAAAATACCGCCGAGATGAGAGCTGACATCACTTCCTCTGCCTGTGTTTACATTATACAGGCAGAGGAAGTGCACTGCAGGGAGGACGCAGATTGGCTGGGAGCAACCCGGAGGGGGGGAGACAAAAACGAACAGCTGCCCCCTCATCCCGGATCGCTCCTGCAGCCACGGGGACTGCCGCAAGTACCGGGGGGTCCGATTGGACCCCCGACCCACATGTAGGCAGGGACGTACAGGTACGCCAATGTGCCTGTATTTGCCATTCTGCTGACGTAAATGTACATGCGGCGGTCCTTAAGCAGTTAATCACCGCTGTTTTTTTTATTTATTTAATTAAAAATAGTTTTTTGTTTCTTTGTGTTACAAATAAAAAAAATCTTAATTTTTTTTTAGGTCAGCATGTATTCTGCTAAATTTCTTCAAGGAAAATAACCCAAACCAGTGTATATTATTTATCTGTAGTGATGGCCTGGCGGTTCGCCCGTCGTTCGTTTTGCGGCAAACTTTCGTCGTTCGTGGTCCGCCAATTTTACATGGGTAAGAACTTTGACCCATGACATATCCATCAGGTGGTGCAGGACAGCCAATTGAGACATTTCAGCACATGGACATACCCCCCACCTTATAAACAGACCTGATCTGGCAGCCATCTTACATTCTGCTGCTTGTCAGTGTAGGGAGAGGTTGGTGTTTGGAGCAGGGACAGGCTGTATTCAATCAAATAGCCACCTAACAAGTCCACAAAAGTCCTTTCAAGCACTGGTACAGGTGTGCTACTTGCTCTACAGTATATAGGAGTGTAATATACATGTAGCGCCCCCTTACTTTCAGTATGAGCACTACGCTAAAGTTAGTTGGAATGGGAGAGTTACATTGCTCCCATTCATGATTTACCTAAATTGTGACCTCTGTCATTCCAGAAAGGTCCACTGGGTCAGTCTGCGGTCTGGGGATGTGGTATCATCTCTGGTTGGCAGTTGGCACCAGAGGGCTTTCTGGCAGAGCAAGTCTTCCCCAGCAGCCAATTGGAGGAGTTCTTCCCTTGTGGGGCATGCTGGGGAGGGATATATCTGTGACGGGTGTCATGTGTTCTAAAATCTTTGCGGGGTCCCAGTTCCAGGTGCGGCATCCACCTTCAGGGTGCGCGCATTCATGTATCCCGCCGGTGTGGCCCACCTGGCCAAGCTTACAGGCTTCACCGAGCCTCAACCAGAGGTGAAAAGGGATCTCAGTGACTTTCTGGGTTCCCAGTTCTATTGAGAAGATCCCAGGCTGGATGCCGTGCGATTGGGGGATTGGCTTGAGGGGAACCCAGAGGCAGGTTGTCCAACAGGGCTTGAACAAACCAATCGAGGATCTGGTGACCGGGATGCCGACAGGTACGCTTTACTGTCTCCCGGTGACCTGTGCTAGAGCCTACTAGGAGGATTCGCTCTGTTCATCTACCTAATCTCATTTAAAGTAATTGGCCTGTGGCAGAGGTCCTAGAGCTGGGTCTGTGTGAGGGGCCTGTTCCTCCCAGGGATCCAAAGTGACGCCTCGGCTGCCAGGTTTGCAAGAGGGGCCTGTCCGTGTACACTTCACCCACTTAGCAGAAGTGGCGACAAGTTTCGAAAGTGGTACTACTGAGGACAGGACTGCCCTGTTCCTATCCAGGCCTGACACCGCAAAGTTCTCCTCTTCTTTCATCAACCTTTTTACTACCTAACTGAAGTTGATGTTGGCTGTGTTGGCCTGGAAATAAAGCATTGGAAAACCTTTATTGACTGTCTGGACCTCCGCTCACTACTTTGTTCCTGCATCACACCCCTAGACAACGCTGGGGTAACTTAATGTGCCGATCCCAACAAATTAATCAGCGGCTCTTTTGAGGGTAGCGCTACACGTGGGGGCTCGTCCAGGATTCGGCTGTTACCCATCGCAACCAGAAGTGAGTGATTATTTACTAAAGTGTGGAGAGTGTCCAGTGTTGTGTATTGAACTGTCCGGCGGAGAGGGGGTTAACTTCACATCACTGAGCTGGGGCGTACGTGCAGCACAGAACGCGCCTGCAACGTGTCCGGACAAGTTCTTTCAAGTGGGAGGAGTCACCCTCCCCTGCGTGAAACGCCAAATGAGGAAAAGTAATGCCCATCTGCGCGCCAAGGAACAAAACACCACTCACCTCAAGAAGAACGACGTGGTGATGTCTGCCCCCCGACAACCGGGCGTTGCCACCCAGAGATTGAGGGCCCCAAACACTTCACTGGGGGCCTTCGACACATTTGTCCCATCCGGGGTGCCTGTGACAGACGCAGGTGTCCGACCTGACCACCCAGGGACAGTTCGTCCTCTTGTCCAGCGGTGGAACGGAGATGCTGGGCCTGGCCTGCCCCCGCTGTGGGGATCTATCCGCAAAGATCCAGCCCACTGCCCGTTGCCGGGCCTATTTGTTTGTGGCTGTTTCGCCCACACAGGCTCCGAAGGAATATCGGGCGAATTTCATCACAGCCACCCTCACCGCAGAGGAGGAAGCCGTATGGCCGTAACCCTCCCCATCAGTGCTCATCGTGAAACCAGAAGTCCGGGACCCCGAGGTAATCTCCATATCGTCCACTTTGACCCTGCCGTCTACTACCTTGCCACCTTCCTCATTGGAGGTAAGCCCTGGAGACAACCTGGACTTAGAAAGTGTCCTAGGCAGCGTGTCAAGCTCATCGGACGTGACACACCCTCAGGGTGAGACCATCTCGGAGACGACTGCAACTTCCACTGCGGTCTTTGTGTGGCATGCCCCTATTGGAGAGGGATCCACTCCAGCCTCTCGCAGCTGTGGTCAAGGCCTACCTGCCCAGAGTCCCCTATCGGCAGAAGAGTGGCGCCTAATGGACTTTAACCTATTGCCAGATGACTCTATGATTGATGATTGTGACCTTCCCCCGGAGCTGCAAGACTCCAGGGAATCCAGTACCTCTGATGATATTCGGGAAAAGAAGGAATGCTCCGCCTGGAAGGCACCGAGTGGGCCCAACCGGCTGTCCGCGGAGGCCCCACGCCTTACCAGTGGAGTGGGTGAGTCAAGGTTTGTGTCTGTTGCTGCCCTGATGACAGATTGAAGCGGGGTGTTATATACCTTCTTTCACATATACTGCGCTTATCTAGAGACTTTTGTCACAGGGTCATTTAAAAAATGACAAGCAGAGGAAGAGGCAGTCCCTTCCGCAGGGGTGGTAGGGGTAGGGTAGGAGCACCAGGCCGCAGCCAAAGTGGGAAGTGGCAGAATGTTTGTTCGATTACGTCAAAGGACGCACCAGACTTGGTTGAGTGGCTCGTCACCACCATATTCCCTCCGCTTGAGTCACCGGAATTATTTTCCGATCCATCAGAGGACATTTCTAAAGCGCAGCCATTCTTGGCATTGGATCAGGAAGAGGAGGTAGCAAAAGCCGCCACTCAGCAGTCTGACAACAGTACCCAGATCAGCCCAACCAGGTTGCTGCCTACTCCGAGATCACTATTGTTAGTGGTGGGAAAGGTGACGGTGATGATGACGTGTCTACAGACGTCACGTGGAAGAGGAGGGGAGTTCAGAGGGAGAGATGGACCAGCAGATAGGGAGGAAAAGCAGGCCGAACTTACATTGGACAGGAGGGACAAGCCAGACTCCTAATGTATCAGGAGCGAGCCATCAACCATGTACGGTCACATCTGGCACTCCCAGGACGCCGGCCAATGGCTCCGCAGTGTGGTCTTTTTTTAACGTGTCCGCTGCTGACAATAGTGTTGCCATCTGCAGCCTTTGCAGTCAACGCATAAGTCGCGGTAAGCCCAACACTTACCTCGGGACGACTGCCTTAAAAAGGCACCTGGCCTCCCATCACCGAGCCCAGTGGGAGCAACGCCATCAGAAACCACAAAGCCACACTCCAGGCTCTTACCTCTTCTCCTTCTTCCTCTCTATCCTCACAATTGTTCTCCACTCCACCTTCCATCATGCCGTCCTCTCATTTTTCTGCAAAAAGGAAGGCTTCCGTGGCCCAAATGGATTGATAAATGGATGGAACTCAACCTTGTATATGCTTGATAGGCTGCTCCAGTAGAAACGTGCAGTTAACGACTACCTGTATGAACTCTGCAGCAGGACAGGTTCTGGGAGCTTTTTTTTTTTCACCGCGCCAGTGACTGCTCATGTGCGACTAATGCAGACTTCTGCGGCCATTTAATGAGATCACCAAACTGGTCAGTTGCAGCCAGGGCGCCATCAGTGACATCGTACCTTACACCTTCTTTCTGGAGCGTGCATTGCGTTGTGTCATTGATGAAGCCGTCAAGGAGCAGTAAGATGAAGAAGTCGCAATGCTGGATGAATTCCCAGGGGGGGCTACTCCACCTGAGACAAGTCAACAATGGGAGTCTGAAGAGGAGTCAGAGGAGGATGGTGCCAGGGCGGAGGAGGAGGAGCAAGAAGAGCATGCTTTAAACCTTTCTGGGATCCCTGGTGTTGTCTGTGGATGGGGTGGAGGAGAACAACGACGACATTATCCTGGATGATGAGCAGGAGCCAGGCCAGTACAGCGCTTCCATTTTAGTGCAAATGAGGGCCTTCATGCTCCAGTGTTTTAAGAGGGACCCCTGTATAAAAAGCATAAAGGGCAAGGACCAGTACTGCGTGGCAACGTACTTACCACCATCACAGAGTGCTATCAGAATGCAGCACTTCCAGGCCTTGCTTCGAGAAATGCTGCATTCTGCTTTTGCGTGCGTTGGCAGAGGAATTTTCACTCACAGAGAAACAGTTTTGGGTACCAATCCAACAGCGCCTGCAAAAAGAGGGCGGTTTGAAGATGTCTTAGTCACTAATGATATGAGATCATTCTTTCAGCTGACCCATCGACAGCTGTCCACCGGATCCAGCATCAGGGAATGCCTAGACCAGTGATGGCGAACCTTGGCACCCCAGATGTTTTGGAACTATATTTCCCATGATGCTCAACTGCCCTACAGTGTGCATGAGCATCATGGGAAATGCAGTTCCAAAATATCTGGGGTGCCAAGGTTCCCCATCACTAGACCGACAGGAGTCCGACTACATCGGGTTAATGGCCGATGTGAACGCACTGAGAAGTGATGAACCCCTGGACTACTGGGTGGGCAGGCTTGACCACTGGCCAGAGCTTGCACAATTTGCAATGGAACTGTTGGCTTGCCCCTCATCCAGTGTTCGAAAGGACGTTCAGCGCAGCAGGGGGGTCGTGACCAATGAGGCATGGATCTCGGAGGAATTCAACACATGTGACCAGTAGACCATGTTTCATTCAAATTCAGGTGAACGCATGTGGGCAAATGTTTTGGGCCTGTACTGGCCAGCACTTACTTCTGTATCTGGTGAATGCCTATTGTACCACCAGCCATAGGATACAAACTTGTTTGCTGTCAGATGAATGCCTGTGCCGCTCTCATACACAATAAATACTTGTTACTACAAATACTATATGTACTCTCAAAGTTCCTGAGCTATATTGTCTCTCATACCTTTCTATTAGTACAACTTGTGTATTATACGTGTATCCTCAAAGTACCTGAGCTACACTATCTCTCGTATTCAATTAATACTTGTTACTACAAATACAATTTACTACGTGCTTGACAGAAGTATAAAATACTTATAGGCCTTGTCCTAATTATTGAACATGTTCGCTCTAACTTTTCTATTTCATAGCATCTCCCCTAGTGGAATAAATACATCTCTACATGCTAAGGTTGATATGATGTAGAGAACCCCCAAACTCCTGTTGCTAAGAGTGATGCCTGGGGTCCCTTACTGATAAACACCTGCATGTAGTGGTGTATTGGGATATTGACCTAGAACTAATTTTAAACGCTAAGGGCCAGATTCAGGTAGATCAGAGCATCTTTGCTCTGGAGTAACGCTTCTCATTTACGTTACTCTGCCGAAATTTTAGGAGCAAGTGCTGTTATTCATGAAGCACTTGCTCCTAAAGCTGCGGCAGCGCATCGCAAATGAGCCGGCGGAATTCAAATTGGGCGGGTACGGGGCGTGTAGTATTCTAACTAAGCGCGATCCCGCGGCGAACGTACTGCGCATGCGTCGAGTGTCAATGCATCCCAGTGCGCATGCTCCAAATTCTGTCAGTGAACGTCAATGACGTCACATCCCCATTCATGAATGTTTTACGCAAGCGACGCGATTTGTTTTTTTTCCCGACGCCATGACGACGCCTATACTTAACATAGGATACTCCACTAGGGGGCTGCTTTATCTATACGCCGCGTATCGCTTCCGGAAACGTCGTAAAGTCACTGCGTCGCGCCCGAAAAAGATCGTGAATTGCCGATTCCCGCTCATTAACATATTTTTTGAGCGTAAATCGGCGGGAACGGCGCCATTTTTAAGTTGAAGTAACGATGCGATGGCGAAATTCAATTGCGCCAATCGCATCGGAACTCCAACCCGGCGTTTCTTGTTTTCTGGTTACAGAAAACAAAAACGCCGGCTTAAAGTGACAGTTAGGCTGGCGGATCCATTGATCCGCCAGCCTAACTCTACCTGAATCTGGCCCTAAGTATTGGTCGCCTGTAATGCGTCCATGCTAAGTAACTCAACACCTTTTTTTATGTGACACAGAGATGATGTATAGATCCCCCAAACTCCTGTTGCGAGTATCTGCCTGCTTAACAGAATATATATATTTTTATTTTCGATGAAAAGAATAAAAAGAAAGACACGTACACACAGAATTCAACCTGTTATTGAAATGTTTATTAAGATCGAACTGTTGAACAACGTATCGAAATTCACTGTATACGGTGTGCAGAATTTGACAATCCAAAACTGTTTTTAATTTAACTTTTAAAATCAATTTTAAATTAAACCAAATCATACAAATAAAACAGAAAATTACAGAACATGGCTTGAAAAAAAGAAAAATACAGAAAAAAAAATTGTCATGCAAATGATCATACTCCA
The DNA here is from genome assembly GCA_029574335.1 of Rana kukunoris. Lineage (NCBI taxonomy): Eukaryota > Metazoa > Chordata > Amphibia > Anura > Ranidae > Rana > Rana kukunoris. Next base: position 122,212,552 of record CM056051.1, read on the forward strand.
AAAACAGAAAAAAACAACAACAAGCAAAACAGTGTACAAATCAAAAGAAAAAAAAAGTTATACAGCATAACCAAATCATTCAAAGATCAATCACGTGTGACGTCACTCTTAATCCCTTTTTCCTCTTTAAAACATTTTTTTTTCATGTGTTTAACACACATCATCATCTATAAAAGTTTACTAAACTCAGCAAGAGCTACCATAGTGGTCAACTTAATAAGTTGATAAAAAAAAAGTACTTAGTCATATGGGCAGTTCACTATGGAACCAGATCATAAACATATTCATGTTGAGATGCTTACCGCACAGCACTTTAGGCATTAAAAAAAAAAAAAAAAAAACTGTACAGCTTTCCATAGTTGTGTTACTTCGGAATAGCGCGCTAGCACAATGTGACTTATGAGTTCTTAAAGGAGAACTTCCTTCAATATATTGAAAACTTCCATTAAATGACTAAATCATCGAGATATATGGATCTGGGGGTCATTTTAGAAATTTATTGTGAGCTCTAATAATCCTGGAACTCGGGCTTAAAAATCAGCTTCTGTCTAATCTGCATGTCCTGAGGTGGGCGGAGCTACTACACCATCAAACTAAGTGCAATGTCAAATATGGAGTCACAGGTTTGTTGTTCAAACCTACAGGACCGATTTTCCTATCATTTATAATTTTTTTATTTTTTAAAGCAAAAAACAAACTGACACAGGTTAATGCCTATTTACATAATGTCTTCCATAAATTCAGGAGTTCTCCTTCAAGTGTGCATTTCAGTATTTAGAGTTCCTACATGTGTAACACGCATTATTTATATTAAATGCCGCTTAGCAAAATATTTAACTCTTCATAAAGCAGATTTTCGGACAGTAATATGCGATATACGGGGATAATACACGGTGTAGGGCAGTGATGGCGAACCTTGGTACCCCAGATGTTTTGGAACTACATTTCCCATGATGATCATGCAATCTGCAGTGTAGTGGAGCATCATGGGAAATGAAGTTCCAAAACATCTGGGGTGCCAAGGTTCGCCATCACTGGTGTATGGCAGGGGTCTCCAAACTTTTCAAACAAAGGGCCAGTTTTGTGTCCTTAAGACTTTAGGAGGGCCGAATTGTGGCCAGCGGAGATGGCAAATGTTTCGGCTTAGCATCAGTGACAATAAATATGGCCTCAAGGTTGGTCTCAGTAGGAGGAGGAGTAGTGCCCCTATTAGTAGGAGGAATAGTCTCCCATCATTTGTATCAGTGGAAGAAATAGTGCCCCCTTGTTGGTGTCAATGGGATGAATAGTGCCCTTATATCAGTTTTCAGGATTAGTACCCCAAAGGCTGGTTAAAGGCTAGTAAAGGGCCACATCTGGCCCTCGGGCCCCAGGTGGAAGACCCCTGGTGTATGGGATTCTCTAATCCTAAAAAGATCTCAGAAAGGAGATTCAGGAGGGCCAGACATAGGGGGGGGGGGGGCCCTTGGGCTCGTCAGCCGATGTAGGACTACACGTCTAAAGGACGCGGTCGGCACCGCAACAGCTGAAGAGTCAAGGGCTGCTTCGTTCTGGAGGAGCATATAAAAATAGCAAAACACGCAAAGTGCTCACTAATGCCGCGTACACACGGTCGGAATCTCCGACAAGTAAAAGTCCGATGTGAGCTTTCGGTCGGAGATTCCGACCGTGTGTATGCCCCATCGGAAATTTCCGACAGCAAAAGTTTGGAGAGCTGGTTGTCAAATTTTCAGATGGGGAAAAGGTCTTGTCGGAAATTCCGATCATCTGTGTGCATTTCCGACGTGTAAACTCAGAATGAAGTCTACGCATGCTCGGAAGCCTTGAACTTAATTTTTCTCGGCTCGTCGTAGTGTTGCACGTCACCGCGTTCTTGAGGGTCGGAATTTTGTATGGCCGTGTATGCAACACAAGTTTGAGCCAATATTCTATTGAAAAATCCATGTTTTTTTTGTCGGAATTTCCGATCGTTTGTACGCGGCATTAGGGTGTGCAACAGGTACTATATAAGTGATCTATCTACATAAAAAGACCATTTTCTAAAAGGAAGCAGGCACGTAATGAATGCTGCGGTCGTGAGAAATCGAAAAAGGGTCACGAAAGATCATTCTATACTCTTGAAGACGACCGTGACCCTCTACGTCAAGGGGGTCAAACTCCATTTCATCGCGGGCCGCATCCGCATTATGATTGCCCTCAAAAGGGCCGGTTGTATCGGTAAGATTAGATGTCCAGCACAGCCCCTCCCCTTACATCAGATTTCAAGAGCCACCCCACCATCAGAAGTTGAGTCCCCCACTCTCCCTTACATCACAGTGCACACCCATTTCCTTATGCTGCTGCTGGGAAGAAGCTGGATGCATTGCTTGAAAGCAGAAAGTAAGGATCTGGTGAAGGACCAGAGGAGGGCTGGAGCTCTCCGGCAGCTGCAGAAGAGGTGCGAGGGCCACACCGTGGATGGTGGAATTTGTTAGATATTTTTTCTTTTGTAGAGTCCACAAGCTAATGGATAGAACACTACACGTGTAGTTTCAGAGCAAAAGATAATACGATGCGCCGCTCTTCAGTCTTGCATCGAGTGCACTGGGATTGTCAATCTCAAAATCTACCAAAGCAAAAGCAGCAAAGAAAGTTTTCTAAAAATCTATGCAAACAAGGTGGCAAGATGAAATGTAATAGCTGCTTACACGGTTTGTATAAAGTAAAACCAAAAAAAGCCAAAAAGAGTGTGAGTGTGTAGCGGTTACACAATGCTAATTATGAAAACACATTGTGAATTAATGGAGCATAAAACCATGATTCACATCAATAATATATGCAAACATCAATATTAGATAAAAAAAAAAAAATATATATATATATATATATATATATATATATATATATATTGTAATATTGGGGGTGTTTAGCTCAAGTGGGATGTGCGATTTTAAGCGATTCACGCCAGTCCAGAACTCTGTTTAAGGGGTTGTTGGCCCACTTTTATTCAAAAAGCAAAAAATAAACAAAGAATCCAAACATAGTATTCCCACACAGGGGCTCTTTACTGTCCACGCAAAATGATACATTCAGCCTCCTGGCTTACCCGTGCAACGAAAATACCGGGCCACCTGGCGTGAATCGCTTTCGTTAAGCGATTCACGCCAGTCCAGAACTCTGTTTAAGGGGTTGTTGGCCCACTTTTATTCAAAAGGCAAATAATAAACAAAAAATCCAAACATAGTATTCCCACACAGGGGTTCTTTACTGTCCACGCAAAATGATACGTTCAGCCTCCTGGCTTACCCGTGCAACGAAAATACAGAGCCACCTGGCTCTCCTCAGCAGTAGCCTGACTCCTGTCAGCCACCTCAGACTCTGGTCTATTACAGTGCAGCCTGCACTCCAGCTTGTTCAGTGCACACCTGCACTCTCCCTTGCATGCCTGGACTCCTCGGGAGGGTGGAGCCCAGAATGCTGGTTGAAAACCCCTGGGGTACCACACTACTACAATATATATATGAAAAGAAGTCCGTATGATGAAATAAAGCGTATGTATGTCGCACCGCTATCGAGACACACAGACGTGATGGTGCAATTGTTAACACAAAAGAATATAATAAAGTCCATATGAATCCAAAACAATCAAGTGAATAAGTGAATGGAATATAACAGGTGACTTTCTTCAAGTGTGCAGTAATCCCATCACCGAAAGTAATGCAGGCTTACCAGAGCCAATGGACTTAAGGAAACATACGCCACCAAAAGTCTAAAAAGGCTTATAGTGATAATATCACAGATGGTCACAACTCAGCCGGTCATCAACTCCTCTCCAGGATGGATAAATGGAAGTGGATGGGAAGCTATGCAGGAGATAATATTCCCTGGGCTGGTGGTCTCATAAATGGTTGAAAGTATAAAGGAAAGAAAGAAAAAGTGGCCACATAGTGTGATACCGTATGGATAAATAAAAAGGTTTATTACAGCTGTCAAACTTACATTTGGCTGAGATAAAATGCACTTGTATACAAGTGGGGCGGCAATGGAGTCTTACCGACGCGTTTCATGGCAAAGCACTTCGTCTGGGGTATCTCTCCACTGTAGCCCCCTCCAATTTATAAAAATTACATTGCATGTGACCCAATCAATGGAGATCGAACTCACCATGTGCACTCAGCTGGAGGATTCAATGTTGCTTCCTATCCAAAATGGCGTGACAGCTTGCACACCAAGCCTCATTGTGGAGGAACCAAGCCTCTTTGTGAAAACCAGAAGTGCTGGAACAACAACAGGGCTCAGCTTGCCCACTAAGCCTCATTCTGGAGGAACCAAGCCTTTTTGTGAAAACCAGAAGTGCTGGAACAACAACAGGGCTCAGCTTGCACTTCTAGCCTCATTCTGGAGGAACCACGCCTCTTTGTGAATACCGGAAGTGCTAGAGCAACAATAGGGCTCAGCTCAAAAATATGATTCAATAAAATAAAAAAATAAATAAAAATAAAAATGAATCGAGCATGAGTGCGGCCATGCAATGTATGAATATAGTTAAAAATGGTCAGTAGATTCTGACCCTCCCACGTCTGATGGCTGATGTGGCGTGTATACACCATCCAAGCCTTAACGTGAGAAAGACGGTAACGCGCAAGCGCAAAGTCCGAGCCTTGTTTTGGAAATCGGCTTGCATGTCACATGGAAACTGACGTTCCATGCTCTGCAAACCGCTAAAGCACATGCGCGGAACCACACCTCGCTATGAAGACACAATTGCGTTACAGGAAAACTTTGCAAAAGTGCCTAAATAAAAAACAAAATATCGTAATGTGTGTAATAATCTCTAAAGTACCGGGAGCGTATATTGGCCCATCTACTGTCACAATGTTCAGATGGAAGCCAGGACTGATAAGGCATAAACTAAACAGGTGCAGTGATGTTTAAAACTGCACCGCAGAGCTATTATAAATATCTCCGCAGAGTGTGAACATGAAAACTAACGGACATTAGGAGTATACGCTTCATGACATTTGTGAGTTCGATATTCATTTACAAAATGAAATGTAACAATGACAATATCTAATTATGATGGATCAATAGTAGCAATACCACATTAAATATCTATTACAAAAAAATAAAAATATGATTGTTAAAAAATATTTTAAAATACTGTATAAGCTCGAAACCACTGAATAAACAATGATGTAATAATTGGATCCCAAAATTCCAGAATATGTATGAAAAAACTGATGGGGGCAAGAGGGAAAAATAATTTAGGACATGTTAATAAAGGAGTTGATGTCCCATTCGACATCCATTCCTAATGGGTGATGGGTTTGGAGTTCATAAATCCAGAAGGTCTCTAATCGAGAGACCCCCGTGTCATGGCTCCGCCCCTCCAAGGAGCAGTGTATTTGTCGATGACAACAAACTGTGTGCCCTTTGGATCCCTATGGTGATGTTGTCTAAAGTGTCTGGGAACAGGATGTTTGGTGTCTCCGCTTTTGATGAGTGCAATATGTTCATCTACTCTGATGGAGAAGGTGCGGATGGTGCGACCTACATATTGCATCCCACATGGACACGTAATTAAGTAGACAACATATTTGGTTTCACACGTGCAAAATGTTTTGATCGTATACTGCTTTTTAGTAGTTGTAGACGCAAATTGCATGACTTTACGCCCAGTCAGTGAATTGTGTTGACATACTTTACATCTCCTGCACGGGAAGAAGCCCACTAAATTATGAAAAAAGGCGCTTTTAACAGGGGGATTAATGATGTTTGGTGCAATTTTGCTTTGTAGAGATGGTACACCCTTAAATACAACTTTAGCTTGTTCTGACAGTAAGGAATTAAGAACCTTGTCACCCCTAAGAATATTCCAGTGTTTATTCATATTATTCCTAACTTGTTTGTACTGGGTGGAATATGTGGTCAACATTGTAAACTTAAAACCATTATCCGTAGTCTTTTGGGGTTTAACCAACGTTAAGGATTTCCGGTCTAATGAAAGGACTCTCTGCAGCTCAGAGTCTACATCATTATTAGAATAACCCTTTTCTACAAATCTTGACTTTAAAATTTCCGCCTGGGCAAGAAATGTGTTGGTATCACTACAGTTCCTACGCAGTCTAAGGAATTGGCTCCGTGGAACTGAACGGAGCCACGATGGATGGTGACAGCTCCCCATAGGAGTGAAGCCATTGCGGTCGGTTGGTTTGAAATAAGTTTGAAATTTGAATTTACCATCGACCGTTGTGATTTCAAGATCCAAAAAATGGATCTTACTACTGCTGGCTTCGTATGTCAAGGAAATGCCCCTGTCATTGGCATTTAATGAGTCAAAACATGTTTGTAATGTTTCGGAGCTGCCCTTCCACAGGAGTAGGATGTCGTCTATATGTCTAGCCCAAAAAAACAAAGATGGAACCTCTTGGGCATAGACGACATCCTCCTCCCATTTGGCCATAAAAAGATTGGCGAGGCTGGGTGCAAATTTTGCACCCATCGCAATGCCGCGTTGTTGCAAATAATAACGTTGGTCAAACCAACAATAACTATGCGTGGTAGCAAATTCTAGTAACTCGATAAGATAATCACATTGAAATGAAGCAAGGGATTGGTCTCTAGTTAAAAAGTGCTGAACTGCTTTAATACCAAACTCGTGAGGTATACATGTGTACAGAGAGGCTACATCAGCCATGGCCATGATGCAGCCGCCCTGCACATCTAAATTCTCCAACAACCGGATGGTGTCACTGGTATCTTTGATGTATGAAGATGTACGTTTAACCAAAGGCTAAAGGTAGTGGTCAATGTAACGGCCTATACGTGAAGTGACTGAATCTATGCCACTCACGATAGGCCGTCCGGGAGGTTGGGTTGGATGTTTATGTATTTTAGGCAAGTAGTATATGGTGGGAATTCTGGGAACTTTGGGAACCAGAAACAATCTTTCTTTTTTATTGAGAATTTTGAGATCAAAACCCTTGGTGACTAGAGTTTGAAGTTGTTTCTTGTATGTTGAAGTGGGATTATTTGGAATTTCTTTATAGGTGCCCGGTTCAGCTAGAATACGTTGTATCTCTTTTTCGTATTGTGTTTTGTCTAAAACTACAATACCTCCACCTTTGTCCGCTGGGCGGATGATTAGGTCCTTTTGTTTGCACAAAGACCTAAGTCCTGCGCTGGACAAGGGCTGGGACGAGAAGCGTTTTTCTTTAAGTTGTGACAAATCCTTAAGAACAAGATCCTTAAAGATTCTGACAGCAGGGGCTACTTGAACGGGAGGATTAAAGACAGAAGGGTTCGATAATCCTGAATGGACGGTACCAGAGGTTGCTGCACGGTTATCATTTAAATATGTATTAGAAATCATATAACGTTGGATATTGATCTTACGTATGAACTTTTGAATATCTATGAATGTGCCAAATTTATTTCGTTTTTTTGGGGGTGCAAACTTGAGACCTTTATCAAGCACGGATTGTTCTGCAACAGTCAGTGTCTTAATACTCAAGTTAAACACTCCTTGGCCACTTATATTCTCCTTCGTTTTTCTTTTCTGGACCCGCCGTCCTGCTCTACATCCTCTCTTTGGTTTGGACCTTTTGTATACCATGGTCGGTCCTCGCGAAAACTCTGCCCACCATGAACATTGGAGTTATGATGGCCATAACGGTACGGTGATTGTTCATAACCGCTCCGTGTGTGTTGCAATTCGTAATCACCATGTTCTCTAAGAGGCGAAAACCTATTATAAACAGGTACTGCAGGAGGGTTGTAGTATTGCGGTTGAGGGTAGTAAGCATCATACTGATCTTTGTGGGGGGCCGGAGAAACCCCTCGAGAGTGTACACCCCGATCAGAATGTGGACGTGGTCCAGACTGATGGGAATTACCTCTATGTTGTCCTCTACCCCCACGTTTACCCCTGTTGTTACCTCTCCCTCTGGAGTGGTTGTTGGGTGTGTGGGGACTGTAATATTGTGGCCTCTGTGGTAAAGGGGGTGCCGCTTGAGTGGAGGTTGAACTTGTGGATGGCATGGATTTAACTCCAAATTGTGATGCCAAACTGGCAGGGCCTCCTGCAAGAGCAGGTGGCAAAGGAGGGCCAGTCATTACAGCTGGGACAGTATCCATTGGAGTGGCAGACACAAATGTTTTCTGCCACCCAAAGACAGTGTTTGATTTGTAATCACCCACGTCTCTGGAATACTTTTTATGTTTTTTTAACTTCTGATCCTTGTCCTCCTTCTCGAGATGACTCTGGAGATTAGAGGACAAAGAACTGTATTTCAAAGAGTTTTTATGCAACATAAGTTTCTCTTTTATTTCCTTAATTTCTGTATCTAAAGTGAGTAATCTATTCTTTTTTCTGGAAATAAGGAAACCCAAAAGGCTGATACCCGCCTCATTAAAGTATTTATACCAAGATGAATCTCCCACCGGAGACTTTGTGGGACCATATTCTCTGTGATATATTGATCCAGAAAGATTAGGTCCCATTGGAGGTGTATCTCGGAAGTCATGATGTTTTTTAAACGCATGAATAACCCTCCCAATTCAGTGTCATTGTCATGGACTTACCTCCTTCCTGGCTTCTTATCACTGACATGTGCTGGCAGCCATCTTGCTTCCTGAGCTTCTTGTAACTTCCTACTCCCTGCGGCTCCTCCTTCCCATTGGGAGGAGCTGGATGCTCAGCACATATATACCATGGCTGTTGCAGTACTCCCTTGCTTGGTCCTTGTCTTACAGCCTCCTGTGATCGTGCTGCTGTTTGGATCACCGACCCGGCTTCTACGGACGTTCCTTCTGGTTCCTGATCCCCGGCTTCGTCTCACCACCCTTTGGCTACTGACTCCGAATTGGCTGACTTCCATCCCTGGCTATCGACCCTGGCTTCGGCAGAGGACCCTTCTGGCTGTTGATCATTTGTTTGGACTTTACCTTGCTGTTTGTTTTTTTAATAAAGACCTTCTTCTTCATTTACATCTGTGTACGTCTAAATCATGCTTCCTGACAGTCATTACCCGTTAATGTGAATACTCCATCAGTATTCACAGTACGGGATGCTCTGTAGTCAAATACATCCATATTGCTGAGGGTGTATGAATGGTAAGACTGCTGCAATGTAGATTTCAAGTGAAAAAATGCAAACAAGGTGGTGAATACACTGCGCTGCCAAGATGAAATGTAATAGCTGCTAACACGGTTTGAGTGTGAGTGTGTTGCGCTTACACAATGCTAATTATGAAAAAAACATTGTGAATTAATGGAGCATAAAACAATGATTCACATCAATAATATATGCAAACATCAATATTAGATAAATATATATATACAGTATATATATATATATATATATATATATATATATATATATATATATATATATATATGAAAAGAAGTCCGTATGATGAAATAAGGCGTATGTATGTCACACCGCTATCGAGACAGACAGACGTGATGGTGCAATTGTTAACACACAAAGAATATAATAAAGTCCATGTGAATCCAAAACAATCAAGTGAATAAGTGAATGGAATATAACAGGTGACTTTCTTCAAGTGTGCAGTAATCCCATCACCAAAAGTAATGCAGGCTTACCAGAGCAAATGGACTTAAGGTAACATACACCACCAAAAGTCTAAAAAGGCTTATAGTGATAATATCACAGATGGTCACAACTCAGCCGGTCATCAACTCCTCTCCAGGATGGATGAATGGAAGTGGATGGGAAGCTATGCAGGAGATAATATTCCCTGGGCTGGTGGTCTCATAAATGGTTGAAAGTATAAAGGAAAGAAAGAAAAAGTGGCCACATAGCGTGATACCGTATGGATAAATAAAAAGGTTTATTACAGCTGTCAAACTTACATTTGGCTGCAATAAAATGCGCTTGTATACAAGTGGGGCGGCAATGGAGTCCTCCCGATGCGTTTTGTGGCAAAGCACTTCGTCTGGGGTATCTCTCCACTGTAGCCCCCTCCAAAATGGCGTGACAGCTTGCACACCAAGCCTCATTCTGGAGGAACCAAGCCTCTTTGTGAAAACCAGAAGTGCTGGAACAACAACAGGGCTCAGCTTGCACTCCTAGTCTCATTCTGGAGGTACCAAGCCTCTTTGTGAAAACCAGAAGTGCTGGAACAACAGGGCTCAGCTTGCACACCAAGCCTCATTCTGGAGGAACCAAGCCTCTTTGTGAATACCAGAAGTGCTGGAACAACAACAGGGCTCAGCTTGTACACCAAGCCTCATTCTGGAGGAACCAAGCCTCTTTGTGAAAACCAGAAGTGCTGGAACAACAACAGGGCTCAGCTTGCACTACTAGCCTCATTCTGGAGGAACCAAGCCTCTTTGTGAAAACCAGAAGTGCTGGAACAACAGGGCTCAGCTTGCACACCAAGCCTCATTCTGGATGAACCAAGCCTCTTTGCTAGAGCAACAATAGGGCTCAGCTCAAAAATAAAAAATAAAATAAAAATAAAAATGAATCGAGCATGAGTGCGGCCATGCAATGTACGAATATAGTTAAAAATGGTTAGTAGATTCTGACCCTCACACATCTGATGGCTGATGTGGCGTGTATACACCAACCAAGCCTCAACGTGAGAAAGACGGTAACGCGCAAGCGCAAAGTCCAAGCCTTGTTTTGGAAATCGGCTTGCATGTCACATGGAAACTGACGTTCCATGCTCTGCAAACCGCTAAAGCACATGCGCGGAACCACACCTCGCTATGAAGACACAATTGTGTTCCAGGAAAACTTTGCAATAGTGCCTAATTAAGAAACAAAATATCGTAATGTGTGTATTATTCTCTAAAGTGCCGGGAGCGTATATTGGCCCGTCTACTGTCACAATGTTCAGATGGAAGCCAGGACTGATAAGGCATAAACTAAACAGGTTTAGTGATGTTTAAAACTGCACCGCAGAGCTATTATAAATATCTCTGCAGAGTGTGAACATGAAAACTAAAGGACATTAGGAGTATACGCTTCATGACATTTGTGAGTTAGATATTCATTTACAAAATGAAATGTAACAATGACAATATCTAATTATGATGGATCAATAGTAGCAATACCACATTAAATATCTATTACAAAAAAAGAATCTATGTAATATAGATAACGGACCTTATCAAGCCTAGAGTTTCCCTTTCACAATGCGGGCACTTTAGGTCCTCAGGTTGCCGCTGAACCTCCAAGTCTCCACAAATGATTATACATATATATATAGGTCTATATACCGTACATCCAGGAAACCCAGACATCCCAATACAAGCTGTTTATTTTTTATGTTTTAGTATTCCTCTTATTGAAACCATCACTTAGTTTTATCCATACACACACTTAACCCCCCTGGCGGTACTCGGGGTGGATTTTCAATGTAAATATCGATATCCCCGAGTCCCGCTCGGGGTGAATATGCAGAGCCTGCAGCGCACGCTGGCTTACCTTGTATCCAGGCGGGGTACTGTACTTACCTTGTCCCTGGATCCAGCGATGCATCCCCGCTGTGTGAGCGAGTGGCGTCCTCCATTCGACTCACATAGTGCCCGCGCGCCGCCGATCTCCGTTCCCTGCGACGTAACGGCGCACGGGGGCGGAGACCGGCCGCAAATTCAAAAAAGTAAACAAACATATTACATACAGTATATTGTAATCTTATAGATTACAGTACTGTATGTAAAAAATACACACATCCCTTGTCCCTAGTGGTCTGCCCAGTGTCCTACATGTACTTTTATATAATAAAAACATTTTTTTTGTGCCTGCAAACTGTAGATTGTTCATAGCAACCAAAAGTGTCCCTTTATGTCAAAAGTGATTTTAGAGCAGCTGGAAAACAGCGATAATAAATTATAATCACTTGCAGAATTGAGCGATAGCGTTTTGTGGGGAAATTCGTCATAAAAAAATAAAAGTAATGCCAGCGACAATTCTGCAACTGAGCAAATTTCAGTGATTTTGATTTGATTACATTAGTGAATAATTTTTATTATAATTAATTACATTATCATTTGTTATAATTATTTATAGTTATTTATTATATTATAATTTTATGATTTTGTGTTTCAAACGTTATCATACTAGAGATGTCTACTAGACTATTGTTTGGACAAATTTAACTACTTGAGATCCGCACTACAGCCGAATGACGGCTCTAGCGCAGATCTAAATTGTCAACAAGCCGTCAATTGACGGCTTGTCACTAGCTGTTTCCCGGCGCGCGCTCCAGAGCGCGCTGCGGGGAAACACTGTGTTGCCCGTGTCCCTTGGACACAGCCAATCACAGATCGCCGCGAACGGCCAATCAGAGTGGCCGTTTGCGATGCGATCTGTGCGGCCAATGAGAGATGATCTCATAGATCATCTCTCATTGCCGTTTTACATAGAGACAGCGTTCTGTCTCTGGAGAGCAGGAGACGGATCTGTGTCTCTTGTACATAGAGACACAGATCGGTCACCTCCCCAGTCACCCCCCCTCCCCCCACAGTTAGAACACTATGCAGGGAATACATTTAACCCCTTCCTCACCCCCTAGTGTTAACCCCTTCAATGCCAGTCACATTTATACTGTAATTAGTGCATATTTATAGCACCAATCGCAGTATAAATGTGAATGACGCCAAAAATGTGTCAAAAGTGTCCGATGTGTCCGCCATAACGTCGCAGTCACAATAAAAATCGCAGATCGCCGCCATTTCTAGTAAAAAAAAATAATAAAAAATAATAATTCTGTCCCCTATTTTGTAGGCACTATAAATTTTGCGCAAACCAGACGCTTATTGCGATTTTTTTTTTTTTACCAAAAATATGTAGAATACGCATCGCCCTAAACTGAGAAAAAAAAAGTTTTTATTTTTTTTAATTGGGATATTTATTATAGCAACAAGTAAAAAATATTGTATTTTTTTCAAAATTGTTGCTCTTTTTTGTTTATAGCGCAAAAAATAAAAACCGCAGAGGTGATCAAATACCACCAAAAGAAAGCTCTACTTGTGGGGAAAAAAGGACGTCAATTTTGTTTGGGAGCCACGTCGCACGACCGCGCAATTGTCAGTTAAAGCGACGCAGTGCCGGAAGCTGAAATATCACCTGGGCAGGAGGGGGGTATAAGTGCCCAGTAAGCAAGTGGTTAAGTGAGTTATTCCTAAGAATTGCAGGCCTACAGTATAAAACGCAGAATTTCCATGCAAAATAATTGTACCGCTTTTGGTACGTAATTCCAGACAGAATCATACCGCCAGGGAGGTTAAGGCTTTCTGTATGACAGAATTCCCTGTGACTTCAACCACCAAATGGTCTACCACGGATTTAAACTGATGGAATAATGACATTAAATGTTCTATTGATTGTATGCGTTGCATTTTGGCGGAGACATATATTTTCTCTGAACATTAGTGTTAAAATATAAATTTAGGTTTTGTTTTCTTAGCTGTACTTGGTGCAAGCTTGCATTATACCTTTAGTTATCCATTGAACCTAGATCTTCAATCCAACATAAGGCAACCTACGGCACGTGTGCCGAGTTGAGCATGCAATGTCATTTTCAGTGGCACCCGGCAGATCGTAATGTGGCATGTCTACATTGTTCAGACTAGCCTACCGGTGGATGCTCTGGTAAGGCCAAGTTCCCTACCAATACAGCCTGCCGTCTGTAATTTACAGCTTCCTAGACTGCGTCCACCTCCACAATGTTTCTGACATGTCCACCTGATACCTTTAGTTATCCATTGAACCTAGATCTTCAATCCAACATAGGCAACCTACGCCGAGTTGGGCATGCAATGGCACCCGGCGGTCATCTGGTAAGGCCAACGCCCCCCCCTTCCCTTCCTTTCCCCAGACCAATGCAACTCAAAAAGCACCCCTTTTATGTTAATCAAAGGTCTGCTTCCCTGCCAGTCTCCGCCGCCCAAAGAAATACGCTTTTAAATTGATCATCTTGGCTTCTGGAAGATGCAGGTGATGTCACCGCCCCTCATTGCTACCTCGAAACCCGACAATAATAGATTCCCACAATAAACGAGGTAAGATATGATGATACCTGTGCCTCTGGAAAGCTGGGATCAAGGCACCAATTTTTTTTTAAATGCATTTCTATTTTTTGGTTAGATTTTTATTATTAAGCTTTTATTCCTGCAAATTTTGTTTGGGCGGTGGGAAGCTACCAGGGAAGAAGCCCTTACAGGGATGTCTTAATGAGAGGGCACACCTGGGCACTTCCCGGGGCCCCAGCTGCATGGGGGGCCCCTGCCCTTTCCCCAAAGCAGCTGGTCCTTGAGCTGGGGCTGCCCTAGAAATTTGGGCAGCCCGAGCTGCCCCTCTACATCCCAGATATGCCCCCAACACTCTGACCCCTCTACACCCTAGATATCGCCTACCCCCTACCTACTTAATTTATGTTTACCTGCACTGTCTCCATTGTAGGGGCCCCAGAGCATTACTTTGCCCAGGGGCCCATGATGCTATTAAGACGGCCCTGTCCTATACCTCCTGCAAGCACTCCCAATACATATTCCAGTGGGCTATTTCAGGCAGATATATATTTAACTTTTAAGAATTTTCTTTGGGCAGGGAAACACCCTAGGATACGTAAGACGATACTCTCACTACCTAAAAGATATGGGGGCATTGCGATGCCGGACATTCGGGCATACTATCACGCAACACATTTGAGCCGACTGGTGGAATGGTGCCGTCATGGGGCGACCAAGTTTGGACGCAGTTGGAAAAGGCACAAAGCGAAATCCCGCTGCAACAAGCACCTTGGTGTCATATAGCCATGCCTAGGGGGGTCAAGCGTCACCTGCTGATAGGGAATACCGTTAAGGTATGTGCTCGGCTGCTGACACAGGGGAATCTTAGCCCCCGCAACTCACCTTTACGACCAGTGCTGGGTAACCCACTATTTGATTCGGGTGTGCGCGATAAGAAACTCTGTGACCTGAGAGACTCGGGCCTATATCAGGCTTCCCACTTTGGCGACACAGGACGATGGAAGACTTTGACGGAACTTATGGACCTGGGTGGGGGGTACTGATTGGACTTTCTGAGGGCTGGGCAACTGCGCCACTTTCTTGAGATTATGCCGCCCCCTGATGCTACGAACCAAGCCCTCATACCTCTGGAGGAGCTATGCTCTAACACGGGCATGCTACCGCATGCTACATCCCTTACACATGGACTGCTGAATACCCCGGGGCAGGGATACCGGGTCTCAAGCCTTGTAGGTTGGGAACGGGAACTGAATTGTACATTTTCTGCCGTTAAGGCGCAGAACATACTTCTGTTCACGCATAAATCATCTATTTGTACCAGGATACAGGAGACTAACTATAACATTTTTACAGGCTGGTACAGGACCCCAGCTGTCCTTATAAGGCTCTTTCCGCAGAATTCAGAACAGTGCTGGCATTGACAAACAGAAAGGGGCACACTACTCCATGTATTCTGGGCCTGCCCCCGCATCCGGCACTTCTGGACAGAAGTCATTTGGATAATACAAAAATTCTCAGACCGAGTTGTGTTGGAAGACCCAGCATACTTCCTCCTGCATGCGCATGACACTGCTGCGCGCGTATATAGGAAGTCAGTAGGACGCGGCAAAAGCATGCATCCCCCTTCATTGGAAATCACCAGATCCACTGTCTGTTGCCATGTGGCTACGGAAAGTAGATGACATTAAGCAAATGGAAGACCTAATCCTCACAAGTCAAAACAGACAGGAGTTGTTTACTACAACCTGGCGACTGTGGACTGTATTTGCATACTCAGATTAAGGCCAGGCCCTTAGAGGTGGAAACACCTTGAGCTGAATCTTTTGAAAGAAAGAAACACAAATGTAGAACGTACACTGAACACCTAACTGTACTGATCCATGTTCGCAAATCCCCCCCCCCCCGACTACACCCCCTGACTACCATCCCCTACACCCCTACTCCCCCCTCCCCTGGTTCGCTGGACCATACTCTCTCTCTTTACTCATCTGGGCAGTGCATCTATGCTCTTTCCTCCTTCCTTTATTCTCCCCCTTTCACACTTCTTGGGAAAAAAAATGGGAGGCGGGGCCCGCGGAGTCATTGTGACACACCTTGTATGCTACGTATGGGACATGTAGTGTGAAGCGGAATATGTGTGGGGAGTGACCCAGAATGTTGATGTCCGGGGGTCACGCGAGTTTCCTTTCTTGATGTATAAATAAAAATAAAAATAAAAAAGGAAACCTCCGCTTTTTGGATCCCTCCCCCCCTACGGTGTCACATTTGAGGCCGGATTCACACTGGTGCGGTGCAAATTTCAGCTCTCTCTATTTATAGAGAGATAACAGAAGTGTTCAGCAGATCTATTGCATTTTAGCTGCGAATTTGGAGACCTGGGAGAGGGGAGGGGGAGGGGGGAAGTGTGTTGAGCTGAATGAAAACAAATCCTGAAGATAAATGAACACATCTGCGAATCAGCTGCGTACCCATAGAAGATAATGGGCCTGAATTCGCACCTGAGCCGCACCGCACCGCAAGTCATAAAATACGCACACATTTTTTCGGCAATGTGCAGTGCGAATGCATCGCACATATGTGAACCACCTTCATTCAAAACAATGTATTTTGAAATGTTCTGAGAATTGGATTTAATCCGCAACCAATTTGCATAGGTGTGAATCCGGCCTGACATCTTTCAGGGGGAGGGGGATGCAGATACCTGTCTGAGACAGGTATTTGCACCACATCCGGGTTCGGATCCCCGTGGGGAATCCACCCGGGCATGTCATCCCCCCCACTGTCTTCTGGGAAACACTGTTCCCAGGAAAGAGCAGGGACCAGTGATGGCGCGCCGCGATCCTCATACATGCGCAGTAGGGAATCGGGAAGTGAAGCTGCAAGGCCTACCGAGGATAGCGGCGGAAGCAGCCGAGGACCGAGCGATTGCTCAGCCTCGACTGCTAACATTGCGGGCGCGCTGGACAGGTAAGTGTCCATTTTTTAAAAGTCAGCAGCTGCTGTATTTGTAGCTGCTGGCTTTTAAGAGAAAAATTCGGCCGAACCTCCTCTTTAAGAAAAAAATGTAATGCGAATACTGTATATTGGCATTTGAAACAAGAACCAAAGTTGTATTTTTATTGATCTTCATTGCCCTGAATACAATTCAGCTGCTATACTGAAATCCTAAGCTAATTTTGACAGAAATTATTTTAATGAAAACATGTAATATTTTTATATTCATTAAATGAACAATTATTTCCTTTTTTTCACTCTCATTTTCCAGCTAACAGTCAGATAATCTTCCTTTCTTTTCTGCACATCATTTCTAATGATTTGTTAATGCACTGGAGAGAGAGAGCATATCTCCCAAGATGCCATAGAAGGTCACGTCTTGTGCTGATTCACTGAAATAACAGCTCTGCAAGGGGACCTTTCCCAGTTCTGTTCTGTCTTCCAAAACACTGACCAGCAGGCTCAAATGAACAAACTGCTTGTCAATTAGTCTTATGTGGATACACTATTTACTGTCTAATACCAGGAGCATGTGCTGATGAAACACAGAGGAATATATTTGCATATTAGCTACTCCCTTGTTGGAAACAAATCTATTCAAGCAAGATGCTCTCTTGTTAAAGAGGTTTGACCTCAGAATGGAGTTCCTCCTTAAACTTAAGCTTCCAGTGCAGAATTTTCTCAGAGCCAGATGTCAGTGCCTTTACCCATACCTGCATGCATGTCTGCTGAGGTAGAAGATTGTTCTTCAATATAAGCTTCACACAGATTTTTGGAAGTGACGGCAGTGTTATCACCGGCTTTAGCAGATTTAATCTTCTTACTCTTGCTGTGCTTTGACTTTCTGGAGGGCAAAATAAAACAAACATATAAAAAAACGTTAAAATATATATTGAATATGGCTGTCATCACCATGTCCTACTTGGGATTGGGGTGTGGGGGCTGGTGGGAGTTGGAAAAAAAGACCAAAAATCTGTTTTGATTGCAAAAGTTGTTTTCTAGCCCTACCCGAAGGAGCAGCTGGTTAAGACGGGTTCTCTGTTTTTTGTTTCAACCTCCTTAAGGGCTTCAGCCCCTTTGGCACTCCAGGTTGAGCAAAAGAGAATGGCAAAAACAATAAAACACAGCAAATACTTCTTATCACCCAATAACAGTGCCATACTGAAACAAGAACAAGCAGTTTGCAAGTATAAACTTAGTAGGGTTTGTAGCGCTGACCCCCGAAGGAGCGGCTGATTGTAAATTTGGGCCTGTACTCTGCCTTGACACCCCCGAGTATTTTTGGTCTCACTCCCCTTAACACAGCTGTGGTGCAATACAGATATAAAGCTTTGGTGTTGAAGGGGAAAGTAATCATACACAGGCTGTGCTGAAACAACAGTTAGTTTTACTGAAATAGATTCTGTACTTAACCAGGAGAACACATTTGGTGGGCAACAAATATTACAGGAAATTATAGGGAGCAATCCCCTAATGTCCTCCCCTATCAGCAGGACTTTTGGCGTCTCCAAGTGGGACTAGTGCGCAGGCCACAACTCAACACTGCGCACCTTCCCACTTCCAGCACACCATACAAAAATCAGTAAACACGCTATGCAACGTACAACATCTAACAAGAATAAGATCACAGCGTGTAATGGACTTAATGTTCCCACCTCAGACAGTGTCTGGTAAATGGTAGCAGTACTGCAAGGCCTTGCAATGAGAACAGTCTAGTCTCTGATCTTCTTTTCTTCTGCTAGCAATTTAAGAGAAAGATTTGTAATCCAAGTGCTCTCTGGTTAATGAGTGGTGTGAAATAAACTGAAACTGTAGTCTAACTGTGAGAGGTACCTGTACACTCTCTCCTGGGAGCACAACTCCAATGACCGGCACCAACAGTTGGTTTAGGCTTGAGGCCTTTGCACGTGTGGCTTTATGGCACACCGCGACAGCGTGGAACTATCAGTCCCAGCAACACTACCAAGGCAGCCTAGATGTGTGTCAAACAGTACAAGACTTTGGGCATGAGCCCTCTCACCACACGAGGTCCAGGCGGATGGATGCCTTCACTCCTCACGGTCTCAGTCCGGTCTCTAGCAATCATCCGGTTGTCTGATTCTCCTCCAGAGCCGATCGGAAGTCCTCCGTCACCCTTCTTGAGATCGATGGCTTGCTTCTGCAGAAAGTAGGCCGGAATTCCGTAGATTGCACCGAAAGAGAGAGAGAGAGAGACGGAGAGAGCTTCTCCAGGGCGTATGTCCCAGGAACCAGAGAGCTAAAAATGGCCACCACCAAACCTTTTATCACCTTCCCAGCATGCCTTGCAGCCCCGAGTGTTCATGGGTAAGTCCTTCACATCACTCCTCCCATGCTTCTTGAAAAAAAACAAAAGATGGTGCCGTCCATTCCACATTTTCACCACTAGATGGTGCCAAACACCTATTTACAACACCAGTCCATAGAATAACATTGTAAAACATCAATATGTCTTTGGAGAGGCAAAAACTGTCCCCGCTACAGGTTGATTTACAGAAGGCAAATATACTGTGCAAGTGCACATGCTCCAGAACTTGGTAAATGTGGTAAAAATTCACTTTGCAAAGAATACTGCTTACACGTGATTAGACGATAGAAATCTCTCATGTCAGAGCTTGCTCTCAGATCAAGAGCAACTGCACTTACAGTGGACAGTATATTTGCTTATAGTAAATGAATCTTAGTGTATTATGATCAAGCAAGTACAAATAAGTTGACAAATTGTCAGGAACCATGAATTAGACAGAGACAGAAAATACAGTAAAAATCACATCTTTTAATAAATTGGTACAAATAGCAAACTTAGTCAAAACATAGCCAGGGCATGGTAGCCAAAGCAGGTAGTCAGACCAAGCCAGTAAAGAAGAAAGCCAGAGATCAGCATAGTAGAATACAGCAGACAGGATCAGGAAGCAGAAGGAATTTTAGTCAGAACAAGCCATTAAAGAAGGAAACCAGAGATCAGCATAGTAGAAGGCAGCAGACAGAATCAGGAACCAGAAAGAATGTTAGCCAGGCAATTCTTCAACAGGAGCCCAGCCCTGACAGTACCCCCTCCTCAATGACCCCTCCCTCTCGAAGGCCCACCAGGTTTGAGGGGAAAATGTCTATGGAAAGCATGGAGAAGGATAGGAGCATGTATGTCCAATGATGAGACCCAAGACCGTACCCTTTCCAACGAACCAGGTAATGTGTGCGCCCATGGAACCTACGGGATTGTATCTCATACTTCTCATGATTCTCAACCTGCACTGGGCAAGGATGTGGTACACCAAAGGTTTTAATAAGAAGACATGATTAACATTTGAAATACACATGCAAGGTCTAATGCGTAGGCCACTGGGTTGATTCTATTGAAAATACAGAAAGGCCCAATAAACTGTGGCATCAGTTTCAGTGAGGAAACATGAAGTGGGAGGTTACCAGATGAAAACTAGACCCTCTCCCCAACCTGGTAGGAAGGCGAAGGTAGGTGTCTGCGGTTAGCATGGAGCCTGTACCTATCACTGGCACGTCGCAAGGACTCTTGGACATGCACCCAAGTGGAATGAAGAGATCATGGATATGCTCCTCTAATGCAGGAAATCTTTGAAAAACAAATGAGTCATGCAACATGGATGGCTGGAAACCATCATTCGGAGACCATCAGGAAGCGGTATTGACGGCACTATTGTGAGCAAACTCCCCCAAGGTAGGAGGTTTGACAAGCTGTTGTGGTAGTCAGAAATATAGCAACGCAGAAACTACTCCAGGGCTTGGTTGGCTCTTTCTGCTGCCCCATTGGACTGTGGGTAATAGGCAGAGGAGAAGAAAACCTGAATTCCTAACTGTGCACAAAAGGCTCACCAAAACCTGCAGACAAATTGGCTACCCCTATCATAGATGATAACTTTGGATAGCCCATGTAACAGAAAGACCTTCCGAGCAAAAATGGATGCCAGTTCTTTGGATGTGAACAACTTCTTTTGTGGAATACAATGTGACATTTTTGAGAACTGGTCAACCACCAAAAGAGTAACTGTCTTGCCCTGGCAGTTGGGTAATGCCACAATAAAATCCATAGACAGGTAGGTCCAAGGCCTCTCTACATGCACAAATGGAACAAGTTGCTACGAAGGCGGTTACATCAGCGCAGAGACTAGGCCACCAGAATTGTTGAGAAATAGCCCAAATTAGTTAATTCTTCCTTGGGTGAATGGTAAGTCTGGAGCAAAGCAGTGTGGAAATTCTCAGGGACAAAGTAGCAGTCACCAGGTTTCTCGGAAGGAGAATGGATCTGAGTGGCAAGAATTCTGTCACCAAAAATGAAGTGAGACTAGTAAGTACAGTAGCCAAAATACGAGCGGGAGGTATCACAGGAGTAGGAACCGACTCCATCTTGGAAGCGGAGGAAAACTGTCACAACAATGCATCAGCCCTTACATTCTTTGTACCAGGTAAAAACAAGACTATGTATTTGAAGGTTGACAGAAAAAGAGCACATCGCTCCTGTCACGGAATGTCCCTCACTCAGACCGAATGCTTCTGTCATATACCGCTTCCTATCAGTCGGGACATAGATATCAGATATTTCAGCTGCCTTTTAACACACAACGAGACGAGACTTGTCTGTGTGCTAAGTATGGATTCTTTAATGGTTAGTTCTTTCGCTTTTTGCAGTTACAAGCATGTCAGCACTTCAGCTTTGGGAATGGCAACCTCCAGATTTTCCACTGCCGATTCACTGGCATACTGCTGGCCAGGCACATTCCTCCATTCAAGATCATCCCATGCAGAAAAAGGATCATCAAGGTCAGTCAGCACTTTCTGCATCCGCCATAAGACCTCTGCATCCATAGCTGCGGGGGCAGGTTGGCAAAGCACACTGTTACTCTGCCACATTGCCGATTCTTCAGCCAGGATTTCAGCATTGTCCACTGGTATTTCCTGATAGTCCCAGGCAAAGGGAGGCCAGCCCTGGCGCTGAGCAAAGTCTAGCAGCCGTCTGTAGGCGATCTCCAGGTCCCATTCCTGAATGGCCAGGAACTCCAAATCTTCCTGTAACCAGCGCACTTCCGAGACATTCAGTCTTCGCTTTCTGTGCTCCATTATGTCCCCAAAACGCCACTCCCGATCTCTCCCAAAGTCGGGGTCCTCGGACATCCTCCAATACAACAATCCCAGGCCATCATAGTCAAAGCCTTCCGTGGGGCTGTCATCCGCTGACCACGGGCACTCTTGGGCTACATACCACCGAAGGGCTCTGTAGCTTTCGTCCAACCGCATCTCTGCCCGGATCACCCTGCTTAATTCAGCTGTCCACTCCTGCTTTGGTTGTTTCCCCAATAACAGCATTCTTACGTCATACTGTGACCAGTACCTTACATAAATGGAGGGGAGAACTTTTCCCTGGTGTTGCTGCTCGAGAGCTAGCGCTTCCTTCCAGAGTTCGCAGCGGATTGAATCAGACCATCCAAGCAGGACCTGCTCTGATACTGGTCCTCTGTGCTGTATCTGCTTCTTTCGCAACCTCCTTCCGAATTCCTCTTCCGTGGCGGCTGGTATCTGTACCTTTCCTATCCTGCTATCCAGACCTTGGATCCAGGTGGAGGTTGGATGTCCCCGACTGCAAAAAGCATCCCGCTGCTGTGCCACCACTGTCACAGAATGTCCCTCACTCAGACCAAATGCTTCCGTCATATACCGATTCCTATCAGTCGGGACATAGATATCGCATATTCCAGCTGCCTTTTAACACACAACGAGACAAGACTTGTCTGTGTGCTAAGTATGGATTCTTTAATGGGTAGTTCTTCGCTTTTGATGCAGTTACAAGCATGTCAGTAATCAAAGGAACAATGAAACTCCTCCACCCCCCTAACATCACACAATGAACTTCAATCACATTCTTTTAGATAATGACATTCAAAGGAGGTAATTATCCCCCAGACGTTCCGTCTCTGACAACAGCTATTCACCTGGAGAACACAATGCACAGATGTCTGACCTTTAGGCTGCTAACTCACAACACATCTGTCATCAACAGACATCACACAATGAAAGGTCTTTCAAAAGCCTGACTCACTTAGCATCTTAAAAGCATGTGTCCTCACATTGAAGGAGACACTCTTATTGACCGGTTGGGGGTCAGAATAAGCCAACAAATTGTAATATCTCAAGATCTCCTGCAATACATGAATTATGATTTATCAGTCATGTCCCATCTCATGTAATCTATGATATCATTTCTCAGTCACCCTATGGCCCTATTGGACATAAGGTGACCCTAGACACAAGAGTGGCTGAGTCTGTCACAGCGCCCTTCTGGGAGATAAGCATTTTGCCTCAGACAAGAATGTGAGATTCTTTTGGTCAATGAGGTGCGGCACAATGGTACCTTCAAAGAGATGCCTCCATTCTTTAAGAGCTAAAATGATAGCTAACAATTCTCTGTCTCCAATCCTCAAAATTGCATTCTGCAGGAGATAATTTCTTAGAAAAGTAGCCACAAGGATGCATAGTGCTCTCAGAATTAGGACATTAAGACAGAAGGGCACCTACTCCAGTCTCAGATGCATCAACCTCAAAAATGAAGGGTAACATAGGATCAGAATGTGGCAGCACAGGAGCTGAAACAAAGGCAGCCTTGAGAGATTTAAATGCTCTAATGGATTCAAGAGTCCAATTCTGTGGGTTACCGTCTTTGTGGTCATATCAGTCAGGTGCTTGACCAGAGAAGAGAAGTTCAGAATACATTTTTGATAATAATTGGCCAAGCCAAGAAAACATTGTAGCGGACCTAGACCTATGGGTTGAGGCCACTGTTGTAGTGGATATGATAAAAAAAATGGTCAAAGTAAGATGATGAAATGCCTATTTCAATGCACAAACACATGCTCTATATCACATATATATCCTATATATCTCATATGCATATATGTAATTGATTGGTATAGGAATAATCATATATAATAATAATTCATAATTACTGTATGCAACCCTTGCTCATATGTGTGCTATCAGATACTGTATGTATCATATGGTCTGCAAAACAAGCTGAAATTAGATCGGTGTAAAGTCCCGTCAGGAAATCGAACTGCAGAAAACCAGACAGACATCAGACATCAGACGAACTAGATATATAAATAGCATTGTTGCTTCACGCTTCGCACCATCTGGACATGAAATAGTTAAAAGCTTACAAATCAGAACGTCACAAGACTAATATTACATATTAATGAGCATGTTGAATATTCAGTTTGACAACCATATACTGTATAAATCAAGAGCTTGAAATAAAATAGGAAAGTAACTTTTTCACAGAGCTGTGTGTATAATTTACTTTGTGTGTGCACATACATTTCTTATCAGATTTGGCCAGGAAGCAGATACCAATAGCCGGACAGTTTGGTCCTCTCCAAGAAACTGTATAACTGCAGATAGTTTCTCTGGGTCCATCGGAAAACCATCAGTAGAAATGACAAAACCCAGATGTTTTACCTGTTCACGATGGAACCTGTACTTTTCCAACTTACAGGTTATATCTCTCAGCCTCTGTAGCTCACAGGAGACATCTGTGTGGTACCTATCTAGGGATTTAGAATATATGATAATATTGTTGAGATAAACTACCACACATTGCTGCAACATATCTCGAAGGACATTGTTGATGAATTCCTGAAAAACTGCAGAAGCGTTGCAAAGACTAAAAGGCATTACGAGGTACTCGTAATGTTTCATCCTGGTATTAAACGCAGTTTTCCATTCGTCGCCCTCCTTGATCCTCACGAGATTGCAAGCCCCACTTAGATCGAGCTTCGTAAAAACCGATGCTCCTTGAATAGCATAATAATAATCGTTACAAGGTCTCAGTTCGCCACTCTTTTTCACAAAGAAGAAGCCAGCACCAATGGGAGAAGAGGATTTGTGGATGAACGTGTGGATGAGAAAGTGTGTTGACAACATAGTCCTCCATGGCTTCATCCTCAGACAAACAAAGGGAAAACCCAGCTACGAGGGGGCAGGGTACCAGGTTGAAGGTCAATTGTGGAATCATACGGCCAGTGTGGAGGCAAACTACCGACTTGACCTATGTCAAAGACATCGCTAAATTCATGGTACTCCCCTGGCAAGGAGGAGAGGGAAAAGGCGCACAAGATCTTAGCCACACTCAGAACCTTTTTTTACTGCATTGTGGTGACCAGGAAAGACCTCAGTACGAATCCAATCAAAGTAAGGGTTGTGCCTCTGTAACCAAGAATAACCAATAACCACCAGGTAATGAGGAGAGGAAATTACTTCAAATTGGATTATCTCCTGGTGAAGAGCCCCTACGGCCATGGTCAACAGAGCAGTATCATGAGTTACATAGGAAGGCTGTAGAGGTCTCCCATTAATAGCCCCAATGGTAAGTGAAGTGGCACAAAGCTGCAGTGGAATCGACTACACAAAGGCACTATCTATGAACAGGCCTGCAGCCCCAGAGTCGATTAGAGCCTGTGTATTGATGGAGGACTCAGACCAAGAAAGGGTAACCAAAACTAGAGGCTTATCCTTCAGGAAAACTGGGGAAGTAACAACGTCACCTATGGTCTGTCCCCTACTGAACCTCAGGTGCAAGCGTTTTCCAGGCGGGTAGGACAAGACTTTAAAAAGTGAATTGCCTGGCCACAATAAAGGCACAATCTCTTCTTCCTCCTAAAGGCCATCTCATCTTTAGAGAGACTTGTGAAGTCCAACTGCATGGGTTCTACTTCAGTGGCCATCTCAGTACCAGGAGGCATGGGAGGTGAGGGAGGCAAGAGTGGGACTGCAAAGCTTGGAGCCAAAGTACAGGAGGCTTCTGCAAGCCTTATTTAAAGGAAGGTCTCTCTTGGAGTCTGGAGTCAATGAGAATGGCAAACATGATCAACTTCTCCAGATCTGTAGGTATGTCTCAGCCTGCTGTCTCATCTTTGATGTTGTCTCAGAGGCCATGAGAAAAAGCAGCCATGAGGGCCTCATTGTTCCAAGCGACCTCTGCTGCCAGAGTACGAAATTCAATGGCATAATTGGCAACAGTTCTCATACTCTGTTTTATGGACATGAGGCTCTTGGCAGCAGAAGTGGAGCATTCGGAAACGTCAAATACCTTTTTAAAGGAAGCCACAAACTCAGGGTAACTCGGGAGAATGGGTTTTGAATCTCACATAGAGGGTTTTCCCAGGCCAAGACTGTTTTAGAAAGCAAAGAAATAATGAAGCCACCTTTGCTTCTGTCTGTGGGGAACGCCTGGGGTAGCATCTCAAAGTATATCTTAACCTCGTCTACTGTCAGGAACCATGATTCAGACGGAGACAGAAAATGCCTTACTGACAACTTCCATTACTCTACTGACAACGTCTTCTGCCCTACTGGCAAAGTCCACTGCCTTACTGACACCATCCACTGTTCTAATGATGCCAACAGCTGCCCTACTGACACTTCCACTGGTGTACTGACACCATCTGCTGTACTTCTGACACCAACCTCTGCTCTACTGACACCGTCCATGTTTCAATACATTTAAAAATTAATTTTTTAAAAGGTGTATGTGCGTGTGTATATGTGTGGGGTGGAGGAACTTGACTGGCTTGCACAGAGTCCTGAACTCAACGGTAGAACACCTTTGGCATAAATTAGAGCACAGACTGAGAGCCAGACCTTCTCTAACAACATCAGTGCCTGAGCTCACAAATGCGCTTCTGGAAGAATTGTCAAACATTCCCATAGATACACTCCTAAACCTTGTGAGCCAACTAAATATTGAACTCTACGGACTAAGACTGGGATGTCATTAAATCATGTGCGTGTAAAGGCAGACGTCCTAATAATTTTGACAATATAGTGTATGTGTGTGGCCTCTAAGTGTAACTAAACCCACCAATTTATCTGTTTCTCAAAACAGTTATATTCAAGGCATGCTGTGTATGAGAACTGTCACAGTTGTTTGTGCTCTCATCTGAACTGTGAAGTCATCCAATGGCTGGTGTCATAACCGATCACATGTGCAGCACTATGGCAATTGCAGATCAAACAGAGGCTTCTTTGGCTGTTAAGGATAGGAGGTTTTCGTATCACTTTGCGTGACAGGGAATTGTCCTCCCAACATAATCGTTTTACATACAGTCAGATCTACTCAAGTTTAAAATCTCTGAAAACGTAATTTTAGCAATGAAAGCGTAAACACAACATCTTCCTGTAGGTGTCAGCAACACATTATACATCAGTCAGACGTTGGCTGTTCCTGTCCTAATCAAAGTTTAGTTAAAGGTTTGTATGCAGTATGGGTTTGGAAGTAATTCTTGCAGATGTAAAATTTTGTCTTTGATGTGTAACCATAAAAGAATGTACAGTATCTCACAAAAGTGAGTACACCCCTCACGTTTTTGTAAATATTTTATTATATCTTTGCATGTGACAACGCTGAAGAAATGACACTTTGCTACAATGTAAAGTAGTGAGTGTACAGCTTGTATACCAGTGTAAATGTTCTGTTCCCTCAAAATTACTCAACACACGCAAATAATGTCTAAACCGCTGGCAACAAAAGTGAGTACACCCTAAGTGAAAATGTCCAAATTGGGCCCAAAGTGTCAATATTTTGTGTGGCCACCATTATTTTCCAGCACTGCCTTAACCCTCTTGGGCATGGAGTTCACCAGAGCTTCACAGGTTGCCACTGGAGTCCTCTTCCACTCCTCCATGATGACATCACTGAGCTGGTGGATGTTAGAGACCTTGCACTCCTCCACCTTCCATTTGAGGTTGCCCCACAGATGCTCAATAGGGTTTAGGTCTGGAGACATGCTTGGCCAGTCCATCACCTTTACCCTCAGTTTATTTAGAAAGGCAGTAGAGCTGCACTATTAATCGTCAAGAATCGTTATTGAGATTTTTTCCACATTCCGATCTTGACAAAGTATTTCCTGATCTTTCTATGCAGAGAATTCTCTGCTCTCAGAGTAAAAAAAAAGGAAGAAAAAATGTGGGCAGTCTGCTAAGTATCAGAACATTCTTTATCAGTGGAATGTTAAAGTCTAAACATTGTATCAATTCGTCCTTTACATTAAAGGAATAGACTTCTGTATGTAAAAAAGGAAAGTTTAACCACTTAAACACTAAGGGCCAGATTCTCAGAGGCGCTACGACGGAGTATCTCAGATACCCCGTCGTATCGCCATTTTTTTTGCCGGGTATCTATGCAAGTGATTCCTTGAATCACTTTGGCATAGATACGCCTGAACATCCGACAAGTGTATTACCATTACACTTGAGGATCGTAGTTGTAATGACAACTCCGGCCACTAGGTGGCCTTTACGTTGTTTTCTCATTTGCCTATGCAAATGAGGCTACTAGGCAGATTCCCGAACGCTTTTACGCCGCCCTGTCGTCGCTTACGTCGATTTCGTCCGCGTATGGTTACCCCTGCTAATATGAGGGGTAACCTTACGCAGTGAAAAACAGTGGAAAATACTGCGCAGGTCTAATGAAAATAAAAATTGGATTGGTGGCAAAACCAAACGATTTTACATAAAGATAAACGTGAATGCTGCTGCAGCACAAATGTCAGATGAACATAATATAAACAGTAAATTGGGTGTGCTGCGCTGCTAAAATTAATAATACATCAATAATGAAGGTGATAACAAAATGTGCATTGAGTGCAAAAAAATTGTATATAAAAAAAAAAAAAAACAACACCAAGTGTTCCAATGTATGACAAAATCATATAAGAAAACAAACTAAATTGACAAAGTTCGTAAAAAGCTCCAGGGAAAAATCAAAGTTCAGTGAGTTCAGAGAAATATCCCAAGTAGGGGATTGAGATACTGCAGGACAGAAGGGAGCCTCCACCTCCACCTCTTATAGTAAATCTGCTTACCAGATAGATAATAATCGTGAGCATCAACAGCACAGCAGGCTGGATTGCCTTAACGGGTATTAAAGTGGAATCCTGTGTGTATCTCCAAGCTTGGTCTCAATGCGGCTGGATCCCAGAAAAACAATCACTCCCAGAGTGTAG
Organism: Rana kukunoris; assembly: GCA_029574335.1. Taxonomy (NCBI): domain Eukaryota; kingdom Metazoa; phylum Chordata; class Amphibia; order Anura; family Ranidae; genus Rana; species Rana kukunoris. The sequence goes on from CM056051.1 coordinate 122,241,573, forward strand.
CCAAGGGAAGAGAAAGGAAGCCAACATAGAGTAGTAACGTTTTAAAAGTTTAATAAAAGAAATTCGATTGCACTTACAAAAAACGAATCCTTTGGAAGCATATAAATAGTAAGCCGGCCGGCTCTCACAATCCGCCCGTCCTTCCGGATGGTCGTGAGGATAAAAACAATGGTGTCGTCAGCACGCCGTTCCTCCCTGGCTCACTGAACTTTGATTTTTCCCTGGAGCTTTTTACGAACTTTGTCAATTTAGTTTGTTTTCTTATAACCTTACGCAGTACCTTCGGGTGCCGTCGGATGCCATGTTAAGTATGGCGTCGGGTCAGCGTCGGCTTTTTCCGTCGCTTACGTCGTTTTACTAACTCGTTCGCGAATAGGGCATTGCGTAGTGACGTTCACGTCGTTTTGACGTCGGTTTCAACGACGCTTTCCGACGTGAGCTGGAGCATGCGCACTGGGCTTTTTCCCCGGCCGGCGCATGCGCAGTTCGATTGACGCGGGGGCGCGCTTAATTTAAATACAAGCCGCCCCCTTTGAATTACGCGGCCTTACGCTGGCCCATTTACACTACGCCTCCGCAAACTACGGAGCAAGTGCATGGAGAATACGGCACTTGCTCTGTTCGTTGTGGCGGCGTAGTGTAAATGGCTTACGCTACGCCAGCGAAATTATATGAGAATCTGGCCCTATACCTTTTCCTGACTCTTGTTGTTTTCGAGTTAAAATCTTTTTTTTTTTCTAGAAATTTAATTAGAACCAGGGGCAGACTGACAATTCGGGCACTCAGGCACTGCCCGAGGGCCCCATGCCACTAGGGGTCCCATAAGGGTTGCCAGCATCAGTAAAACCAGGGACAGTATGTAAAAATCTCTGTTTTAAAAAAAATCCAAAGATTATTGTTGCCCCGCCTCTCCAAAACCTTTTGAGTGTGTGTATGTGTATTCCGTGTGTGTGTGTATACTGTGTGTATATATATTGTGTGTCTGTGTGTGTATACTGTGTATGTATACTGTATGTGTGTGTATACTATGTGGCCCTCATAATCTCCTATTGCCCAGGGCCCCATAATCTCATATTGCCTGGGGCCCCATAATCTCCTATTGCCTGGGGGCCCCATAATCTCCTATTGCCTGGGGGCCCCATGAGTTGTCAGTCCGCCCCTGCTTAGAACCCCAAACAATATATATATGTTTTTTAGTAGAGACTCTAGAGAATAAAATGGTGGTTGTTGCAATATTTTATGTCACACTGTATTTGCGCAGCAGTCTTTCAAATGCAAAGTTTTTTGAAAAAAAATTACTTATTACTAATGAATAAAAAATAAATAAAAATAACCAGTAAAGTAAGCCCAAATTTTTTGTGTATAGTGTTACGGATTTTATAGCGTAAATCGTGGGGGAATCGTGAACTTTAGTCTAAGCAAAAAAAAATGTGGCCAGAATCGTTCAGCTCTACAAGGCAGTAGTCATCTTGGAGGTGTGTTTTGGGTCGTTATCATGATAGAATACTGCCCTGCGGCCCAGTCTCTGAAGGGAGGGGATCATGCTCGGCTTCAGTATATCACAGTACATGTTGGCATTCATGGTTCCCTCAATGAACTGTAGCTCCCCAGTGCCAACAACACTTATACAGCACAGACCAAGACACTCCCACCACCATGTTTGACTGTAGGCAAGACACACTTGTCTTTGTACTCCTCACCTGGTTGCCGCCACACACGCTTGACATCATCTGAACCAAATACGTTTATCCTGGTCTCATCGGACCACAGGACATGGTTCCAGAAATACATGTCTATAGTCTGCTTGTCTTCAGCAAACTGTTTGCAGGTTTTCTTTTTGAACATCTTTAGAAAACGCTTCCTTCTGGGACGACAGCCATGCAGACCAATTTGATGTAGGGTGCCACATATGGTCTGAGCACTGACAGGCTCACCCCCCCCACCCCCCCCCCCACTCCTTAAACCTCTGCAGCAATGCTGGCAGCATTTATACGTCTCTTTCCCAAAAACAACTTCTAAATATAATGCTGGGCATGTACACTCAACTTCTTTGGATGATTATGGTGAGGCCTGATCTGAGTGGAACCGCTGTATGGTCTTGTCCACTGTGCTGCAGCTCAGTTTCAGGGTCTTGACAATCTTCTTATAGTCTAGGCCATCTTTATGTAGAGCAACATTTTTTTTTTTTAGATCCCCAGAGAGTTCTTTGCCATGAGGTGCCATGTTGAACTTTCAGTGGCCAGTATGTGAGAGTGAGAGCGAAAACACACCTGCTCACCATTCATACCTGAGACCTTGTAACACTAACGAGTCGCATGATATCAGGAAGGGAAAATGTCTAATTGGGCCTAATTTGGACATTTTCACTTAGGGGTGTACTCACTTTTGTTGCCAGTGGTTTAGACATTATTGGCTGTGTGTTGAGTTATTTTGAGGGACAGCAAATTTACACTGTTATACAAGCTGTACACTCACTACTTTACATTGTAGCAAAGTTTAATTTCTTTAGTGTTGTCACATGAAAATATATAATAAAATATTTACAAAAATGTGAGGGTTGTACTCACTTTTGTGAGATACTGTAGGTAGTTGCAGTCAGGATTTTCTTCCCTTTCAAAGTGTAACTTGCCCTTAGCATAATTGTATACTAGTATAAAAGATTGCGTTTATAAAATAAAATAATCATTTTTTTTTTTTAATATGTTACCTTATTATAACATTGGGTGTTATTATTAATATATTTTTAAAACATTTTTAAAATTATATTATTGTCTTCAGTTTGCAGCTCACAATACTGGGCCCTTTCAACCACCTTCCTGCCACGGCCTTTTTTCAGCTTTCAGCGCTGTTACATGTTGAATGATAATTGCGCGGTCATACAACACTGTACACAAATTACATTTTTAATCATTTTCTTCACACAAATAGAGGTTTTTTTTGGTGGTATTTAATTACTGCTGTTTTTTTTTTACAAAAATAAATGAAATAAGACTGAAAATTTTGAAGAAATAGAACGTTTCTGTCAGTAAATTTTGTAAATAAGTATTTTTTACTTATTTAAAAGTAAATGGGCACTGATAGGCTGCACGGATGGGCACTGATAAGCTGCACTGATGGGCACTGATGAAGCGAAACTTATGGGCACTGATGAGACGGCACTTATGGGCACTGATGAGGTGGCAATTATGGTTATTTATTAGGTGACACTGATGAGGAGGTACTATTATGCCTCACTGATAGATACTGATAGGTGGCACTATTATGCCGAACTGATGAGCACTGATAGGGGCACTGATTGGCACTTATAGGCAGCATGGATTGGCAGCACTGATGGCCACTGATGTGTGGCACTGATGGGAATTGATGGCCGGCGCTGTTGAGCAGGCACTGATGGACACGAAAAGGCAGCTCTAACTGGCACCAGTAATGAACATTGATTTGGGTCACTGATGGGCACTGATTGGTGGCACTCATTGGCAATGATTGGTGACACTGCTGCAGATTTCCTGTAATCAGGGCACTGATCATCAGGCGGCGTACACACAACCGAGGTTCTCGCTGGAAACCAGCGAGAACCTCGCTGGAAGCTGCATTCCAGCGAGGACCTCGGCCGTGTGTACACAGAGCGCTCGCCCCGCCCGTCGGGAATCCCGTCGAGCGAAAAGAGAGCACGCTCTCTTTTTGCTCGACGGCCCGCCTGGATGAATGGCTGGTTGCCATTCCCGACGGGCGGGTCGCCGATTTCGACGGCCGGCAGAGAACCTCGACGGGCGGAACGATGTGTTCTGCCCGTCGAGGTTCTCTGCCGTGTGTACACGGCCTCAGTGCCCTGATTACTACTGCTTATGCCCGATTAGCGCTGCACTTTGTGAATGGGGGGAGGAAAAAAAAGGGGCCTGAATCAGATTTGAGAGCAGGTACCTGTCAAAAGTAGGTACCCGCTCCCCCCAAAAAAATGCCAAATGTGCAAACAAGTGGAGCTTCCCTATTTGGGTGGAGCTCCACCTTAAGCTAGGCATATAAGGGTCTGTTTTTTTTTATATTAGCCCTGCTGTGTTATTGAATTCTGATATGGGGGCTCCTCTGTCTGTCGGATACAGCACTAATTAAGCAAACATTTTCCAACAAGCTTGTTCATGAGATTGACTTCTCACAAATAGGAACAGCCATAGATTGATTAAATTCCTCTGATCCCTGCTGAACTGGCTGAATTTCGATCCATCTATGGCCAGCTTGAACATATTGTCAGGCAGCACATTTTATATAGTGGCTAATTTCCTGGAGTTCTTCTTTAACAGAACAAAAGGGACCAAAATAAAAGAAGTGAATTAGATATGCTTTAAATTAGATTAGCTATGCTTTCCCAGTTAAAAGTGAAACCAGTCAATAAGATACCAGTACTTTTAGTAAACACAGCAAATGTCAGACAGACAGTAAATTTACTCAATTTGTCTTAAAGTTGAAGCTTAGAATGATTTTTTGGGATAGAGCATCATACACATTAGTTGTGTGTAATGATGTGTATCCCATTACCTGCAGGCATCTGCCACAAATCTTCCCTTCAGTGCCTCCTCAGAGACTTCCGACACCGCAATCGTCTTCCAGCTCTGTAAAAGTTAAAGTTGAACTTGATTTAACAGTTCCCCAACACCATTACATGCAAAGTATGCTGTGACTGATAGCTTCCTTCGATGTAGAAAATAGGAGGATTGACTTCTGCTTTAACTGCAGTAACTGCTGCATAAAAACATTGTGCCAGCCGGCCGCCCCCTCCTGCTCTCTCTACCATGCACAGACCTTGTCATAGGGGTGCACAGCCTATTGCATTAGGGTGTGCACCCCAAAGATCAAACACACATGGGTGTGTGTGTGTGTATATATATCTATAGCTATATAGATATATCGATATAGAAACATCTATATATATATATCTTTATCTATATATATCTATATACAGTATATCTATCTATATATATATCTATCTATATATATATATCTATATCTATCTATCTATCTATCTATCTATCTATCTATCTATCTATCTATCTATCTATCTATCTATCTATCTATCTATCTATCTATCTATCTATCTATCTATATATATATATATATATATATATATTAAATGTATTAAAACATGGATAGTGTCAGCAGAGCAGTGGATGGTGTCAGTAGGACAGTGGATGGTGTCAGTAGGGCAGTAGACGTGTCAATAGGGCAGATGTGGTGTCAGTAGGGCAGTGGATGGTGTCACTAGGGCAGTGGATGGTGTCAGTAGGGTAGTGGATGGTGTCAGTAGGGCAGTAGATGGTGTCAGTAGGGCAGTGGATGGTGTCAGTAGGGCAGTGGATGGTGTCAGTAGGACAGTGGATGGTGTCAGTAGGGCAGTAGACGTGTCAATAGGGCAGATGTGGTGTCAGTAGGGCAGTGGATGGTGTCACTAGGGCAGTGGATGGTGTCAGTAGGGTAGTGGATGGTGTCAGTAGGGCAGTAGATGGTGTCAGTAGGGCAGTGGATGGTGTCAGTAGGACAGTGGATGGTGTCAGTAGGGCAGTGGATGGTGTCAGTAGGACAGTGGATGGTGTCAGTAGGGCAGTAGACGTGTCAATAGGGCAGAGGTGGTGTCAGTAGGGCAGTGGATGGTGTCACTAGGGCAGTGGATGGTGTCAGTAGGGCAGTGGATGGTGTCAGTAGGGCAGTGGATGGTGTTAGTATTGCAGTGTATGGTGTCAGTAGGGCAGTGGATGGTGTCAGTAGGGCAGTAGACGTGTCAATAGGGCAGAGGTGGTGTCAGTAGGGCAGTGGATGGTGTCACTAGGGCAGTGGATGTTGTCACTAGGGCAGTGGATGTTGTCAGTAGGGCAGTGGATGGTGTTAGTATTGCAGTGGATGGTGTCAGTAGGGCAGTGGATGGTGTAAGTAGGGCAGTGGATGGTGTCAGTTGTTTTTTTTTATACCATTTTTTAAGGAGCCCTGTTGGGAGGCTTTGGTGAAAGCAGGGGAAATCTGAACTAATACGGGGTAATTATTGTGTGCCCAGGCACACCGGGCATGCCCCCTGCATACACCTATGGACCTTGTCTTACTACATTCCCACAATGCATTGTGTGAATGTGAATGAGTAGAGGAGCACTTGAATGACATTTCACCCCGGCCATTCACAGAATGTTATGCATTGTGGGAGTGTAGAAAGATCTGTCTGTGAATGGCGGAGAAAGCAGAAGGGGGTGGGCAGCTGGCGCAACTTGTTTCTATAGCCAAGGCCGCAGTTAGTGCTAGTTCTTCCTGGGATCGCACTGGAACTCACTCTGCGATTCAGTGAGAAGCAGTTTTTAGCCCATTCATACACTACTTTTAAAAACACACTGCAATTGTATTGCATGGTACTGACACCACAGAATATTGCACACCCAGTGGGTTTTGAATGTGGCGCAAAAAAAGTACACAGAATGCAGGCTTCCAGTACCATGTTCTGGTTTAAAGCAGAACTAAACCCCCTAAAATACTCACCTCCACCTTTCAGAGATGCAGCAGTTTCAACTGTCATTAGTCACTGTCTTTGCGCTGGCTACTTCCAGGTGCTGAGTGCTTGGCCTCTTGATAGACTCGTAAGGGGAGATGATGTATGTGCATGCACGTGCAGAGGAGTCACTCCAGCACAGCCAGACTGTGCTGAGAATGCACGCTGAACTGTGTATGCGCAGCTCAGTGTACATTCAGTAGAATACTGTGAGAAGGCAGGTACGTGTGTGTTATTGCCAAGGCTGAATAAAGGGCTGCCTACTCATACCGTAGTTTTTTACAAGTTTAGTTCTACTTTAACCTTTACAGCACCATAAGAAATCTACATATAGCTAATGTGTGTGTTGCTGTTCCCCCCCCCCCATAAAAAAAATGTATACAATATATATTTTTTTCTTACCTGCAATCGCATACTAGCACATTATGTGACACTTACCTGCAAACTAAGCCCTTTTTGTCCCTGCTGGATGCCACATCCATCTTCACCCGCCTTTCTTCCAGGTCCGCTCTGTGACTGGCTGGAGCCATGTGACATCACTCCCCAGAAGCCAGTCAGGGCACAGGGCTCTAAAGAAACCGCACCAGTGGCCATTCCTTCAGAACACATGTGCCAATGATGTAATCAGCGCAGTATACAGTAAATATCTCAGAAACTATGCAAGTTTAATAGATATTTACAGTACTTATAGGTAAGCCTTATTATAGGCTTACTTAGAAGTACAACCATTAGCGGGAAATTTACTTCCTCTTTAACCACTTGATCACCGAAAGGTTTTACCCCCTTCATGACCAGATAATTTTTTACTATTCAGCACTGTGCTACTGTAATGGTATATGGAGGGGGCGCTAATAATGAATAATAAGAGAATAAACTGTGCTACTGTAGCAGGCAATTGCTCAATCATGCAACACTGTACTCAAATGCAATTTATAAAATGACATGATTTTTTTCCGCAAAAATAAAGCATTCCCGCCGCTATCCCGCGCCCCGCACCCTGTGTTGCTTACCGGAGCCGTCGGTAGCAGTGGAGGCGATCAGGTCCTTTCTCCTGCTTGGTATGGATACGAGTGAGGGCAAGATGGCCCCCACCCATCTCCATATCATAGCAGGGCAGAAGCAACGTCAAAATGCCACTTCCACCCATAGCTCTTAAAGGGCCATTTTCTTTTGTAATTTTTTCAAATGACATTATTGCATTTTAGTGTAAATATGAGATCTGAGGTCTTTTTGACCCCCAGATCTCATATTAATGAGGACTTTTCATGCTTTTTTCTATAACAAGGGATGTTTACATTCTTTGTAATAGGAATAAAGATGACCCATTTTTTTAAAAAAACAGTGTAAAAATAAATTAAATAAAGTAAAATAAATAGGAAAAATAAATTAATACATTTTTAAAGTGCCCCGTCCCGACGAGCTTGTGCGCAAAAGCAAACACATACGTGAGCAGCGCCCGCATATGAAAACGGTGTTCAAATCACACATGTGAGGTATCGCCGCAATCATTAGAGCAAGAGACTTAGCCCCATACACGAACCGAAAATCGTACGAAAAATGACGCTTTCGAAATGATCGTACGATAATCGGATCATTACAGAGCTTTCGAGAGCTGATCAGGACAGTTCATCCAATTTTATACTATCGGACATGCACGGAATTTTTTTTACGTACAATGCCAGATCGTACGATTTTCATTTAATCAGTACAGCTGTCGTTCTAAAATGCAATACAAATGCATTACAACACATAATTTTTTATTATGGCGTACGAGAATTTTCGTGACTTTAGTAATCTCATCAGATTCAACATGAGATTAGCATACAAAAAAAAACAGACGATCATTCGTCGGATAATCGGATCGTGTGTACCGGGCACTAGACCTCCTCTGTAACTCAAAACATGCAACCTGTGGAATTTTTATAGCCGTCGAATTTCACGTTGTTTACGTCAATTGCGTAAGCCGATTCAGAATGGGGCTGGACGTAGGTTACGTTCACGTCAAAAGCATTGACTATTTGCGACGTGATTTTGAGCATGCACACTGGTATACGTCCACGGATGGCGCATTCGCCGTTCGTTCGGCGCCTCATTAAAATGGGGTCACGGTTCATTATAATAAAACACGCCCACTGCAACCTACTTTGAATTACGCGGGCTCACGCCGGCCAATTTACGCTACGCCGCCGTAATTTAGGGAGCAAGTGCTTAATAAGCTACGCCCGCACAAACTTACGCCAGTCTACCTGAATCTGGCTACAAGTCTGAAAAAGAGGCTTGGTCCTTAAGTGGTTAAGCCTAACTGGCTAACTGACACTGACATTGCTAGTGACAAGGCTATCATTGATACTACTGTACACCAACAGTGTACGAATGGCACTGGTTGGTGACAGGGGTGATAAGAAGGACAACCAAGGGTTTAACTGTGTGCATAAAGTGTATACAAGTGTATGTGTGCTGCTTGTACTCATTGATCTAGCTTGGTTATTCTCCTTGTTTTTATTTCTGAACAGCTGAGAGAAATCCAGCCAGAGCCTTCATTTACAAACACAGAAGTCTGTGCTATGAGTGGCGACAGCCAATCAGCAGGTGTACAGCCTAAGGGCCCTTTCACACTAGCGGACGAACGGTCTGCTCATTACAAGTCCGTTTACGGACTTGTAATGAGCCCCTATAGGAGCGGATCCGTTAGCGGATGATGCATCCGCTAACATCCGCTAGATCCGCATCGGTTTTTGCGGACGGAAGAATGTTCTATTTTTCTTCCGTCCGGCCAAACGGATCGGATGCAAACGGACAGACGGTCCGTTTCCATCCGACTCCCCATAGGGGAGAGCGGAGGAGAGATGGGGCGGTCCCTGCACAGTGTGCGGGGACCGCCCCGTCTGCCGACAGCTGAGCGGAGACCCCCCCGCTGAGCTGACGGGCACACGGAGTGGACCGAAAAACGGTCCGCTCCGTGTGAAAGGACCCTAAATTATTGGCTGTAACCTGCTGATAAACGTTTGCTGTGTCCAATCACAGCCCAGGTCAGTAGGCGCATGCCCGAAAACCAGGAAGTACACCTCTGAGGTATGAGTTATTTTTTTATCGTATCTATGCGAGTGATTCTTATGCCGCGTACACACGGTCGTTTTTTTGCAATGAAAAAAAAACGTTGTTTTTTAAAACGTCATTTAAATTGATCGTGTGTGGGCAAAACGTTGTTTTTTGTCTTAAAAAAAACTACCAAAAAAAAATTCCAACATGCTTGAATTTTTTGTGTCGTTTTTTAAAATGTCGTTTTTTGTTTCACAAAAAGTCACCGTTTGTAGCAAAAACGTTGTTTAAAACGACGTTTTTCAACCCGCGCATGCCCAGAAGCTAGTTATGAAGCGAGCTTCATTTGAAAAGAGTGGTGAACGTAACCTCGCTTTTTGTGAAAAAACGATGGTGTGTATGCAACATCGTCTTTGAAAAGTGACGTTTCAAAAACGTTGTTTTTTTACTTCACAGAAAACGTCGTTTTTTCACAAAAAATGATCGTGTGTACGCGGCATAAGAATCACTTACTCATAGATACACTAAAGATCTGACAGGTGTAAAGCAATTACACCGTCGGATCTTAGATGTAATGACAACGCCGGCCGCTAGGTGGCCTTTACGTTGTTTTCTCATTTGCCTATGCAAATGAGCCTAATACGCAGATTCCCGAACGTTTTTACACCGCCCCATCGTCGTTTACGACGTTTCCGTACGCGTAAGGTTACCCCTGCTATATGAGGGGTATGTTTCCGAAGTTCCGTCGTTGCCATGTTAAGTATGGCGTCGGGTCAGCATCGTCTTTTTCCGTCGGTTACGTCGGTTACGTAGTTTTACTAAGACGTTCGCGTAACTCGTCCGTGAATGGGGATTTACGTTGGTTACGTTCACGTCGAAAACACCTTCATAATTCGGAGCATGCGCACTGGGATTTTTATAAGGCTGGCGCATGCGCAGTACGTTCAGGGCGTGGACGCGCCTAATTTTAATAGGAGACGCCCCCTACCCGCCTATTTTGAATTAGGCCGCCCAATTTACGATACGCACCGCAGCTTAACACACAAGTGCTTTGTGAATACAGCACTTGCGTGTTAAGTTGCGGCGGCTTAACGTAAATAAGAAAAGTTACGCTGCCGCAACTTTGTGCGCGGCTTTGTGAATCTGGCCCATATTCATTAGTGCTTTCCATAAAATCGATTTTACAAAAGGAAAACATTCTATATATTAAAGACTAGTTCACATAAAGGGCACAGTACAGGGGGGATGCAGAAGGGCACAGAACAGGGGGGGTCAGGAGGGCACAATACTGGGATCAGGAGGGCACAGTATAGGTTCTGGGACGCTTCCCAGGACACGACCATATCGGGACAGTTTAGTAAAAAGCCTGACTGTCCCAGCAAATCCGGGACAGTTGGCAAGTATGATGTAATGCAAGATTATTGTGGGCCCCCCCATGTACCCTTGCATTAAAATCGCCCTGCCTATAGATCACATAATCCTGTCTTGTTAGGATGTTGCTAAGAAACACCTAGCTTTTATGGTTCATCTCCACCATCACAGGAGTGATCTCTCTCTCTCTCTCTCTCTCTCTCTCTCTCTCTCTCTCTCTCTCTCTCTCTCTCTCTCTCTCTCTCTCTCGTAAAGCTCTGCTGACTTCTATCAACCAATCTTTTGAACATTTGGGTATCCTTAGTGAATTTTCACCACGCCTTTAGTGAATCAACCCAATTAATAATTTCCATACGTAAAAACGTAAAATCACATATGTCTAAGTATAGCTCCTGCTTATATAGACACCTTCCAAATATCACATCTAGGGTCACTAAAGGAAAAACATTTTTGGGCTGAAATGACTGTTTACAGGGTATAGAGACATACAAGTTAACTGATTCCTTTTAAAAATGATTAAAAATAGATAAAAATCAATCATATAATCAACCTACAGTTCTAGTTTTGTTTTTGCTGTTATTTCCTGTCTCTCTGATGTACAGAGCCAGAGAGCCAATAGAGGGCAGTGATGGTTTGTCTAAGGCCCTGTACACATGATCAGACTGGTCCAATGAGAATGGTCCGACAGACCGTTTTCATCGGGCCACTGCTAAAGTGGTCTGATGGTCTAAAGTGCGTACACACCATCAGTCCAAAATCCGATCGGGTCAGAACACAACGATGTGCTGAAAAAACGAAGTTCAATGCTTCCAAGCATGCGTCGACTTGATTCTGAGCATGCGCGGGTTTTTAGTCCGATGCTTTTGCATACTAACCATCTTTTTGGTCCGACGGTCAGGTGTCCATCGGACAGATTTTAAAGCAAGTTTTAAAACTTTGGTCCGATGGACAACGGTCCGATGGGCCGTACACATGATCAATTTGGTCCGATGAAACTGGCCTTAAGGCCAGTTTAATTGGACCGGTCTGATCGTGTGAACGCGGCCTAAAACCCCTCAGCACCAACCCAGTTTCAGTTTACACACAGTAATCACACCTCCTTGATTAGTGACCACAGTGAGAAAGCTCCCAGCACTGTGGTTATAAGGAAACAGACAACCAGGAAGTGTGGAGATCAGAGTAGAATTACAGCAACATCAAAGCAAAAACGAACAATGGTTTAGAAGACACCTTTGCTTTCGAATACTAGGCCACGCCAAATGATGACGAGATGCCTGGAGAGACTGGACCCTGATGTGTCGGGCTTGGCGTGGAGTAATAAGTAGATGCTAACAAGATCCCAGGTACGCCTGAACATTCAATGCCTATTCTTCTTCTCTCTTCTCTATCTCCCCCTTCTCTATACCAAACTCTCTTTATATTTTTTCTTTTTACCCACATATTAATGTTTATTTGTTATGTTGGCAACTGCAATACCAACCAGAAGACTACACAAGCGGGCGGGAGCAGAACTAGATACGCAATATTTTGGGGTCTGCAGGGCTGCCCCCTAGTCCTAGGGGGGCACTGGTTGCCCCGTGTTTAGACCCCGATCCCCTACACATAGGTGCCTTTAGTGCGTGGGTGGAGGCTGGGGCTGGTTTGTTGGAGGCCTATGTGCCCCCCCCTGCCCCACGCGTGAACCGAGGCCCCTAACATCCTGGCGCCCCTTGTGGCCGGAAGCTGGGTCCATTATTGGGGGCCGGGGGCCGACCATGTGGGACTCTCAATGCAACTTACGTTATAAATACTTGCTTAGCTACCCGACCTTGTGAACCCGATGTACATTAGTATTTCTCCGTGGTTGGGACTAGAACACGAGCCCCCTGTGGTGCTCGTTAATTTAGCACTGCTTGTTTATATGTTGTCTGTTCAACAGACTCCCTCGAGATATTGATGCTCATACGACCCTGCGTGGTTGACATTCTCCTAGTTTTCCATATGACTGTTGGACATGTCATGTCTGTGTTAAATGGTAAATGCTTGATAAACTTGATTATACAAAAAAAAAAAAAAACGAACAATGAGGACATGAAAACAGCACTGCAGTAAGGTAAAGGAAGCTATTTAGCTAAAAAAATAAAATCCTTTAGTGACCCTTTAAAGAATAACGTGTATTGTATGTAAAAAAATATATAAATTTTATGGTTACTCAAGGAGCAACTAAAAAAGAAATGCATTTTGAAAATGCAGGTAAATGTAAAAGCTCAGTAATTCATTACACGTAGCAGTTTCTTCAGTTCATTGAAGGATCTACCCAACATAATTCTCAAGTCCTATGTAATTATTCCAAGTTACTTATCAGGCTGCATGCCTAGATAGGTTTATTTAGTAAAGCTGTACAATGAATAAACCAAAGTAAGCAGATTTCACTTACCATAAGTGTATTAATGATGGACAAATTCCAATTGGTTGGCTTTTTTTTTTTTTTTTTACTGGGGTTAGCAGTAGGGTTAGGGATTTGAGTTATTGGTAGCCTAATTCTGGACATACACTAAGCAATTTTGTTGGCAATTTTGTTGTTAGCTTTCAAATACATCAATTTGCTACCCCGGCTTCAATAGTTAAATGATTAGATGATCAAAATTGGCATGGAAATTCCAACTCAATTTCCATCGCAATTTTGTTTTATTGGTCATTTAAAACTGGGAAAGAAATGAAACGGTGGGCGGCAGATCTCTGTGAATGAAAGCTGACACAGGTTTCCCTGGAGGCTGCAGGAACATTGTGCTTATGTCACCGATCCTAGACTGAAGGGTATAGAAAACTGGAGTCTACTGTACAATAAAAAAATAAAAATAAAAACATAAAAATACTTTTATTATTTAAAGATAATGTTTTTTTTCTTCCAGATATTGAGTTAGTGAATTTGCGCTGGGGAGTGTGCAGGCCCATCGGAGCCCGACAGGCAAAAAGCAATTGCCTGGGGCCCCCGGCAATTTGCTCTATTGGTAGTTCCACACTCCCAGGGCCGTTTGAAGAAATTAGGGGGCCCCAAGCAAACAAAAAAAAAATCACTTTTCTAGTTGAGAAGCGGGGGAGGGGGGGGGTTCCTCTATCCTGGTGTCCCAGCAGGGAGGGCCCTTGCCGCACCGCTGCTTCCTCCTGCAGTCCGGTCGGCCGTGTACCATAACCGCGCGGTACAGGAGAATCAGGTTCCTGTTCCCGGCCGGACTGACAGGAAGTGCACACACTGAGTGTTCACTTCCTTTCAGTCCGGCCCCGGGAACAGCAAACAATAATCTCCTGTACCGCGCGGTTATGGTACACGGCCGTCCGGACTGCAGGAGGAAGCAGCGGTGCGGCAAGGGCCCTCCCTGCTGGGACACCAGGATAGAGGAAACCCCCCCCCCCCCGCTTCTCAACTAGAAAAGTGTTTTTTTTTTGTTTGCTTGGGGCCCCCTAATTTCTTCAAACGGCCCTGGGAGTGTGGAACTAACAATAGAGCAAATTTCCGCTGGGAAACCTGTAGGTGTATACGAGTCATTAGGCTGCATTCACACGTGAGTGTATTGTTTTCAGGCTCTTTTAGGGTTTTTTTCTGGCGTTTTTGCAGCTTTTTATACAGGCGTTTTGAGGTCCAAAGGGTACCGATGTAAAACGTCTGTAACCTGCCTAAAATGAAGCTGTACTTATTTGAGCTTCTGGCGTTTTGCTTCAGATGACAGAACGCTCAGGGGGCCATTTAAATGAATAGGTTTTTGCTTGTTGTGCATTTTGGAATATTTGAGAGGAGTGTTTTACAAGCTGAAAACGCTCAGGTGTGAATGCAGCCTTACTGTATAGATGAAGAAACCTCTTTATCATCCAAGAATTTGAAAGTGTGTAGGAACTACAGAACACCTCCATCTCATCCAGGTGTCCTGAAGCTCACATGGAGAGAACTACAAAGTGCAGAGTTTACAACATAGATTCAGTCATTTGTATAAACAGGGCCGTTTGAAGGAATTTGGGGGCCCCAAGCATAATGGTTCCCCCATACACCCCCCTGCACACAAAGCCTACGTTAGCGCTACACTAATTTTTTACACCCATATTCTTACTCCTCTCTCCCCTCCCTAGTCCCTATGTTTTTCTATTCTCACCTCTCCTTCTTCCCTGTAGGCTGCCGTTGTAGCGTGGCCGAGCTCCTCTTCCTCCTGTCAGTCCGGTTTTCTATCATTATGGGTCCCCAGTCCCCTACAGATAGTACCCGGGCCAGGTACCGTGTGGTACAGGAGATTCAGTTTCCTGTGTTCCTGGCTGGACTGAAAGGAAGTGAGCACTTAGTGTTCACTTCCTGTCAATCTGGCTGGGAACAGGAAATTGAATCTCCTGTACCACGAGCGGTACCCAGGTGGACTGACAGGACTCCAGGAGGAAGGAAGAGGAGCTCGGCCACACTACAGACGGGGAAGGGAAAGTTAGGGGCCCCAGGCCAGTTCGGGGCCCCAAGCAATTGTTTGTTTTGCCTGTCCTGTAGCGACGGGCCTGTGTATAAATAAAGTAAACTTGATGTTGCTCTGCTACTTAAAGTGTGGAAGTGCTGTTGATTTATATGGTGTTGTAAATAAAGTGATTGCTTAGTGTCTTTACATGTAACATCCATACAATTAATTTAATATATACCATCAATCCGTGTTTATAATCACTATATCAAAAGCTATATAAACTGAAGCCAATAAATCATAACAGTGCAATAGATACATGAACTACAATGGATGCAATAAAACATAAATTGTAAAGTTTTCTAGTGTTTCTTCCCATCACTGTTGTGCAAAGGTGTCAGTGCCTTGTGTAGTCTGCTACCACCTCTGTGCTCACAGAACTCTCACCTTCTATATGCTTGTATTAAAGCATATATACTATATTGCCAAAAGTATTGGGACACCTGTCTTTACACGTACATGAACTTTAATGGCATCCCAGTCTTAGGGTTCAATATTTGCAGCTATAACAGCTTCAACTATTCTGGGAAGGCTGTCCACAAGGTTTAGGAGTGTGTCTATGGGAGTGTTTGACCATTCTTCCAGAAGTGCATTTGTGATGTTAAGAACTCATGTGGACGAGGAGGTCTGACTCACAGTCTCTGCTTTAATTCACCCCAAAGGTAATATTCTCACAAGTAATATTAAAGGCACATAAAAAAAGCAAAAAAAAAAAGCAAACATGCCATACTTATCTGTTCTGTGCAGTGAAGCAGACCCAATTCTCCTCTTCTCAAGTCCCCCGTCGGCGCTCCTGGCCCTTCCATCCTGATGTGTGTCCCCATGGCAAGCAGCTTGCCATAGGGGCACCCGGACAGTTTTTTTTCCATCCCACTCTCCTCATTAGCTCAATAGTTGTGATTGACAGTAGTAGGAACTGTCTCAGCCAATGAGGAGGAAAAGACCCGGCAGAGCCGCTGCTTTCGTTCACATTGTTGAATCGAGATGGGGCTTGTGTAAGTATAAGGGGGGAGGCTGAGGGGGGCTGCTGCACATAGAGGGTTTTTTACTTTTATAAATAGAATGTAAAAAAAACTTCAGCCTTTACAACCACTTTAAGACCCCTTTCACACTGAAGGCCTCCCAGTGTGAAAGCCTGAGTGCCTTCACACTGGGGCGGTGTGCTTGCCAGACGAAAAAAAAAACCTGCAAGCAGCGTCTTTGGGGCGGTGTGACATTCAAATTGGCGTCTTTTTCCCCCCACAAATAGAGCTTTCTTTTGGTGGTATTTGATCACCTCTGCGGTTTTTAGTTTTAATAGAGCGACAATTTTGAAAAAAATAAATATTTTTTACTTTTTGCTATAATAAATATCCCCCAAAAATATATAAAAACATTTTTTTCCCCACAGTTTAGGCCTATACGTATTCTTCTACATATTTTTCGTAAAAAAAACCCACAATAAGTGTTTATTGATTGGTTTGCACAAAAGTTATAGCGTTTACAAAATAGGGGGTAGTTTTATGGCATTTTTATAAAAAAATATTGTTTTACTAGTAATTGTGGAGATTTTTGGGACCATTGGCAATTTTATAGCGATCAGTGCTATAAAAATGCATTGATTACTATAAAAATTCCACTGGCAGTGAAGGGGTTAACACTTGGGGGTGGGGAAGGGGTTAAGTATGTTCCATGGGTGAGTTCTAACTGAAGGGGGGGTGGACTGATGTGGGGAAATGACAAATCGCTGTTTATACATTGTATGAACAGGCGATAGGTAATTTCCCCCCTGACAGGACCGGGAGCTGTCTGTATACACACACAGCTCCCGGTTCTCCCTCTGTAATGAGCGATCGCGGATGCACGGCGTCGATCGCGCCCGATGGGCATGCACGCCGGGATTGGGAACGAGCGGGGGGCGTGTGCCCCTATTGGCTTCTGGGCGAGATTACGTAATATTACGTGATCTCGCCCAGCATAGCCGACCTGCCACCGTAAAACTGCGACGGCTGGTCGGCAAGAGGTTAAAGCCTGTAAACCATGGGTGCTCAACCTGTGGCCCTCCAGCTGTTGCAAAACTACAATTCCCATCATGCCTCTGCCTTTGGGAATCATGTTTGTAACTGTCAGCCTTGCAATGCCTCATGGGACTTGTAGTTCCGCAACAGCTTGAGGGCCACAGGTTGAGTACCCATGCTGTAAACAACGGATCCTGGTCAATTAGAAACTCACTGCAAAATTACACGGTACTCTGATTAAATTTAAGTTAGAGTTTGGGATACCTGGATTTCTCATTGCTTCCCAGGATAAGTATCATGCATTTTGGTTCGAAGCACCCCTGCCCGTCTCCTCCCACCCCCCCTTTTTTTTTCTCTCTATTTCCCGCTGATTCCCTTAAATGAATGAAGTGAACACAGCTTTTACCATAATCACTTTAGTAAATAAACCCCACCATATTTATAAAGCAGTAAATGTAACATTCACCAATTATTTACTGTAGGTAAAGCTTCCTGTTTTTTTTTTTTTTTTTATAACAGGGAATGGTTAATCACCTGTGAGTGTTTGGTGAATGTCACATAACTAACTTTAAACAGCTTTAAAAATATACCCCATAAACTAGTACTATACACATAGATATCAGAATACACATATTGATTTATTAGAGAAAGCTACAGTCCTCCCGACTGTGCTTCACTCACCAGCCCTCCTGTCTGCGACATGTTGTCCTCCCTGGAGTCTCTTAGCAATGTTCTCTCCCACTGTTCTCTCCTTGCTCTCTAGTGTGCCTCTCGCCCAGGATCTCTTCTCTCCTCATGGATGCACCCAAAGCCCCAAGACTGGGGAGCTCCCTGTGGGCCCCGACAGCCTCCACACTGTCTCACTCCAGCTCTTCCACCTAAAGACTACTCCCCAGCTGGGCTGACCCTAAATATTTAAGGAGGCCTGCCCCCTGTTAATCCAAGTTGGGGATAGGTCGGGGGTCCTTAGAATACCCCAGGCAGCTCCACCTCTCCTCCTCTCTTTTTAGAACCTTCTAGAAAGAAGAGTGAGGTGACAGTGATACTACCTGTGAGTCACCAGCTGCTACCCTGAGCCACTCCCAGCCCAGAATGAAAACAAACAGGCCTAGCAACCAGACAAATCCACTCTAGCATCCACCTAAATAGAGGGTGCTACATGTGTATGCAGTTCCTTGTACTTACATTTAACCACTTCAAAACATGAATTTACCACATATTTCCAAAGAGCTCAAATGTTTAAAAAAAAATTATTTGGTGTAATTAAATGGATTTAAGACCTCACAATGGCTACACTATGTTCTGACATGGGTTTGACAATTGGTTTCCATTAAGGCATAGCTTCCAACTGTCCCTCAGTGGAGACGAACCCCCCTGTCCCTTGTTCAGCCTCAGTTGTTCCTCTTTTTGATCTGTTGTGTATATCTCTATACAAAAGGTACTATTTTACCAACATACGTTTTATGCTGCACCAAACCTCTTATCCAACCTCTATATCAGGGGTCTCATCATCATTGGTGTCAGTGGGAGGTATAGTGTCTCATTGATGGTGCCTGTGGGAGGAATAGTGTCCCATTGATGGTGTCAATGGGAGAAATAGTGTTCCATCCATGGTGTCAGTGGGAGGAATAGTGTATCGTCGATGGTGTCAGTGAAAGGAATAGTGTCCCATTCATAGTGTAATAGTGCCCCGTCATTGGTATCCGTGGGAGAAATAGTGTCTCATCCATGGTATCAGTGGGAGGAATAGTGCCCCATTATTGGTATCAGTGGGAGGAATAGTGCCCCATCCATGGTATGAGTGGGAGGAATAGTGTCTTATTGCAAGTGGCATGAGCTATGCCCCACTGTTCCTGACACTTGGGGGAATAATGCCTCAAGGACCAGACAAAAGCATGCAAATGCCACATCTGCCCCCAGGGCCACAGTTTGGAGACCACTGCTCTATATAACTGCACTATTTATTTTGAAAAGCCAACAAAGAAAACATGGAGGTCAAAAAAGCACTTGTTTAATTTAGCCACTGCTTTTTTTTTTTTGCATATTAGATCATTGTGTTATGTGTAA
This sequence comes from Rana kukunoris, assembly GCA_029574335.1. NCBI lineage: Eukaryota > Metazoa > Chordata > Amphibia > Anura > Ranidae > Rana > Rana kukunoris. Next base: position 122,261,033 of record CM056051.1, read on the forward strand.
CTGGGTTTGAGACAGGGATGTATTCTTTGCCCCCATACTGGGGTTCATTTACTAAAACTAGTGCAAAATCTTGTGCAGCTGTGCATGGTAGCCAATCAGCTTCCAGTTTCAGCTTGTTGAATTAAGCTTTGACAAAAAAAAAAAAGAAAAGGAAGCTGTGGTAGTGAACTGGGTACCTTTCTGCATATTTGGTGGTCCTGTCCCACTCTGCCTATCTTGTTGGCACCATCTGCCTATCTTGTTGCCTAACATGGTCATTTAATTTCACCAGTGCCACCGTATTTCCTATATTTTCATTTTTTTCTGTATTTAAATTTCTGCCTTTTTATGTTATCTGTAATTTACAGTATATTGCCTTTACATGATACCATACTGTGTATACATTGGGATGGTTACTCAACTTACTGTACTCCTATTGTATCGGTCTTGTTCCTACATTCATATGGATTTTTAGCTTTGCTTTGTACCTTTTTTGAAAACCTTAATACATTCTATGTGAAATAAATAGAAAACAAGGGACTGGGGAAGAAGGAATGCGCAAGTTATTCCACTAATAAACAGGCGTAGAGTAGCCACCGCCTGTATAGATCTAATACCTGACTAGGTAGTGCTGCTGTAACCAAAAATCTAGTTTTAAACAAGAGGGGAAGGGGAAAAAGAGACGGGATAGTCGGCCCACCGGGGGCCTAAAGGGGTTACCTTAAGCAGCACAGAAATTATCTGAAAGATGATAATGATACACCATATAATTATTCATTTATTTAATAGTATCAAAATTTAAAATGTTTAAGCACAATAGTATAAAAATTGAACTGACCGTATGGTAATTAGACAAGTATTGATTACCATTTATGCAAAAGAAAACACATAACATTTAAACAAAACAGGAACACACACAGACATAGACAAGAAACATGGTCCGGACACTTTTGGAAATTGATGTCATACCAGACAGCGCTACAACGGGGCAACTGAACAGCGCGCACAATTTGACCAGCAGTGAATAAAGATCTGCATTCCATACGACGGCTACCAAGGTGGTAACGTATATCTATCTAAGGGTGCCTTATTTCCCATTGATACTACATAGAGAGCCTTAAACGGAACTTAGCTCTCATTCATTAATAAGCACCAAGGCTTGTCATGTGCTGATTACATGGTCCCATTATCACATGCGAATGACCATGGACTCTACTCTAGATGTCTAATTAATCTAACATACCTAACAACGTGAGTCTAGTACTAACCATCACCCATAAGTCTTATTGAGATACGCATCTCATTACCAGGACAATCAGGACTGATTATTTACCAACGTGCTTGTTACTACCTGGACTATGTCAGTGCTCAATATATACCAAGTCATTAATGCTAGTAAACATCCAAATCATATACACCTTGGTTAACGAACAGTGGATCTATTATCCCTCCCATTACTTTTCCTTCCCCCTTCCCTTCCCCCTCCACCTCACAACGAGGTCGTATCCAGCCTCCACATATCGCTAACACCGATTGGTCAATCGCGGCTATTGGTAGTGGATACTATTGATCCCACCTGCCATCACTATATGGTTAGTCGCATCACTATAGAATTAAGTGTTGCCATTCGTGCAGGCTGAATACAAAAGTGTCCGGACCATGTTTCTTGTCTATGTCTGTGTGTGTTCCTGTTTTGTTTAAATGTTATGTGTTTTCTTTTGCATAAATGGTAATCAATACTTGTCTAATTACCATACGGTCAGTTCAATTTTTATACTATTGTGCTTAAACATTTAAAATTTTGATACTATTAAATAAATGAATAATTATATGGTGTATCATTATCATCTTTCAGATAATTTCTGTGCTGCTTAACCACTTAAGACCCGGACCAATACGCTGGTAAATGACCCAAGGTGTTTTTGCGATTCGGCACTGCGTCGCTTTAACAGACAATTGCGCGGTCGTGCGACGTGGCTCCCAAACAAAATTTGCGTCCTTTTCTTCCCACAAATAGAGCTTTCTTTTGGTGCTATTTGATCACCTCTGCGATTTTTATTTTTTGCGCTATATACAAAAATAGAGCGACATTTTTGAAAAAAACCCACTATTTTTTACTTTTTGTTAAAAAAAAATCAAATAAACTAAATTTTAGTCAAACATTTAGGCCAAAATTTATTTAGCCACATGTCTTTAGTAAAAAAAAAAATCGCAATAAAAAAAATAGCTACCTAGCGGGAACAGCGGCACTAATACAGCGATCAGAAAAATGATCGCTTAGTGACGCTGGCAATAGGGAGTGAAAGGGTTAACTAGGGCGGTGATCAGGGGGTTAAAACTTTATTAGGGGGGGTGGGGGGGCTATCCTGAACCTAACACTAACTGTTTTTTACACTGCCTGTCACACTGACACTAAATGCAGTGATTAAATCACTGCATTCAGTGACACTGTGACAGGGGGGTGGGGGGGGGGGGCGATCACAAGGGGTTAATATGCCTATGTGAGTGTGTGTCAGTGTTGTGTTGGTGCACACTTACTTGTGATGTCTTCTCTCATCAGCAGCGCTGGGAAACAGCGCTGCGATGAGAGAATACATCATTTCCTCCTTCCTGTGTAAACACAGGAGGAGGAAGTGACAGGCTGGGAGCGTGCTCCCATTGGCTGGGAGCGATCGCGGGGGGGGCGGATATCACGGACATCCGCCCACAGATCCCGGATCGCTCCCAGAGGTAGGGGGACCCCCGCACGCCGCGGAGGGGGTCCCGATGGGACCCCCGAACCGCACTCAGGCGGGGACGTAAATTTACGCCCTTGTGCCTGTACGTGCCATTCTGTGGCCGTATATGTGCGTGCGGGGGTCCTTAAGTGGTTAAGGTAACCCCTTTAGGCCCCCGGTGGGCCGACTATCCCGTCTCTTTTTCCCCTTCCCCTCTTGTTTAAAACTATGTGAAATAAAGCCTGGAAGCTGATTGATTTCTATGCAGAGCTGCACTAGCAGGTGTATGTTGCTGTAATTTTTTGGGGAGCCATTCAGCCATACAGCAGCAGATATATAGTGCATTGCTGCGCGTTGAGTGTACATGGGCCCTTAAATGGATAACGCATCAGACAAAAGCATTTAAAATGAAAAAAATAAAAATACAGCTACAGTTATCTTTACAAAAATATGGTTTCAACCGTTTCTGAAACAACAGAAGCATAATGTTTGTATGCACGTTAGATTTATAATGGCATTGTTATGAGCCATCCTACGATCACATTAGGACACAATAAAGACTTTCTATTTTAAATTGACACCTGTTTCGTACCTGACATTTCATGCATTATCTGTAATTGCTACACTCTATAGAAAGTTCAGGGACGTTCATCCATTCATTAAGAAAAGCAGAACAATACCTCCAATCTATGTCCTTTTTATATATCAATGAACAATAAAAAGGAAAACAGAGCGTGGCAAGCAATTCCGTAGACATTGCAAGTCCCAAGAGACTAGGGGTGCAGGCGAGACAGTGGGGCATAACAAGACATGCTTCAAAAAGGAATTTACATACTATCTTTTTTTACATGGGATTTTATTTTATCCACAGTGCTAATTGACTAGTGTCTGTCTGTTATCCTTGACCTTTCCAGTTACTGCTAAAAATACGACACAAAAGAGAAAAACAATGGTCTCTAAAGAGAAAGGCAGATAGTGGGAAATACCAATAGCTTTGATCTGTCATTGTATAATAAAACAATAGGATGATCGGACAGGTGACTGATTTCTTAGAATAAAAATGTGTTTTCTTTTGGTCACCCACACTTTGTAATGTGATAATGCAGCTAATAGAATACATTTAAAGGATTCTTCGGCTCAAAATTCACAGTGCTGTACTCATTAAAGTGAAGAAGTGAGTGGAACACAGACACGGGCTATAACAAGCAAGCAAAGTCTTTAGTGCTTTAGCAATATGCTAAACGATTGCTTGAGCTCTTTGGTTGCAGACTACTAGTGACTGTGAGCCCCTGCTGATGTTGTGCTCATTAATATGGCACTGGGACAGGGCTACTGAATACAGTAAGATCTCTCGTTATATGCCATTATTTTTTGAATGGTATACTGCTCACAGAACATTAAAGACAGTAGGCATATAGAATAAGAAATGTGACCAAAATGATTATACAGTTGTGTGTATGAATCTTAAAAAGAAGGCATTAAAGGCTTGCGTGATTTGGCATTGGGCTCGATGCTATAAAAGTTGGCAAGCCAAGCAATATTCAAACTCATAATTATCACACAGCTTCGCAAGCTGATTATCGCCTGCATTCATTAAACATTGGTAAATGTTCTATGCAATACTAAGCAACAACTAAGTGCCGCTTAGGCTGGCCATACATGGTCAAATTTTGAAAGAATTTTACTTTTGAAAATCCGAACTTTTATGCATTTTGTGATTCGATGGTGCCACCATTGATTTTGAAATTCGGCCAACTAAGCCTTCAAATTCACTTCCTGTTGCTACAGAAAATAATTTGTGGCTGGGAATCTTCTTTTCTTTCCGTGAAATTTTCTTTTCTTGCACATACACTTTTCTTTTTCGATTACATTTCTCGCACGATTCCACCATCATTGATTAGAAAATTGTTCCAACATGAAAATTTCCAACATGCCCAATGGCCACATGAAAATCGGCTGTTGATTGGAAATCATGGGGTAGGACTGGTCATGTGACTTTGAAGTCACACTAGTGGAAACCGAGCATAAGCCCAGGTTCACACTGGGCTGTGGGAATGAAGCCATGCGAGTTCAGCTGATTTCACTCCCGCTTGTCAGTCCCGATTTTTGCCGAGATTTCAGAGACATCTGTGCAGATGTCAATGTAAATCGTAGCCCAAAAACAGTGCGGCGCTGCAGGTGTGCTTGCAATTTACTGTGAACTCCAACCCCCCATCCCTGTTCAACACAAAGCACCACAGAAAAGGCAGGTGTAGGGCAAGGGTATTGGATTGCACTTGGTCTCCCTTTGATTCTTCCCCCATTACTGACTTACAGTGTCTTGTTGAGCACTGTCTCAATATGGAGACAGCCATCTTGGTAGAAACAGGGTTTTGCTTCCTCATCCTAAAGCATCCAGCAAGAGAAACCGCGAGCAGCACATCAGTGATGTTACTACATCTTACTCCAACTCTCCTGGAAATATCAGTTGGGGCAGCAGTGTCTGAGATTTTACACAGCAGATATACAGCTATAAGGCTGGAACAAATATAAGCCACATCTTCTAATCTGCATTTTTGTTACAGATTACTGGCTCTAAAGGTGCCAAAGTCTTTGAATCAGCATGACAACCAGACATCTAGCATTTACAGAAGATGATCACCAAGGCAGGCTTCAAAATGTTCTTATGGCAGGTTTTCTTTAAAGTGGAACTTTAATCCTGCTAGATCACTTCAGGCTGGTCCCTTTTGTGTTTATACTGTTTAATATCCAGTAATAGACATTACTGCAATTCATTTAGTTCCCAATTCGTTTTTTAACTAATTTCGACAAATTTGTTAATATGGAAATATCCGAATTATAGAAATCCCGGAAATATCCGAATTATAGAAACTTGTTCCTTTCCCGTTTATTTAGATGTGGCATGCGTTATTTTGAATAATTTGTAAATTCAGATAAATTTGTTCTCGTTACGTTCATTAACAGTCAAATTTGAAAGGAAAGTCCAATACCTATGATTTAATAGTTAGTTAATAGTTATTTAGTTGTTATTTAGAATTTTCAGATTTTCTTTCTTATTTTCCGATTTTTCGAATTTCCGAAAAAAACAAAAATCGGATAAAACGAACACATTTTTCGGCAGTGTACATGTCTACCCAGTAATACACCATCTCATCCTGCTCTGCACATGCTCAGTTGCTCTCCATGTGATCTGTTATGACACCAGCCATTTCATGGTTTGACAGCTTGGTTGAGGACACAAGCAAATGTGACAAGACATTCCTACAGCGGGAGACTGTTGCCCTAGAACAAGTTCCACCTTCAAATGTTGGGCAGTGGCAACCTCTGGAGCTATCTTTAATGATAAAGTATAGTATTTTATATGCTTTGTCTGTATATATTATTTACAGGACTTAGTGAAAACGGTCAAATAATTCAATGCAGTATAGCAATCTGGAGATGTTTTGTAAACTGTTGGTATATAGAATGCCCCAGAAATGTAATTTCTTACAATTACAAATATATGTGCAAGCTGCAGTGCCTATGTAGGGTTGCCACCTTTTTAAGCCAAACCTGAACACTTTAGTGGCGCACAGCAACTTTTTTTGTAGTACACGCTGTAGGATTGTAAAAGACTTGGGACACCTTTGAGTTACCCTAGGAGAGTAGTAATAAGGGATTACAGGGGCATGGTTAAATAAAACAAAAGCATTTGTGTGCTCATAAAATATGATTCGATTAATAAAAGAAGTGTCACAGTTAAAATATGAACCTACCTTAAAAGTGGGCACTGTTAGCAGAGCAGTGGATGGTGTCAGTAGGGCAGTTGACAGTGTTAGTAGACAGTTGACAGTGTCAGTAGGGCAAGGGACGGTGTCAGTAGGGCAAGGGACAGTGTCTGTAGGGCAGTGGACGGAGTCTGTAGGGCAGTGGATGGTGTCTGTAGGGCAGTGGACGGTGTCATTATGGTGGATGGATGGTGTCTGTAGGGTGGATGGAACGTGTCCAGGCATGGAGTCTCAAATATTTAAGAATCTAAGAGAAAGAGGTAAATTTCAAGCATCTCACTTTGTAGGAGAAAGGGGATGGATAACAATAGGAGAACTATCACAAAGAGGAGGGCGATGTTAAATACCGATAGCGAGGCAGGTACGACATTTCCTGGAGACTCTAGGTGGTGCAATAGAATATAAACGGGCACTTACAAAGTTTGAGGAGTACTGTGGAGGAGAGGAACCATTAGCCCTTATGGTTTCTAAAATGTACTCATTGTTGACTGCACCACCAGAAGACTTCAGAATGTTGAGTATGGCCAAATGGGAGAGGGACTTAGGACAAACCTTTTCCCCAATACAGTACCAAAATATTATAAATCTAGCGTTAAATTTTTCAAGATGTACGAAAATACAGGAATTAAATTATAAAATATTAACAAGGTGGTATTATACACCAGCACGTTTAAATAAAAAAAAATCCGAAACGTTTGATAGATGTTGGAGAAGATGTGGGGAAAAAGGGACATTGCTACATATATTTTGGGGGTGTTCAGTAATAAGACAATTCTGGGAAATAGTACGAAGAATTACTCAATCATTTATGGAAGATCAAATTCCAGATGACCCCTCGTTTTTCTTATTACATCATACAGAAATTCCTTTAAAAAGATATACGAGATCGATGACATGCCATCTAATAAATGCGGCCAAAAGCTGCATTGCAATAAAATGGAAAGATCATGAAGCACCCCCAATATCTATATGGCTTAAAAAAGTTAGGAAAATAGGAATAATGGAGAAACTCCTGCCTAAGACGATAGATAAGGAAGAGCGAATTAAAACAACATGGGCACCATGGGATTTATTTGTACAATCAGAGGAAGGTAAAAAGTTACTAGGGGAGCAAGAATAAAAGATTAAAGTGGTAAGAAAGAAGGGAAGGGGCGAGGGGAGGAAAAGGAGGAGAAGGGAGGTAGAAATAATGAGATGATGATATTGCACACTAGGGGAGGATAGTGAAGGGGAGAAGGTTGTTATGTTATGTAGTTTTGGTTCTTGCTGTTTTTTTTTTCCCCTCTTCTTCTCATTCGACACATGGGTCTATATGGTCGGAGGAGGAGACGAGGGGGAGACGGGGGTCTTAAGGAGGGGATAAGGGGGGAGGGATTAAGAGGATAAAATAGGGAAGGAAGTAGGACGGGGAGATAGAGGGAATTTAGGTTAGGATAAAAAATAGATAGATAACCTGGGTGGAGACGAAAAACCAAGGGAAATATGTAATTTAGTTTAAAATAGTAACAGCACCCTGGTTTTGGCGTCTCCCCCTGTGGTATGGATTTAAAGGTGTATGTGATATAAAATATTATAATTTCTCATGCAGTAAACTATGAGTAGTAAATAAGTTGAAGAGAGAGAAACAATGAAACATGGATACATATGTTGCTTTACTGGAATATGCCTATTTTTTTTCTAATGTTTCCTGTATTGCTTTCTTGCCTTTTGAAAATAAAATTAAAGATATACATGTAAAAAAAAGGAACGTGTCTGTAGGGCAGTGAACAGTGTCTGTAGGGCAGTGAACAGTGTCAGTAGGGCAGTGGACAGTGTCAGTAGAGTAGTGGACAGTGTCAGTAGGGCAGTGAACAGTGTCAGTAGGGCAGTAGACAGTGTCAGTAGGGCAGTAGATAGTGTCAGTGGGGCAGTAGACTGTGTCAGTAAGGCAGTGGACAGTGTCAGTAGGGCAGTGGAAAGTGTCATTAGAGCAGTGGACAATGTCAGTAGGGCAGTGGACGGTGTCTGTAGGGCAGTGGACGGTGTCAGTAAGGCAGTTTACCTCCATCTCAAAACCTGAATCAGCTCTACTGAACCCAGCCCCATCCAAACTGTTCACAAAGCAGCACTGTGTGTTCAACAATCCTTTTAATTACCAAAAAAAGAAAAAAAAATCAAAGCAATCCACATGAACCCCACAAATAGAAAAGATATCTTATAAAGGCTATACAATACAGTAAGTATGCCACAATGGGACTGCAGGGGGAACTAGACTGCATTCTTCAATCAGCAGCAATGTCCCTGGAAAGACCAGCATGACACTGAGCTTGTGGACTGTGAACTGCAGGAAAGTAGAGACTTATGAGGAGGAAAGGAAGGGCCCTCAGCTCTGTACTTACCCAGCGGCCGGTGTCCCCTTAGCTCGCACGGCAGGCTCTGTCCACCAGCTCTGTGTCTGCACTCCGAACAGGTCACATGCTCGGTTTGCAGAGGGGAAAAGCCAGGGGCTGGGTGTCTGAACTGAGCAGGTACTGGCATATATATGTTGTGTTTGTCGTTTTTGGACTGAGCTGTGAACAAGGCTTGCTGCCGAAACAAGTCTGCTTGCCCTATTTTACTTGATATGATACAATAAAGACTGCAGATGTTATATCCAGAAGTCCAGACTCTTTCTTTGGATTTCCTCAAATTTGCTATTTTGGATGTTTGAAGGACATCCTAAGCCTAAAAGCACCTGTATTTTGGGAGTGCTGGATTTACCAGCCATTTGTTATCCAGATATCGTGGTTCAGAAGGTGTTACTCTGTGCTGTTACTGGCGTGCTTCTCCCCCCAGCACACAGCCACTTTGCAATGTGTCAAACAGCACGGCACCTTAAATCGTATGCAGTGCCGGAGACTCAGGCAGAGCACTGGACAGTGCAGACAGGGGAGGGAGACACCTGCACTAGGATCCCCATTACAGAATCATAATACGAGACTCCTCAGCTGGGTCTGAACACTATGTCCTGGTTTCAGGCAAACTGAATCTCGGACACATGAATCAAAACCTGTGCTCTCTGTGTGGATCCCAGACGAGTGGCAAGCCTATGCCCATGTTAACACTCCTCTGTGCTAGGTTTGCTATACGTGCTCCTATTTAAGAGACTCTTATATATAAAATGTAATTTCTAATTTAATTCAGTTGCAGTCTAGAAATTCTTACAGGCATTGGATGCAGCTGTCAGAACACTACAACGACTTCAGGAGATTTGCTCTTTATATTGCAGATGAGACAGCTTGAGTTGGCTCACCCTTTGTAGCTAACAGATTCAACTCTTCTGGAAAAGGCTTTCCACAAGGTTTATGAGTGTGTCTATTTGAATGTTTGACCATTCTTCCAGAAGAGCATTTGTAAGGTCAGGAAGGCCTTGCTTGCACTATCTGCTCTAAATTCACCACAAAGGTGTTCTATCGGGTTGAGGTTAGGACAGTCAGGTTCCTCCATCCCAAACTCATTCATCCATATCTTTATGGACCATGCATTATGCACTGGTGCAGTCATGTTGGAACTTACCTTCTTTTGTTGTATTCTATAGCTAGTTTTAGCTCAGGGCTCAATAATCAGCATAGGCTAGAGCCGGGTTATGCATTCGACAGCCCAAATATAGTTAGGGGTCTGGTTGCATGGCATATTAGAAGCTACTAGGGACTAAGATGCAAAGTAGATAGGTTGACTCTGAGTTCCAGTGCCACATCAGTTTCTGCTGGTGAGCAGCTGCGTTCTAGGCTGGTTGGATAACAATTCGAGAACCTCCCCATTTTCACTGATCTGGAATAAAGGTCTCTGACACCAAGACAGATGCTGCATCAGGATCATCCTGGCTTTGCATTGGAGTAATTTATAATGCAATTAGAGATTTAATCAGCTCATAATGAGCTGTATGCAGGACCAAATGAATTCTGTAGATTGGTGATTACTGATTATACTTTTTGTCTGTACCTGTTTCTCTTTTTTTTTATTTTACATTTATTCAGAATGCTTTAATCAGATTACGGTATGTATATATGTATGAAATTTTCTGCAATTAGAAGATGTTATCTTTAGGGATTTAATATATAAATACCATTGTTTAGTTTCATTACTTTTACATAGAATAGGCCATTTATATGTATATAGACATAAATAACTGTTTTTCCCCAAATGTTTTGTATAATAAAGAATATCCTTTATGTCAATAAGATGCATCCTGTACATTAAATATATTTGATACATTACACATACATATTGTAGTCTATCCTGGACTTTTCACTGCATTGTTCATTGATAAAAAGTGAAAACAGGGGCGCTAGAAATAAAATATGTCATGCATAAAATACATATAAATCTGAAACAATGCCAACATTAGGGAAAACAAATAAAATACAACTAAAAGTGAGCAAGTGATCCAAAAATAGTGTCAGACACCATTAGTGGACTGACATATAAAGTCCATTTGCATAATATCCAATAAAGCTTGAAAGAAAAGTGTTGTCAGTGTAACGATTTCCACCTCCACCGGGTTTGAGATTCACCCCAAACGTGCACAAAAATATGGCTCCTTACCACAAGGTGTTGACCTTTTTAATTAAAAGAGGTCAAATACAGCTTAGTCACAGAGACCAAAAATTCCATGCAGGCTCTACGTTCCCTTATTCCTAGTCCAGCTCTAGATCTCACAGTACCAAACAGAGAAAGAGGAAGACCACCATAGTATAATATCGTTTATTAAAAGGAGAATACAATTATAACATCGCCAAGTGGCCTCTTACTTTTGTTGGTGCCTTGGTCCCGGCACTGAGGCTACCGAGCATTGCAATGTTAATGAGGAGTGTTCCTACGCTGATACTTACCATCTCCTAGCAGGTGATCCATTAGTAAAACTCAAGGCGGATTTGTCTCTTTGGGTTAACAATGGAACCACATTACCTATCTTGGACAAAAAAGAAGCGCTTTACCTTATACCAAAAGTACCACAAACCCCTGTTTTGTACATAATCTCAAAAACCCATAAAGATAGAACCGACCCCCCGGGTAGACCCATCATTAGTGGGATTGGCTCATTTTATTCTAGGGTGGGTGAATACCTAGACATATATCTCCAACCCTTGGTCATACAGGGAAGAACCTACCTCAAAGACAGTAGAGAACTCATAAAGTCTTTACCTTCTGTGACAGTTACGGAAAATACATGGTTGGTAACAGTGGATGTGGAATCCTTGTATACCAACATTAAACAAAATGATGCGATTGTGGCAGTCACTGAAACTCTTGGGAAAAAATCTACACTACCATCAGCCCAAATTCAATTTTAGGTTGAAGGTCTCAAACAGGCCATGGGCAATAACTATTTTTGGGCACAGGGAAAGTTTTACAAACAAGTCAGAGGTGTTGCTATGGGGGCTCGTTATGCCCCCAGCGTGGCAAACCTGGTCTTAAATAAATGGGAGGAGGAAACCATATTTAGTGTTAATGATCACTCGTTGATAAATTACAAAAGATATATCGACGATATCATTTTGCTGTGGGAGGGATCCCAAGTTACTCTGGATATCTTCCGATTAAATATGAATATCAATCACTATGTACTTAGGTTTACTGCTGAGTGAAGTCTCACCTCCATTATTTAGATTTAACATTATACAAAAAAGGGGGTCAGGTGGGCACAAAGACCTATTTCAAATCCACGCATAGGAATGGGTTTGTGTCATCATCCTAAATGGCTGGGAGCAATACCCAAAGGCCAATTAATGCGGATTCAAAGAAATTGTGACCAACTTATTGACTTTGACCAACAAACCAATATGTTAACAAAGAGATTTGTGGAGAAGGGTTATTCCCTACCTATGCTTCAGGACATCAAAAAAGAGGCCTCCACCATGGACCGTCAAATCCTGCTGGAATCTAGGGGGGCCTTTCCCAGTGTGACCAGGTGCCATTCCTCTCTGGTTTTCATAGGCAATACAAAAGTGTAGACATTTTTTTAAAGAAATTTTGGCCTTTTCTATTGAAGGACACAGATTTGGCCAAAATTTTGCCACCCAAACCTACATTTATATATAGGAGGGCTCCGGGTCTGAGAAATATGATAGCGACCAATGTTCCGGATCCACCAGAGAAGCCACTTACCTTCCTAGATGGATCCGCGTTCCACTATTGTACCCGCTGTAGAGCATGTAAGACCTCCAATAGGCAAGGAAAGAAAGAGAGTAAATGTATTTCTCATGTCACTGGACAAGAATTTACTATCAAGCCCCTCATTACTTGCCACTCTAAATACGTAACATACGTTTTGGAATGTCCTTGTAAATTACAATATGTAGGACGTACTACTAGAGAACTAAAAGTGAGGATCAACGAAAATGTGGCCAACATTATCAAGGGCTTCCCTAATCACAGCATTTCAAGGCATTTTGAAGAATGCCATAATAAAGATCCCTGCCAGCTCATCTTTTATGGCATAGCTAGGGTGAGTAGCCACTGGAGGGGTACTGATCTTAAAAAATGTGTTTCTCAGAATGAAACACAGTGGATACATCGTTTAAGAACGATGCAACCGCTAGGGTTAAACATTGAACTGGATCTCAATTGTTTCTTAACAAATGAATAAGACACCTTTGGATTTTATTTAGTATATTATACTTTTAATCGATTAATTTTATTTTCATCTGTTTAAAATGTATTTTGAACTAATTTTAAATAGTTTATTACCTATTGGATTAATTAGAGGTGTAAATTACATGTGCCTTTACATGGATTTTTAAAGAAACTTCTATGTTAGGGGCTAAACAGTATTTATAAATTGTTTTTATTTGCATTTCTATATTTTATGTTATTGCAATGTTTAAACATTGTATGGAGGTTTTGTGTAGCCGCTTGAACCGGGACTGAGGCTCTCACAGGCTAGGTCCCTCCCATTTTTAATTGAAGGACCTATTTGTATGGGTCCAGTACATAACTAGATACGCTTCCTGACGACGTGGTAACACAAAACTTACGTCAAGGCGCCTGGTTACGTACAATCACGCACTTCCGGTCCCGCTGGCTCTCAGGATTCGAGAGATGGAACGCATGCCAGCTTCCCCAGCGTAGGAACACTCCTCATTAACATTGCAACGCTCGGTAGCCTCAGTGCTGGGACCAAGGCACCAACAAAAGTAAGAGGCCACTTGGCGATGTTATAATTTTATTCGCCTTTTAATACACAGTATTATACTATGGTGGTCTCTCTCTTTCTCTGTTCGGTACTGTGAGATCTGGAGCTGGAGTAGGAATAAGGGAATGTAGAGCCTGCATGGAATTTTTGGTCTCTGTGACTAAGCTGTATTTGACCTCTTTTAATTAAAAAGGTCAACACCTTGTGGTAAGGAGCCATATTTTTGTGCACGTTTGGGGTGAATCTCAAACCCGGTGGAGGTGGAAATCGTCACACTGACAACACTTTTCTTTCAAGCGTTATTGGATATTATGCAAATGGACTTTATATGTCAGTCCACTAATGGTGTCTGACACTATTTTTGGACCACTTGCTCACTTATTTATTTAGTTGTATTTTATTTGTTTTCCCTAATGTTGGCATTGTTTCAGATTTTATGCATGACATATTTTATTTCTAGCGCCCCTGTTTTCACCTTTCATCATTTGATTCAGTCTACTGTTTCTATAGGGAGCAGCTTATTCACTAAGCAGCAATCTCATGATTGCACATTATTATTTTTTTTTTTAAATTGGAGCAAGATTTTTAATTTTTCCATTGTTCATTGATACTTATGCAATTGAAGTGTTGGGCACATTCTCTATGTTGAAGATGGATGCCTCTACTGCGCCAATGATGGGCAAATTTGTTGTGGCAAAAGAAGGCTTATTCACTGTGGCAATGAAATGGCTTTATGACATGGTGGACTTGATAACATTCATGTGTAATTCTATTGCAATAAAAATACATTAAGAACGTTGTTGATAGGCTCCCGACATGTTTGCACATCAGGCCGGGTTCACACCGTCCCCGCATGCGGCTCACAGCAGGGGTCCGGTGCGTGCTGGTTCACTGGTTCAGGTCCGATTTCAACCCGAACATGAAACACACCAAAAAAGCTTGCGTTTTTTCAGGCACACCGCACCGGACCCGCTGCGGAGATATGTGAACCGGCTTCATAGAGAGCCAGTCACATTCTCCTGCTATTCGGATCGAATGCGGGAAAATGTGCATTTAATTTGTATAGGTGTGAACCCGGCCTAAATCTTTTTAGCATGTGAATTATTACAATTTACCTAATGTACACATGATCGGAAATTCCGACAAGAAAACCGTGTATTTTTTTCCAGCAGAATTTTGTCTCAAACTCGTGTTGCATACACAAGGTCACACAAATGTGGTCTGAAATTCCAACTGTCAAGAACGCAGTGACAAACAACACTACAACGAGCCGAGAAATATTAAGTTCAATGATTCCGAACATGCATCAAATTAATTCCGAGCATGCATGTTTTTTTGCGTGTCGGAATTGCATACAGATAGAAAAGAGACCTGGTCTTGTAGCATGAAGGGAGGCTGTGTGAGTAGAACAGTAGGTAAGAAAAGTCCCTTTTTCTGCGTACCCTAGGCATAGTCAAGTACTTAAACCTTGTAGTGCAAGGGGAACCCTACTGAACAGGGATTTTTATTGTATTACCCGGTTCAACTTTAACAATATAACAGTTTATTTGGCTTAAATGGACCAGGGACCAGGCTAGGAACATTGTATTTTTTACACAGTCTTAAAACAAGCCCTCACTAACCTCTTTAGATGTAGGTAGTTGTGGAGCAATGCTTCCTCTAAGTTGATAGCAGAATCACTGATGTCGTTCAACTCATTATTTGAGGTAGCATCCCCTCCAAGCAATGACTTGACAGCCTTCCAGGCTTTTAATATCTAATGTAATAACAGGGCAGACACTCAGGCAGAGAAGAGTAAGGTAGGCTGATCGTAAGAGAAAATTAATTGGACAACTGCAATACTCCTGCAGTGAATTTTGAGTGCTCTACGGTGGTTGCAGCTACAGAGCTCAATGAGGGCTTGATAGAAAGCTCATTTACTGTTTGTTAAGAATATGTTCACATCCTGGCCATGGATTAACTTTAAATAATTGGTATGTATAAACATTTGCATAACTATAGAACATTCTTCTGTGTTTTATATGTCTAGTGTTATAAACTTGGTAATCTTTTCTTGTGCAAATTGTCAAACTTCTTCCACTTCTGTATTAAGGAATATTTTCTCCCTCATTTGCATTTATATACTGTATAACACATTTGGTTTTGTTAAGTAAAAGATCCATATAAGCTTTGAATTAGTAGGTTTTATATTTGATATCCTGCATTACAATGAAATAAGATGATTGATTCTTATTTGGTATCCATTGAATATAAAATGGGCGAGCTTGCGGCATTTTAATTCCAATTGTGTTGTGTATGTGGAAAATCAAATGCAATAAGTATGCAGTAATGAAAAGAAGCATTTTAGGACAGCATTATGGAAAAGGCATTGGAAATTGCTTTTCTGACAAGCATTTGTAAAATGCCTTGTTGCTTAAAAGGATTTTTCTTTTAATGGTGCATCAGAGAACAGAGACAGTTTTTTCTGGTGCGGTAGTCACTTGCGCTTGTTTATTTAATTCACTTTATTGCTGGACTGTTCCATTAGCATTAAATGTGTTCTCCATAGTAAAATAATTAATATCAGAAAGACCAGGTACATCTTGGCAATATTAATTAAAGTTAGATATGTGAAGTGTTTTAAAATGAGATGTATTTGTTGATTTTAAAGTTCATTCTTGAGTGAAGGAAGAGTCAGATCAATATTTGTTCAGCATGCATAAAGTTGTACATTTTACTACCAACATCACCAAATTCCATCCCCCAAGATGAATGCGTTCAGAGGTTATATGCATTGATTAAGGAGCTTGTTTCTTCTATAAGCAGTTATTGGTATTTTTCAATTTAAATAAGAATGTTCATTCTTCCAAACCATGAATCTGAACTTACTTATGGGGAACTTTGTTCTATGAAATCTTAAACAATTGTTAATATTACAAAAGTTTAATGCATATTATAAATTACAGAGGCTAACTATTGATACTACTCTTAGGCCTTGTACACACAAGCAAATGTACACACGATCAAACCAAAATCCCCGCCAGCAGACAGCATGGTGACATGGCGATGACGTTGACGCCTCCACGTCACCGCACCAGGAAGTAAATCACTTCCGCGCATGCGTCGAATCCATTCGACGCATGTGCGGGCAGATATGTCTGCTGGTTAGCGTACTAACCAGCAGACATATCGGCCCAACGGGTTCCCAGCAGACAGATTTTAAAGCAGGCTTTAAAATCTGTCTGCTGGGAAAATCCGTTGGCTCGCCCATACACATGATCGAATCTGTCTGCTGGGACGGTCTGTCAGACCGTTTCCAGCAGATAGATTCGATCGTGTGTACGCGGCCTAAGGCTCACCATACACGATCTGAATTAAGCAAGCAATTAGACGGTTTTGAGTGTCTCTTGCTGCAGTTGGATTGTATAGAGATGCGGTTAGGAATGCATCCAATCATTGAAGGCAATCACTGTTTTCCAGTTAATTCCCTTCACGAAATTGAGAAGTTCACATTGGGTCTTGGTGGAGTGTGTTTTGTTTATGAGCTGGCATGTGTCTCACTACTAATTGTTCTTGGAGCGAAAAGCTGGACGTGTATGGCCACATTATTTTGTTGTCAATTTACATACAAATGGAAGAAATGTCAGTACATTATATCCAGGATGAAAAAATACTGTATTTTTTTGGTGTATAACACTGACCTTTTTACCCTGAAAATAGAGGGTAAACTGTACCTGTGTGTTATACGCCGGGGGCTGTGGAATGTTTTTTTCCTAAACTTTCCTCTTAAAGTTAGGGTGCGTGTTATACGCCTGTGCGTGTTATATGTTGATAAATATGGTACTTCTTTAAGCCTTTGATAATAAAACATGGTTTTATAGGTTTAGTAGCAGAGTGAATGAATGATTAGAATTATTACTTCCAGTTCTAGGTCCTGGGCTGGGACCCTACTTGTTTGTATGTTCTTCCTATGTTTCTGTGGATCCTGCCACAATCCAAACACATACTCGTTGTATGTGTTTGGCCGAAGTGCACGTGCTATAGACAATCCATTAATAGCTTCTTCAGAAGGCATGGAGAGATATGAATGTATCTAAGAATTCTTTAAAGTGGTAACTTGTCTATGCGACGTCAATGCTGGACATAAATGATAGCAATAGATGCATGAAACAAGTGTCAATCAATTATAATGCCCTGTACACAAGATCGGTTTGTCTGATGAAAACGGACCGATGGACCATTTTCGTCGGACGAATCAATGGTGTGTGGGCCCCATCATTTTTTTTCCCATCGGTGAAAAAAAAAATAGAACCTGTTTTAAATTTTTCTTATGGTTAAAAATTACGATAGAAAAAAACAATCGTCTGTGGGGAAATCCATCTGTCAAAAATCCATGCATGCTCAGAATCAAGTCAACGCATGCTCGGAAGCATTGAACTTGATTTTTCTCAGCACGTCATTATGTTTTACGTCACCACGTTGGACACGATCTGATTTTTAACTGATGGTGTGTAGGCACGACTGATGAAAGTCAGCTTCATCGGATATCTGATGAAAAAATCCATCAGTCTGTTTTCATCGGATGAACCGATCGTGTGTACAGGGCATAAGTATTGAAGTATAGGGATGTGAGGATACATTCAAGACCTGGGCCCCCTTTCATGTTTTGTTAACGCAGCACAGATTAACATGAAGTAAAAGGCATTGTCATGGTCATGTCACCAGCCTTTCCGTTTTTATTAAGTGATTGTAACGGTCACCACCGCTTACGACCTTCCATCCAACCACGACAAGCTTATCCGACACACCAACAACCAGGCAGACATGATCCATTCCATTTCCCAGAATAAACGAGACTGCGCTCCGTTCTCTAGTTTCCAAAATGTATGAATGACTTTATTGGTTTTCTTAGATTGCTTATATATCCAGTACAGCATAATACAGTTCATCACAGGACAATGCAGTCCCCACCCCCCTATTCACTCACTGAGGATAATTCTTTAATTGGTAGCTAGACATGACGGCACCGCATCATCAATAGAGTTCAATTAACCTTGAATAATAACACAGACATCTAGTTGAATAAGTTATCTAGACAGCTTTATCACACAATGGCAGAGTCTTGTGAGAGTGGGTGCAATCAACACCTTTTCAACGGAATGTCTTTACAGTGAATAGCCAACACCTTAAGATATTTCAATAGCCTATTACACAAAGGTATGAGTCACTGTCTGGTTGACCTGGTCATTTTATCATGAACTCCTTGTGATATCTCAGTCCTGAAATATGAAGTATTAATAATGTCCCATCTGTTAGTAAAGGAATTATAATTCACTATTAGCCACCCTACACCCAAAAGGGCACAGGGTGGATTTCGACCCAAAAGTTATTGTTGCTGCTGGCATAGGAGTATCTCTCATCCTTCTAACGTCTCTGGATGTCACGGCCATTCTGTTACAGTGATACTAAACACACAGGGCCAGATTCCCTTAGAATTCCCGCTGGCGTAGCGTAAGCCATTTACACTACGCCAGCGCAATTTAACAGAGCAAGTGCCGTATTCCCAAAGCACTTGCTCCGTTAATTGCGGCGGCGTAGTGTAAATGGCTCTACGTATCCCCGCGTAATTCAAAGGGGGCGGCTTGTATTTATATTAAGCGCGCCCCCGCGTCGATCGAACTGCGCATGCGCCGGCCTCAAAAATAGCCCAGTGCGCATGCTACAGCTCACGTCGGAAAAAGTGAATGAAACCGACGTGAGCGTCGTTTACGTAAATCTCTATTCGCGAACGACTTAGTGAAACAACATAACCGACGGAAAAAGACGACGCTGACCTGACGCAATACTTAACATGGCATACGACGGAACTTCGTAAGGTTACCCCTCATTTAGCAGGGGTAGCCTTACGCGTACGGAAACAATGTAAACTACGGCGGGGCGGCGTAAAAATGTTCGGGAATCGTCGGATTAGGCTCATTTGCATAGGCAAATGAGAAATCAACGTACAGGCCACCTAGCGGCCAACAATGTCATTACATCTCCGATCCGATGTAATTGTTTTTACACCTGTCGGTTCTTTACTGTATCTATGCGTAAGTGATTCTAGGAATCACACGCATAGATACCCAGTAAAAAAAAGAGAGATACAACGGTGTTTCCTACGAAACGCCGGCGTATCTCTTTTGAGAATCTGGCCCACACTGTTAAATTTACATTCTCCCTTCTATATTTGGATGATGGCACTCTAATTATTTTAATTAAAAAAAAAAAAATCTAGGTACCCCTTTCCTAATCAATATACATCTTTCATATGAAAATATAATAAAAAAAAAAACAGTCTTTGGTATATAGATTAAAATAATAATTAATATGATTAGGCTGTTTTAAATATACAGTATCTTGTGAGTACACACCTCACATTTTTGTAAATATGTTATTATATATTTCCATGTGACAACACTGAAGAAAAGATACTTTGCTACAAAGTAAAGTAGCAAGTGTACAGCTTGTATAATATTTACAAAAATGTGAGGGGTGCACTCACTTTTGTGAGATACTGTATATCTGAAATTAAATCTGTATTTTCTTTTGGCAATAACATGCTGTAGGCAGATTTCTGCCAGTCAGACTGTGTCATGCCCCTCCAGCCTGTGTCTTAGAATAAGAGGGAGGTGAAGCCTCCATCAATCTACATGTAATATGTAGCTGGTTATTGGCAGTGTTAAAAAGAGAAGTATGGGAATAATTTTTTTAAAGAATTATACTTACCTAGGTGAATGCAACATCAGCCCGATTCTGCATCTGTCCTTTGCCAGTTCTAAGGCTGATAACCGAGCGATCAAAAAAAACACAGATTCCTTGGTTCTCACAGGTCCCTGAGCAGAAAGCTGGTGACTGAAAGTCACTGCTCCCTGCTCAACCCCCCCCCTGTGCTCACTGGAGTGCTGAACTGTGGAGGGGCAGGAGGAGGTGGCTCAGGCTATCAGCGGCTTGCTGAGAGGCTGAGCCAGATGACGATCCAGGCATGTGGGTGGATCCAGACCATACGGTTGCAATCTTTCCTGAGCCTGGACCAGAGCTCTGTGACATCAGCCAACAGTGGGCTTAAGCCCGCTGTCTGCTGAAAACGGGTCACAGGAGTGCAGAACAAACCATCTTTGGCTCTACTTCTTCTTTAATTTTGACATTACATTTTGAATTACCGTATTTATTGGCAAATAACACGCACTCTTTCCCCATGAAAATAGGAGGGAAATCATGGGTGTGTGTTTTACGCCGACATTCTGTCTCAGAGAAAGGAGGGGACAGGCGCCGCAAGATTAGACAGTGCCAGGATCTCCTGTGTATCTCCTCTGATACTTGGCTCATCTCGGCAAATTAATGATGGAAACATATATATATATATATATATATATATATATATATATATATATATATATATATATATATATATATTGTGAAGGATTTGCTCGGTAGCAGGTGTGTGTGATTCCCTGGATGGGTTCACTACACGCTGAACTATACAGAAAGGCAGTTGAGGATGGTTGAAAACAAAGGATATGGTTTATTCTTCCATATTCCAAGTGCAAGCATCAAAACAGCATAAACAAAACAAAACATAAAATAAACCCTTGCCACTTGGGGCATCTACCTTCACAACACAGGAACCTGCATATGGAGTCTGGCACAGCCTACTGCTGGGCAGACGCTGCTGGTATTACAGCAGAAAACAAAAAGTCTGTTTGATATTTATCACACAGAAATACTGATACGACCTCACCTTCAGAAGTTTTTCTTAGCCCACTGCTCTCCTTAACTTAAAGGCCTCAGGATGCAGCAATCAGTAGTCATCCTCTGGGTGACTTATAGAGGCCTTAATTGCTTCATACTGAACAGTTGAAGTTTTTCAACTCCCTAAACCTTTCTAGCTACCTCTGTAGCCAACACCTGATAGTAATTGGTGAATTGTCTAAACAAGGCAGAAATGTATCTCCCGTCTGTGACAACACCCACAGATTTACCTGACTTCCTGTCACAATATATATACATACACGCACACATGTGTGTGTTTGAGCTCTGGTGTGCACACACTAATGCCAAAGGCTGCACACACCTATGTGGACACATTTTTCAGACTGGACTGTAACCAACAGTACTGCAACCAAGTACTGAACCACACAACCACTAAGTGCATAGGCGTGCATGGGTCAGGTTTGCTTGAACACATCTTAATCACTAGAGTTGGCAGCCACCCATAGGGCTGGCTGAAGTTGTCTAAGTCTAAGTCTAGTGTCCAGAACAGTTCTTCACCCTTGCACAGATGGGAAAGGAGAGAGGGCTCGATCTGCTCCTCCTCCTCCCTTCCCTACCCCTCTGTATCTGCCAACCCAAACTCCAATCCCCATCATGCTGTGCCTCAGAAAAGGGTTGTGTGGGTGGGAAATTTGAAACCCAGCAGCAGGCAGATACATTGTGGATGAAATGTACCGATGCCTGAGCCTCCATCCTCAGATGAGTGAGCTCACCATCCACTGTCTTTAACTGAAGTCTCTCCCCTCCTTCTCTCTCCTGCCTCTGAGCAAGTGAGTATACTAAGGTGAGGTGGACTCAGATGTAATGGGTACTCTGCAGACTCTGATGTAAGTGGGACCTGGTAAACAAAAACCTCCTTACATCAGAATTCCCCTTTACACCACAGCTTTCCCCCTTAAACAAAAAAAAAATGCTGTGTGCCACTAAAGTGTTTATGTTCAGTTGTGGATTCATACTAAAACTACTTTGCTCAGAACATGACCAGAAAAAACCCCTGAAATGAGTTTGAATTTTTTATGCCTTACTGGAGCAATAGTTTTAATTAAAAAGTAAAGGTTGATGGCAGGGTCTCTTTTAGTAAAGCTCATTATACAACTGATGTTAAGACGGACAGACAGACGCTAAGAAGCTATTAAAAAGATTATGCTAGCAACAGCAAAATAGCTTGCTGAGAGCCATATGTGCTTCTGAAACTACTAGTTGGGAACTGCTGCTATAAGACTTTGAAAATAATGGAACCCATTACTCATAGGACTAGAAAGTTGTCTGATTTAATCACAAAAAGATTCTTGGCATAGGAATAAATAATAAAGAAAAACTGCAGTGAATATTAATTTTCACACAGCGCGTGTCAATATTTTACACCCTAATAATAAGATTGAATGTTTATAGCGTCACTGAATCACCCACTCAGTTCCTGAGTATATGAAGGGCCCAGTGGTAAGACCTTCTAACAAATTATTCTGGTACTGCTTGTACAAAGCAGCCATTTTCATTTCAGGTGATGGAGTTTGTAATCTTCCTGGTGCACCTATTTTTTATGCAACATACAATAAATGGAAAATCAAGTGCTATCTGGAATGAGACCCTGGTAAATACTGTATCAGTTGTGTGGAGCTGAGATATCATGTCCTAGGTTACCATAGGCTCAAAGGACTGTCTATGTCACCCAAAATTAGTTTGGAAAGATTTACACTTCAAAATTATTGCATATCTGTAGCTACTACATAACTGTATGAATTTTATATTGAGACTGCAAGTCACAGAGATAATAATATACTTGCTTGTGATCAGTGTTGCTCATCTTACTTTAACCACTTGCCCACCGGGCCTGTTTTTCAGATTCGGTGTTTACGAGACTAAAACTGTTTTTTTTGCTAGAAAATTACTTAAACCCCCCAAACATTATATATTTTTTTTTCTAACACCCTAGAGAATGAAATGGCAGTCATTGCAATACTTTTTGTCACACCGTATTTGCGCAGAGGTCTTACAAGCGCACTTTTTTTGAAAAAAAAAAACTTTTTTGAATAAAAAAATAAGACAACAATAAATTTGGCCCAATTTTTTTATATATTGTGATAGATAATGTTACGCCGAGTAAAATGATACCCAACATGTCACACTTAAAAATTGCGCCCGCTCGTGGCATGGCGTCAAACTTTTACCCTTAAAAATCTCGATAGGCAAGGTTTAAAAAATTCTACAGGTTGCATTTTTTGAGATACAGAGGAGGTCTAGGGCTATAATTATTGCTCTCGCTCTAACGATCGTGGCGATACCTCACTTGTGTGGTTTGAACACCGTTTTCATATGCGGGCGCTACTCGCGTATGCGTTCGCTTCTGTGCGCGAGCTCGTCGGGACGGGGCGTTTTACATTTTTTTTTTGTTTTCTTATTTATTTTTAATTAGTTTATAATTTTATACATCGAAATAAATTAAAAAAAAAAAAATTATCACTTTTATTCCTATTACAAGGAATGTAAACATCCCTTGTAATAGAAAAAAGAATGACAGGTCCTCTTAAATATGAGAACTGGG
This sequence comes from Rana kukunoris, assembly GCA_029574335.1. Lineage (NCBI taxonomy): Eukaryota > Metazoa > Chordata > Amphibia > Anura > Ranidae > Rana > Rana kukunoris. The sequence continues at coordinate 122,284,982 of CM056051.1, forward strand.
GTCAAAAAGACCTCACATCTCATATTTAGGCTTAAATGCAAAAAAAGAAAAAAAAAATGTCATTTTTCAAATCTCAGAAAAAAAAAATGTTTCTTTAAGACGCTGGGCGGGACTGACGTTTTGACGTCACTTCCGCCCAGCAGAGCTGTGGGGGACGGGTGGGGGCGATTTTTCCCTCACTCGTATCCCAACACAGCCAGCAAGAGGACCCGATCGCCTCCGCCGTTACCGACGGCTCCGGTAAGCGGCGGAGAGCGCGGGAGAGCGGCGGGAGGGGGGGGGCCCTCTCCCGCCACCGATAACGGCGATCTTGCGGCGAATCCGCCGCTGGGACCGCCATTATCGTGTACAGCACTGCCCACGGAAAAGATGGATATCTCGGTTGTGGCAGCAGCTGCTGCCGTTACCGAGATATCCATCTTTAAAATCATGACGTATTTTTACTATGACACCGTGGGCAAGTGGTTAAAAAAGTAATTAGTTACAGTTACAAATTACTTCTCCGAAAAAGTAATTGCGTTAGTGACTCAGTTACTACATTGAAAAAGTAATTAGTTACTCAGCAAATTAACTGTGACTTTTTTTTTAGTATTCTACAATGCAATTACGTTCTATAACATCTTTATTATCTTTAATATCCAACTCCTAACTATTCAGTACAGCAACAACACTTCTGTTTATTGTGCACTAGTAGGCTTAATATACAGTTACAGACATTTTATTTTTACCCAAACTTCATCCCCTGCAAAACAGCACTAGGAGAGGGTGGCTCAGCATTCTATTACGGTGGTCTAACCTCAAAAACATACATACAAAAGGGAGGGCAGTTTTGTAACCTCATTTGTATGCTGTTGATCATTTATTGCTAGTCAAATGACTTAGGCCTCGTACACACGATCGGACATATCCGATGAAAACGGTCCGCGGACCATTTCCATCGGATATGTCCGATCGGGAGTTTGATCCGATGGCGTGTACACACCATCGGATCAAATTCCTCGCTGCCGGACGGCGCGGTGACGTGGCGGTGACGCGGCGGTGACGTTGACGCCGCCACGTCACCGCCACGTCACCGCACCAGGAAGTTAAACACTTCCGCGCATGCGCCGAATCCATTCGTCGGCGGCGCGGCGGCAGTGGGGGACGACATGTCTGCTGGTAAGTGTACTAACCAGCAGACATGTCGGGCGGACAGATTCCCACCGGATAGATTTCAAAGCATGCTTTGAAATCTGTCGGGTGGAGAAATCTGTCCGCTAGCCCATACACACGAGCGGAGATGTCTGCTGAAACGGTCCATCGGACCGTTTTCAGCGGACATATCCCCTCGTGTGTACGAGGCCTTAGTGTCACAAACCTCATCCTAAAGCGGAAATGCTGAGAGGGCTCACAGTGCTTGGTGTCCCTGTAGGTGGAAACCGGAATCACTAAGCCCAAAGAAGCAGGGATTTCCGGCTTTGCCACTGGTGGAAGATGCTGGTGCAGAGAACGTCTACAGGTGGATGCCAGATGAAATGAGCAGCAGGACCCAGGAGAATTGGTGGGTGTGCAGACTACACACAGCAGAAAGCAGGTCACAGCAGGTAAGTAGAAATTAGTGCAGTAAGCTGGTCACGGCAGGTAATTACCACAAACTGGAGCAGCAGGTAAGTATTGCATGAAGGTCCAGCAAGAGGGCACCTTGGGTGGATCACTGCAGGCAGGGTAAGACAAGAGGCTTAGTGTCCAGTAGACAGGAGATCAGGGACCTGGACAGACAAGCCAGGGTCATACACAGGTCAGAAAGCAGATCTGTGGACAAGCTAAGGTCAAAAGGCAGGAGAGAGATGAGAGGAATCCAAGAGCAAGCTGGGTCGGTAATTGGGTAGTTCACAAGCAAAGCACTCAGTTTACAGCGCCGGCAGAAGCAATTACTCTGCTGCCATCTAGTGGCGGTAGATGTAATTGCGGAAACGCCGCCCAAGTAATGGGAACGGCGTTACCATGAGGGGAAGAGTAATCAGTTCGATTACTCGTTACCCTCAAAAGTGGTTGCGTTAGGTAACGGCGTTTATTTAAACGCCGTTACTGACAACACTGCTTGTGATATTTTGTATTTTCTGCATTCTTCCAAACAGCCATTGCTTGTTGTACACTGAAGACCAGTGCACCCAACCCAACAACTCCAAGTCATCTCCCAGACAGGCTCCCAGGCCATTTAACCACTTCAATACAGGGCTTTTATGCACACCTCAATACCGGGCCTATTCGGGCACTTCTCTCCTTCATGTACAAATCATCATTCTTTTGCTAGAAAATTACGCAGAACCCCCAAACATTATATATGTTTTTTTTAGCAGACACCCTAGGGAATAAAATGACGATCATTGCAACGTTTTATCTTGCACGTTATTTGCGCAATAATTTTTCAAACGCCTTTTTTGTAGAAAAAAAATGTTTCATGAATTAAAAAAAATAACAAAACAGTAAAGTTAGCCCAATTTTTTTGTAAAATATGAAAGATTATGTTACACCGAGTAAATAGATACCTAACATGTCACGCTTTAAAATTGCGCACACTCATGGAATGGCGCCAAACTTTGGTACTTAAAAATCGTTTGTAAATTTTTTACAGGTTATCAGTTTAGATTTACTGAGGAGATCTAGTGCTAGAATTGTTGCTGGCATGCTAACGCACGCGGCGATACCTCACATATGTGGTTTAAATGGCATTTACATATGTCGGCGGGACTTACTTGTGCGTTTGCTTCTGTGCACAAGCAACCGGGGACAGGGGCGTTTTAATATATATTTGTTTTTTTTACTAATTTATTTATTTATTTTTTTACACTTTTTTTTATCACTTTTATTCCTTTTTTCCTAATGTAAACATCCCTTGCAATAGGAAATGTACGTGACAGGTCCTCTTTATGGAGAGATACGGGGTCAATAAGACCCCACATCTCTCCTCCAGGCTGGGAAGCATGAGATCGGTGAAAAAAAATTCACCAATGTCATGATTGGTGTTGCTCACTAGCCGCAATCGTGGCTTTGTTTACTTACTGGGACCCAGGCGTAACGTCATGACATTGCGCCCGGCTCCTCCGACGGTCATAGAGATGACTGGTGACCATCTGGTCACCAGTCATCTCTATGCTTCCTGCCAGCGCCAGACGATTCCTTCTCTGGGCCCCTGATGGCACGGGAGAGCCCGGAGAAGCACCCTCCCGCCGCCAATAAGAACGATCAAGCGGCGGAACCACCGCTATGATCATTCTTATGGTGCGCAGGATCGCGGCTGAAGACATGGATATCTAAATGATGCCTTCAGCTGCAGGCTAGTTAAAGTAGTTAAAAAATGTTCATACATTTCCTATGTTGATATAGGACTTTACATTAAGGAATAATGGAGCTGACTGTATACCATAACAACCATGGTGCCGGGATGATTGAAGCGCCAATACCAGCCATTTCCCCGATAAATTGCCCCCGAAAAAAAAAAAATTCTGTCAGTGCCCCTCCCGAGACTAGACTCTGGATCCGCCCCTGACTTGTACTCGGGCAAATGCCTAGCCTAGCCGCGCACAGGATCCAGAAAACCAATCACCACCTTCAAGATTTGTGTGAGTGAAATCAAAAATGTATGTCCTTCGAAATCTTGAAGGTGGTGATTAGTTTTCGGGGTCCCGTACGCGGCTAAGCTCCCAAAAATCCCACACATGTGGTATCCCCGTACTCAGGAGAAGCAGCAGAATGTATTTTGGGGTGCAATTCCACATATAACCATGGCATGTGTGAAAAATATATAATTTAGTCATTTGGGTCATTTGCAATAGGTGAAAGGGTGTGAAAGGGTTAACTCTAGGGGCAATCAGGGGTTAAAACCTTTATCAGAAAATGTATGGGGGTACTTAATAAAGGTTTTAACCCCTGATTGGCCCTAGAGTTAACCCTTTCACCCCCTATTGTTAGCGTCACTAAGCGATCGTTTTTTTGATAGCTGTATTAGTGTTGCTGGTGCCGCTAGGTAGCTAGTTATTTTTTGAGGTTCGCCGCCATGTTTTTATAGCATTAGGTACCCCCATACATTTTCTAACGCTATAAAAACACGCTAAAAAAATAACTAGCTACCTAGCGGCACCAGCGACACTAATACAGCGATCAGAAAAACGATCGCTTAGTGACACTGGCAATAGGGGGTGAAAGGGTTAACTCTAGGGGCAATCAGGGGTTAAAACCTTTATTAGAAAATGTATGGGGGTATCTAACGCTATAAAAACCTGGCGGGCATACCTAAAAAAAAAACTAGTTACCTAGCGGCACTAGCGACACTAATACAGCGATCAGAAAAACGATCGCTTAGTGACGCTGGCAATAGGGGGTGAAAGGGTTAACTCTAGGGGCAATCAGGGGTTAAAACCTTTATTAGAAAATGTATGGGGGTACCTAATAAAGATTTTAACCCCTGATTGGCCCTAGAGTTAACCCTTTCACCCCCTATTGCCAGCGTCACTAAGCGATCGTTTTTTCTGATCGCTGTATTAGTGTCGCTGGTGCCGCTAGGTAGCTAGTTATTTTTTGAGGTTCGCCGCCATGTTTTTATAGCATTAGGTACCCCCATACATTTTCTAACGCTATAAAAACATGGCGGCGAACCTCAAAAAATAACTAGCTACCTAACGGCACCAGCGACACTAATACAGCGATCAGAAAAACGATCACTTAGTGATGCTGGCAAAAGGGGGGTGAAAGGGTTAACTAGGGGGTGATCAAGGGGTTAAAACCTTTATTGGGGGGGTAGGAGGCTACCCTGGACCTAACACTAACTGCCTGACACTAACTGCCTATCACACTGACACTAAATGCAGTGATCAGTAAATAAATGATCACTGCTATTTAGTGACACTGTGACAGGGGGCTGGGGGGTGAGCGGGGGGGGGAATTTGTGTGCCTATGCATCTGTGTGTCAGTGTAGTGCTTGTGCTACACACTGTGTGATGTCTCTTCTCCTCCGTTGGACGAAAAATACTGGCGGGAGGAGAGGTGACATCACTTCCTCCTTGCCTGTGTTTACAGTTCAGGCAGAGGAGGAAGCGGATTGGCTGGGAGCAATCGCGAGAGGGCGGACAAAAACGAACAGCCGCCTCCTCATCCCGGATCGCTCCCAGACACTTAGCGACCACCGCACGTAGCAGGGGGGGTCCCGATCGGACCCCCGACCCGCTAGAAGTCAGGGACATACAGTACATGTACACCCATCTGCCTGTACATGCCATTCTGTGGATGTACATAGTCGTGCGGCGGGCGTTAAGTGGTTAATGCTGTTACACATACCTCCCAACATTTTAAGATGGGAATGAGGAACACCTATCAGCAAAAGTATGCAGGCATAGCACACACCATTGCCACGCCCCCTTAAAGAAGAATTGTATAAAAAAACAAGATGGGTTAAACCCACAAGTGCCTTTTTACCACTACTATTCCTTTATATTGGCTTTTGAAATTTACAAATGCAGTAATTTAGAAATTGGATGAAAGGTTTAGTGCTGGAAAACACTTTTTGAAAGATAAAAAGTGCATTTTATATACATCTATATCGATTAGACCAAAATGAGGAGGAATGAGGGAAAGGGGGACATTGCTCCAAATCAGGGACAGTCCCTCGAAGACACTTGGGAGCTATGCTGTTACAAGAGGGCTCATAAGCCTGATATAAGGGATATATTGGACCCCTAATGTCACCCCTTAAAGGGGTTGTAAAGACAAAAATATTTTCCTCTTAAATGAAAGTCTGACAGTAGCTGATAAAGTAAAAAGTCACGTATTTCATTATATAGTAACTAGTTTGATACCTGTTGAAATTGAGCTGTTTTATTCACCTCCGTCCCTCCTGAATCATTATTCTCACTGACTTCCTGGTTTGCGGTGTGCATTCATTCTTGCTACATCATGGCCTAATGGGAACTACAGTTCCCATTAGGCTTAGCCTCCATGCCTGTGAGGGATAAGAGAGCATCTTCACACATGGCTGTAGTCATAGGGAGGGGGTGAGCACATTTTGCTTTCCACCATGCAAAACGGCTCAGATGGTGGTGGAAAGCAAGAAGAGGAGAGACAGGAAATGGCATTTTCAAACCTGGATTACTGTATTTTGGAGGTCAAAAGGAAAAACGAGGTAAGTGATATTTAAATGCTCTAGCTTACAGCAATCAATTGATCTAATAAAAAATGAACCTTTAGTGTTCCTTTAATTCTGTTGAAGCCAATTAACCGCTTCCGGACCAGTCGCCGCAGTTATACTGCAGCAGACTGGCTCCCCTGTGCGAGTGTCGTAGCTGTGTCGTAGCATTCCCATACCACTTCCGAGTTCCGGGTCCGCTGGTTTCCGACGGTAGAACGCACGCCGGCTAGTGGGACTAGCAGCGCGACGGACCACCGATCCTTCTCCGAATCCACGCGTTCGATTGGATATCGAATACACGCAACAAGCCTCAGTGCCGGGATCAGGGCACAACCCAAGTAAGCAGCCATTTGGCGTGTTACTTTTTATATTATGTTTTAATAAACAATACTTCACTATGATTGCCTTTCTATTTCTATGGCTCTCATACAGTACATATGAATATTGGATCATCTGATTTGCCTATCTGAGTCATCCCATTGACAAAAGCGGTTTATGACTTATTTTTTAATTAAAAGAGTCATTTCTATTGATCACATTGGGTGCAACAATTTGGTGGTGGTTCCTGAACAGTAATTTATACCCTACCTTGGCTGTGATTTGCTATTGGGTGCTTATCGCATAGCACTATTGAGACTTTCTTTGCATTTTACCGTATGGACACTAGTTCACAATATATATCACTTTTGATGTAAATTCTTCATGATAAGCGAAAAACGGTATTCGGACATCACAGTGCCAAAAAATGGAGTGGCCAGTAGCTTATTGGTGGTCCAATACCATTTCTGGAGCAGTTTCCCCACCACCCCTGAAGGATGATGAGTCCCAGAAACTGCCAGCCATGATTAAGCACTGTTAAAGTGTGAAACGCGTCGGCTGTCCTCCCTTGTGGCTGTGCTCTGTTTGCATGTTTGCTTTTTACTAATAAAAGACAGTCCTTTTTTTGGATTTTTTGAGTGCGGCTATCCAATCATTTCTCCTATCTACCATAACTGCCAGATGTCCTCTTTAGTGACCAGTTTGCATTTTCTGGATCTGGAAAACCTGGCACGCAGCGTAGCGGATTGCCGATCATGGTAGCGGTTGGTTTCTGTGACGATTTTTAAAATTACAAGTAAGAAATAATTTCAGGTACGCCAGAGGGTTGTCACTCTCCACATCTACCTTCATCCTAGGTGATCCGTTGAATCCAAATCTCGGAGGCGCTGCCTGGTCCGCATCGCTGTCTATAGGGCACCAAGTGCGCATATCGCTTAGGTCAGGTGCGGGATCATCGGCGTTATCACTTTCTGGATCAGTGTCAGTGTAAGAGTCAGGTGACAAATCTCCCCACCTCCGTGTCACTGCCGCTGTCGCTCAGCTGATCCAAAAGCGCATTTGTAGGACAGCGCTTTTTTGATGCCATTTTCAAACGATTTTATTGTCACAAATGACAATGGCAAGGGGCACTGAAAGGGCACTGTGTCAGATACTAAGTTGATACAGTGTAATCCTCTCAGATTACATTGTATCACCTCCTTTTTATGTGTTTGTATTTGTGCAACATTTGAATTTCCTTCCTAGTTCCGCTCCCATGCACCATTGCTTCTGCAGGGAATGGAACCAGGAAGTCAGCAGACCGACGGACGGAGCTGTGGGGATCTTGCCGGCGATCACAGCAATGGGAGATCATCGCAGGATTGCCAGGAGAAGGTAAGGGAATACCGCTAAGGGGGTTAAGACTGCCACCAAAAATTCCCCAAAAATCTAAAGTATATGTTTATTGAACAGTAGAGTTGCAAACATAGAATCTGTGTGCAAATAATATAGTTCATAGTTGCAGTAGTATCAGATGGCACCATTGTAGGTGGCCATTAAACCAAAGGCTTCTTGTCTAATGATTTTCACTGAAATTGCAAGGTTTTTTTCCGTTATAAAAATACAGAGAATTCAGTTTGTTCTTGCAGAATTTTGTAATACCCCTGACAGCTCGGTTGCCATGAAAACCTTATATGATAATGGAAAGTTGAAATGACTAGTGTGAAACATGATTTGTACATTTTGTTACAGACTGGTTAGTGTATGTCCTTGCTTTAGATAAAAAGATGCTCAACACAGGATTTAAATTCAAACATTTTATGCTTACAAAAGAGAATAGGATTTGCACAATGCTTCAGAAAAAATAGGAAAAACATGTAACAGGATTCAATAGAGGAAAATAGACTAAAATGCCTTGCACATTCAATTTATTTTTATATAAAAAGATGCTTTGTCTTCTAAGTAAAAACAAATGCCAACAAAAATAGATTTTTACGACATGAATTAAGTGTTTGGGTGTGCTTTAGATGTGCAGCAAATGCTTCTGGTTTTCTGGTAATGCAGACACAAAGTTATATGAAGATTTATAAATAGAAACATTTTAAGCATCATTCACATTGTTCCATACAACATCAACAGAAGCATATTTAAAAGCAAGTACTGTATATCCAACATATGGGTCCTGTGAAGGGAGCGTTACCTACATACCTATAGTGGGGGTTGTTGCCCTCTAATGCGTTGCTAGAACTCTCTTGGGGTCTCCTCATCTGGTAAGTGTCCATTCACTATTATATACAGTTTTGCTCATAAGTTAACATACCCTGGCAGAATTTATGATTTATTGGCCATTTTTCAGAGAATATGAATGATAACACAAAAACTTTTCTTTCACTCATGGTTAATGTTTGGCTGAAGCCATTTATTATCAATCAACTGTGTTTAATATTTTTAAATCATAATCACAACAGTAACTACCCAAATTACCCTAATCAAAAGTTACCCCACTTCTTAATACCGTGTATTGCCCCCTTTAACATCAATGACAGCTTGAAGTATTTTGTGGATGTAGCTCTTTATCTTCTCAGATGGTAACGCTGCCCATTCCTCTTTGCAAAAAGCCTCCAGTCCATGTCAATTCTTTGGCTGTCTTGCATGAACTACACATTTGAGATTTTCCCAGAGTGGCTCAATGATATTGAGGTGAGGAGACTCAGATGGTTACTCCAGAACCTTCAATTTATTCTGCTGTAGCCAATGACAGGTCAACTTGGCCTTGTGTTTTGGATCATTGTCAAGTTGGAATGTCCAAGTACATCCCATGTGCAGCTTCCTGGCTGATGAATGCAAATGTTCCTCCTGTATTTTTTGATAACATACTGCATTCATCTTGCCATCAATTTTGACCAAATTTCCTGTGCCTTTGTAGCTAAGGCCCCGTACACACGGCAGAATCGGCGACCCGCCCGTCGGGAAAGGCAACCAGCCATTCATCCCGACGGGCCGTCGAGCAAATAGAGAACCTGTTCTCTATTTGCTCGACGGATTTCCCGGCGGGCGGGGCTCGCCGAGAGCGTACACACGGCCGAGGTTCTCGGCAGAATGCGGCTCCCAGGGAGGTTCTCGCTGGTTTCTGCCGAGAACCTCGGCCATGTGTATGGGGCTTCACACATCCCAAAACATCAGCGACCTACCTCTGTTTCACAGTAGTAGTGTACCTTTTAATCATAGGCCTCTCCAAATGTAGTGTTTATGTTTGTTGCCGAAAAGCTCAATTTTGATCACTCCAAATGACTTTGTGCCAGAAGGCTTGAGGCTTGTCTCTGTGCTGTATGGCGTATTGTAAGCGAGATACTTTGCGGCATTTGCGTGGTAATGGCTTTCTTTTGGTGACTCGACCATGCAGCCCATCTTTCTTCAAGTGCCTCCTTTATTGTGCATCTTGAAACAGCCACACCACATGTTTTCAGAGAGTCCTGTATTTTACCTGAAGTTATTTGTGGGTTTCTCTTTGCTACCCAAACAATTTTCCTGGCAGTTGGTCTACCTGACTGTGGTTTGGTTTCTTTTTTTAATCATTATCTTTTTATTCAACATTTTCTTATTTACCAGTTTTACAATATCTATACATACAGCAAATTTAACACTGATTTTACAAAGTATATATTTTTTAATTCTAAATTCTTATTTCAATCAACCAAGTAGAAATACCAACACAAAACCACTCATAATAAAACAAAACAGCCAATGTTCAAACCCCTCTAGTTTACAAAGTTCTCCAAAGTTTCAATTCCCCCATATTGTAGAGAATTCTGACACCCCTTCATATTTCATTGTACATCACATTTCCTGCCATACTCTATTCATTGGTACCATTGTTGGGCTAGAGAGAGTGCAAGCAAATGATCCTGATTCTAGTTGGGCCATAAGGTGATAGCTCGAACATTAATAGCACAGCCTGTATTGGGTCTCTCCAATCCATTGTACCTCACCCCGCAAAATGCTGCAATTGGGAAGCTATAAAATAAACTCTTGGCTCTGGCACTGCTAGACCCCCCCCCCCTTCTTTAGCCCTCTGAAGGGTAGACAGTCTAATCCTAGAGTTTTTACCTTTCCATAATAACTTACAAAACTAAAAATCTATTTTTTTTTTTAACAGGATCCATATAGGTGAGTTATGTAAAACATATAATAATTGGGGGGCCCAAGTAATTGTTATGAGGTTTGCTCGGCCCACAACTGATAAGGGTAATTTAGACCAAGCTATGCTATTTTGTTTAAATTTCTCCAGGATGGGAGTTAAATTATACTGCAAATAATCTTTCAACCTTGGGTATATCCATTTCTAGATATTTAAAAAACTGTGGTTTGGTTTCAACAGAACCCCTCATTTTCCACTTTTTGATTAGAGTTTGAACACTGCTGCTTGGCATTCTCAATTCCTTGGATAACTTTATATGCCTTTCCTGTATTATACAGTTCAATTACCTTTTTCCACAGATCCTTTGACAATACTGTTGCTTTCCCCATGACTCAGAATCCAGAAACGTCAGTGCAGCACTGGATGAAAGATGCAAGGGTCCGTAAGGAGTCTAGAAACTCATTGACCTTTTATACACACACACACATTAATTACAAGCAAACAGATCACAGATGAGGATGGTTACCTTTAATAGCCATTCAAACCACTTTAGGGTCAATTCACAAAGCTTTATTTTCAGATTGCGAGTGTTATTTTAACGATTTTGCACGTTATTGAAGCTAGTTCAATTCACTAAACGATTTAACGCTTTGAAAAATCATCAAATAACGTTTCCCTACACAGAACCGATATTTTAAGGTGTGGATCCTTATTAAAGAGTCAAATCGTTATTTTAAAGATTCAAATCGTTATTTTAAAGAGTCAAATTGTTAAATATGTACAGAAGTGCAATTCACAAGGATTTTTTTGACAGTTATCAATCGTTAAGAAATCGTTAAATTAACACCTCCCTCAGGGTGGCGTTATGACATTTCCCAGGCGATATTTTGTTGTTAGAGGAAGCTTTTGGCAATTTTTGTAGTGTAGTGTAGTGTTGGGCAAGCTAGAACCGTGCTCTATTTGAACTTAAAATTATCCAGAGGCGAAGAAGAACATGTTAGAATGTTGTTCAGATTTATAAACGTGTATTCCCTTCACATACTATTTTGGATAACTTTTCTGAAACCCAGGTGATAGCTAAATTCCGATTATCATCTCCCATGATATATTCTCTGTATGAGGAAATACACATGGCACACACTAGAAGTTTTGCACACCACATGCTCAATCTCCATGTGTATTGCTTGTCTCTCTCTCTCTCTCTCTCTCTCTGTATCTGTTTATTTTCCACATGCAGCTGTTCTCCTCCCCTTCTGCTCCCAGAATGCATTTCTCCAGCATTATTTAACGATCTTAAGAGTTATTTTAACGTCTCGAATCTTAATAATAACGTCTGAGTAGTTAGCATAACGTTTGGATAAAGAGTCAGTTGAAAACCATAACGACTATGTTAAATAACGATTATAGCTTTCGTGAATACCATGTTTGCTAGCGTTAAATAAGGAGTGCTAATTTAACACCTGAAGAAAACCAATAACGTTTCTCTTTGTGAATTGACCCCTTTGTGTCAACTGGTGTTCATGTTATCAGCCCAAAATCACCAGGGTATATAAACTTTTAAACAGGGTAGTTTCTGTTGCCATTATGATTTAAAAAAGAGTAAACACAGTTGATTGATCATAAATGGCTTCAACCAAGCCCTAACCATGAATGCAAGAAAAGTTTTTGTGTTATCATTTATATTCTCTGAAAAATAGCCAAGAAATCATAAATTCTGCCAGGGTATGTAAACTTTTGAGCACAACTGTATGGTGCAGCATGGACGATAGATCACTTGGAGCACTTTTGGACTACCTGTGTCACCACCAGTGTTAAGAATTGGCATACCTCTGTCTATATCATTTATCAAGTTTATGCCACATTTGTAATTTTGAACGAACATCATTTGAGTTTTTTATGCTTTTCAAAGTTTAATTGGCACGTTCATTGAAAATATACAATCTGTAGACCTTACTTTGCACTTTATTAATATCATTTATGAATGCACATATTTACAGCTTTACATGTACTGTATATATGGATGAATTTACTTAATTCTCTTAATTCACTTAATTCTCATCAGTACTGTATATAAGCACTACGTGATTATGATTATTTGAATACAAGTTTGTGTGAGTATTTTCACAGGGCAACACATTTTGTTGTTTGTCATGTTTTAGTATTGGGATGTGCAATATAGTTAGTGCAGCTGTTTATTAATCGTTAACCAGTTGAGAACCGCTGCACGCAGATATATGTCTGCAGAATGGCACGGGTTGGCACAAAGGCGTACACGTACGTCCCTTTTAAGTGCCCAGCCGTGGGTCGCGCAGCACGCCGCCGGCAGCGCACTCGGGGCCTGGTCCTCTTCTATGTGACTGTCCCCATAGGAACAGCAGACCCGATCGTCGCTGGTGTCCCGCAATCGGGTCACAGAGAGGAAGAATGGGGAGAGGTAAGTGTAAACAAACCTCTCCCTGTGCTTCCTAGTGTGGCGGTCTCTGATCGTCTGTTCCCTGTCATAGGGAACGAAGACCAGTGACATTATATGCTAAGCCATGTCCACCACAGTAAGAAACACACATTAGGGCACTATTAACCCCTACAGCGCCCCTCCTGGTTAACCCCTTCACTGCCAGTTTCATTTTTACAGTAACCAGTGCATTTTTATAGCACTGTTCGCTGTAAAAATGACATTGGTCCCAAAATAGTGTCAAAGAGTGTCCAATGTGTCCACCATAATGTCACAGTCATGATAAAAATCACTGATCACCACCATTATTAAGGAAAAAAATAATATTAATAAAAATGCAATAAAACTATCCCCTATTTTGTGCAAACCAATCAATAAACACTTATTGCGATTTTTTTTGTTGTTGCCAAAAATATGTAGAAGAATACATATCGGCCTAAACTGAACGGAAAAAAAAAATGTTATATAATTTTTTGGGATATTTATTATGGCAAAAAGTAAAAAATATCGATTTTTTTTCAAAATTGTCACTCTATTTTTGTTTATAGCGCAAAAAATAAAAAACGCAGAGGTGACCAAATACCACCAAAAGAAAGCTCTATTTGTGGGAAAAAAAGGGCGCCAATTTTGTTTGGGAGCAACGTCGCACGTCCGCGCAATTGTCAGTTAAAGCGATGCAGTGCCGAATCGCAAAAAGTGGCCAGGTCTTTTAGCTGCATAATGGTCCGGTCCTTAAGTGGTTAATCACTCATTTTAGATCACAACACTTAGCACAGATTTTTTTTTTGTTAAGTATCATTCTACACCCAGGAGTTCATTGTTTTTTTGTACAGCAGCATTTACAAATCAGTGACAGGTTGTGGCTGTTAACCACACATCCAAATATTCACGTGTATAGGGACAGGCGGACAGCTCATGATGCAAACTGTTTGCATCCAGGGGGCACATCCATCCCTGGATACATGTAAATGCTCGGAGGTGCAGTTATTAGTGTTCAGTCACACCCTGTCATTGATTTATACAGATAGCTGTAAGCAAACACCTGTGACTCCCAGGCACAGAAAAAAATCTATGATGTATGTTCTGTGTAATGGAGGCTTTATTTTGCTGGTTGTGACACAGGAGATCAATCGACCCACTCTCCATTTGTTTTATTTCTCAAGGCTGCCTTAGTGACAAGACTACTCAATGTCTTGGGAACTGAAAGTCGTTGCAGCAGGGATAGTTTTTAGGGCGCACATAGTAACTTTTCCTTCTCTGTTGTCTTCATTAGAGTCGCTGTTAGCAAATTAAATAATTGCAGGTAAAGGCACTGGATGGAAAATCACGTTTTTTTTATTTTTTATTTTCTTTCCATAAATTATTTTATTTACTTTTAATCCACCTTTAAACCTGCAAAAATGTTTGCCTTTTCCAGCAGCAGCCGATTCCCTAGCAGTCAGTCCCCTCCATCCTTGCACATCATAGTCATATTTTGTTTTGGGAGCGTCCAATTACTGTCTTTGCTGGCTGTCACTTCCCTACATAACTTTTATGTAACTGCCAGGGGAGGAGTGAAGGGGAATATTTAGCAGTTTAACATGATGGACAGCTCTGGGTTTGCTGGAGCTGCTGACATCACATCAAAGATGGAGGCATACAAGGGAGGCTTTTATAGGTAAATATTATGTCAAATGTCCACATAAAGAGAATGTTATGTCAAATGTCCATATAGAGAACGTGGACAGATCTGCTTGCCTCATCAACAGACCCGAAGAAAACCGCTGGAAAAAAAAATGTTTATAGACATAGCCAGACAGCATCCGACAGACTTGAGAAAGGGGCTGTCGGTCAAGAAACATGTTGCCTTCCATCTGAACAACTTCTACCTTTCTTCAGTGTACTAAAGATTCATGCACAGCGTGAGTACGCTGCAGCTTCAGAATACTGTTTGCAGCTAAGTTTAGGCTTTTGATCCATCGCAGGCAGCTGTCAAACTGTAGACTTTAAAACCCTGATGATTTATGTCTTTTAACTGCTTGTTGTACGTGTGACACTTCAAATTTCATATGTAAGTAGATAGTTTATTTTTATTGCTACATTTTATTGGCACATCTCTGTGCCCTGCTTTTATCTTTTATCATTTGTGTCAGCTGGAGCCTCCCTGATCATATGTAAGAAGCATGCAAAATGGTATACTTGCCTGCTGTGTTTCCCCAAGCCCATGTTTCTGGGTTCCCACACCAGCGATCCAGGCTGCTCCTCTTCTGTGTCTATTGTCATATGTGAGCTGATGTATAGGTTTAACCCCAAGTCAGGATATGTGCGACAGCCCTGCACACCACCCTCTGCTTGGAGAATTTAATTGGCAGGAGTGGGAGGTAACAACCTGTTAGGAGAGAGATAGAGTGCAGCTGTTCTCAGGCACAACACTGGATCGAGATCCGGCTTAGGTAAGTATTTTGGTGGGGGTTGGGGAAAGCTTACACTGAAAGTTTTTTTTTTACCTTAATGCAGAGAATGCATTAAAGGGGTCGTAAAGGAATTTGTTTCCCCTAAATAGCTTCCTTTACCTTAGTGCAGTCCTCCTTCACTTACCTCATCCTTCCATTTTGCTTTTAAATGTCCTTATTTCTTCTGAGAAATCTTCACTTCCGGTTCTTCTGTTTGTCAATCACCACAGTAATGCGAGGCTTTCTTGCTGGTGTGGAGAAAGCCTCTTGAGGGGGCGAGCAGGCAAGTCAGGACACTCTCTACTTTGCAGATAGAGAAAGGAGCTGTGTGTTAGTGGGTGTCCTGACACTCCTGCTCACCCCCTCCCCACCTCAAGAGGCTTTCTCCACACCAGGAAGAAAGCCTTGCATTACTGTGTGGAGTTACAGACAGAAGAACAGGAAGTGAGCATTTCTCAGAAGAAATAAGGACATTTAAAAGCAAAATGGAAGGATAAGGTAAGTGAAGGAGGTCTGCACTAAGCTAAAGGAAGCTATTTAGGGAAAAGAATATTTCCTTTACAACCCCTTTAACCACTTGAGCCCCGGACCATATTGCTGTCCAAAGACCAGAGACTTTTTGTGATTTGGCACTGCGTCGCTTTAACTGACAATTGCGCAGTCGTGCGACCTGGCTCCCAAACAAAATTGGCGTCCTTTTTTTCCCACAAATAGAGCTTTCTTTTGGTGGTATTTGATCATCTCTGCGGTTTTTATTTTTTGCGCTATAAACAAAAATAGAGCGACTATTTTTAAAAAAATGCAATATTTTTTACTTTTTTCTGTAATAAATATCCCCCAAAAATATATTAAAAAACGTTTTTTTCCTCTGTGTTCCTGGTGTGTTCTAACTGTATTGGGGGAGTGGCCTCACTAGGGGAAAGCACTGATCTTCTGTTCATAGATTGTATGAACAGGAGATCAGCGTTTCCCCCGCTGACAGGAACGAGAGCTATGTGTTTACAGACATACCTCCCATCCCGCTCTGTAACGTGCAATCGCGGGTGCCAGGCGGCGATCGTACCCACCGGGCACGCGCGTGGGACTCGGGGGCGCGCGCGGGCCGCCGGCGGCGTGCACACGCCCCCTAGTGGCTGCGAAAGAGCCGACGTAGCATGACGGGCTCTCGCCCAGGAGTGCCGACCTGCCGCCGTAGAATGACGGCGGCTGGTCGGCATGTGGTTAAAGGTAAAAAAAATGGTTTGTCTTTAGAACCACTTAACCCCTAAAGTGTTACTAAACCCAGTACCCTGCATTCACTATATCTGGTCTCCCACAGTACACAGAACATAGAAATGCAATTATTTTAGTAAATTTAAACTGCTAAATACCCTCATCAACAGTATATAACGGTCTTGTGACTTCTATCAGTGTCCGGTGAAAGCTTGTAGGAAGGGTTTTCATTCACCTCTGACTGTGCTTTGAGGCTGTAGGACTCCTGACCTTCTGCCTGGACAGTGCCGATTGGCCCTGTGTCGATCACATGCACCCTCCCAAGAAAAAAAAAACTCTCTAGCAATACACACTAAACTGAGCATGTGTAGAGTGTCCCAAGGCTCTGTACTATCAGATGATAGATTGGGGACTGTGAATGAATGGGAGGATCAGAGAAGGCAGGATCAAACAGCAATGCAGAGGATTAACACCTTAATTTCCACCGTGAGTTTAACAAGCATGCTTTACTGCATATTTAGACTGATTTTACTGTTGTTGTGGGTTTAGTTATACTTTAATTAACATTTAATTCTTCTGGCAATATTTGCACTGTCTTCTGGAACTGTAACCTAATCCTTCAAAAGTATGGATTTTGTTTAATTTGGACTTCTTTTTTTATATTATTTATGCTAAAAAAAAAAAACGTTTATTTTTTAGCAGTTTTGTGTGAAAAGGCGTGTCACTATTATATATATTTATTGATTTGCAGGTCAGAAAGAATATTTATTTCCTAACCTCAGTGTCTGCCTTTGCAGGAAAAATAGCAGGAAATTATAATGAGGCAAAAGGAACTTGCATCATGCAAAGGGGAATATATGCAGGAAAAAAGTGCAGTTACAAACAGTCACCATAGGGCGGCAGCTTAAGAATGAACAATAGAAAACACAGAAAATAAACAATTCAATGCAATTACATTGCCCATATAACTGCTGGAGGCATCACGGGTACATGAGTATATATCAATTAAGCTTGAAAGGGTTAGCATTACTGACGTTTATTTAATTGTTACTTTTATTATATGCATGAATGAACAGGTGTTACAAGATTTGCAACCTCCAAGATATTGTTATTAGATATCAGATTTAGAAAATACCTAGCGGGCATATATCCAGTGCAGATATAGTAGATTCAAAATTAACTGTTTGATATTTGTTCTGCATAAACATCCAGAGACTAAGTTTGAATGACACAGAAACAGGAAAACATAATGCAAAATAAATTATTGTTAAATATTCTGTCACAGCCAAAACTTATGTGGCAGACAGCTGGAGATAACAGATTTTGCCCTTTCGCCCCTCAAAATGTGAACTGCAAATGGATTTGTGGAAAATGGTAAGGCACGTTTGACAAGATATTTAAAAGTTATGAAATCCTCATGAGGTCTTTTTAATCATTTTCATATCTTATGCCTTACAAAAGATGGATTGCAAAGTATGCCAGTGTCTCAATTATTTCCTTTTCCCACTTTGGTCATCTGTCTACAGAGATCAGATAATTCAGTTTCTGCTGTCTAGAATGCTTACCATCTCGTCACTTCTTGTAAATCTGGAGGAATACAGTGGCGGGATCACTGCACTTTATTTCTTAGGCCTGTGCACTTGTCATGGCCCATAACCAGGGTTGAAACTCTCTTTGCTGTTGAAGCACTCAAGATGGGAGGAAACACATAAAAGGCCAAGGCAGATGGGACTAGAATCAGGAAATATGGCAGGGAGACCTTGCTGTCTACAGATAGCAACAACCACTTAAAGTTTAAATATCCCACGTTGGTGGACTTATTTGTATTGTAACTGCTGAACCAAAACAAAAATCTTAATGTCACGCCATAACTTTAGATCAGGGGTGTCAAACTCAATTTCATCTGCGGTATGGTTGTGCTCAAAGGGCTGGTTGTATCTGGGGTGTGCTATGTACAGGGTGCAAAGTTCACGAGTGCACTTTGTACAGAGGTACGTTATGTACAGAGTGCAGGGTGCAGAATTGCGCTACATACAGAGTGCAGAGTTCAGGATTACACTGTGTACCGAGTGCAGGGTTTAGGGGTGTGTTATGTACTGAGTGTAGAGTTCAAAATTACCCTAGAATTACCCTAGATATAGGGTGCAGAGTTCAGAATTACCCTACATATAGGGTGCAGAGTTCAGAATTGAACTGGAATGTTTGGCCTTGGTATAGACACAGAAGGTGGCACACACAGGTTAAAATGGCAATTAAAGGTTAATTCCCCATATTTGTGGCTTTTTAAATCACAATTAGTGTCTGTGTATAAATAGTCAATGAGTTTGTTAGCTCTCACATGGATGCAGGCTAGACACTGAGCCATGAGCAGGTAAAAAATAACAGTCAAAAGACCTGCGTAACAAGGTAATGAAACTTTACAAAGATGAAAAGGGATAGAAAAAGATATCAAAAGCCTTGAATATGCCAGTTGGTACGAGAAAAGAGAGCAGAGTGAGCATGGCCTCATTAACCTGCTGGCCTTTCACTATCCAACTGGCAGGTGACATGACACCCCTATATTCTATAAAGCTGAAGTTCAATCTACAATGTATCTATCTTAGTCCCCCCCCTCTCCTTCCCATACCCTATCAACATGCTGAAAGGCTTTCCTTTTTTTAAATACGTACCTTATTTTAGACCCAATGACATTATACCTGATTCTCTGTGTTTCTCAATGCAGTGCAGGCAGATCCTGGCTGGTGGGAGGAGCTTCCGGGAAACATCACAGCACCCTCCACAGTACTCCTCTCAAGATCATTCAGCCCTGATGTAAGAAGTGGGCTGCCCCCTGGGACGAGTTATGCAAATATCAAAGTGTCTTGATGTTTTTTTTTTGCAGGCAGCATTTGCATGTGGGCCACCCTAGAGAATGTTCCTATATAAGTCTAAACAACCTAAATCCAATGAAAGAAAGAGATCATGGACAAAAAAGAAGAGAGAGGAAGGTCTAAATGATGCTAGATATACTCTGGCTAGAAAATGACAGTGTGCATTAAAATCAGGTTATACTTTTTATAGGGTTGTCCCGATACCACTTTTTTTAGGACCGAGTACAAGTACCGATACTTTTTTTCATGTACTCGCCGATACCGAATACCGATACTTTTTTTAAAATGCAGCCACGTGTCCCCAAATGCAGCCTTGTGTCCCCAAATGCAGCCTTGTGTCCCCAAATTTTTGCATAGAGGTTAGCCAATACATGACTGGCGACCGATAGTTCAATAGTTCCCATACAGTCGTGCTGTATATATTTTTAAATTTTGATACTAATTAATAAACACAGTTTTGTATCACAACCATTTTTAGATCATTATTTTTGTTGCTCAAAGTAACCCCTTTAGGCCCCCTGCTGGCCGACTATTCCCTTTCCCCCGTCCTTCCCCTCCTCTTTTTGCATTGTGTCCCCAAATGCAGCCATGTCCCAAAGTTCAGCCATGTCCCATATTTCAGCCATGTCCCTCTGATTAGCCATGTCCCTCTGATTAGCCATGTCCCTCTAAGTTCAGCCATGGTCCCTCTAAGTTCAGCCATGGTCCCTCTAAGTTCAGACATGTGCCAAAGTTCAGCCATGTCCCTCTGATTAGCCATGTCCCTCTGATTAGCCATGGTCCCTCTAAGTTCAGCCATGTCCCTCTAAGTTCAGCCATGTCGCTCTAAGTTCAGCCATTGTCCTCTAAGTTCAGCCATGGTCCCTCTAAGTTCAGCCATGGTCCCTCTAAGTTCAGCCATGGTCCCTCTAAGTTCAGCCATGTCCCTCTGTTCAGCCATGTCCCTCTAAGTTCAGCCATGGTCCCTCTAAGTTCAGCCATGTCCCTCTGTTCAGCCATGTCCCTCTGTTCAGCCATGTCCCTCTAAGTTCAGCCATGTCCCTCTAAGTTCAGCCATGTCCCTCTGATTAGCCATGTCCCTCTGATTAGCCATGTCCCTCTAAGTTCAGCCATGTCCCTCTGATTAGCCATGTCCCTCTAAGTTCAGCCATGTCCCTCTAAGTTCAGCCATGGTCCCTCTACGTTCAGCCATGGTCCCTCTAAGTTCAGCCATGGTTCCCTAAGTTCAGCCATGGTCCCTCTAAGTTCAGCCATGGTCCCTCTAAGTTCAGCCATGTCCCTCTAAGTTCAGCCATGTCCCTCTAAGTTCAGCCATGTCCCTCTGTTCAGCCATGTCCCTCTGTTCAGTCATGTCCATCTGTTCAGCCATGTTCCTCTAAGTTCAACCATGTCCCTCTGTTCAGCCATGTCCCTCTGTTCAGCCATGTCCCTCTAAGTTCAGCCATGGTCCCCTAAGTTCAGCCATGTCCCTCTAAGTTCAGCCATGTCCCTCTGTTCAGCCATGTCCCTCTGTTCAGCCATGTCCATCTGTTCAGCCATGTTCCTCTAAGTTCAACCATGTCCCTCTAAGTTCAGACATGTCCCTCTGTTCAGCCATGTCCCTCTGTTCAGCCATGTCCCTCTAAGTTCAGCTATGTCCCTCTGTTCAGCCATGTCCCTCTATTCAGCCATGGTCCCCCTGAGTTTAGCCATGGTCCCCTAAGACAAAAACAAGTCAACCCCCCCTCCTCCCGCCGCTGCTGACATCTACTTACTATGCGCCGGGGGGAACACAACAGCTGTCATTTGCATTTGAATAGCTGTGTTTCCCCGTCACGCCAACAAGTATAGCCCCTCCCCCTTGCCCAAAAACTTTGATAGACAGGTCACCCGTCGGACGGGGTGTTCTGTCTATCAAAGTGCCCGGGCAAGGGGGAGGGGCTATACTTGTCGGCGCGGCGGGGAAACACAGCTATTCAAATGAAAATGACAGCTGTTGTGTTCCCCCAGCGCATAGTAAGTAGATGTCAGCAGCGGCGGGAGGAGAGGGGGGATTGACTTGTTTTTGTCTAAGGCGGCAGCAGCTCTCCTCTCCTCCATATGAGGACTGCTCTGCTCCGCTCTCCGCCCCCTCTCCACTCGCACTTCACCCCCTCTCCATCCGCACTCCACCCCCTCTCCACCCCCTCTCCACCCGCACTCGAAAAAAAAAAAAAGTATTCTATTCAGGCATCGGGAGTATTTGCGCGAGTACAAGTACTCCCGCAAATACTCGGTATCGGTCCCGATACCGATACTAGTATCGGTATCGGGACAACCCTGCTATTTTAGTACAGGGGAGGAGCATGTACAACCATGCAAGACTGTAGGTAAGACTGGAGTCATCTGGTTGTTTGTGCCAGGGTGTCTGGCAGGGCTGTGTACATTTTACAATTGGACAGACATAAATACAAATCATTTGGTAGGTAAAACAGCTTTCCAATATATATTGCATCTGTGTATTTTAATGTCTATAAATTGTAAATAGATCTGCGCTCGGACACAAACATAACTGTGATATAGATATATGCAAATGAATCACACAAGTAACGTCCTTAGAGGGTATTAGTGAATCAGTGTGGTACCACTAAGGCGGCGTACACACGGCCGAGATCCTCGACGGGCAGAACACATCGTTCCGCCCGTCAAGGCTCTCTGCCGGCCGTCGAAATCGGCGACCCGCCCGTCGGGAATGGCAACCAGCCATTCATCCAGGCGGGCCGTCGAGGAAATAGAGAGCGTGCTCTCTATTTCTGCTCGACGGGCTTCCCGACGGGAAGCTCGCCGAGACCGTACACACGGCCGAGATCCTCGCTGGAATGCACATTCCAGCGAGGTTCTCGCTGGTTTTCAGCGAGAACCTCGGCCGTGTGTACGCCGCCTAATAGGGAAAATAGTCCAAATTAAAGCTGTATAGTAAAGTGTCTAAATACTAAGAGACTGGCTTATGACTAATGCCGCGTACACATGGTCATTTTTTGTGATGAAATAAAACAACGTTTTAAAAAACGTAATTTAAAATGATCATGTGTGGGCTTTACGCCGTTTTTTGTCTTCTGAAAAACGACCAAAAAAAAAATTGGAACCTGCTTCAATTTTTTATGTGGTTTTTCAAAATGTTGTTTTTTGTGCCATAAAAATGATCATGTGTGGGCTAAAACTACGTTTAAAATTACGTTTTTAAACCCGCGCATGCTCAGAAGCAAGTTATGACATGAGCTTGAATGGAACAGAGTGCCGTCGTACGTGCTGTACGTAACCGCGCTTTGCAAGAGCATTTTCAGAAAACGATGGTGTGTAGGCAACGTCGTTTTTTAAAATTAAGTTTGAAAAGCGTCATTTTTTTCATGAGACAAAAAATGACCGTGTGTACGCGGCATAAAAATAACTTTGAAGATGCAGTTTCATCTTTCCATCTTTGCCTCTTTTTATAGTTCATTCTGATTTTATTATAATATGACAATACATTATAGAATATGATACAGACATTGATGTGTTCATATAAGTAATACAGTTATTTCATCTAATCAATTTCGGATATATTTTTGTTTCCATATGTTGTTCAAAAAGACTATACAAAGCAGGACTGGGCAAGACAAGACAAGGCATAGTGCTGCACATGTGATTGGCTATGTTACCAGCCCATTGATGGCTTGAGAGTGTCAGCACTTGTAATGCCTCATACACACGACTGTTTTCAGGACGAGAAAACTGCCATTTTTTAGATTGGTCGTGAAAACGGTCGTGTGTATGCTCCATAACAGTTTTCTCGACGAGAAAACTGCCCGCAAAAAAATTAGAACGTGCTCTATTTGTTATCGTCGCTTTTCCCGCTCATGAGTATGCTTTTCCGAGGGGAAAAAAAAAAGTGCATCTTTAGAATCAAGTATGAGATGGGAGTGCTTGTTCTGGTAAAACTAGCAATCGCAATGGAGATATCACATTCATCACGCTGTAATGGACTGAAAAGCACAAAGACTGAAAAGCGTGAATCGTCTCTTACCAAACTTTTACTAACACAAGGATCAGTAAAAGAAGCCCAAAGGGTGACGCCATTTGAATGGAACTTCCCCTTTATAGTGACATTGTACATGTTGTTGTACGTGTTGTACGTCACCGTACTTTGCGCAAGCGTTTTTTTTTTCATGAATGTGTGTATGCAAGGCAGGCTTGAGAGGAATCACGTTGAGAAAAGCTATGTTTTTTTGCATGACAGGAAAAACGGTCGTGTGTGCGCGGCATGGCAAATATTATTTTGGAAAACAGTTAAATCATTCCCCCTAAGGCCGCGCACACACGATCGAACATGTCCGCTGAAACTGGTCCGCAGACCAGTTTTTTTAGCGGACATATCCAATCGTGTGTACGGCCTAGTGGACAGGTTTCCAGCGGACAAAAGTTTTAAAACATGCTTTCCAGCGGACCGAAATCCCCCGCATGCGTCAAATGGATTTGACACATGCGTGGAAGCAATTTACTTCCTGGTTTGCGGACGTCGCGGCGGAAACGTCACCGCCACGTCACCGCGCTGTCTGTCCGCGGGGATTTTGGTTTGATCGTGTGTACACACCATCAGACCAAAAGATCCCCGGAGACATGTCCGATGAAAACGGTCTGCGGATCCGCTTTCATCGGAGATGTCTCCTCGTGTGTACGCGGCCTTATTGTTATATGGAACATTTATAAATATTTAGCTTACCTAAATTTCTGATATGTGAGGGTCCCTAGGCACCTATGTGCTTAAAGCCTCAAAGACATATATATCTGCAGTGCGAGCATCTAAGGCACTGATTCCTCTGACTGCTAATCTTAGGAGATTTGGAGTGAAATTTTGTAATATCACTAATGTGCTGCTTATTGTTTTTCTTGCTGGAGGCTCTGATATGGGGAAGCAAAACCCTGCTTCTGTCAAGATGGCTGCCTCCACACAGGGACCCAGTGCAGAACAAGACATGGTAAGTCAGCAATGGGGAAAAGATTAGCAGTAGTGAAACCTACCTCTTAACTTTTTGAGATGAGAACGAGGGACAGCTATTAACAAAAGTATTTAGGGATAGAACTCACCCCCTGCCATGACCCCTTATAGGGACAAATTATAGAAACAAATTATTAAATAAACCCACAAGTGCTTTTTTTTTTTTTTACCTATACTATTCCTTTATATTGGCTGTTGAAATTTACAAATGCAACAATTTAGAAATTGGATAAAAGGGTTTAGCACTGGGAAACACTTTTTGTAAAATAACTGTGCATTTTATATACAACCAGGGCTTTTTTTCTGGGGGAACTTGGGGGAACTCAGTTCCACCACCTTTGGCTCAGACCCTTTGGTGCCCGCTCACCACAATCACTTGTGAACACAGAAGTCTGGTTTCTGTGTTTACAAGTGACTGCTTTGTAACCCCCTGAACTCTGCACACTGTATGTAATGCAATTCTGGTATTTAATGCCCCTTTGAGACCCTTCTACTGTTTGTGAAATCTGAACGGGTCGTGGTTGAGTTCCTGCACCTATTTTCTGAGAAAAAAAGCTCTGTATACAACTATATAGATCAGACCGAAATGGGGGACAAATGACGAGGAAAGAGGAACAGCAGAAGGACTTTGATCCAAATCAGGGACAGTCTCTCAAAATAAGGGGCAGTTGGGAGCTATGGGAAAACCACGGGCAAAGCTGGTGACTAATGTTTTATTTTGGCACTGTTAGGTCCTTTTTTAGAGCATTTTTCTAATAGGTTACTTTAAAGTGTAAGTTCACCTTTTCACAAAAATCAAAAATGAAAGAGGTGAACTAACACACAACACCCGCCTGGTTCCTTCTCCATTTACTTCCATGGGTGATTAGCTTTGTCTGCCCATGCAGCTTGTGCAGGGGTACAGGGATTTGAAAGCTGCAGTGTTTTTCACCATCTTTCCTTAGGGAAGTGGAAGAAAATTTCAGTTGCACTGGCTGCATGGGCAGTGAAAGCTAATCATCTGTGTGTGTGCAAGGTGTGGCATGGTGTTCGGGGCTGTAAACACACAGAACCCAAGTTAGGCAATAGCAATATATTGTTGAAAGGTCCAACACAATACAACTAGGCCCCGCAGGTAGAAAGAGCCATCCAAAGCTACTTACGAAATGTAAGAGCAGTCTGTAGACTTGAAAGATAACGTTAGCATCTGCCACAAGAAGCGGAATGCAGCCTGGCTGGTCCACACCCAAAGGGGAGGCTTCCTGAAGAGATGTAGATGAAGTCCCTGCACTGTCCCTACTCCCCTGGAGTCTTTTCCTACCTTTAACCACTTAAACCCCGAGCCTGTTTTTCATTTTTTTGCTATAAAATTACTTAAAACCCCCAAACATTATATATATATATATATATATATATATATATATATATTTGTTTTCTAACACCCTAGAGAATAAAATGGCAGTCATTGCAATACTTTTTGTCACACCGTACAAGCGCACTTTTTTTGGAAAAAAATCACTTTTTTAAATAAAAAAATAAGACAACAATAAATTTGGCCCAATTTTTTTACATATTGTGAAAGATAATGTTACGCCGGGTAAAATGATACCCAACATGTCTTAGAAATTGCGCCCGCTTGTGGCATGGCGTCAAACTTTTACCCTTAAAAATCTCGATAGGCGACATTTAAAAAATTCTATAGGTTGCATTTTTTGAGTTACAGAGGAGGTCTAGGGCTAGAATTATTGCTCTCACTCTAACGATCGCGGCGATACCTCACTTGTGTGGTTATAACTCCATTTTCATTTGCGGGCGCTACTCGCGTATATGTGTTCGCTTCTGCGCGCGAGCTCGTCGTTTTTTTTTTCGGATTTATTTTTATTTATTTTACAATTTTTAACACTGAAATAAAAAATAAAATAAAAATGTATCACTTTTATTCCTATTACAAGGAATGTAATCATCCCTTGTCATAGAGAAAAGCAAGACAGGTCCTCTTAAATATGATATCTGGGGTCAAAAAGACCTCAGATCTCATATTTAGGCTTACATGAAAAAAAAAAGAAGAGAAATTTTACCTTTTGAAAAAAAGTAAACAAAAAAATTGTCTCTTTAAGACGCTGGGCGGGACTGACGTTTTGACGTCACTTCCGCCCAGCAGAGCTAACAGGACGGGTGGGTGCCATGTTGGCCTGACTCGCATCCCCACACAGCAGCCGAGCGGACCCCTCTCCCGCCACCGATAACGGTGATCTCGGAGCGAATCCGCCGGGGAGACCGCTGTTATCGTTGACAGGACCGCCCACTGAAGAGATGGATATCTCGGTTGTGGCAGCAGCTGCTGCCGTTACCGAGATACCCATCTTTAATGTACCGACGTATAACGACGGTGGGCGGTCTGTAAGTAGTTAAACACTTTTCCTGTCAGACGGAAAACCTGTTCCTAGTAGCTACTTGCATAAAGCATGCCAAACTCAGGAGCTTGAGTCTTAAATAGACATTAGAAATTATTTATTTTATATAATAATAGCTAAATATCCCACCTACATACTTTTCATTGATATTTCATTATTTTCTATATATATTTATTGCTAGAATTATTTATATTTCCAATCTGTGCAATTTATTGATTATGAATTGTGTGAATTTATATGTCTCTATAGATAAAATTAACCATGTGACTGATGATTTATTCAATACTCATCATTCGTTTTTACATATAACAATTTCACTTTTTTATTAAATAAATAAAACATTTTTTTTTTTTAATACATTTTATATTTTTATATAATTATAAAATGATATCTACTTTTGTGAAGTAGGAAGCAACCCCCTTATTATGATTTATTTTTATATGTAGGGGACTTCAATACTTATGGTTGCACACTTGGATATGATGTGACTCTGGTCAATATGGTTATGCAATTCACTTCCAGTGTCATGATCGCTTTAAAAATCAGTGCATGACATCACAGCTTCATCCTCCATTCCCAGACGTTGCCTGTTAAGGGACATGTTGGAAGGGGACCGGAGCTGTGACATGATGAGCATCCAGATTTGTTGTGATCTCCATGCTGGATCATCCTCTCTCTACTGCCTAATATTACTATCTCTGTTTTAAGTGCATATTTTAGATTAAAGGGTCACTAAAGAAAAAAAAAATTAGGCTGAAATGACTGTTTACAGGGTATAGAGACATAAAAGTTAACTGATTCCTTTTAAAAATGATTAAAAATAGATAAAAATCAATCATATAATCAACCTACAGTTCTAGTTTCGTTTTTGCTGTTATTTCCTGCCTCTCTGATGTACAGAGCCAGAGAGCCAATAGAGGGCAGTGATGGTTTGTCTCCCTCAGCACCAACCAAGTTTCAGTTTACACACAGTAATCACACCTCCTTGATTAGTGACCACAGTGAGAAAGCTCCCAGCACTGTGGTTATAAGGAAACAGACAACCAGGAAGTGTGGAGATCAGAGCAGAATTACAGCAACGTCAAAGCAAAAAACGAACAATGAGGACATGAAAACAGCATTGCAGTAAGGTAAAGGAAGCTATTTAGCTTAAAAAAAATCTTTAATGACCCTTTAAATAAACCCCCTTGTTTTTATATACTATGCAATGAGCTCTCTTTCTGTGTTCCCTTATCCTGCACATACACCTGAGTGAAGCAAATTGATCATCCTGAGTGAAGCAAGCTGTGCTGGGATGCTGTGCAATCTACTTTCAGTGTGGAGCCAGAGTCCAGAGTGAGAGGTGTTGGGACACTGAGCCTGGAGCTGTCGGATCCATCCATCCATCTTGGAGGTTGGGAGACACACAGAGGATGTGGCCAGGCATCGGGCATTTTCTTACCTCATGCGTTAGATGATCTCCTATAATTTAGTGATCATCGAAAATTGGTAAGAGGCCAATTTAATTTTCATTTGGCTTGTTATACTTATTATCACTGTGAACGGTGGATAGTACATTCAGTCGGTGGAATTCTATTGGAATAATTTTTGATACACATGGACACCTGTTTATTGAACTCTTTATTTATCACAAGTTGATACACTGTGTTTGCTATATTTTTTGATAATCATTTTTTCTTTGTTTATGAGACAGCACAACCTTGATGAGGGTTTAGTATGTTAATTCACCTTTTCATTTTTTTTTAAAAGGTAAACGTACACTCCGCCTTTCTCAACCTTTTTACACCAGAGGAACCCTTAAAATAATTTTCAGGTCTCAGGGATACCCTGCTATAAAAAATTGATGGTCAGTGGGAAAAATGCAGCTTACATTAATAACTAGTGGGAAGGAAGTCCCCCCCATAGAGTGATGTTCAGAATGCCCCTCTTACAGATAGCTTTAAAGATTATTTGTTTTGTGCAGCTAGCTCTGCGGTGGTGTTGGCCTTGGGACTATGTAGGCACCATAGAACGGGAAGGTCAAATAGCCACAGCCCATGGAACCCATAGTAACCTCTGGAGAAACCCTAAAGTTCTACAAAACCCATGCTGAGAATGGTTGCTTTAACTTGTTAAACAAAAATATAACAGTACAAAATACTGACAAATATTAAATCATAGTTAAAAGCAACATAAAAAAAATGTTTTTGGAGACTACATTTACATATTTGAAGTGTTACAAACAATAAATATACTCTTTGAAAGAGATATATAACACAAGTCAAATCACACTAGGTAAAGATTTAATGAGTATTGACTTTTATTAGGGGTACATAGTTCATTGAAGTTAAGATTCACTGACCTAGATTTTACCGTTCACTGCCGGCTGCTCTCCTCTGTATAGCAAGTCAGAAAAGGGCAGAGGCGAAGAAGAAACTGCCTTTATTTCAACTAGTCGTTAGTTCAGTATGTTTTCTAACCTATGTATGGGAATAGGTGTTATTTAAGCATTTGATAATACAAGTCCATTGACACTTAAGTATTTTTGAAATTACAGCATTTAAATTTGCCTTGGATATTATTTTTTTCCTATGCATTTCATGTATGTATGTGGTGCATTGTGTACATGGTGTTGCAGAGATATAGACCAATAAGGGTGATGAGCATACACCAAATGTGTGCCTAAAATGCAATGTATGTGCATATTACATTACCTTGTTACTTCTAAAAGACTTGGGTTTTAGAGGAAGATGGTTGCAGCTCATAGGTTTAATTTTAATACACTACAACTATAATAATAGGGAATAACATGAACAGTACCAAAGATAATAAATTATAAATGCAATTTGTTTAGGCACAGTGAAAGCACGCCAAAGCAAAACAATTTCAATGCACCACAATGTTACAGTTACAGCTGCAGCAGTGACAGACCCCCATCAAAAGTGCTGTGATTGCCCACCCTTTCCAGCCCCCTACTTTCATGGAAGCCATACTATTGGTTTCTACAATGAAAAGCTCTCCATGAATGGAGTACGGGCGGATAATTGCAATGTCCTCCTCCTGCATTTTATTTTATTTTCTTTTAGCCCATAAGTGGCCTGTATTTACAGTAGTATGTCTGTACACAGCACAGGGTGGGAAGGAGGGCACAGTGCAGGTTGGTTAGAGGACATGTTACAGGGGAGGTCAGGAGGATACAATATATGGTGCAGTAATGTATAGTGTCAGATAGGGTCGTATAGAGGCAGTCCAGTGGCGGGTTAGGGTAGTAAAAGGCGGTATAGTGGCAGGTTAGGATAGTATAGAGTGGCATAGTGGCAGGTTTGGATAGTATAGTGGCAGTTTAGGGTAGAATAGGGTGGTATAGTGGCAGGTTAGGATAGTATAGGGTGGTATAATGACAGGCAGCCACCCAGGGTAGTAAAGGGTGGTATAATGGCAGGCTAGGGTAATATAGGGTGGTATATGGTAACATAGTGGCAGGTTAGGGTAGTATAGTGGCAGTTTAAGGTAGTAAAGAGTAGTATAGGATGGTAGCATAGGATAGTATAGTGGCAATTCAAAATGTAGCTAAAGGCAAAACTTTTTTTAGTTTTTGACATAGTGGAGAGGGATTAGGACACCTGTCAGTCTTTATTGTTGTCTGTACCCCCATTTGTTCTTTTTACAATATCATTGAAAGTGAAAGTGACCTTAAAGGACACAAGTGACAAAAAACAAACAACTGACAGGAGTTATAACTAGAGATTCTCTGATACCAAGCATTTGTCTGAGTATCGTTACTCTCACAAATGTTTCTGTGATTTAGCAAAATTAGTTGGTGCAAATCACACTGCAAAGAATCGCTCCTGTGTGTGTGTATATTTTTTTTAGAACTTACAGGTCAAAGAGCATGCATGCACATGCTGCTGGAGATGCTCACAAGGCTGGAGGAGATGTAGAGGCGGTCTGCCTCCAAGCTGCTGCTTTATACCCATGGGGTCTCTGAACTTCTTCTCCAGCCCTGTGAGTACCTCTAGCGGCCCTGATTTGCTACCATCAGCGGACCGGGATACCTATGTAGATTATTTTGCATGTGGCCCGATGTACTGTGAGTTTAAAAAAAAACTAATTACACACACACTCACAGTTGTAGTGGGGGAAAATGCATGTGGTTTATACAGGAATCGCACTGCATTCCTTTTTAAATCGCATACAATTTGTTTTTGTATTTTTGTACTCGGTATCAGCGAGTACTTGACCGAAAGTATTGGTACTCATACTCGCCTATAAGAAACAGTATCGGTGCAACCCTAGTTATTCGATTTCCTGCTGTTGGACACGATGAACCCTCTACCCTATTATGGATCTTTATATATTATTGCTGGCTTACTGCGACATCAGCTATACACATAAGCTATGGATTCACCTTGTTAGGAAACCTTGGTCCGCCCTCCATTTGCCCCAGAGGTCCAGTTGGGTCACATCTCCACAGCCCCCGGGGAAGACAGTCCCTGGTACCCCCCCATTCACAGAACTGATAGACTCCTTCTCCTCCCTTCTTTTAAGCTGACCTATAATTTTCTTGCATCTACCTGAGGAAGTGGACATTGATCCATGAAACTCATATAGTTATAGGATGCCAAGAAATGTAGCTGTCAAGAAATGTGTGGATCGCTAAGAATTTTGCACTCATGCATCCCCATCTGTATCCATATTATAAAATATCATGTATACAAATATCAACAATTTTTATGATTTTTTTATGTGTATTATGACTTATTATGGATAAGCTCAATATAAATTATTTTTGTTGGTATTTTACCATGTTTATTAATTTGTCAACATTAAGGGGGCATGATTAGGCTGCTCGTGCAAATTGCTTCTTTTTTTTTTTTTTTAATACAAACACTTTTATTGAGAAAAGAGAAGATACAAATCCAATCATCATACAGACAATATCATAAGGCAAGCATTTCTAAACTAATACAGAGATCCAGCCTAGCATCTAGCTAGAAGCATCTGGGTTAGTTATCAAACAAGGCAACGAAAATTTACACTCCCCAGATCTAACAGGAGCCCAAAAAAAAATATATCCTAAGGCCCTTACACGTAAAATGAAGTACCTCAGAGCCTAGAAGCCTGCCTTAACATATCTAAAAACATCGTTGAATAGCAAAACACACAGAAGAGAGGGGGAGATAAAGCAAAAAAAGGGTAAGTGACTTTGAAAAGCATATTAACTGGTAAAACTCAAAAAAAAAAAAAGGACAAAAATTCAAGATGTTCTGGACCCCACACAGAGATTGAAAGAGGTAGTATGACTAGAGGGGGAACCACCCCCAAAAGCACATTCAGGGAGCCCACGATCCCCATTTCAGTTCATACACTGGCATAGTATCCATGATGTTGTAATATTGCAAATGACTTCTTAATACAGGAGCTCCGACTAGAAGAAGCTTCGGCCAGCAACTACAAAGCAACACAAGCCCTACAGAATGGAGAGTCACCAGGATGTCACGGGGACAGTCCTTGCGCTGCAACTCCGGAGCGGGACAGCCTAAGATGCTTACAGACTTTTTCCCAGGCTCAGGCTGTGAGAGGATCCAAGATGAAGACGGAGGAAGCATGGACCTCTCCCCCTCACCCTCCACAGCGCCAGACACTCAACTTTGCAGCCAGGAGCCTCACCTGCAGGAACCCAAACAGGATGACAAGCAGTCCAACAAGGGCCCTGCATACTCTCCAGCTGCCTCAGCCGCATCAAAAGGTCCCGTGAGAAAAAGCAGTTCTCTGCACTAGAGATTAGTGAACATACAGTTATCACAAGACTCATTTTCAGCAATTCCCACCTCTGACTGCCCTGCCTCTGAGCACACTCAAACATAGATGCTTTTATCATAAAAAAAGACCTGCAGGCTGAGCTGTGCAAATCAGTGTCAGAACTACAAGTACAGGTGGAGCACTGAACATAAAGTAAGAGATTGCATTACTGCACACAATGTCTTAGTGGATAGCTATTAAGATTGTGATGCTGACATACAATGGCTGAAAACAAAATCACAGACCTGGAGGATAGGTCCAGGAGGAACAATCTGAAATTCAGAGGTATTCCTGAAACAATGTCTCCTTCTGAACTTCCACAATACCTGCTCCAATTCTAAAAACCTTCCTACCCATGGAAAATGCCTGTGATCTGGTCATTGACAGAGCTCAACGCATAGCTAAACCCAATTCTCTTTCAGATATGGTTCTGAGGAACGTATTGGCAAGAATCCACTTTTTTAATATAAAAGATAGAGCCATGGCTGCAGCACATAAAGCAGGTAATCTTCCCGACCCATTCTCCCACATCAACATCTATGCTGCTGACCTCTAGACTACCACTCTGGCTTAACGCAGACAGTTCTCATCCATTACAGCAGCTCCAAGAGATAAGAAGATCCTGTACAATTGGTTCTTCCCTGCCACCCTGCAAGTCACGCATCAGGGGGGCAAAATACATCTTAAACACTCCGGCAGAGGCAAGGAAAGTACCTCAGCAATGGGACATCCCAACACCACCAGCAAAGGATGGGGAGTGCTCCATTAATCCTCACCCGCACATTCAAGCCCCGAACACTCCTTCTGGCCCAGGCTAACTTCTTATTACTACATTTGGGCTACCTATTGTTTCTGTTAATGGAATGACACTGCTTAGACGTAGCAACTCATCTACCTTCGGTTTGGACCCTCCTACCTTGTACCTTTACGCATCAGTTATTAACAGGTTTGTTAAAGACTCTAGGTCTTTGAGTTCCCCTTCACTGATTTGTTTGTATTCTGGAATTTGTTGCGTACTATAAGTACACTATTTGTATAAAGCTAGCTTACAAGTACTTCTAACTGTATTAGCATTATCTTATACTTGTTTAAAGCTGTGGTACATCCCTCTGACTGTGTGCACCTCTCCAACGCACCACTTAACACGAGAGTGGGACATTCCCATCTCTTTGCATCACATTTTCTATCCTAGTACTCCTCCACTCTGGAGATGTCTCTAAAAATTTTACCTAAATGTAAAAGACTTAACAGCACCTACAAAAGATCCATGCTCTGGAAAGAGGCCCTCTTCCAGAAATGTGATATAATGTGTGTACAAGAGAGGCGTTTAACTCAACCCAACGCATCACGAGCCTCCCGCCACAAATTTCCACGCTGCTTCTTTGCCAATTTGGAAAAGAAAACCAAAGTAATGTGTAAACCGGAATTCTCAGTGCGCCTGCGCCGTTGTCTAAGGCGCGCATGCGTCGTAGACAGCGTTGTATTCCTTTGGGCAAATATCTCCTAAACCATGCCTATATTAAGGCTTAGCGGTATGTGTAACTTCCCACAGAGGGTTTACAACCACTTTAAGAAATGTACCCAGCAAATGTTCTCTTGTTTGTATTCATTGATATTTTTCATGTTTTAACGCTGTTGAACAACTTTGAATTACATTTATATTGTAATACTTAAACCTACAGTTACATCCTCGATTGAGATACATTCTGTAAGCTCAACATTAATTCAGCTATTATGCAATACATTTGTAATCATGTATGTTTTTCTGTTTGGAAGTGATTTGCTTCATTTAAAGTCCCATGGCCAATGTTCTCTTTTTTGTACACCTCCCTTACTCTGTCCAGAATATAAAAAAAGGTTTTGCCTCCGCTCCGCGGTCTAATATTCCGGCGGACAACGGGTCCCAGCGATCCCGGAAGACACTCAAAACAGTTGCAGAACCGTAGGGTAACAAGCTGTGTCACTTATTATGACAGGGAAGGGCTCCAAAACGAGGTTTAAACCGAGTAAATCGAGCTCCCTGAGGAGCGTTGTTAACAAGCTAACAGCTGACATGGCGGCTTCACCTGCCTCCTCACAGCGCAGCCCTGCACTTAAAGAGAAACCCTCCACCAAGCAAGCTCTCTCCAACGCTGGTGAGTCCTCTTTCAATGACTGTGACTACACACCTGGAACTCAGTCAGACATTTTCCAGAAATTTGAACAAATGCTGCAAAAGGCATTAAAACAAACCTCAGACCACATCACTGACAAGCTAACCAGAGAGATCAGAGAACTCGGTCAGAGGACCTCAGAACTTGAACATAGAATGGATGACATAGACAACTATACAGAACACTACAGCTCTGAACTAGCAACCCTTAAAGAAGAGAATACAGTATTATTTAGAAGACCAAGAGAACAGGGACCGCAGGTCCAATATAAGGGTTAGAGGAATCCCAGAAACCGTCTTAAACCTGCATGAAACTATCACACAACTCTTTCAAGAATTAATTCCTGATACCCCCTTAGAGAGACTCGAAATAGACAGAGTACACAGAGCATTGGCCCCACGTAAACCTAACGGCCCCCCCAGAGATATCATTGCCAAACTGCACTATTTTAAAACCAAAGAACAGCTATTAATTGCTGCCAGAGGAAAAGATCCCCTCAGCTTCCAGGGCCACACATTCCAACTCTTCACCGACCTGTCTCCCCTAACCATCGCTAAAAGACGTGCACTCAAACCACTATTGCAAGTACTTCAAAAAAATGAAATCACTTATCATTGGGGGTTCCCCTTCTCTCTCAGATTTACCCACCTAGAGACCAAATATGTATGCCATTCATCAAATGACCTAAAACCTGCTCTCACTGAAATGGGTATGGCAGAAGGATTCGTTGCTGCTAACCAGAGTCGCAAAAAATCAAAATCTCAGTCTCATCAACATACGCATTCCTCAAGTTTTGTCTCCCATTCCTCAACGCTACAAAACCTCAATAAACGAGGTCGCTTTGAAATTTCATCGCCTATTCATGCAGACTCAATGGACTGACTGAAATCCGGATTTTCATGATCTTTTTTACCTCACCAACAAGCTTACTTTTCTTCTTTAACAGACCTAGTTGCTTACCAGCATTACTTCTTTTTTTTTCTCTATTACTGCATTTCTCTAGTATGAATAAGTTAATGCTTGCAATGAGGACCCCAACTATTGAGTGACATTAACTCTAACTCCTCATATATTTTCTTTTTATCCCCAGCATCTTATTCTATTAATTTCCATTTTTTTTTTCCTTCCGGTACAATGACATTTTTATAGTTTATAGAAGAATCCGGTTGTCCGTCGGTATGGTTTGAACCGAAGGAATTTCTTGTTGCCTTCCTTTTTCCACTCTCAGACTCCTATTTTAATTAGGGACTCTGCGTGTGGACTCGGATCCTCTCAGGTAGTGTAATTTACCTGCCTGAGACGCTCCTACACCCTGTGTTATTGCCTACTTCTAACAATGTATTTTCTTAACAATGGGTTAACATGTTTGTTGTATTTCTTGTTTTCAATTTTTACCCCTTATTTTGCAGTTCTCTCCTTCCCCTTTTTTTTACCTGGTTGGTGGTTCTGGCTCCTGGTGAGTACTCTGATTATTGTGATACAAGCCTCATTTTCTCTGTTTTATGGCTCCTTTAAACATCATGTGCCTAAACGTACAAAGCTTCAATATCCCACAAAAACAAACCAAGGCATTCCGCTAATTTCTAGCTAAGAGAGTTAATATTATATGTCTACAAGAAACCCATTTTACAGATAAAACTCATCCTAAATTTTTCTCGGCAGCCTATCCACAGTTCTATTCTGCATCAGCAACTGTTAAGCAGCGTGGAACCCTGATTGGATTTCACCGCTCCACACCGTTTAATCTTATATCTCAAATAAAGGATCCTGAAGGTAGATACTTAATTGTTACAGGCTACATTTCGGACAACCCTGTGACAGTAGTATCGTATTAAGCCCCTAACAAACGCCCAACAGAATTCCTATCACATCTTTATCAAGTAATAGATACCCACAAGTTTGGTACTGTAATTTTTTGCGGAGATTCAAATGCTACCATCTACCCTTTTCTTGATAAATCCCCACCCAGCCCCTCCAATGATACATCAAAACTATCCTTTCAACTCCTACTTACCAAACATGGTCTTGTGGACACATGGCGTGAAACAAACCCCACTAGTAGACGCTTCACCCACTACTCATATCCACATAAATCCTTCTCACGCATAGACCATATCCTAACCCTATCTAGTATGTTACCAGAAATTATTTCCTCCAAGATCATACCCTTTCCATGGACTGACCATTGCGCGGTCTTTACTTCCATTTCATCCACAATCCCCAGATCCCAAGATAATACCTGGTATATTAATGATTCAATGTTAGCCCACCCATCCCTCCAAATTGATATAGAAATCTCTGACTACCTGATAATAAATGATACCCCTGACATCTCACCCCTCACCTTATGGGAAGCCCACAAGTCTGTCATCTGGGGTAAATTATTACAAATAGCATCCATGCTTAAAAAAGATAGAAAGATTCAATTTGCGAAACTTGAGACTACTTTTAACACATGTCATGCTGCCTTTCAATCCTCTCCAACTGCTATCAACAATTCTAAATTAGAAAGAGCCCGTTTAGACCTAGACCTTTTTCTGTCTGACTCAGCCGATAAACTACTTCGTAAGCGCCAACATACCCATTATTTAAAAGCCAACAAACCCGACACCCTAATGGCCAGGAGCCTGAGCTCGGTGCAACTCCCACATACACCTATCAGACTCAAAACATCTCGTGAGGCTTATACTAGCAACCCTGTCAAGATATTAGAGATATTTCGCTCGAATCTCGCCAAACTGTACTCTTCTTCTCAAAACATAGAAGAGGCAAAAGCTGACACTCTTTTCTCTAAAATTAAGCACCCCACCTTGAGTGATAATCAACGAGATTCTCTTGATAGCCCCATCACAGAGTCAGAAGTTTCGAATGCCATAAAATCCTTAAAGCCCAAGAAAATGCAATGTACTATAAGCGGTTCGCCCACACATTATCCCCAATCTTAACTAGAGTCTTTAATTCAATTTTGACAGGACATTCATTCAGATCTGAGACCCTTACCTCTATTATTGCAATGATCCCCAAACCACATTCGGACACAACCTCCTGGTCTAATTACAGCCCCATATCCCTCCTGAACTTAGACATAAAGTTAATAGCTAAAATTTTAGCAAACAGGTTAAATAACATCATTGGACACCTTATAAGTAAAGATCAAACAGGCTTCATCCCTAAGCGCCAAGCAGGCGATAACATTAGGCGTGCACTATTACTCATTCATGCAGATAAATCCAGGAACATCCCCTCCTGTCTGGTGTCCCTCGATATGAAAAAAGGCATTTGACTCTGTCACTTGGCCGTATATGCAATACGCACTAAAAAAAATGGGGCTTCGGAGAACATTTCCTATTATGGGTCTCGTCCCTATACAATAAACCAAAGGCCTACATTAAATATGCTGGCTATAAATCTTCACTACTCAATATAGAAAGGGGCACTAGACAGGGTTGTCCCCTCTCCCCATTACTTTTTGCCCTATTAATAGAACCACTTGCCCAATTGATTAGAGCTAATACTGACATTAAAGGTATAGAATTAGGCGGATATGAACACAAGTTGTGTCTGTTCGCAGATGACATCCTAATCTTTATGACCAACCCGCATATAGCAGCTCCTAACCTGCTCAAAACTCTTGATAATTTCGCTCTCATTTCTGGATTACTGGTCAACCCTTCTAAATCAACTGCATTAAATATATCTCTATCCCAATCTGAACTCCACCTTGTTCAGGCCTCCTTACCCTTTAAATGGGCACCTAAACAACTCCCTTACCTAGGTATTCAACTAACAGTCTCCATTAAAGATATATTCGCCACCAATTACCTACCACTTCTCAGACAAGTAACTAATCTAATGAAATCTTGGTCTTCCCTTCCCCTGTCTTAGATGGGCAGAATAAATACTATCAAAATGACAATAATGCCTAAATTTCTCTATTTGTTCCGTGTACTTCCAGTTTCTATACCATCCTACTTCCTAAGACTTATCCAAAGCAGAATACTGTCCTTTATCTGGGGCTCAACCAAACCCCGTATTTCTAAATCTACTCTGTACCTCCATAAACTAAAAGGAGGTATGGGGCTACCTAATTTCTCCTTTTACTACAATGATGCTCAAATAGCGTTACTATCTAAGTATCACGCTACAGAGGAAACGCCACTATGGGTTGCCATTGAATCGGTAGATTGCGATCCTTTGTCAATAGCCAACCTACTATGGCTCAGACCCTGTGACAGATTTCATTTATCCAACCCTATAACGAAACACTCCCTTACTATTTGGGATAAGCTGAAACACTCACATAAGCTCCAATCCCCACAGAATCCCTTACTTTCTGTTTTAAAGAATCCTGCCTTCTATCCTGCTTGAAAGTACCCCAAATCTTTTTCAACATGGCTCACGACAAACCTTCTTGCCTATATAAGCTGGTATCTCATACAAATAACAACTTTCACTCCTTTTCTACATTATGCGAAACCTTCGGGCTCCCCAGATCTGAAAACTTTAGATACTTACAAATTAAAAACTTTTATGAGCCTTTACTTGGCTCAAGCTCAACGCTAACTCAACTCTCTCAATTTGAACGGATTTGCATAAGCAACCCACACGCCAGAGGACTAATTTCTATTCTCTACCAGTCAATAAACGACAACTCTAACGCCTCTCCACCCTTGTACATGAGTAAATGGTCACAGTACATGAATGTAGTGCTGAACTCTAAAGATTGGTCGAATATATGGTTAGCCACCAAAAACTCTTCACCTAATTGCCTGGCAGTGGAAACCAACTACAAGGTTTTGGCACGTTGGTATTTAGTACCAGCCAGAGTTGCAAAATTTTCACCCACAAGCTCCCCTAACTGCTTTAGAGGCTGTAATACGCCGGGCACCCACCTCCATACATGGTGGCAATGCCCGGTAGCTGAAGATTTCTGGAGCAATGTTTTCTCGATGGCCTCAAAGGCACTTAACACCAATATTTCTCCAGACCCGTCTATTGCATTGCTGAATCTAAAACCTGCGTTT
The DNA here is from genome assembly GCA_029574335.1 of Rana kukunoris. Classification (NCBI taxonomy): domain Eukaryota; kingdom Metazoa; phylum Chordata; class Amphibia; order Anura; family Ranidae; genus Rana; species Rana kukunoris. The sequence continues at coordinate 122,324,887 of CM056051.1, forward strand.
CTCACACGGACCCAATTCCAACTGTTGGTACACCTAACAACGGCAACCAAACAAACCATTGCCAAAGCATGGAAAACTAAAACTTTAATTCAAGCAGAAACCAAACACAGAATAAATAGGGCCCTCGTTCATGCAAAAACCTTAGCCATTGACAACAACAAAATTGATAAATTCCACAAGATATGGCAACCATGGGTTGTAAACTTCCTCCCCTCTGACTTCGACCAGTCTTTACTGTTACCTAATTAAGATACATGCAACAATATTCGGATATTGTAATTTAATTCAATATGAGCCAGACCACCACCCCGATTGTTTAGTTTCCTTTTTTTTTTTCCACTACCCTTCTTCTCCTGATACTCTGTACACTATAACCACTATAAGATACCGCTCAGACTTATTTTCCACCAAGTATGTGTTATTGTATGTTATTCGAATGCTTGTAATTCACCGATTTGAGTACTTGTATATTATTTCTCCCCTCTCCCTGTTTTTCTAATTGTTGTCTCCCTTATGAAATACCAATAAAAACAATTGACAAAGAAAAAAAAAAAAGGTTTTGCCTTTAGTTCTAATATAAAAAAAAGCCTGAAGTTCAGCTTTAAAGTTAAAAAAAGTACATAAATATAGTTACAGAGCATCAAACTTCATTTCTTCCTCAGTGTTACTGTCCATATGCTTAACTCTCAGTTGCCTCTGCAGTGTATTATACTGCAGTAATTTAAAATGACTGATAATCTGCTTATGTTTCCTAAAGCTGATGCTTCAAATGAATATACTGAAGATCACATCTGGGGGAAAAAACTTCCCCAACTAAAATCTCCAGAAACTATGGATGAAAAGATGATAAAAGAAAAGGTCTGTGCAACTACTGCATTATGCTGGCATTGAGGTGTTTGCTAAATTACCTCTGGCATTGCCTGCTGAAAACGCTGATAATTACAGCAATTATCTCTCTGCCTTAGCAGACTGCTTTAGCCCCAAACAAAATATTATGTATAAGAGGCAGCAGTTTAAAATGGCTTAAAAATGACTACCACACAGATGCATGTGCACAGCACTTATGTTCATGAGAATAGGAATACATTAATTTTATTTTATTAAAACCGAACAGTACAGAGGTAAGCAGCTGCGTCCTGTAGCTTTTTCCATCACTGGAACACTGGTGCTTTTACCACTTCAGCCCTGGAAGGTTTTACCCACTTCAGGACCAGGCCATTTATTGCGATACGGCACTGTGTCGCTTTAACTGACAATCGCGCAGACGTGCGACGAGGTACCCAAATAAAATTGATATCCTTGTTTTCATACAAATAGAACTTCCTTTTGGTGGTATCTGATCACCTCTGCGTTTTTTTTTTTTTGCGCTGTAAACAAACAAAGAGCGACAGTTTTGAAAAAAAAAAAAAAAAAATCTTTCTGTTAGCAGTTTAGGCCAATATGTGTTCTGCTACATATTTTTGATAAAAAAATCCCAATAAGTGTAAATTGAATGGTTTGCACAAAAGTTATAGCGTCTACAAAATAGGGGATAGATTTAGGGACTTTTATGTTTTTTATTGTTTTTACTGGTAATGGCAGGGATCTGCGATTCTTAGTGGGACTGCAACATTGTGGCGGATAAATCTGACACCTTTTGGGGACCAGTGACACCAATACAGTGATTAGTACTATAAAAATGCACTGATCCCTGTATAAATGACACTGGCAGGGAATGGGTTAACTACAAGGGTGATCAAGGGGTTAATTATGTTTCCCGGGAGGTGTTTTCACTGATGTAAAAAAGAGATCGTGAATCAGCTTAGGTGAAACATGATCTCTCTCTGTTTCTCTCTGACAGATCAGCTGTGTGCTTCGTTTACATCTGCACACCGCTGCTCCATCTCTCCTGTGAACGATCGGCGGATTGTGGCAGCCATTGCGGCCACCGGACCCACTGATTGGCTCCTGCTGTGTCCAATCACAGCGGGAGCTGCATGCCAGCGGCATGCATGCTCCCCCCAAACCGCATGCACAAAATCACGTACAGGTACATGATTTTGCACATGTGGGCCTCCCTGCCGCAGTAAATGTATGTGGAGCGGTCTGGAACCGGTTAAATATACATGCTGGCTAGTTCTGAATTTCAGCAATGTAACCACAAAATATTTCCCAGTCACCTTTTCACTTTGCAGAGAGCTCAAACACAATGCAAGCTGCAGAGGAAAGTGGAGGAAGAAGGAAAGGCAAAATACCAAGTTACATCTCTCATACCACTTCCCATCAGTTTGTTCTTATCTGCTCTTCTCTTAGTGAAAGTAACAGTCCCTGTCACATTCAACCCACGTTTAGAGAGAAACAATAATGACTTTGCATCAAACGCATACGTTATTAAACTAATATTAAATACTTTTCTTATTTCTTATTGCCACAAAATCATTTATCAGGGTGCACCCATTGCAATGGCATCAGAGCATTATATATATATATATATATATATATATATATATACACACACACAGAATCTCACAAAAGATACACCCTTTACATTACACCCTTTACATTTTTGAAAATATTTTATTATATCTCTTCATGTGACAACACTGAGCACTGAGGGTCAGCCTGTCAGTGCTCAGACCATACACTGCACACTGCATCAAATAGGTCTGTATGGCGGTCGTCTCAGAAGAAAGTCTCTTCTAAGGGTGGGAGTGAGGGGACAGAGCCACGCCCTAGAAGACACCATGAACCGCTCACTCCGCTAGTATCCAGCCAACAGGGGCCACAGTACTACAGTGTGGACCAGCAGTCAGGACTGTGTCTTTTACAGCCACAAAAGTCCCAAAAGGCCAGAGCAGGCCTTGGATCATCCGCGAAAGGGGGGTTGAGTCTGAGCCTTGTGACTCCCCTGTCAAGAATAGCGACATGGGGAAAAAGAGATCTGCCATGACCTGTGTCCTGGTTGGGGACCTGGTAACTGTAATTCTTGCCCAGCAGGAACCAGAAAATGTCCCTGAAATACCGGCTGCTTCTATGTGTTCTGCTGACCCCACCTAAAAGTAACCAGTGCAGGAGTGAGATTTGCCCTGAGGCGGGAGGTGAAGGCGAGGAGAGGGCTATAGATTGGGATTCCTTACACTGCAAGCAGAATTCGGGTCCATGGAGGAGATAGCCGATTGGTTATCACACAGTAGCTTGGAGGAGGAATGGAAGATAGGAGGCTCCCAGGTCCAAGAAGAAGTCCAGCCCAAGGTGTCAGAAGTGCCAGATCTTGCTATGGGAACTTAGGAAGCTGAAGGAACCCCCATCAGAACCAGAAAACTCTTTTGTAAAAGACCTTCCACCACCCAGACCAGAGCAGCTGAGTTCAAGCAGTGGATTAAGAGGCGACATGAAGCTTGTGTTCTGCCAGGAAAAGGGAAGCCAAGAGAACTGCCAACTTTTGAGATTCCAGTGGGAGATTCAGCACAGAAATGCTCTGGAGTGGGGTCTAGACTTCCCCTTTCAGAGACAGAGAAGCTGAGGGCGGTAAGAGGAGACTACATGATTCGCATTTCTATGGGACTTCTGGAATGTGCAGCTCACCACTGGAAATTGTTAGATGGACTGCTGGGAAGATTGTAGCCTGTGTTTATTCTCTGTGCCATCTGGATGGACATTCCCCCTGATGAACTCTGGGTGAGGTCTAAGTCCTAATTTAAACTCTGCAAGGTGCCTGATAGTCCAGGGAGGGGCCCCGTACACCAAAGGACTAACTAGATGTTGGGGGGGGGGGGTAAAGCACCCTCTAGGGCTAGAAGTGTGTTCTGGAACCTTTTAGAAGAATGGGAGGGGAGGTAAGGATTCAAGGGTACCCGACCAAACCCCAACTTGGATTGGCAGGGGGCAGGCCTCCTTAAATACTCGGGGTCAGCCCAGCTGGGGTGGAGAGTTTTGGTGGAAGCTAGAGATGCGAGAAATTGAGGGGGGGTGCAATCAGCGCAAAAGTAATGAGGTAAACTTAATTAAATATAAAAATGAAAAAAACACAAGGTTTAAATTTCACGTGAATGCCAGCTGAACACAAAAGAACTTTCACAAAATTTCCAAAGTACATACAACTTAGAAAAAAGTGCAGCGCAAACAATAAACGATTAAATATAAATATAATATATAATAATAAATATCATATACTAGGTGTAAAGTGAAACCTGTATTACAGGATGGGTGAAATGATTACCAATAATACATTTTCAATTAAATATGGGTACATCAATATAAATAACATAGGTAAGTGTCCAAGGAATGTTTAGTGCAAAATGTCCATTATTCCAATTATCTGAATTATCAGACCATAGAATCCACCAGGTGATAAGATTAGCAAATGTATGAAGTGATCCCGCCACCACGAGGATAAATCACTATTACCTCCAACTTAGACCACTGTTTCACCAGATGGTCCTTTGCGCATACAAATCAGCCAGGTAGCCCAGGGGTAAAGATGTTGTCACTTATCCTCACACATCAGTCATGATGAACATACCAAAATAGAGAGAAAAAAACAACCATCTAAGAGCTTCCATATGTTTAAAAGGGTTTAATGCAAAGTATAGCTCACAGCTTACTCACATTTTGTTAAAAGACAAAGGCATCAAAGAAATTACAGGACCGGACAAAAAAGATCACATCAGCGGAGGTTCAGATGGTAAGCGAGCGACTGTATGGGTAATTTCTGTCCCCAGACGCGTTGCGTAAACACTACTTCTTCAGCAGGGCAGCTAGAGATGGAGTGTTAGGCTGTCGTTTCCTTTGAGGGAGCTCCCCAGTCTGAGGGGGGGTGACTTTGGGCCTGGGCTTAGGTGCAAGTGGGACCTTCCCAGGTGTCCTGGCCAAGAGGCATTGGTAGCAAGGAGGACAGTGGGAGAACACTGTCGGGCAAGTATCTAGGAGCAACAGAAACAGCCAAGGGGGCTGGTGAGTGACACACAATAAGAAGGACTGGGAGGCACACCTAAGAGTCTGGGATGAGTTTAGAGCCAGTCAGGAGGACTGTGGTGGCACGGGCAAAGGAAGGGGGCAGCTGCAGCCAGGAGGGGTGGCAGTGCCTGAAGAGATGACAATGGGTGTAGTGACCACATGTAGGACAGCTAGCACCAAGCATTACCATATTTTTGTTATACCATAGGGGCCTGCAGTCCCTGCCTGCAAAGGGCATTTGCTTTGGGACTGACAGTCAATGCTGGAGGTAAAAGAGAAGAGGTTGTTTATACTGGGGTGTATATTGTTCAGTCCCTTTGTATATTTTCTCAATCAAGTGGGCATCCCATATGTACCCTATCTCCATCCAAGTTTAATTCCCCTAATAAAACAAAGTTCAAGGACTTCTTCTCGACTCTGTGTGTTTGGAAATTAGTGTAACTGGCTGTGCAGGGTGGGAAATGAACCAAATTCACCAGCGAACCCTAAGGGTGTAGCTCAACATATTTTCCCCCTTTAACCATTTTGCCAGTGTTAAATACAATTCACATATTCACCAGACCAGCAATTGTCCTGGTTTTATGCACCGCTGTCACAAGCTAGCTGGGTCCTTTGTCTCCATCTTTGTTGCTGTTGTGAAAGAGGAGGGTCTAGATGCCCCCCTCCTCCTCTTTGCTACACCTTGACTAAGAGTGCATCTAGCAGGTGAAGGTCCCCTTTAGCCACTAGCAGACCACCCAATGTAGTTGTGGTGGCCGCTCTGTGCTGGATGATATACATGTACATGATCCGCCATTTATGGGTCGAGCGTGTCATTTGCCCTACCTGTGCTGTGATTGGGCACAGCACAAGTTGGTCAGCACTGGTCCGGGCCAAAGATTTATGCCTGGGACCTGCTGACAGGCTTTGCAACTCACAGTACAGAGCCCTGTATTTACTAATAACACAGGGCTTTGTAGCAGAAGTGTAAAATATAACTCTGGTCCATAAGAGGTTCAGAGCCCATTCACACAGGGGCAACACGACTTCTAGCACGACTTCTAGCACGACTGGGAGGCAATTTGGACACGACTTGAGTATGAACCATCAGGCAACTTACAATTTCAAGTTGCCTCCAGGACAGTACAAGGCAACTTTATGTCGCCTTCAGGACAGGAGGCTTTCCAGTGGCCAATCAAACAACAATCAGCTCTGTGGGAGGGAGGGGTTTGCCTGAGAAATGTATGTTATCTTCCTGTATTGTTGCTTCAGTTAAGACAGTGATCTGGCTTCTGAGACGATTTCCATTGAAATCAATGGTTACAAGTTGCCTACAAGTTGCCTAGAAGTTGGATTGAAGTAGTACAGGAACCTTTTCTGAAGTCGGAGCGACTGCAGTAGTGTGCATTAAGATGGCTCTGATTCACTTACATTAATTTTCTCTACCGCGCGACTTGGGGTGACTTGAAGTCGGATCCCATGTCGCCCCAGTGTGAACCGGCTCTTACAGGTCTGAGAGTTAAAATGGCTAAAGTATAATTAGACAAAAATGACTTTAATAACTATCACAGCTGCTATTTTATGATATACTATTATTATACTGTTATTTTTATTAATACATTTGCTTTCTAAATGGATAGCTATAATTGTTCAGAATCCTTATGTCATGTTCCTTTTAATTAGCTTACTTCTGCTTTTACAATACTTTGCAGAAAGGCAAACAGACTTTTTTTTACAGCCTTCTGAATTAGAATGATATTCCCAGAATCATCTTTGATGATAACAAAGTAGAATATTCCAATGCAGTACAATTCTTTAATGATCAAAGTCTAAGGGTTAACCCTTTTATCTCTACCTTAAGAGGGTGAGTTTGTTAGAAGATTGAACCTATTCACTAAGCTTAGTGAACATTCACTTTACTGTACTAAGTGATCAATCTCTACTCCTTTAGTAAATCAAGCTTAAGGTGAACATTGCTGACCCAATATTTGCAGGATTTATTACTTTACCATTTTACATTAAATTTTTTCTCAAACATTCAAATTTTATGCAGTTTAGATCCTGCTATAGTCAGAAATCATTCATTTTGAAAGATAGACAGCTAACTCAGAGTGCTGAAGTCAGTAGTGTTGCTCAGTATGGTATACATTAATTGATAGTATTAAATATATTTCAAATAATATGTAGTTAATTCTATGAAAATTAAGCGTTTATCTTTTTATAGTTAAATAGTTACATAGTAGGTAAGGCTGAAAAAAGACAGTAGTCAATCCAGTTCAACTAGTGTGGGTGAATGTGTATCAGTGTCTATAATGCTTTCCCATATCCCTGTATGTTGTGTCCTTTAATGCCTCATACACACGTACGGGATTTCCGAAGGGGAAAAGTTCCCATCGGAAATCCCGAGGGGAAAGCCGAGAACCTCCTCGGTTCAGTCTTTCCCCTACACACAGCCGGTTTTCCCTACAGGAAAACTGCGATGGAGCTTTAGCAGGGAATCCCGGCCCTGTGTATGCTCCATCACAGTTTTTCCCATTGGAAAACTGCCAAAAACCGCCGGGGGAAAAGTCTGCTGGATTTCCTGGTGGGAAAAAAGAGAAATGGTTAGCCGGACAAGAAAAGACAACCAGTTCTCTTTTTTTCCTGCTGGGAAATCCGGCAGACTTTTGCCCGGCGTTTTTTGGCAGTTTTTCTATGGGAAAAACTGTGATGGAGCATACACACGGTATACAACTGCCCGCTTTCCCCCGCCGTCAATTTTGAAAAAAAAAACAACAATATTTTTTCCTTTCTACAAAAAAATTCCCCAAAAAGTCTTCAAAAATGTAGATCAATATGTATTTTGCTACATATTTGTTGTATATTGATTGGTTTGCGCTAAAGATAGAGGGCCAGATTCTCCAAACAGTTATGGCGGCGTATCTCCAGATACGCCGCCGTAATTTCAAATCTGCGCCGGTGTATGTTTACTCTGATTCTCTAACGCAGATACGTTAAATAAATAGGCTTCTTCCGCCCACGTAACTAGCCTACGCCGGCGTATAATTGTGTGCAATTATACCCTGGCCACTAGGTGGCGCTTCCGTTGATTAGCTGCGTTGAATATGCAAATGAGCTAGATACGCCGATTCCCGGACGTAATTGCGCCCGGTCGTCCTATTCGTTTGCGTAAGCATAAAGTTACCCCTGCTATATGAGGGGTAACTTTGTGTACGCAATGTTAAGTATGGATGACGATGTTTAAGCCGTTTGCGTAAGTCGTTCACGAATAGGGATTTGCGTAAGTTACGTTCACAACGAAAGCATTGACTATTTGTGACGTGATTTTGCGCATGCGCACTGGGATTCGTCCAAGTAGGGCGCATGCGCAGTTCAAAAAAAGCGTCAAAAACGTGGGGTCACAACACATTTTCATAAAAAACGCCCACCTCTTATGCCGGGCCATTTACGCTACGCCGCCGTAACTTAGGACGCAAGTGCTTTGAGAATAAGGCACTTGTGTCCAAAGTTGCGGCGGCGTAGTTTAAATAGGATACGCTACGCCCCGCTCGAATATACGCCGGGATACGAGAATCTGGCCCAGAGCATCTACAAGCTATGGGATATTTTTATTTATTTATTTATTTATGTATTTTTACTAGTAATGATGGTGATTAGTGGCTTATAGCGGGACTGTGATATTGCAGCAGAGATTCTGACACTAACAATTTTGATACTTTTTGGGAACCCATGACACTATTATAGTGATCAGTACTAAAAATATGCATTGTCACTGCACCAATGAAACTGTCTGGGAAGGGGTTAACATCGGGGGCAATCAATGGGTTAATTGTGTGCCTAACCAGTGTTTTACTTTACTGTGTGATGTGCTTTTACTAGGGGAAGAGATGACATTTATTCCCTGCATGGACACAAACTCCATCCTTTCCCTCTGTCAGAACAGAAATCTGCCTTGTTTACATAGGCAGATCACAGTTGTGTCTCTCTGCCTGACAATCGGCGGGCGCCGGCGGATATAGAGTACCCTGCACCTGCCGATTGGCTTCTGCTACCCCTGCCCCTACCCAGAAGTATGTATATACGTGATCTGGGGCGCAGCTGCCATCCTGTAGCAGTAAAACTGCTATAGGGCACACTTAAAGTTATTAATACATCCTTACGGGCTTGTTCACATTCCCTATGCTCTCTGAATGGAGATCGATTTTCAGAGAGAATTTTACAAGCAGTGAGGAGTTGTTGCATCACCTCCTTTCTGCCTGCTTGAATCCCTTGAAACCTGCATTAGCACACCGGAAATCTTGAGCATTGCACATAATTGTGGGGTGGGTGCAGTGAGGCCCCATTCACTTAAATGGGTCGTAGCATATGCCAAGAATGACAAGGAGTATACATCCTGCTGTGGCTGTGAAGAAAAACATTGTGGCCAAAGCATATGCACACCCCTGGCTCCTGCCTCTGCAGCAAAAGGGGAACTGGATAGGGGCAGTAAAAATGAGGCTCAACTATGGGGTTTTACCACCCACAACTGGTAGTGTGAATGAACCCTAAATGTTTTTGTTTAAATGCAGGCAGAGTACCTGAATTTGACTTGGCATCAGCCTCTCACAGTCTGTGTACAGAAGAGCTCAGAGTGGGGAAGGGAGAAACAGTACGAGGAGAATTTCTTTATAATACTGTGCAAGGATCATGCTGCTAGGGGAAGAGAGTGTAGTAGTTATAAAAAACATGAGCTCTTTTTCTTTGCTTCTACTTTTTTACTGTCCAGTCCCAGGCTGAGAGTGGGAAAGAGACCCGTGTTATCGAGCTATAGTAGAAAAAATCTATCTACTCTAATCTACTTCCCTACCAAACAGGGCTATGTGGTGTAAGTCTCTGAATTGGATGGTCACAGAAATCAAAACTCTAAAACCCTTGTGTGTATTCAATGAACATGGTACAAGGCTTCTTGTGAATGGACACTGGCAAAGAAAGGGGAGTAGAAAGAACAGGATCCCTGCAGTGTACCCTAAAATGTATATTTTAAGTGTACAGTACAAGATACAGGACTTGTATTCAAGATCATGAATTATATGCAACCATGGGTTATATGCAGGCTGCCTTCAGGTGCTTGGACACTAGCAAAAATCTTTTCTAGGGCTTGTGCTATGGTATTTTCATATATCCCCATCCACGTAATAGTTTTTTTGCTAGTCATAGATAGATTTCCTTTTAACCATTTTTTTTTTGGAATGCACACCTCGTGCAGGACGGAGCCAAGTGGCAGCGATCTTCCTTTGTATCTCATGGCTGATTACATTCAACACTGTATCCTGGCCTAGGCCAAAAAGGCCCAGGCCTAGAGCAGCACTTTGCAGGGGGCAGCCAAAAAGTGTCCCTGCCGGCTTGCACTACACTCTCAGGCAAATTAGTCTAGCACCCCCATAAAGCGGACGCTCTGCTTCTGCTCGGCATTCCACAACTGTGTGTGTGTGTGTGTGGGGGGGGGACGCTTCTAATTTTGACTGTCCTATCATCCTGGACCACAAACCTTCCTCACTGTGCTGTTTCTGTTGCACCATTGGCATTGTTATATTTTCTTAGTCCTCTCAATAAAATTATCAGAAATTTGTGCTTAACCACTTTCCCCCCGGACCATTTGTCAGCCTAAAGACCAGAGGTGTTTTTACAATTTGGAACTGCGCTACTTTAACTGGTAATTGCGCGGTCATGCAATGTTATACCGAAACGAAACTTGCGTCCTTTTTTTCCCACAAATAGAGCTTTCTTTTGATGGTATTTGATTGCCTCTGCGATTTTTATTTTTTGCGATATAAACGGAAAAAGACCGTAAATTTTGAAAAAAAAAGATTTTTCTTATAACAAAAAGTAAAAAATATCGAATAAACTAAATTTTAGTCAAACATTTAGGCCAAAATGTATTCAGCCACATGTCTTTAGTAAAAAAAATCGCAATACGCGTATATTTATTGGTTTTCGCAAAAGTTATAGCGTCTACAAACTAGGGTACATTTTCTGGAATTTACACAGCTTTTATTTTATGACTGCCTATCTAATTTCTTGAGGTGCCAAAATGGCAGAGCAGTACAAAACCCCCCCAAATTACCCCATTTTGGAAAGTAGACACCCCAAGGAAATTACTGAGGGGCATGTTGAGCCCACTGAATATTTTTTTTTTGTACCAAGTGATTGAATAATGACAAAAAAAAAAAATTACAAAAAGTTGTCACTAAATGATAAATTGCTCACACATGCCATGGTTATATGTGGAATTACACCCCAAAATACATTCTGCTGCTTCTCCTGAGTACGGTGATACCACATGTGTGGGACTTTTTGGGGAGCCTAGCTGCGTGCAGGGCCCCTAAACCAAGCACGGGCTTCAGGATTTCTAAGGTCACAAATTTTTGATTTCACTTCTCACTACCTATGACAGTTTTGAAGGCCATAAAATGCCCAAATAGCACAAACTCCCCCCCCCCAAATGACCCAATTTTGGAAAGTAGACACCCCAGGCTATTTGCTGAGAGGCATTTTGAGTCCATGGAATATTCTATATTTTGCCACAAGTTGCGGGAATATGATTTTTTTTTTTTTTTTGTACGCGGCTAGGCTCCCAAAAAGTCTCACACATGTGGTATCCCCATACTCGGGAGAAGCAGCAGAATGTATTTTGGGGTGTAATTCCACATATAACCATGGCATGTTTGAGCAATATATCATTTAGTGGCAACTTTGTGCAAAAAAAAAAAAAAAAAAGTTTGTCATATTCCAGCAACTGAACAAGTGAAATAAGGGGCGCTAACTAATGATATATTTAATATATATTATACAACATTAATGTGAAAGATATATGTGAAAATCGTGCCACAACAATATAACACCAAATTAATAGCAAAACAGTGAATACAGCAATGGTGCAAATGACGGTGGACAATGAATGTCTACCCAGAGTCCATAAATAAGATGTGCAGTATTGTGCTGGAAAACAATAGTGATCTTATGGAGTGCTCCGTGTTAGATCTTCCAAATAATAAATTCCACCTTCACCAAAGTGCCACCACAAGTGGGGATAGATGGCTCCTTACCCGATGGTGTTGACCTATTAATTAAAATAAGGTCAAATGAGCTCAGGAATCAGCTGCTACCCGTGGGAAACTCAATTTCAAACCAAGTAGTTAACAGATCAGATACAAAATGAAAATGAGCCTTATGCCAAAACCCAGAAGTCACCGTAAACACCTCCAACGTCCGGATCACCTATATGGGGACCATCCTCGGTATCATCGGTATGCGTCAGCTCTGCTCTTCCTTCCCAGCTAATTGGGCAGTTTGAACAAGCGAAATGAAAAACGTTGTTTCGGAAGTGTGTAGTGATAGTGTGTAGGCTCCAGAAAACGTTTTTTACTATGAAACCGGTAGAGCGGACAGACGCTGTCACTACACACTTCCGAAACAACGTTTTTCATTTCGCTTGTTCAAACTGCCCAATTAGCTGGGAAGGAAGAGCAGAGCTGACGCATACCGATGATACCGAGGATGGTCCCCATATAGGTGATCCGGACGTTGGAGGTGTTTACGGTGACTTCTGGGTTTTGGCATAAGGCTCATTTTCATTTTGTATCTGATCTGTTAACTACTTGGTTTGAAATTGAGTTTCCCACGGGTAGCAGCTGATTCCTGAGCTCATTTGACCTTATTTTAATTAATAGGTCAACACCATCGGGTAAGGAGCCATCTATCCCCACTTGTGGTGGCACTTTGGTGAAGGTGGAATTTATTATTTGGAAGATCTAACACGGAGCACTCCATAAGATCACTATTGTTTTCCTGCAAAATATTGCACATCTTATTTATGGACTCTGGGTAGACATTCATTGTCCTCCGTCATTTGCACCATTGCTGTGTTCACTGTTTTGCTATTAATTTGCTGTTATATTGTTGTGGCACGATTTTCACATATATCTTTCACATTAATGTTGTATAATATATGTTAAATATATCATTAGTTAGCGCCCCTTATTTCACATGTTCACACGTATAATCCAGCACTCTGTATTATTTAGGGAGCAGCTCTTAATTAATTGCACTGTTATTTCCCCCCCCCCCCCAATTTATTTTGGCGCGAGACTCCCCCAATTATTTCCATATACCAGCAACTGGTGGCAAAATATAAAATATTCCATGTACTCAACATACCTCTCAGAAAATAGCTTGGGATGTCTACTTTCCAAAATGGGGTCATTTGGGGGAGTTTTGAACTGTCCTGGCATTTTATGCACAACATTTAGAAGCTTATGTCGCACATCATCCACTCTTCTAACCACTTGAAGACAAAGCCCTTTCTGACACTGTTTGTTTACATAAAAACTTTTTTTTTTTTTGCAAGAAAGTTAAGTTGAACCCCCAAACATTATATATTTTTTTAAAGCAAAGGCCCTACAGATTAAAATGGTGGGTGTTGCATTTTTTTTCCACGCAGTATTTGCGCAGCGATTTTTTAAACGCATTTTTTGGGGAAAAAATACACTTTTTTTTATTTTAAAGCACTAAAACACACTATGTTGCCCAAATATTTCATGAAATAAAAAAGATGATCGTAGGCCGAGTACACAGATACCAAACACGACATACTTTAAAATTTCCCACAAATGCGCAGTGGTGACAAACAACATACATTTTTAAAAGCCTTTAAAAGCCTCTACAGGTTACCACATTGGATTTACGGAGGAGGTCTACTGCTAAAATTATTACCCTCGATCTGGCCTTCGCGGTGATACCTCACATGCATGGTACAATTGCTGTTTACATATGACGCCAGACCGACGCTTGCGTTCGCCTTTGCGTGAGAGCAGGGGGGGACAGAGGTGCTTTTTTTTTATTATTATTTATTTTGCTTTTTTAATTTTATTTTAGACTGTTCCTTCCTTTTTTTATTTTTTTTATAATTTTTATTGTTATCTTAGGGCATGTAAATATCCCCTATAATAGCAATAGTTAGTGACAGGTACTCTTTTTTGAAAAAATTGGGGTCTATCAGACCCTAGGTCTCTCCTCTGCCCTCATAGCATCTGACCACACCAAGATCGGTGTGATAAAATGTTTTCCCACTTTCCCAATGGCGCAGTTTATATCTATATTTTTGTGTTTTTGTGTGAGTTTAATTTTTTCCACTTTTTTTCACTTTTATAAACTGTAAACTGAACGTTGCAGATTATGGTCTCTCAAAATGTGATGGCCATCACATCTTCCGAAACCCTGTGTTATTGTGCCTAGGACTGTGTGGTGCTGTACCCTACGCTAATACTCAACTAGTGTGTGGTAGCGTTTGAAACATACACCAATGCAAAGACCAGGTTGGTCAGGACAGTCGGGACAATAAAAGCGGGTGTCACGCCTAAATCCGAGTTTGCTGCAGACACGACATCTTCTTTGGCGGGTTCTTTGGGTAGGGGTACTAGGGATGATAAAAGGAAAATGCCTCTCATGCAGCCGGCTCACTGCATTTGCGTTGGGAAGGTGGGGCAAAGCACCGTCTGGAAACAGAAGGGCTTCGGCGATCTCTTCCTGGAATTTTAGGAAGGATCCAGTCTGTCCTGAAGCTGTGTATAGCACATGAGCGTTCAGCAAAGCCAATTGAAACAAATAAACTGACACTTTTTTGTACCAGCGTTTGGTCTTACGGGTAATTAGGTACGGCGCCAACAACTGGTCATTGAGGTCCACCCCCTCCCATGTTAAGGTTGTACTCGTGGATACAGAGGGGTTTCTCCACAACACCAGTCGCCGTAGGAATTTGGACTGCCGTGTCTGCGTGAAGCGAGGACAGAACGAAAACATTCCGTGAATCCCTCCACTTCACTGCTAACAAATTGTTACACTGTAAGCAGGCTCTCTCCCCCCGACTAAGACGGGATTCTACAAGCAGTTGGGGGATGCCCCGGCGATTAGGTCGCACGGTGCCACATGCGCCAATTCCATAATCAAAAAGATGACTAAAAAGTGGCACGCTCGTGTAATAATTGTCCACGTACAAGTGGTACCCCTTTCCGAATAAGGGTGACACCAATTCCCAGACTATCTTACCAGCGCTCCCTATGTAATCAGGGAAATTTTCCGGCTCTACGTGACTGTCTTTTCCCACGTAAACCATAAAGCTAGATGTATAGCCTGTTGCCCTGTCACAGAGCTTATACAACTTGACCCCGTATCTGGCACACTTGCTGGGAAGGAACTGTTTGAATGACAAGCGACCAGAAAACTTAATCAGGGACTCATCAACGCAGACAACTTGCTGGGGATTATACAAGGCTGCAAACCGCTCGTTGAAGTGGTTTACGAGGGGCCGAATTTTGTAGAGCCGATCGAATTCAGGGTCTCCCCGAGGACGACAGAGTTGATTGTCACTAAAATGCATGAACTGCAAGATCTGCTCGTATCGTGTCCTGGACATGGAGGCAGAGAAAATGGGCATATAGTAAATTGGGCACGTGGACCAATACAACCGCTGTTCACTCTTTTTAGTAATGCCCATGAGGAGGGTAAGGCCCAGAAAGATCTTAAATTCGGAAACCGTAATTGGCTTCCAATCTCTGGCAAGGGACAGCTGGGGATTAGCGGCGATGAATTGACCAGCATACAAATTGCTTTGGTCCACAATAGATCTATAGAGATCTTCCGTGAAAAACAGTGAATAAAAATACAGTGGCGTAAAATCAACTGTTTCCACCTGAATTCCGGGTTGGCCAGTGAATGGGGGAAGTACGGGTGCTGCAGAAGTGGCGGGGACCCAATCAGGATTGGATAATGCAGCAGGAAGGGCACTATGGCCTGTCTTTGTCGTCTTCTTCTTTTTGGTGGCAGCGGGACACTACTTGTGCTTGCCACCTCGCCAGCTTGAACTGCACTTATGGGACTCGCCACGTCACCAAGTGTTACTGCAGTGCTGGATGTATGTCCAGGATGTACTAGGCCGCTGGTGCTTGCCAGATCACCCGAAGGAATAGCGGCGCTAGTACTACTCTGCCCCATACGAGAGCCCTGCGGTTCTTGCGCCTCAGCGACAGCAGAAGATCGGGATCTGGTACGCCTGACCCTAGCAGGGACCACTCCGTCGTCAGAGCTATCTGTCAGGGAGCCACTGTCGTCTACAGGTTCATATGAGCTAGAATTTGACAGATGCGTGACCTCCTCATCACTATCTGACAGGCTCATGAACAAGTAGGCCTCTTCATCACCGTACATTCTATTTGCCATTTTGGGCTCTAAATTTAGGGGTACGGTGGTGAGATTCACAGGAAAAAAAGCACCTGACCTGTTAGCGACAGTCAAACGCTACCAAAAAACTGTTAGTGATCGCAGAGATCAGGCCTGACTCTGCGAACGCTGCAGTTATGTGTTTTTGTGTTTTGTGTCAGTGATCGATTGATCGATACTGCACTTGGTTTGGCTGGGCTGGGCGAAGGTGCTAAACGCAGGTGCTAGCAGGTATCTGGGCTGATCCCGCTAACAATGTGTTTTTGGGAACCCTAAACTGCAGGGGACGCTAGTATAGATCTGATCAGATCAGGTATCGATCAGTTCAGATACTATACCACTAAGGGGGGGTGTATGGTGCGTGCGTGGGTGTTAGCGCTACTGGCACTAATCTGACGCTGCCTGGGGCAACGCAGACCCTATCCGGCGCTAAAACCAAACTTTGATCACCCGCCGGGCAATCAGGGGGTTAAAACTTTATTGCAAAAAATATGGCGGGTGCCTTGATGCCATAAAAAATAAACTAGCTAAACTGCGTCACCCGTGACACTTATACTGTGATCACTGGTGACAGGGGGTAATCAAGGGGTTAAACCTTTATTGGGGGGGTTAAGGGGGGTCCCTAGACTTATTAGGGCCTAAGACTAATCACCCTAACAATTATTTTAGTCACTAATGACACTTGTACAGCAATCAAAAAAAAATCTGATTGCTGTACTGGGTGACACAGTGACAGGCAGTGAAGGGGTTCATTTTGGGGCGATCGGGGGGTTAACAGGGGTGAATTGTGTGCCTACGTGACCTGGTGTCAGTGTAGTGTTGTGCAACTCACGGTTAGATGCTTTCTCTCTCTCGGTCAGGAACGGAAAGACCGACACGAGGGAGAGAGCAGCATTTCCCCTGTCAATGTTTACAAAACATTGGCAGGGGAGAACAACCATTGGCTGAGGGTGATCACCAGGTCCAGGCCGTTCACGCGCCCGACGTAGAGCTACGGGCTCTCGCCTGGGCGAGCCGACCTGCCGCCGTATTACTGCGGCGGCTGGTCGGAAAGTGGTTAAAGTAGAACTATAATCAACACTTTTTTTTTCCATTTTGGATAGAGTAAGGGAGGGTCTTAAAAAACAGGGTGTGGCCTTGACAGGAATGGGTGGGTCATATTTAAATTAGGAGATGCAGCGGTTTAGTCAGGCCCAGGGCAGCACAAAACCTAAAAACACTACTGATTACATTGGGTGCCGATTCTGGCACAGATAGTAGACTACCTTATGATTTTAAGTTAGTGTGATTTATACATTAATAAAACTCTGTGCAATGAAGTTTTCTCCACTGGTCTCTGCTGTTCAAATTGTGTACTGGTGAGGAGAAGAACAGAACTGTCCCTGATATTATGGAAGGGGGTTGAGGAGGAGTGGCATTTTTTCCTGATATAGGAAGCATACTGTGACCTTCTTATTTACAATTAGGGACCATGATCATATGATCAGTAAACTCTTGTCATCGGTTCCATGGGTGATACTATGAAGGGGTTTATTATTAAAAGTGTAACTTTGGTGAAATGATAAGAAACAAATTAAAATAGCCCTTTATAAGAATTGTGAACACCTGGTTTTGGCACAATATTTGGGACATTTATTATCACATGAATTAAAGGGTTTGTAAAGGCAAATATTTTTGTTATCTTAATAGCTTCCTTTACCTTAATGCAGTGCTGTTTTCATGTCCTCATTGTTCGTTTTTTGATCTCAAGTTGCTGTAATTCTTCTCTGATCTCCACACTTCCTGGTTGTCTGTTTCCTGATAACCACAGTACTGGGAGCTTTCTCTCTTTGGTCACTAATCAAGGAGATGTGATTACTGTGTGTCTAAAACCCCTCAGCACCAATCAGGTCTGTTTTCTATACCATCACTGCCCTGTATTGGCTCTGTGACTCTGTACATCAGAGAAGCAGGAAACAACATGAAAAAACGAAACTAGAACCTACAGTACATTATATGATTGATTTGTATCTATTTTTAATCGTTTTTAAAAGGAATCAGTTAACTATTATGTTTCTATACCCTGTAAACAGTCATTTCAGCTAAAAAAATGTTTTTCCTTTACAACTCCTTTAATGGTTAATGTGTTATTTGTACGAATTTTCATTATACTTACATAACACCAGCTTTTTAAAATATCTTATTTTGCTATAATAAGCATTGTTGTATGTTGTGTTGGCTAGTGTGCAATACATCTTGGTAATTGTTTTATAGAATGCAACATTTAATGCCACAAAACATATTTTCAATACCGTAATTTTTTTTTAGCAATAAATATAATTTTGGAGGGACTGACATCATGGGAGTTAGAGCAACCCCTAACATTTTCATTTTGTTTCTCAATTTGCCAACAAAATGAGTGGAAGCCAGACATGATAAATTCTTTTGTATTTCTGTTGAATAATATTCACATTATTGCTTTATTTTTGTTCACTATATTGTTTCATAACACCTGCCGCAATATAATGGGCTAACTTAGTTAAGAGTGCATATGTTTTACTTACAGCCATAAAATTCTAGTCCTTTTATGATCATCACTTATTTTAACATTACAAATATCGCCTTTGCTCTAACATCTGTTGGCTTGGCAAATAATGAAAGTGGACTCTAGAGGGACAGCACAAAATCCTGTAATATTCACTGAGACAGGGATAGGAAGAAAGTGATGAGTCTTCACTAAACATAAAAAAGATATTACATATTTAAGGATTAAATAAAACTGGATAACTACGCTAAAAATGATGTGCCATCCACATGTTACATTGGATTCCTAGTTATCATTTCTTAAAGTCATGGTTCATAATGCTAAGCCCTGGTTCACACTGCGCTGCGGGAGTGAAATTGCGCAATTTGAGCTGAACTCGCGCGATTTCACTCCCTCTGGCAGTCCCGATTTCGGAGCGATTTAGGAGACATCTGTGCAGGTTTCTGCACAGATGTCAATGTAAATCGCATCCTGAAATCGCAAAAAGTAGTACAGGAACTACTTTTTGAAATCGGTGCAGTGCCGCAGATGCAGCGCCGCAGATGCAGCGTCGCACTGATTAGGACGGTGTCATTGCCATTTGTTTTGCACAGAGTGGCCCCGATCCACGTCCTCTGGGGTCCCTCGGCAGCTGTCTCTGGTCCTCCCCGCAAAAACTCATCACATTCATGCGAGAGAGCTCGTATGGTGATGCAGCGTCGCACTGATTAGGACGGTGTCATTGCCATTCGTTTTGCACAGAGTGGCCCCGATCCACGTCCTCTGGGGTCCCTCGGCAGCTGTCTCTGGTCCTCCCCGCAAAAACTCATCACATTCATGCGAGAGAGCTCGTATGGTGAAGAGTCCTTGCGGGCGGGCTCCCGTGAAATAGTGAGCGGCCATAGTTGCTCACTGTATCACTCAGCCCCGCCCATCGGCACGCCATGTCACTGGATGTGATTGACAGCAGCACCAGGCAATGGCTGTGCTGCTCTCTATCCATCCGTTCTAGCCAATCAGCGGCCAGGCTGAGCGGCAAAGAGGATCTTGGGACCGAGCGTGGGACTTTAGAAGGGTCAAGAAAGTAAAACGTGGGCTCGGGGGGGGGGGGGGGGCATCATCAGATGTTTTTTCACCTTAATGCATAGATTGCATTAAGGTGAAAAAAAAATTCTTTACAACTCCTTTAAGATTTGAACCAAATTAAGCTATCCTGGCTACCCGGGGCTTCATTTTTTTTATACAAACATAGCTGTAGTGCACCACAGTAACTCTACTACTTTTAGCACCCTTTGTTTTATCACAGCAGTGTAAAGTAGTAACTATAAAAAAATGCAGGTATTCCTTGCACCAGGGAAGGACTGGGGACTTCCAGCTTTGGGGGCAAACACAACCAGCTGGCCCTATAATTTTCCTGTGGGCTAAAGTGTACCATGGGAAGTGAGCTATGGTACTGTACCACACTGATTGATGGACTGTTTTCTTGAAGGACATGGTTTCTTGTGATACACCCTTTTCCATATGGATGCTACATATGCTTTAAAAATACATTTTAAATGGTGAATTGTAAATTAAGTACTTTATGTGCTGAGCAAAATGACTGCTGGTTTATGAAAATGGCATATACTAAATAAAATATCATGCCATCATCACAAGAAATCCTTATCATTCAGCTCATTTTAATCATATTCTCAGTTGTTCAATGACAAAAACAATTACTTCTGATATTTTCTTTTACATATGTGAACACTTATACAGAACAATAAAAAGACATAAGCACCTTAAAATAAAATCCTTAAAGAATGAGTATAGTTTATTATTATAATATACTATATCAGGGTCAGGTATTTAAAGTGAACCTAATCAGTTGTTTAAGCACTGTATGATAGTGTGAAACGTGTCAGCTTTTTTGTCTGATTTTCTGCTGTGACATGTTACTTTTGTGACCAGTTTTATTAAAAGGAACAATTTTTTTGGAGTGCGGCCGTCCTAGTTTTTCTCTTCAGTTTTGCATATGATTGCAGTGACGGCACCCAAGTGTTTGGATCCAGCCATCTAGTTCTCTGGGATTTCTGAGCGGTAAAACTTTTCTTCTGAACTTAATCCGTTCTTAAAAGTGCCTAAGGTACCTACATTGCTGAAGTGTAGGAGACTTGTGGTGCCCTAAAATACCTGTGTTAGGCTGCGTACACACGACCGAGGAACTCGACGAGCGAAACACATAGTTTTCCCCGTCGAGTTCCTTGTTCGGCTGTCGAGGAACTCATCGAGTCAAATTTTCCCATTCCCATCGAGGAAAAACAAGACATGCTCTCTTTTTGGCTCAACGAGTTTCTCGACAGTTTGCTCGGCGAAAAGTGTACATACGACCGGTTTTCTCGGCAGAATACGTCTCTCATCAAGTTTTTTTATGGATTCTGCCGAAAAGGTTTAGAAACACTGATCTAAACACGCGGCCTCAGTGTTTAGATCAGTGTTTCTAAACCTTTTTTAAGCCAATGCACCATTTAAAATTATAGACAGTCTTGAGGCACCCCATTCAAAATGTAAAACATTATTTTAATTGGCTTTACACAATGCAGCAACATCCACACGTAGAACACTCAACATTAGGAATGAATTATTCTTCCATGGCCAATACACTTTTGCACAATGGTACTGATTAGTATCACATTGTTTCTCTTCTCCCGAAATTCCTCTTAATCTGTCAGCTAATGTCAACCCAGTGGTGAGGGAGAGGGGCACAAGAGGGTCAAACAAAGATGCTGTAGAGTCAACAGACATCCTCCTTATTAACTGATGATGACGTCATTGGCTGTTAGGTTGCCAGTGTCTCGAAAGTCGTAATGGTGCATAATGAAAACCCCTGGCTTTGTGTATCTAAATCTGTTGGTTTGTATAAAATTGTTGATCAATTTTTAGGCATTTTACCAAGGCACCCCTGAAGAAACCTCAAGGCACCCTGGTTGAAAAAGGCTGGTTTAGATCATTACCTTTGTTTCTGTAAAACCCCTTAGATTCTAGGTCTACAAGTCAGAATGAAGGTCTGCCCCCTATCAGTGCTAACCAGGGGCAAATCGAGGGGGTGGCAATGGGTCAATTGCTCCCCCGAGGAATATTAGACTACTGAGTCTCTATCAGCAGCAGACCAGCAGTGGCACTAAGAGAGACCCTGTTGTTATTGCACCGCCGCACTGCTGGCCTGGCCTCACAATGCACTGGTTGCTCTCAGGAAAAATAAAAATAAGTGCCAGGACAATCCTAGTGCAGAATTATAAGATTTTATTTAAAAGAAAAGTAGTTACATGTAAAAATGCATTCACACGTGCTCGTGGGTAGGGCCTGAACCCGTTCAGCCTGGGAGCAGAACCAAATTTGAAGAATTTCTGGGGTGTTGAAGCCACAAGCCCCTTGTGTCAGCAGGGAGCTGAAGCCTTGAGGGACCTTTGGGAGGACGCCGGCTGGCTAACTCGGCGTGGAAGTGATGCAGAGCTGTCAACTGAGGAGTCGCCTACCATCGTGTTTGGCCAATCGGAACACGTTTCAGAAGTTATGTCGCGCTTCCTTCTTGCTTCCTATCTCTCAGTCTCAGGCCTAAAGCAGCCTTGCAACTATGTGCAGTGTTCAGGCCAGAGACATACCTAAAGGGGTTCACCCCTTAGAATCTTATATTGACTTTATTGCATTTGTATTCCACATCTTTATTTTACGTCTTTTTTCCTCTTTTTATCACTAACTAGACTCAAGAGAGTGTTGAATTTTCACCACACTTGTAACCATTAGGTTTTTTAGCGCTGAGTTTCACACTAGCTTTTGTGTGTGTGTATTTTTTATCGTTATGTTACTGGTTGTTATCGCCCACCATCTAGCAACCAATGACATCACATTCAAAGTCTGAACCAAGGAGGAAGAGAGTGAGGCCCCAGTTGTCAATTTAGTCTGGAGACCAACTAATAGGGAAATATCTCCTTTCCTCCATTATATCACTTTGATTTTTGACCAGCAGATCTTTAGTAAAATACATGCCAGAGCCTAAGGGGGCAGAAAAGGCTGTATAATTTATTGTCAGAAAAAGAGGAGGTGGCTCTCAGCAAAGTCAGAAGGTTGATCTCTAATTAGGATTAGAATCCAAGGAGCTACACAGGGGAACATGGATAAAAATGCAAACTAACATGAGTTCCTGTACCTCAGCAACCTTTTTAGGTCAGATCAGGTTCACTTAAAGTAATAATTATCTCCCTTTCTGGCCAGAATATCTTGCTCAGCACTCCAAGCCTGGTGTGACGTGGCTATAGGCACACAACTTGCTACTTGCTACCTAGTATTTCTATATTTTTTCCATAAATAGGTAATCAAATTTTTACAAAATCTTTCACTGACTTTTCTCAATTCTTAGATTGTTTAATCTGCACCTCTTTATTGAACAAACATGTATTTATCAATGTATATTGTACTCATTCCTGTCATGGGCGTCCGCTCCATAGGGCAAGGGGGGGCAATTGACCCCCCCCTGGAAAATCGAGAAGGTGTTGGAGAGTCTTACGGCTGCAGGCTGTCTGAGCGGTCCAGGCCTGTGCCTGTGCCGTGGTGATGGCTGGTATGAGGTACTGAATGGGATGGGGGAGGGGGGTCCATCTGTGCTGAAGGTGGGTTTGTGCTGAATGGGGGGTCCATCTGTGCTGAAGGGGTGGTCTGTACTGAAGGGGGGTATGTGCTGAAGGGGAGGTCCATCTGTGCTGAAGGGGGGTCTGTACATTCTCTAGGCTATATTTATATGGGAATGGAGTGAAGATGAATTATCTCAAGAGCTATTTCAAACTGCCAGATGGCCGCGTTATCGGTAAAGCGCCGCTAAAAAGTGTCGCTTTACCAACGTTTTAGATATGCTATTTGGCTGCTATTGGGGCATGTTTAACCCCCGCTAGTGTTTGAAAAAAAAAGGGTTAAATGCGACTGTGTATCGCCACTGCTAAAGCGCTTCTCCCTGAAAAAATGTCAGGGGACCCCATGATTCCTGTCCAGTATTTATATCATGATGTAATGTGCAAGCTGTGAAAGAGGAACAGCGGTTTTCTGCCAGTAGAGTCCTAATACTGCAGTCTGCAATAGCATGCACAACTTTATGATACAGAAAGGTGTCAACAGATTACTTTGAATTCTAATACATTGCATCTGCTGCAATGCCAATACCTGTTTCATCTTGATTCTTCACTGAAGGTAATCAGATTCATCTAACATGACTGTTTGCTCATAAAGCCATGCTGATTATTGATAATTTTTTTGTTTGGTCTTTGTACTTATCCCTGTTTCAGCTCACTGTTGTGAATTAAAATGATATAAAACAAAGCAAAATAGTGTGACCTGAAGCTTGCTGCAGTTTGTGTAATCTTTTTATACAGAATCAGATTAGGGATATGAATTTATACATGTTTAGTGAGGTTATCTTTAAAGCAGCCTGATTCTTCTCACTTATAAAACAAACAGTACGTGGACATGCGGAAATTGTAATGCGGAAGCTATCAGACATTGCTATTGTGCCGACAAAATGAGTAGGAGCCAGAAATGATAAATCCTTTTGTATTTCAGTGGTGTGTGCCTGTTGTTCGTACAAAAACACATTTGTAATATCCCTTTCTATTTCTTTGTGTGAAAAGGCAGAAAAAGCTGATCCACTGAATATGAAGCACCCTAGGAAATAATACACTGCAGGCTTTGCTGAACAGGCAGTAATTAAATTGCTCACTTCTGCTTCTAAAACACAAATTGAATTTACTTTTCTGGTATTTTGCCTCATAACATCTGCATTTGTGTGTTTTTTAGGGCTTTTACCAATAGACACACCTTATAAATATAAATATCAAATACATAATTCTAGCAAAGATTAATTTAAAGCTGGTTTAACCACTTAAGACCCGGACCAATACGCTGGTAAATGACCCAAGGTGTTTTTGCGATTCGGCACTGCGTCGCTTTAACAGACAATTGCGCGGTCGTGCGACGTGGCTCCCAAACAAAATTTGCGTCCTTTTCTTCCCACAAATAGAACTTTCTTTTGGTGGTATTTGATCACCTCTGCGATTTTTATTTTTTGCGCTATATACAAAAATAGAGCGACATTTTTGAAAAAAAAAACACTATTTTTTACTTTTTGTTAAAAAAAATCAAATAAACTAAATTTTAGTCAAACATTTAGGCCAAAATTTATTTAGCCACATGTCTTTAGTAAAAAAAAAATCGCAATAAAAAAAATAGCTACCTAGCGGGAACAGCGACACTAATACAGCGATCAGAAAAATGATCGCTTAGTGACGCTGGCAATAGGGAGTGAAAGGGTTAACTAGGGCGGTGATCAGGGGGTTAAAACTTTATTAGGGGGGGTGGGGGGGCTATCCTGAACCTAACACTAACTGATTTTACACTGCCTGTCACACTGACACTAAATGCAGTGATTAGATCACTGCATTCAGTGACACTGTGACAGGGGGGGTGGGGGGACAGATCGCAAGGGGTTAAGTGTGCCTATGTGTGTGTATGTCAGTGTAGTGTTGGTGCAGGACTTACTGTGAGGTGTTTCTCCCATCGCAGCGGTTGGAAATACCGCTGCGATGGGAGATTACATCACTTCCCCCTTCCTGTGTTTACACAGGAGGAGGAAGTGACACAAAGGGGGAGCGCAGGCATTGGCTGGTAGCGATCGCGGGGGGGCGGGTAAACGCCAACATCCGCCCGCTCATCCCGGATCGCTCCCGGAGCCAGGGGGACCCCCGCACGCCGCGGAGGGGGTCCCGATGGGACTCCCAAACTGCACTTAGGCGGGGACGTAAATTTACGCCCTTGTGCCTGTACGAGCCATTCTGTGGCCGTATATGTGCGTGCGGGGGTCCTTAAGTGGTTAAAGAGCTTGAAATTTCAGCATCTGTTTGCAGCATAACATATACCAAGTTCTATGTAAACTGTATAAGGATCAGTGTTGTAAGTAATGGAGTTACAATAAACGCAGTTACCTAACGCAGCCCCTTTTGAGGGTAACGAGTAATCTACCTGATTACTCTTCCCCTCACAGTAACGCAGTTCCCATTACTTGGGCGGCATTACCGCAATTACATCTACCTCCACTAGATGGCAGCAGAGTAATTGCTTCTGCCAGCGCTGTGAACATAAATATGGGTGGAACTCCACTTTAGAATCATGTAACCGCTGTGATGGCCTGTCACAGCGGTCTGAAAACTCCCAATCGCAAGGAGCCCTGGATACAATGAGCCCCACCTGCCTCACACTGACCTATCACCGGGGAACAACTCACATCGATCACACACACACTGTGTGCGCAACCTGATCAATGATCCGGGGAACACATGGCCAGAACAAAATGTTCCACAGAACAAACGTTCCCTATACAACACAGTGTACACAGCGACATCTAGTGGTCAACATGGTAAGTGCAGGACACCTATACAGACCAATGATCAGCAGGTTTTTTTGGTCAGTGATTTCATCTCTTCATCAGACAACAAAGAAAAATCTGACACCCCCATTCCAGATCCCTTGCATCTAATAAAGTTTATATAAGATAAATAAAATAATAAACAATAAACTATAGAAAATTCTAATAAAGCCTAATATAAGATTTTAAATTACAGACTCTAAACGTCAAGGGAATGTATATTATAAACATACATTTTAATCCAGTTTATAATTTGGATGTAATATATAGCAGATGGATAAGGGTTTTAAGTCATATTAGCTGCACATACAATGGTGGGACGGATGCACCTAGGCTGGGATATACACGAGATCACCATTTGTTTCCGGATTTCTTCTCTCAAGGATCTGGCATTCTTTTGTCTTGGCGTATTAACTCACTGCTCCCTGGCAAGCGCCCGTCATCTGCTTCTCAACAAAGCATTGTAGAATATTAAAAAAAAATTCAGTTACTTTGCTGAGTAACTAATTACTTTTTCAATGTAGTAACTGAGTCACTAACGCAATTACTTTTTCGGAGAAGTAATTTGTAACTGTAACTAATTACTTTTTTAAAGTAAGATGAGCAACACTGATAAGGATGGAGATACAAATACGCTTTTAAGCCTTGTGCAATAGGCTGTTTTTTAAATAATTTTCTTACAATCTCACACAGAACTTTGCAAGAGCCTTTGTACATTAGCCCAATATTACAAGTTAGTCATATCATATAACATTGGTGACCTAAATGTCTTTATGTTGTTAATTGTTAGTATAGATTTCGGTACATGTATCAATCAGTATAAAAATGACCAACTGCATGCTTGGATTAGAGAATCCCAGGGCATATCCGAATCCATGTAGCCACAAATGTTATTCAGGCCTATTTGGATAGTACCTGACTTATAGACACCTTGGGCCAGATTCAGATACTTTTTCGTATCTTTCCGGCGGCGTAGCGTATCTCATTTACACTACGCCGCCGTAACTTAGAGCGGCAGGTCCCGTATTCAGAAAGAACTTGCGCCCTAAGTTACGGCGGCGTAGTGGGCGCATAATTAAAAGTAGGCTGGTAGTGGGCATGTTGTATGTTAATTAATCGTGACCCCACGTAAATGACGCGCCGAACGAAAGTGGCATGCGTCGGCCCCCGACGTATCCCAGTGCGCATGCTCCAAAATCACGTCGGAAATACTCATTAATTTCGACGTGAACGTAACTTACGGCCAGCCCCATTCCCGAACGACTTACGTACAATACAACGCTGTTCCGACGTCCATACTTAACATGGGTTACTCCTCATATAGCAGGGGTAACTTTACGCCGGTCGAACGCCTACGTAAACGACGTATATCAATACGCCAGGTGCACGTACGTTCGTGAATCGGCGTATCTAGCTCATTGGCATATTTGATACGTAAATCTACAGAAGCGCAACCTAGCGGCCAGCGTAAAGATGCAACTAAGATACGATGGCATAAGAGACTTAGCCAGTCGCATCTTAGCCAAAAATTTGGCGTATCTTGCTTTCTGAATACAGAACACAGATACGACGGTGCATCTTAGAACTTACGCGGTGTATCAACAGATACGTTGGCGTAGGTTCTCTCTGAATCTGGCCCCTTGTGTCTGGAGTTTAAGACCATTTTGATAATTTGAATGGCTGTTTTTTGCTTTCTATTTTAGTTCTGGAAATGGCTCACCAACAAGGTTTTATTTTTTAAGTGTCAAATTATATAATAGCATTTAGTACATCCTGGGACCTACATGAATAGGTGAGGATTCCTTTTGGCTTGATGAATGCACCTGCAGCATTTCAAAGATGCATGACACTGGAGGGCTGGCCATACATGGATCTGTGTTTTTTTTTGATCAGTCAGCACGAAAAAAATAACATTTACCCATCTACACAAGTGAGGTGGCTAGAGGAATTCTCATGCTGTATTTGTAACGGAATGACCCGTGACAGACTGAGATTCTCCTATGTCTAGGGTCACCTTATGTCCACTAGGGCCATAGGGTGTCAAAGACATTATATCATATATTACATGAGATGGGACATTAATAATAATTCATATTGCAGGACTGGAATATTAAGGTGTTCCTACTAGACATCTGCTTTTAAAACGCTAAGTGACCCGGCTTGTGAAAGACATTGCATAAAGGCTATTGAAATGTCTTGAGGTGTTGGCTATTCACTGTGAAAGACATATTCTGTTGAAAAGGTGTTAATTGCATCTACTCCTAGGCAATACATTGTCTATGGTTCACAAAGGTGTCAGACAGTATGTCTGTCTAGAATGTGATTAAGGTTCCTTATATGGGTGTGAAGATTATCTGTGATTGTGTATTATTCAAAAGGGAAAATCATTGTGTGACAGTATTTTGTTTTGATGTCATTATCTACAGGAATGTCATTCTCTCTGAGTTAAGTCTATTGATGATGCGGTGCCGACATGTCTAGCTACGATTAGACAATTAGCCTCAGTGTGTGAATAGGGGGGTGGGGACTGCATTGTCCTGTAAATTACCTGTACTGTATAAAAAAGTTAAGAAGAGACCATTAAAGTGTTCATATCTTTGAAACCAAGTACAGAGCAGAGTCTCGTCTTGATTATGGGAATTGATATGGATCGTGTATGCAGTATTGTCGGAGCGTGTCAGATAAGCTTGTCGTGGTTGGATGGAAGGTCGTAAACGGTGGTGACCGTTACATTTGGTTGGCAGCGGTGGGATGATTCCATCTTCAGAAGGACGGCTACAAGGACACATGACAATGGAGACGGTGTATGAACGGATGAAGCTCTCTTCCCGCATGGACTTACTGGAGAGCCGGCGCAGACCATCGGTGCATGTTGCATTCTGCACAACTTTGCCGTGAGAAAGGGCCTGGAGATTGACATACGTGATGACTTGACCCCCGAACCGCACTGCCCCCCACTGCCAGAGGAGACCCGGTCTGCTGAAGGAACAGCAGTTAGGAGGTGTCTCGTGGAACGTATCTTTGAATGTTAAACACACACAGTCATCATGGCACACAGACAATGCACGCATGCACATCACTGTGGTCCCTATATCACACCCACCACATCCACATCACATTGGATTAGCCCAAGTCTGGCATGCAGGACTTGGGAGCAGCAACGCCGCGCCAAGGCCCCAATGGTGTTGCTGTCCATTCATACGACATTCACACGGCCGTGGGAATAAGTTCTCCCCAACGACCGAGGGTGACACCCCTTACTGGCAGGAGTGCCACCCCCCCCACATTCACACACCAGTCACACACCATTCACACTGTAGCCTGCACTCCTCACCGTGTGCAGGCATAAAAAAATAAATCACTCTTCACCAGAGAATAAATATATAAAAAAATAAATCACTCTTTACCAGAGCATAAATATATAAAAAAATAAATCACTCTTCACCAGAGCATAAATATATAAAAAATGAATCACTCTTCACCAGAACATAAAAAAAAACGTGGCGTGGGCTCCGCCTGGTGCCCAGGCTCCTGGCCCTCAGTTCCCGGGGGGTGCCTCGGGTGGGGGGGTGGGGCATCAGGTGGAGGAGCATCACCTGGTCCCTCCCTGGCTGCCTGCCTGCCCTCCAAAACCACCGCTATGCAGGTGAGGACTGCCTCCATGGCAACTGTCTGGGCCTGTACGACCACTCTCAGGGCCTTCACCTCGACCACAAGTTCCGCCGTTGTAGACTGGAGCTCCCCAGGCAGGTAACTGACGCAGAAGTGTTGGCAGAAACATCCTGGAGAGTGTCTGTTAAAGGGCCCGAGGAGGCCAGGCTGTCTGCCAGGCGCCTCATCTCCACCACTGTTTCACTCATATGTCAGGTCTGCCGGTCCTGCTCCCTTGACAGATGTTCCGGAAGGAACTCAGGGACACCTCTTGTCTTCCTGGTTGCCTTCCTGGGGCGAGGAGTGGCTGGGGACCTTCCATAGGGGGAGGATCTTGAGGGGCTGGATATGATGGGGATGGACCAGGGGGGACTGGACATGACGGGGGCAGACACTGAGGGGCTGGAGATGAGGGGGGTGGATGTGTGCGATGGTCCTGCCAACACACTTGGATCCTCCAAATAGAGACACACCTCCTGGTCCATAGAGACCACCTCCTCCTCAACCACCTCTTCAGTTGTGGTCTGGGCACTCCCCTCCACTAATACTACCGGGATTCCCAGGGGGTCAGAATGAGCCACAGGATGTTCCGGAGATGCCATGGGTCAGACACCAGCATCAGATGGCCCAGCTCCCTCCTGCACATCCGTGGATGACACAAAAGATTCACATGTTGGTGGACCCACACACTTGTCACATGTTCCCTTCCACCCCCCCCACACATGCTACACACCAGATAGTAGATAAAACACACTTACCTGTCCTCAAGCCCAGAGCCACAGAGTCATAGCCTGGATCTCCTTCCACCTGCTCCCTCTGAAGACAGCGGGCAACCACTCTCTCCTTTGCAGTCAGGTGGATCGCACAGGGTGGTCCCCCTCCAGTTCCCCTGGCATGCCTGTTCATCTAACCCAGCTTGCCTCTGACCAGACGCCACAGGTCATTCATCTTCTTTGAGATATTATGGGGTGTCCTCACCTCATGTGCCAGTCAATTGACCTGTGTGTTTATCCGCTGTAATATCTCCTCCTTTTTGGCCTTGCTGGTGATGTCACTCTGTGGCCCATGGAGGCGAGCATCGTACTTCTCCATGGCCGAGATAATAATGGCCCTCTCCTCTGGGGAGAAGTTTTTCTTGCGTCTTTCTCTCCTGGGAGCAGACATGGCACAACGCAAGCCGCAAAAGTACCTACACCACAGGAAAAAAAAATGGTGTACATTTGTGCTCGATGGGCGCAAGTTCAGGCGCATTTATACACATTGTGTAGGCAGAGTGGGCCGGCGTTGCTTAGGTGTCACACTGTGCATAGTTGTGCACATGCGCAGAGGGGCGGGCCATACGTTCACATCACGGTGCATGCTCCGTCTGTCCGGGCATTCATTTGCATGGGGTCACGGTTCATTTAAATGGATCACGCCCACCTCCCTCCTAGTTTGAATTGCGCCGGCTTACGCCAATTTATGTTACGCCGGCGCATCGCAATTGCACTGAGAATATGGTGCTTGCCTGTCAAAGTTATGTCGGCGTAGCGCATCTGATATGCGCTACGCCTGCATAAATATGCGCCGCTCTACGAGAATCTGGCCCTCTTTGTTTATCTTTTATTCTACACACACTGGGAGATCTACTGGTATCGGGAATTCGGGATATTTGTTTTACAACCAGAGAGTCCTAAATACATCATCAGAAACACAGACTACAGGTGGACATTGTCAGCCGTTGTTGCCTTAAACATCTAGGATCTCTTGAAGGCTCTATATACTCCGGTGTGAGGTAAGCGCTCCGTGAGCATTTAATATTAAGAAGCAACCCATAGAAGATTCATCTGATATGTGAATGGTGACACCCACTACATATTATTCTGAAGAACTTTCATTACCTAGTTGAGTTCCTGGGATTGAGCACAAGCTTGGTTCCATCATCCTTTTGGATCTAGTTTCAGTGTGGACTTTTTCACTTATGCACTCATGTAAGTTGCACATGTTATACACACTTTATTAGGTTTGCCTTTAGAGTTAGATATTTAATTAGTCGCGCTGATCACCATTTTCTTACATTCTATTGCACTCTTGAATGTAGATAGCAAGATTTTGACTAAGTTTATTTCCCGACGATTACAACCGTTGATGTCTAATATCATTGATTTAGATCAGACGGGTTTTATGCCAGACAGATCCACTGATGTGAACTTGAGGAGATTATATACCAATATTTATGCTTCACATCCTAATATGGGATCTAGGGTTATTCCTCCCTGGACATTGAGAAGGCTTTTGATACCTTGGAGTGGCCCTTTCTGTGGGAAGTAGTCTGCAGAATGGGCTTCCCAACTGTATTTATAAAACGGTTACAGGTCTTATATAGGAATCCCATATCTGCAGTAAACTTGAGAGGAGGGTTGTCGGGTTCGTGTTCACTATTTAGGGGAACTCGTCAGGACTGCCCTCTCTCTCCAGACCTTTTTGCGATTACTATGGAGTCAGTGGCAGAGGTTCTATGTACTTCCCCTAATATTAGGGGATTGCGGATTGGTTGGCTGGAAGAGAGTGTAGCTCTGTATGCAGACGACCTCTTATTGTTTTTAAATGATGCTGGCCCCTGATAGCCCCTGGCTTGATAGCGGCCATAGATATACTGGATTCATTTTCAACAGTTACAGGGCTGAAGGTAAACTGGACTAAGTCATTGCTGTTTCCAATAGATATGAAGGATCGTAGTACGGCTTTGAAGGATACTCCACTGCAGTGGGTAGATAGTTTTAAGTATTTAGAAGTGGTAATTTCCCATCAGTCTTCTGAATTTATGTCTTTAAATCTGACCACAATTTTGGGAGAAAAGTCTAAATTAAAAGTATTGAGGTCTCTACCATTGTCTCTACTGGGATGCATTACTCTTTTAAAAATGAAAATTATACCTAAATTCATGTACTTATTTTGACATTCTCCTCAATGGCTCCCTGTATCCTTTTCAAAAGATTAAATCAGTTGTTTTCATATGTTTTATGGGGAAAAAAGAATCCTTGATGCACCCTTGCGAAGAGGGTCAACTAGCTTTTCTGGACTTATATAAATATTTAAGTTGGTTACGGCCGAATTGTGGTTAAACCCAGATTTATACAACCCCTCTACCCAGCTAGAAGTAGCAGTAATAGGTTCCTTAGGAGCTCTCAAGGTTCTTTTACCTAGGGTCCATAGGGCACTTCATCAGGTGACTTCTCCTATGCTTAATACTATTAAAGCTTGGAAAGCCACCCTTAGATGCGAGTGTTAACCAAAGGGAGCGGTTTCTCCAAATGCCCCACTATGGCTAAACCCTACCCTACCTCAATTCTTTAAAATACCAGAGCCTATTGCATGGACCAAATACAATATTAAATTACTTGACCAAGTGGTTACTGATTAGAGCCTATCCACCTTCACTACACTAACCTCAATTTTTAATCTTCCTAGCTCACATACTTTTCATGCAGAGTTTCCACAGGATAGTTTAACGATGATACAATTTACTTTGGAGTTAGTACTTAGGTCTGAGGCCCCATACACACGAGCAGACAGATTTGTTCAAATCGGTCGGACAGACCGATTTGAACAAATCTGTCTGCTGGGGACGTATTGGTTTGATCGTGTACACACGATCAAACCAAAATCCCTGCCTGCAGACAGCGCGCTGACGTGGCAGTGACGTTGACGCCACCACGTCACCGCACCAGGAAGTAAAACACTTCCGCGCATGCGTCGAAACCATTCGACGCGTGTGCGAGAAGACATGTCTGCTGGTTAGCGTACTAACCAGCAGACATGTCGGGCGGACGGGTTCCCAGCCGACAGATTTGAAAGCATGCTTTCAAATCTGTCGGCTGCCCAAATCCGTCGGCTCGCCCGTACACACGATCGAATCTGTCTGCTGGGACGGTCTGGCAGACCGTTTCCAGCAGACAAATTTGATCGTGTGTACGCGGCCTGAGTGTCTGGATAAGCCTACCACAAGACTCTATTCTCATCTTACTTTAACCTCAATCCTGCTATTTAGAGTGTTTTCGAGCTAGGTGGATGCGAGATATACCAGATCTTGGTATGGAGGACTGGAGCTGTGTGGGATTTCCCTTTAAGATCTCTATTCCTTGAGGAATCGTGTTATCCAATTTAAACTGGTACACAGAGCATATATTATGCCATATAAACTTCAAAAGATAAATCCTACTTGTTCTTCTAAGTGCTGGAGGTGCGGAGCAGCTCGAGGGGATTTCACACACATCTTCTGGTCCTGTCTATATATAGTTACATTTTGGATGTATTTGGTGGATCTAATAAATTCTATCACCTCTGCTCATTTACCAGTTTCAATGTCAGTTTGTCTGCTGGGCTTAGTTCTCGGACCGTTCTCATCGGATGGACTGATCGTGTGTACGCGGCCTATGATGTGTTGTCATGTCATGTTTTGTTTAAGAAATTAAATAAAAAGATTTATATAAAAAACAGAGGAGTTGTGCCTCTGTAACCAAGGATAGCCAATAACCACCGGAAAATGAGAAGAGGAAATGACTTGAAATTGGATTACCTCATGGTGAAGAGCCCCTTTGGCAATGGCCAATGGAGCAATTTCATGAGTCACATGGGCAGGCTGTGGAGGTCTCCCATAAATAGCCTCAATAGCAAGTGGAGTGGCAAGAAGCTGCAGCAGAATCGAGTGCTTAGACACAAAGGCACTGTCTATTAGCAAGTGGAGTGGCAAGAAGCTGCAGCGGAATCGAGTGCTTAGACACAAAGGCACTGTCTAATAACATGGTGCGCCAGAGAGGAAGCCCCAGATTAGAGTGTTTGTATCAATGGATGACTCAGACCATGAAAGGGTAACCAAAACTAAAGACTTATCCTTCAAGGTAACTGGGGACATAACATCAACCAAGGTTTGGCCCCTACAGAACGTCAAGTGCAAGCGTTTCCCGGACGGGTAGGACAAGACTTCAAGAAGTGACCTGCCTTGACTGAGCAGTACCTATATTATGCATGCTGATGCTTACTGTTTTTCTTTTTTTTTGACTACTCGACATACTAAATCCACTAAGGAACAACTACATCGAACAGTGGATTTCTGTTATATATCCCCTCTCCTCTCATGCGACACTAATGTTCCCAAGGGGGGTGTTGCATCAGAGGGCCAAACATGTGTTTAATATCCACTGTGTTCCTTACCTTATGTTAATCTTCTTGATATATATTGGTGGATGTGATTTGTTTTGTTATTTGTAATACATGGGGCACAAAGTGGATCGACCAGTAAGGCCAGGAAGGATGAGATCCTGGAGCAGATCACCTCCCAGGTCAATCTTCTTGGACAGGAGGCCAGGACCTTGAAAGACATCGCCAAGAAGATCAACGATCTGCGTCGTGCTGTCCAGGAGAAGCTGGGAGCGATGAGGAGGCATGCCACTGCCACTGGAGGGGGACCAGCCTGTGCTCTCAGTCTGACTCCAGAGGAGCAGGTGGTTGCCCAGTGTCTCCAAAGGGAGCAAGTGGAGAGAGTTGAGGGCTATGGCTCCAGGGATCTGGCCCTGAGGACTGTTAAGGCTACCCGGAAGACTAGGGGGGTGCCTGAGTCCGTCCCGGAACAGCTACTGAGGGAACAGGCCCAGCAGACCCAGCATATGGGATAGGTTGCTGCCCAGATGCAGCGAGTGTTAGTCAGCCCGGCCTCCTCTGCAGATATGACTGACACTCTGCAGGATGTCGTTGCCAATTCTGCTGCTGTTGTCACCTGCCTGGGGGATCTGCAGGCCACCACAGCAGGCCTCGTGGCTGAGTTCCAGTCCCTGGCAGAGGCTGTACGGGACAATACAGCTGCCATCCAGGCTGAGGGGAGGCAGTCTAGGTAGCTGCATAACGAGACCAATGCGGTCCTCACCCGCATAGCGGTGGCATTGGAGGGCAGGGAGCCAGCCAGAGAAGGACCAGGGGATGCTCCTCCTCCTCCTGATCCCCCCCACCTAAGGCTACCCCCATGTAGCTGAGGAGCCGTGGCTCCAGACGTGGCCCAAGTCAGGGCAGATTATTTTTTTTTTAGGATGCTCGTTTTTTTTTTTTTTATATATATATATACTCAGGTCATGAGTTGTTTTTTTGATTTCTATACTCAGGTCATGAGTTGTTTTTTGATTTTGTAGACCTAGCACACGGACAGGAGTGCAGGCTTCAGTGTGAATGCTGTGTGAATGTGGGGGTGACACTCCTGCAAGTAAGGTGTGTCACCCTCGGTCGGGGAGGAGAATTTCTCCTCACGACCGTGTGAATGATGTATGAATGGACAGCGACATGATTGGTGCTTTGGCGTGGTGTTGCTGCATGTTGGACTTGGGCTAAACTAATTTGATGTGGATGTGGTGTGTGTGATCTATGGACCATAGTGATGTGCATGCGTCCTTTGTCCGTGTGCCATGATGAATGTGTGTGTTTAACGTCCAAAGAAGCCTACCGCGAGCACCCTCTTGACTGCTGTTCCATCAGCAGAATGGGTAGCCTCTTGCAGGGGGGGACTGTGTGGTTCGGGGTCAGATCATCACGTATGTCAATCTGCAGGCCCTTTCTCATGGCGAAGTTGTGCAGAATGCAACATGCACCGATGATCTGACACACAAAGTTTGGGGGATACAACAGGGTACCCCCGACTTATCCAGGCATCGGCAACGGGACTTCAGGAGGCCAAATGTTTGTTACACCACTGCACGGGTTTTTATGTGTGCTTCATTGTATCTTCTCTCTCCTCTGGTTTGGGGATCCCGGAATGGAGTCATGAGATGGGGTCCAAGTGCATATGCCGCGTCACCTGGAAGGGAAAAGACAGGAAGATGTTAGCCGTGCATGTGCCCCTAGTGATGTCTGCATCATGGGGTCGGACAGTCATGCCTGACTCCCATGTCACTCACCAACCAACCAGCTGTCCCCATACACGTTCTGTTCGAAATCTGTTGGGATGTGGCTTTGACGGTATATGTAGCTGTCATGGCTGGACCCGGGGTGTTTGGCACGGATGTGCCAGATGAGGCATTGGGCATCGGCTATCACCTGTACGTTGATGGAATGCCAATGCTTCTGATTGTGGTATATGTGCTCTGTGGCACGGGGGGCCGTAGTGCCACATGTGTGCAATCAATGGCCCCGATGGTGCGTGGGAATCCTGCATTGTTGTAGAAATCCAGCATTGCCTTCGGCCGCAGGTGCTCCTGGGTGGGTCTGATGATGTGGTGGGACTGTGTGAGGATTGCGGGGACAACCTGGTGCACACACCTGCTCATGGAGGATTGTGCCATCCCAGCCACAACTCCACTTGTACGTTGAAAAGATCCACTGGCAAGGAAATGGAGTGTTGCCAGTACTTTGACCAGTGGCTGCACTGCATGTGAGCGTCGTGTCTGGCTGGTGATGTCATCTTTTAGGACTGTGGCAATTTCCAGGATGGCCTTAGGGCTGAATCTGAAGATGCGATACACCTCCAAATCACCCATGCCAAAGACGTCGATGCGCGTTCGGTATATCCTCTCCCGTGCCCTCTCCCGTGCCCTCCTCCTCTGCGTAGCCAGTAGTATAGCTATGACCATGGATGCCCCTGGCATGTTGGCATACAGATTGTTGTCCTGCGAGGATGGATGCTCAGCTCGTCCGTAACGGTGCTGTTGCAGCTGCTCTTCCGGCTGACCTGTGCATGTCTGCTGCTAACTTACACCTGCTTTTATAAGGGGTAACTTTAGTCCGGACGTATAACGCCGTAGACGGCGCACGTAGATGGCGTCGGGCGCATCTGTGTTCGTGGATCTGCATATGTCCCTCATTTGCATATTTGAATAGGAAATCAATGGGAGGGTCAGATGCATCCAGAGTATATATGCGCCAACGCTGCGCCGGTGTAGAAAAGTTACGTCGGACGGAAAAAGACGATTTTCAAGCTTATTTTGTTATGTGGATGCGGCGCACAGTTAGTCCGGCGCATATTTTCACTTAAGTCGCGCATCTCGAGATACGCTGGCGTAAGTGCTTTGTGGAACTGGCCCATGTTCTCTATTTTCCTGCTGCGATTCCTGGCTGTTTTTCCCGGCAGTATCCCTCATGGGAAACACTGTGGTGGAGCATACACATGGCCGGGATTCCCAGCCAAAGCTCCCACCACAGTTTTCTATACGGGAAAACCTCTGGTGTGTACACAGGGAAAGTTACCGAGCAGATTCTCGGTTTTCTCCCTGGAATTCCCGGCGGACTTTTTACCGCCGGGAATCCCGGTCGTGTGTACGGGACATAAGCATAGCCACACCAGACTGAATGAACTGTGCAGAATTTGACTACCACATACACATGTGGTGGTTCTGTCCAGTAGAAGGTCTTTTGAACCAAAACCTTTTATATCTAAATTATTTAGGCAAACCTGTTGCTGTTGCAACTGTGGAATGCACTACCAACCATCATCCGACTGGAGTCCGACCACTTGGTGTCAGTGATTAGAAATAGACCAGTACTGTGTGATTGCAAAAAGAGGAATCCAAACAGATCTAGGTAAAAGGGTGATTTATTTAAGAAGAGGGGGTAACACCCCACCACCTTCAGCCAGCACAGTGCAACAAACAACAGATCCACAGTGACACAAATAACACAAAAGACAATATCTACAGAAAGGGAAATACCGGAATCGTAAACAGGCCAGGCCGAGGTCATACACGGGGAATCAGGAAGTAGCTGCGGACGGGGAATGAATAGGAAGGGAAAGTCCAGGAGAGGGATCAGGTCAGGATGGATCAGAACGGATCAGGATGGATCAGGACGGATCAGGACGGATCAGGAGGGATCAGGAGGGATCAGGAGGGATCAGGAGGGATCAGGAGGGACACAGCAGGTACAGGGTCCAGGTAACAGGCACAGGGTCGGTTTGATAGACGGATACCAAGGCAAGTTCTGTTTGAACCTGCCGGGTATATATAGGGCGTGTTAATTGTGTTCAGGTCACACCTGAACGTAGCAAGGGCCAGGTGCTCCACCCTGCCAGGGTCCATCCGCTGGTGAAGGTCAGTACTGCGTCCCAAAGGTGATATACCAGCAGGGGGAAGTTCCCCTGACAGCTCTGAACTGCCAGGAGACCCCTGCTGGTGGGACGCAGCACTGCAAGAAAGAATATAAATAGCACCAGCGGATGGAACCTTTCCTGACAGTACCCCCCCTCAAAGGAGCGGCCTCCGGACGCTCTAACTATCCGTTGCCGGGAAGAGTCCAGGGTGACTAACTGGGCAATGGGAGGCTCCGGGTCATCGAGCTGGGCAGCAGGCTCCGGGTCATCGAGCTGGGCAGCAGGCTCCGGGTCATCGAGCTGGGCAGCAGGCTCCGGGTCATCGAGCTGGGCAGCAGGCTCCGGGTCATCGAGCTGGGCAGCAGGCTCCGGGTCATCGAGCTGGGCAGCAGGCTCCGGGTCATCGAGCTGGGCAGCAGGCTCCGGGTCATCGAGCTGGGCAGCAGGCTCCGGGTCATCGAGCTGGGCAGCAGGCTCCGGGTCATCGAGCTGGGCAGCAGGCTCCGGGTCATCGAGCTGGGCAGCAGGCTCCGGGTCATCGAGCTGGGCAGCAGGCTCCGGGTTATCGAGCTGGGCAGCAGGCTCCGGGTCATCGAGCTGGGCAGCAGGCTCCGGGTCATCGAGCTGGGCAGCAGGCTCCGGGTCATCGAGCTGGGCAGCAGACTGGAAGTCATCAACCTGGAAGTCATCAACCTGGGCAGCAGACTGGAAGCCATCAACCTGGGCCGCAGACGGGAAGTCATCAACCTGGGCGGCATCAACCTGGAAGTCATCAACCTGGGCAGCAGACTGGAAGTCATCAACCTGGGCAGCAGACTGGAAGTCATCAACCTGGGCAGCAGACTGGAAGTCATCAACCTGGGCAGCAGACTGGAAGTCATCAACCTGGGCAGCAGACGGGAAGTCATCAACCTGGGCAGCAGACTGGAAGTCATCAACCTGGGCAGCAGACTGGAAGTCATCAACATGGGCAGCAGACTGGAAGTCATCAACATGGGCAGCAGACTGGAAGTCATCAACCTGGGCGGCAGACTGGAAGTCATCAACCTGGGCAGCAGACTGGAAGTCATCAACCTGGGCAGCAGACTGGAAGTCATCAACATGGGCGGCAGACTGGAAGTCATCAACCTGGGCGGCAGACTGGAAGTCATCAACATGGGCGGAAAACTGGAAGTCATCAAGCTGGGCAGCAGACTGGAAGACATCAACCTGGAAGTCATCGACCTGGGCGGTATCAACCTGGAAGTCATCAACCTGGAAGTCATCAACCTGGAAGTCATCAACCTGGGCGGCAGACTGAAAGTCATCAACATGGGCGGCAAACTGGAAGTCATCAAGCTGGGCAGCAGACTGGAAGACATCAACCTGGAAGTCATCGACCTGGGCGGTATCAACCTGGAAGTCATCAACCTGGAAGTCATCAACCTGGAAGTCATCAACCTGGAAGTCATCAACCTGGAAGTCATCAACCTGGAAGTCATCAAGCTGGGCAGCGGACTGGAAGTCATCAAGCTGGGCAGCAGACTGGAAGACATCAACCTGGAAGTCATCGACCTGGGCGGTATCAACCTGGAAGTCATCAACCTGGAAGTCATCAACCTGGAAGTCATCAACCTGGAAGTCATCAACCTGGAAGTCATCAAGCTGGGCAGCGGACTGGAAGTCATCAAGCTGGGCAGCGGACTGGAAGTCATCAAGCTGGGCAGCGGACTGGAAGTCATCAAGCTGGGCAGCGGACTGGAAGTCATCAAGCTGGGCAGCGGACTGGAAGTCATCAAGCTGGGCAGCGGACTGGAAGTCATCAAGCTGGGCAGCGGACTGGAAGTCATCAAGCTGGGCAGCGGACTGGAAGTCATCAAGCTGGGCAGCGGACTGGAAGTCATCAGGCTGGGCAGCGGACTGGAAGTCATCAAGCTGGGCAGCGGACTGGAAGTCATCAAGCTGGGCAGCGGACTGGAAGTCATCAAGCTGGGCAGCGGACTGGAAGTCATCAGGCTGGGCAGCGGACTGGAAGTCATCAGGCTGGGCAGCGGACTGGAAGTCATCAGGCTGGGCAGCGGACTGGAAGTCATCAGGCTGGGCAGCGGACTGGAAGTCATCAGGCTGGGCAGCGGACTGGAAGTCATCAGGCTGGGCAGCGGACTGGAAAGCTGGCACAGGAACACTAGGGTGGCAGGCTGGCACAGGAACACCAGGGTGGCAGGCTGGCACAGGAACACCAGGGTGGCAGGCTGGCACAGGAACACCAGGGTGGCAGGCTGGCACAGGAACACCAGGGTGGCAGGCTGGCACAGGAACACCAGGGTGGCAAGCTGGCACAGGAACACCAGGGTGGCAAGCTGGCACAGGAACAGATGGCACTGGAACGGGTTGCGCAGAGGGCACTGGGACAGGTTGAGCAGAGGGCACTGGGACAGGCTGGGTAACTGGCACGATGGTATGGGTTGGGAAGTACTTCCGTTTCTTTTTAGATTTAGACACTGCAGGTTTACTAACAGAAGTGATGTATGACGAGGATGGAATAAAGTAGGAGGAAGGATTGGAATATGGCAGAGACACAGGGATGGTGACTGGAGGAGGTTTTTGTGGAGGAGTTACAGGTGGATTAAAGGCAGGGTAGGTACAACAAGTAGAGACTGGGTAATAATACTTGGTAGGATGTGGAATTATCTGGGCTGGAGTTGCCATTGGTGATGGACAGATGGGTCCTTGGGAAGGCAAGTGGTTAATGGTAGGACTGGAACGGACAGGTGGATTAAAGGCAGGGTAGGTACAAGTAGAAACTGGGTAGTAATACTTGGTAGGAAGCGGAATTAACTGGGCTATAGCTGAGGTTGTCATTGGCAATGGACGGCTAGATCCTTGGGAAGGTAAATGGTTAATGGCAGGGCTGGGATGCAGTGGCTTGGCTGGGATCAGGAGATCTGACCATGCCTGCAGCACAGGTTGAACAAAGGCTGGTTCACACACACCTTGTTTAATCAAGGACTGCACTGAACTAATGCAGTCAGACAACTTCTGCTGGGAACAAGAGCAATAGTGTTCATCAAAGGAGGCTGGATCATCCTCCATCAACCATACCAGGGATTCAACTTGGTCAGGACTGAAGGGGGGAGAGAAGTCGTCACCACCATCAGGAATAACAGACGGAGCCAATTCAACACACAACTGAATCAGTGAGTGAATATCGTCAAAAGACATATAACCCCGATCCACCAAAGAATGAGCTGATCGGATGGTTTCCATCAGCTGATCCCTTGTCCACCCCTCAAAAACCTGGCGACAATACTCCCTATCCTCCTCAGCCAGTAGGGAAAAGTAACAGATTTCATTGAAATCCATGCTTCAGAAAAACGCACAACAACGGGGTGGTTCCTTAAATGCAAGCACGTCTGGTCTAGGATGGCCTTGGTATACTGTCAGTGATTAGAAATAGACCAGTACTGTGTGATTGCAAAAAGAGGAATCCAAACAGATCTAGGTAAAAGGGTGATTTATTTAAGAAGAGGGGGTAACACCCCACCACCTTCAGCCAGCACAGTGCAACAAACAACAGATCCACAGTGACACAAATAACACAAAAGACAATATCTACAGAAAGGGAAATACCGGAATCGTAAACAGGCCAGGCCGAGGTCATACACGGGGAATCAGGAAGTAGCTGCGGACGGGGAATGAATAGGAAGGGAAAGTCCAGGAGAGGGATCAGGTCAGGATGGATCAGAACGGATCAGGACGGATCAGGACGGATCAGGAGGGATCAGGAGGGATCAGGAGGGACACAGCAGGTACAGGGTCCAGATAACAGGTACAGGGTCCAGGTAACAGGCACAGGGTCGGTTTGATAGACGGATACCAAGGCAAGTTCTGTTTGAACCTGCCGGGTATATATAGGGCGTGTTA
This sequence comes from Rana kukunoris, assembly GCA_029574335.1. Taxonomy (NCBI): domain Eukaryota; kingdom Metazoa; phylum Chordata; class Amphibia; order Anura; family Ranidae; genus Rana; species Rana kukunoris. The sequence continues at coordinate 122,367,598 of CM056051.1, forward strand.
ATTGTGTTCAGGTCACACCTGAACGTAGCAAGGGCCAGGTGCTCCACCCTGCCAGGGTCCATCCGCTGGTGAAGGTCAGTACTGCGTCCCAAAGGTGATATACCAGCAGGGGGAAGTTCCCCTGACAGCTCTGAACTGCCAGGAGACCCCTGCTGGTGGGACGCAGCACTGCAAGAAAGAATATAAATAGCACCAGCGGATGGAACCTTTCCTGACACTTGGCCTTCAGAAGAATGATTAAAACTCATCTCTTCTGAAGGCAGAGCCTTTCCTTTATCCAAGGAATGGAAATAGCGCCCAGGCGATTCAGTTCGCTCTATACGTTTTTCACTCACTCACTCACTCACTCATAGACTTTGCCCTGGCACTCCTTAAAAAATAGCCACGAGATATAATTTCAACCCTGCATATTCACGGTGGCCAGAGAAACCATCACCAAGGTCTGAAAAAAAATATTCAAGCCTGTGTCTGTGTCTAGCTGAAGCCAAAAATATAGCCCTATAACCATATACTCAGATAAGGCTAAGTCAGACTTTGCCTTCAACCCCCTGGGAAAACTCTACTCCTCTCTGTACTCCCTACTCTTACTGTATCTTCCTTAACCAGGTTGAAATACAAGCATATTTTACTTTTCTCAGCTTCTTTGTGGATGCAAGTATAACTACAATCTTTCTTATTCTGCTACGTTCATAATTGCCTCATTACTACAGCTTTAAATAGGTGTGAAAGAACCAGTCTGTTAATGTACACTATTATTAAAATCCTAATAAAAATGTAAAAGAAAATATTTTTGTTCAAAATTAATTCCCAATAAACTGTCTTTTATGAATATATTTTTACTCGTGCTGCCATATGCATTTTTTTTTAATCCACGTGTAAAAGCTGCATGCTTTTCTTATTATTCTATTTTAGTTGCAGAAAGCATACTTCAATATCATTATTTAAACTGAACACTTTGATTAAGGACAAATATTTACATACGTATTGCAAAGAACCAATGCATTCGTCTTTGTTTTCATCATAAGACCCCATCTGTGTACCAAGTCATTTCACAGGAATGAAGTTGTAAGCAATTACTGAACCAAGCATTTGCCATTCCAGCAATATTATATACTGTTTATACTGTGATTAGAGCCATATTCCATTATCATACACATATATAACTGTATTAGTCATTTCTTAGTATATATTTAGATTTATTCTCAAAGGCATAAGTAAATAATCACGCTCTGCTGTATTGTATTACACAACTGAATGGCTTGTGGTGTATTAACTCCTGTGATCAATTACACAATAATGGATAGCCTCAATGCTGTGCCTCTGATCATTTCTTCTTTCATGATATTTGTTTTGAAGATTATTACGAAGAAGATTAAGATCTTACTAGCTAAAGAATGCGAAATGCTGCCTTAGACCCTAATGTCAGTTCTCTGCTGCAGAATAGGCAAGTTATAAGGGTTATCCTGAATTCCTTTTAAATGTCTGAGATGGTGCTTTATTCATGATAAGACAGCACTAATTGTGTGTTACAAAGGTATGATTTTCCCAATTCGCTGTACATTTGTGTTGTAGAACAGTTTGCTTTAAAATGGTTTAATATTTATTCGGCTTTGCAAAAACCTCTGTTAGCAATGATTATAAACATGGTATACAATACTGCAACAATTTGTAGTCTTTATATATGATAAAAAATGTGTGCTATTGCCAAATATGACAGTGCCGCAGGAAAATAATATTTCTAATGGCCCATACACACGATCCGAATATCGGACGAAAACGATCGTCCGATGATGGATCGTACGATTTTCGGATCGTGTGTACACTACTTTCGAGAGCCGATCACGACCGTTCATCCAATATTTTTAGAGCGGACATGCGTGAAAATTTTCCTCGTACGATGTCAATCGTACGATTTTCGTTTAGTCAGTACAGCCGTCGTCCGACAATACAATACAAATACATTACAACACGTGACATCACTTCCGATCTTTTTTTTCTGTCGTACGAGAATTTTCATGAGTTTAATAACCTATTGTATTTTACTTGCGATTATTAAGCGAAAAAAGTCGTACGATCCATCGGCCGATATTCGGATCGTGTGTATGGGCCATAAGGATGGCATTGTCATAACATGTCAGTGTTAGGCTAGCCATAGATGGTTCAAATATTGGGCAGTTCAGCAGGAACCACCCGAAATTCAAACCATATCTATGAAGATAAATTTAATTTAACTTTTTCTTTTATTGGCTTTCTAGTGGACAGATTACCAAAGTACCCAAAGGACAGGATGTGTAATGTACTTTGTGTATTCAGGGGTGGGCTTGTTACTGAACTGTCTGTGGTGGACTCCCTGATTAATCAAAACATTGTCTGGGTGCTTGGCTGTTAATTATGGTAGCTTACTGTTAATTAGATCACTGTTAAATGTTTACTGTTTGCAATGTGATCAAGCTCTTATCAGATTTTATATGGTATAAATTCGGGATTTTCCTAGCTAGTATGACGGAAAATGTGGATTATATTATGACAGGAGGCGAGTATCTTGCATTAATCTTTCTTTTAATGCTCATAGCAGAAATACAGAATATTCATTTATTAACATTAGAAATTTTTTCTCTGTAAACTACACTACCCAGCAGCCCCGGAGACTCCTCCCTTAGGCCATAGTTCCTATATATCGTGCGATCTGGAATCCCATGCAGTCTTGACGGTGTGCGATCGTTCTCTGGCCAACAGGGCCGTAGTCAACTGGAAGTAGGGCCAACTGAGCCATTCACAACTGTGTTCAACTGGAACAGACTCCTCTCTTCAATAGCCTGTAACGAGAAACATATCGTGACAGGGGAGGGTAGGGTGGGAAGATACTCGCCTCCTGTCATAATATAATCCAGATTTTCCGTCATACTAGCTAGGAAAATCCCGAATTATATATCAGACAGGAGGCTTCGTATCTTGCAAGTTTAAAGCTAATATATCTACAGTACATATCATGCAAGTAAACAATATTAAAGTACAGCAGTAGAGACGTGGTCCAGCGGTCGGAAATAGTAATGGCGGAAAGTCGTTTCTGACGACCAATCCGCCGCCAGTAAAAGGTCTGAGAGTGAACCTCCGGATGAGACCACCTTGGTAGCCATGGCGCCTCTTGAAGAGTGGGCTCCAAAGAGCGAGATGTCGATTCCGGCCATGTCCATGGCTGTTCGCACCCACCTGGCTAGCGTGGCCGAGGATACCGGAAGGTGGGGTTTCACATAGGAGATCAACAATTGGTTAAATGCGGTCGATCGCAGGGTTGCAGTCCGTGATTCATATTGTTGCAAGCATCGTACCACACAGATGTGGGGATGGTCGGGGAAGAAGGGATAAAACACCGTCTGAATCCGTGTTTTTGTTCTACGTACCACGGAGAACCGTACCCCTTCCGGCGAAAATTGACGCCGGGATACGTCCAGCGCTTTCACGTCTGAAACCCTTTTGATGGAGACCAGGCATAAAAGGGTCGCGAGTTTGATGGAAAGGTTCTTCAAAGAGAGGACATCATTGTCCTCCCAAGTGGAAAAGAGGTCTAGAACACGGGAAACATCCCACATGGACTGGTATCTAGGACGGGGAGGACGTTTGAATTTTACTCCTCGGAGGAGTCTACATACCAAAGGATGTCTACCTACCGGTAAAGTGTCGACTGGGCAGTGATAAGCCGAAATGGCTGATCTATAAATATTCAGTGAACTATAGGATTTTCCAGCCACATAAGAGTCGGCTAGATAGTTCACTACTGCTGATACAGGTGCATGAACGGCATCCATTTTCCGTTGATCACACCAACAAACCCACATGGCCCAAGCAGATCGGTACGCCGATCTAGTCCCTGGGGCCCAGGCCACGGCGAGGAGGTCTCTAGCTGATTGTGAAATAGTGTTATCGGTGTCATTGACCCCGAAACCAACCATGCTAAGAGAAGGATGTTGCCGTTCACTACCAGGGGGTGGTAACCCTTGGTTGTGTTGTACAAGAGATGAGGAGAGTGGGGAATCAATCGGGGAAAATCGATCGACATTCCGAGGAGAAGAGGGAACCAAGGTTGTGTTGACCACCATGGGGTGATCCGCACCACCGTCGCCTTCTAGCTCGCCACCTGAAGGAGGACTCTGGTGATCATGTTGAACGGGGGAAACGCATAGTGTGTCCCTCGTGGCCAGATTTGCCGGAAAGCATCGACTGCTGACGCCTCCGGATCAGGCCTCCAGCTGTAAAAGCGGGAAAGCTGCCGGTTGAGGCGGGAGGCAAAGAGGTCTGTATGGAAGGGACCCCACAGGGCTTTAAATGTGGGGAAAACCGAACGGTCCAGCGTTCAGTCGCTGGAATCCGTAAGGTAGCGAGAATTCCAATCTGCTACCGCATTAGATATCCCTGGGAGGTATTCCGCTACCGGGATGGCATTTATTGAAAGACAAAACTGCCAAAATTCGGACGCAATGTCCGCCAGTAGTTTGGACTTCGTGCCACCTAAGCGGTTGACATACTGGACCGCTGCCACGTTGTCCATGCGTAGAAGTACGCATCTGTTGGAAGTGTGAGGGAGGAAACTTTTGATAGCAAAGTATGCCGCTAGGAGTTCTAGGGCGTTGATATGGAGGAGTGATTCCTCTGCGGACCATTTCCCTCTGGTGGTAAGATGCACGCAACGCGCACCCCAGCCCAGACGGCTCGCGTCGGATTCTATGATCACGTCTGGGTAAGAATTGAAAATCGCTCTGCCGTTCCATGCGACGGCGTGACAAAGCCACCACTGCAATTCTTCTATTGCTTCGGGGCACAACTGAACCTCGTCCGCGTATCGGAGACCTTGGCGTAAATGAAGCGCCTTGAGTCTCTGTAGAGCTCGATAGTGCAAGGGGGCTGGAAATTGCCTGGATAGAGGCTGACAAAAGGCCTACTATGCGTGCAAGCATACGTAAGGAGACTTGACCTTTGCGTAATGTGGCTCTGATTTCTTTGCGAATCAAAGCCAATTTCGATTTTGGTAATAGTAGTATAGCCTTCTTGGTATCTACTAGGAACCCCAGGAATTCCATCACCTGAGAGGGTTCCAGAACGGATTTCTTGTAATTGATGAGAAAACCGAGTTCCACCAGTAAAGAAACCGCCCATTGGCTGTGCAATAAGGCTTGTGTTCTGGACCGAGCCAAAATAAGAAGGTCGTCCAGATAGATGATGAGGCGTACACCTCTGCTCCTCAGAGCGGCCACAACTGGTTTGAGTAGTTTGGTGAAGCACCACGGGGCCGATGATAATCCGAACGGGAGGCAGGTGAACTGCCACATTCGGTCCTTCCACTGAAATCTTAGGAAAGACTGAGAGTCGTGGTAAATGGGGACGGTGAGGTATGCGTCCTTTAAGTCTATTTTTACCAGCCAATCTCCCGGCCAGAGGAGGTCGCGTAAGAGATGGATACCTTCCATCTTGAAATGGTGGTAAACCACGTGCTGGTTTAGGTCTCTCAGATTTATGACAGGGCGGTAGCCGCCGTCTTTCTTCTTCACTAAGAAGATGTTGCTGATAAAGCTGAGCGAGAGGGGATCTACTTCCCGAACCGCCCCTTTGGACAGTAGCTCCCTGAGCTCGTCGTCTATCAGTTCCACGTTTTGGGAAGAAAATCGGATGGGATGGGGTAATACATTTAGGGTCGGAAGAGAAAACAACTCTATCCGGTAGCCGGTCACCGTATGGTGGATCCACGCGTCTGCCGAAATCGTGGACCAGACGTGGGAAAAACACATTAGTCTGCCCCCCACTAGTGTATGTGGAACTGAGTGTGGGAAAGTACTCACCGGTCGGTGGTCTAGATCTAGGAAATCCACGACTTCTGCGTCCTCTCCAGGGGCGTCCTCGTGGAGGGAAGAAGGGTGCTGGCTGAGCCATGGATAAGGCATATGGATGCGGAGCAGGAGTGAACTGCTGGCTTGGTGGTCTTGCATAGGGCCTTTCTACCGGCTTTCCCAAAAACCTTGCCAGGTTGGGATTTGCTCAGAGAGGTCTGTGCCTTGTCCAGACTCGAGAAGAGGCTGACAAACTTATTAATGTTTTTAATCAGGTCGTCCCCGAAAAGGAGGCCCTCGGCAGAGGGACCTGGTTCATTCTCAGCTTAATAGGTAAGTTGGGGTTCCAGCTTCATTAGGATGGAGCGACGACGCTCCACTGAGCATGTCGTATTTGCGGAACGCAGCATGCATATAGCACATTGGGCCCAGCCCCTAAGTTGTGTCAGATCAATAGGTTGGGCCGAGGAGGCCGCCTGCTCCGCTAGATTCAATATTTTTGTGAGTGGGCCCAAAAGGTCGAGTATGCGGTCCTGAATGGCCTTAAAAGACCTTTCGATACCCTTTTTGGCGTATTTCCCAGACCTTGTGAGGTACTTAAGGAGTACCGGGTCTATTTCTGGAGTGACTGCCACCTTGTTTGCCACACATGGTCTGGGGCATTCCGCACGCAGCTTATTGCGGTTCACTCTATCTAGGGGCCGTCTAGTCCAGAGTTCCAAGTATTGAGCTACATGGGGTAGCGGAGCCCAATCCCCTGAGCGAGGATGGGAAATTTCGTCAGGGTTAAATAAGGGTTGACCCTGCGAATCTAGGATGGTTTCTCGTGGGACCTCAATGTTGGCGTCATGATTGTCCGCCGATAACCCCGCATCTTCCTCGCCATCCAGATCTGAATCAGAGGTTTCTGTCCCGTCAGATTTTTCAGAATCGTCATCAGACGTTTCAAAGGAATCTGGTTTTATCCGTCTGGCGGATTTTTGCCCTGTTTTGTACTCCTTGGGGCCCAAGGGTCGAGATAGGTTAGGTACATGCGGGGTGCGGCAGACCGTGTCGGGTTCTGCCTGGGGCATATTATAAACTTCCCCTGCCGGGGAGTCGGATTGCACTGCCAAGTGCTTGCGTTTTTGGGACGATTTACCCCTGACAAGGGGATTCTCAGAGGTGGTAGGTACCATAGCCTGAGCGTTAGCAGCAAGGGCAGCCTGAATTGATTTCGTAATAAGGTCCTGGATTTGGACCGTGGACAGTAGATGAGAGGCATCTAAGTCCATTACCTCATTAGGCAAACCGGTGAGGCCAGACACATTAACATTATCATCAGCCATCTTTCACAGAGGTTTAGCAGGGATGATGAAATCGATGATAGTCAGGGATAAATCACTGACTATACACTATTTGCTTGTGACTAACCAAAAAAGGGGGGGGGGCGCTGTTCTAGGCAGATAAGTCAGAGCACACTGACAATACCTCCTCTGTATGTAACTATCACCGTTTAGGGGAAGGTACCTGAGAATAAGCGCCTATGCCAGCCAGCAGTTACTCCTTCACTATGCAGGGATTGAGTGTGGGGAAGGAGCAATGGCTGGCCAAGACCCCGGCCGTAATATCGCGGGATTACGGCCGGGATCGATGTGATAGGACGCCTGGAGACTGCAAAGGCGTGTACAGCACAGCGCGACCTTAACCGCGCCCCTTTTCCAAACAGAAGCCCGCGAATAGCGGCGCGCGCTGTAAGACTGAGGGGAAACGAGGGAGAATGACGCCGCAGCACAACAGTCACTCTGACAAGTGCAGGCAGAGAACAAGCGTCGGAACAGCCGGGGGGGGGGGGGCGGGAGGGAACCGCTGCACGCCGAGTGAGGAGAGTCAAAGCAATACAATAGAACAAATAAAATAAAATAAACTAAGATAAAATAAGACAAATAAGAAAAGATAAATTCTTCACAAGTTTGGGCTAAACAGTTTCTTGCAGGAAAAAACGCAATTAGCCCAGGAACACTACAGAACAATGATACCAGAAACAGTAATAAAAATCAATACTCATCTGTTCCATGAGCAGAAAGAAAGAGGAGGAGGAGACCCAGACAGCCTTTATATAGGAACTATGGCCTAAGGGAGGAGTGTCCAGGGCTGCTGGGTAGTGTAGTTTACAGAGAAAATGTTTCTAATGTTAATAAATGAATATTCTGTATTTCTGCTATGAGCATTAAAAGAAAGATTAATGCAAGATACGAAGCCTCCTGTCTGATATATAATTCCATTTGAATTTACAATAAAGTTAGTGCCAGTTTGCTCCGAAGATATGTCTAATTCTTGTGTGCAATTATCAGCTATAATATCTAGAGTAGAGGAAGCTGTATATTGGCATAAGCACCCAGGCTGGATGTCATGCAGTCTGTCACAGTGACCAAAGCATACATAAGATGTGACCATTCCAGAGTTTTGTAAAGCAGTATTTATAGTTATTCTCTTGAGTAAATGCCTTTTTTAAAGCATGCTAATAGTCTACTAGCCTTGCTTGCTGCAGCTTGGTATTGCATGCTATTGCTGAGTCTGTGATCTACTGGGACCCCCAGATCTTTTTCATTCTTGATTCTCCCAGAGGTTCTCCCTCTAGTGCAGGCATGTCCAAAGTCTGGCCCGCAGGCCAATTGTGATTTAACAATATAGATGTATGGCCCATTGCATTTTGCATGCTCATCTTTAGACTTAAACTAATACAAAACAGAGAAATGTTAATTACCATAATTCTGTTTTTTTCCTGACAGCGCTGTTGTGTGGTCATGTGATCTTTCTCTGTTCTTTGGCATCTGCATAGGAAAAATCTTTGGGAAAGGCTAATTTTAATCTACTGAGTTATGCTCTCTATAGTGTGAGTCTGTGTGTAGCCAGCCCTGATTGGTGCTGCACCAGTCACATAACTAAAAAAAAGATAGTTTTAGAAGAGCAATTAAATTTAGATTATAAATATAAAATACATTTTTTTCAGCTCCCAATAAATCTTTATTCAACATCAAATGTGTATTAGGTAGAGTAAGCTATTTTTTATTTTTTTTTGCTTTACAGATATTAGCAATTACATAAGATATATTTAATTTTGATTTATATTAAAACTAAACTTTTTGGTGAGTTTCAATCAATCAGCATACCATATACCACCCCCATAGTGTTCAGCAATAGGAGGGCATGGAGGAGGAAGGGTAATTTACCTGTTTGTATACGCCCACATGTATGACTCTATAGTCATGTGGGCTTCACATATAACAAAAAGGAGGAAATTAAGATTTTAGAAAGATTTAAGATTTTAGAAAGGAACTGCAATTGAGCATGCTCTGTAGAGGACACATCTTGTCTACACAATTTTAGGGTGCAGTGAGGACACAAAGAAGATTGGAAGAACAGTTGAAGGCAGGATCAATTAGGTATATTTTACTCTGCAAAAAACTGTCTGCTACGTAGACTCGTTTTCTTTATCCCGAGAAAAGACATAGCAGTCGTGGTGGGAGTAATTATCAACTCCATACTCGACTATGCAAATGGTCCTCTACCTCAGACTCCCAAAATACCAAATCACTTGTCTGCAAGTCGTTCAAAATACGGCCGCTCGACTCGTGACTGGGAAAAAAACATGGGAATCAATCTCACCTTCACTGAGATTCACTGAGATTCCTTCATTAGTTGCCAGTAAAAGACAGAATTACTTTTAAGGCACTCTGTGTGTTCAAGGAAATGCCCCCCAATATCTATGCGAAAAATTAAAATGTCACAGCCCCAATCGCGTTCTCCCATCCACCGACCAAAATCTACTCCAGATACCCAAAGCCAGATACAAGTCCAAAGGAGAACGAAGATTTGCAGTCCAAGGACCTAGACTGTAAAACGCTCTAGCAACCAGCATCCGAATGGAAGTGAATTACATGGCCTTCAGAAAAAAACTCAAAACCCATCTTTTCTGAAGGTAAAAGTACAGTAGGGAATGGATACCAAGCGCCCAGAGGCGATTTAGTTTGAATGTGTTGCGCTATATAAGTTACTCACTCACTCAAAGCAAATGCTTTAGTGGCTTTGTAATAATGCACACTCTGTTTTATAGCATGTACAGTAATTAGAGTTTTTCTGGGTTTATTAACAGTTTAAATAGGTCAAGTACAGGATTGTCTACTTGGAAGGCATAGAAAATTATATTTCCTTTTGTTTTTATTATTTTGATCAACATACTGCAAACAATGAAATACCATAACAAAAATAGGCGAGAAAGCTTATATGATCAGCATTTTATGCCCAACTTTGTTGCTGAGACTTTGTTCAGTTTGTATACTTCCTCACATCTTTATGATGGATTTAAATGGGGAAAAACATGACCAGAGGTGCTTTCTTTATTTGTCTGTAAAAGGAATGAAGACCAACCATCAATCCAACAATATGACAAATTGCCATTTGCCAACATTGTATATTCCATTTCCCTCCCAACAAAAACATGATGATTGATGCAATGATTTACATTTCCTGACAAGGCATTTTGTGAAAGAAAAAAAAAAATGGTGAGGGCATTACATAAATGATAACACTTACTGTCAGGAGTAATAGATGTGAAAGGAGTTTATGGATTTGAAGATTTGTTAGCTAAATAGAAAAGTGAAAGCCCATTTTTTTAAATTAAGGCCTGTTCTTAATGTAAATCACTACCCTGCTCTTAGCTGCCCTGTCTTAAGCAAATGTCTCAAAAGTATTCTGCTGATGCCACTCTGGTTTCAATCCTTGTTTTAAACTCTCGCAAGTGCAGAGTTTCAGTCTGGAATAGCAGTAAATGTGATGAATGCAATACTTTATGAGGGTTTCTTGTATAAATTTAAATGAGAATTAATTTGTAAAAGTCAAGGAAATTATATCTGCTGGCATAAAAAAGAAATCAGCAATCACTGTAGGCTCCTAAGATGATTTTCAATCTTATTTCACTACCCTATTTTTCAAAATGTAGTTAATAATTTATATGAATGTAAGTTCACTTAATCTTTTTATCAGATGCATCAAGGGGACAGCAAATAGGCTGTTCACTCTGCAAGAGCATTTTCACTTTGCAAGAGAATTTTCCATTAGCTTTGTGAGAGTAGTGAAGCTTCAGATAATGTACAATTAATAATGTACAATTAACAATCGTTTTTTTAATTTTTTATGTAATGTGATTGCGTGTCATGTGATTGGGTATTCTTTGCAAAATCATATTCTCCACCAAAGTTTCTTGTAAAGGAAACTTACTATTTTCCTAAACACCACTATCTACCCAAACTTTCTTAACCTCCAAAATGTTACCTCTTATATCTTATTGCATTCAACTGAGTTCTCCTCTTCAATGTGTGACTAACAATTGCAGCAAATCTATTGAACTGAGGAATAGGTGTTGATTAAAAACCTTTATTAGGATGAAAAGAGTTATGATGGGAAATCTGTTTATGATCAATAGGTCTGATATACAGGTCACTAGATAAAACTTTTTCAGAGTTTCATGAAACATTGACAGAGAGGTCAGGTCTCCTCTACAAATTGTGAAAATAAAATAAAGCTATTCCAAAATGCTCATGTATATACACAGATTGGTAGTAGGAGTTGGTGTCCAAAGACATTTTCCCTAAATACTGCATGCAATCCTGAAACTGTCAATTCTTTATACTGTTGAGCACTACCCTTGAACAGGCATGAAACTCAATTCACAGAAGGAAATAAATAATGAAATGCATGTGGTAATTAAGTAATAGTCGAGGCAGGTGGACGCCTCCCCGTCATGATGTCACAATCTGGTTTTGTCACCGGGTGGCCTGGCCCCTTCGTTTATTTAGCAGCGGGAGGTGGCAAAGCTGTTATTCGGTGGGAGCCTTCATCGGGAGCAAAGCTTTTTATTTCGGAACGGTGGTGGCGATGGACATCGTGACTGCCATTGGATCTACACTGAGGGACAATTTTTTTTATTGTTGTTTTGCAATAAAGGACCTGTGTTTATTTACACTATACTAGTTTTTGGTGAATGAGTAGGGATATTCTGTACCCCATACTTATTTACAAGGGGGAAGGATCTGGGGGCCCCCTTATCAAAGGGGGCTTCCAGATTCCGATAAGCCCTCTGCCCACAAAGCCCCCACAATCACCAGCCAGGGTAATGGGGAAGAGGCCCTTGTCCCCATAAAAATCACTCCCCTGTCTCAAAGCACCCCCCATTTTAACCACTTTAGCCCCGGACCATATTGCTGTCCAAAGACCAGAGCACTTTTTGTGATTCGGCACTGCGTCGCTTTAACTGACAATTGGGCGGTCGTGCGACGTGGCTCCCAAACAAAATTGGCGTCCTTTTTTTCCCACAAATAGAGCTTTCTTTTGGTGGTAATTGATCATTTTATTTTTTTGCGCTATAAACAAAAATAGAGCGACTATTTTAAAAAAAATGCAATATTTTTTACATTTTGCTATAATAAAAATCCCAAAAAAGATATAAAAAAACATTTTTTTCCTCAGTTTAGGCCGATACGTATTCTTCTACATATTTTTCGTTAAAAAAAATCGCAATTAGCGTTTATTAATTGGTTTGCGCAAAATTTATAGCGTTTACAAAAAAGGGGGTCGTTTTATGGCATTTTTATTACTATTTTTTTTTACTAGTAATGGTGGCGATCAGCGTTTTTTTTCGGTACTGCGATATTATGGCGGACACATCGGACACTTTTGACACATTTTTGGGACCATTGGCATTTTTATAGCGATCAATGCTATAAAAATGCATTGTATTACTATAAAAATGCCATTGGCAGTGAATGGGTTAACACTAGGGGGCAATCACGGGTGCCCGGCGGCGATCGTACCCGCCGGGCACGCGCGCGCCCTACAAGCTGCTAAAGGGAGGACGTAGAGCTACGTGCTCCCGCGTAGCAGTGCCACCGTCCCGCAGTAATATGACGGCGGGCGGTCGGCAATTAGTTAAAGGCATGTGGCCTGGTTTGGTCGGGGGGTGGTCTCTCATCTTCCCCTTTCCTGACCTGCCAGGCTGCATGCTTGGATGAGGGTCTGGTATGGATTTTGGGGGGACTCCAAGCCATTTAAAAAAAATGGCACAGGGTTCGCTGAAAGGCTTGGTATGGATTGAGGGGACACACTTTTTTTGCCCTGATTTTTGAATGCCGGCAATTCTTTTCAATACATTCAGTGGGAAACCCTGCTGACAGCTGATAACTTATCAGTTGTTAAGGACATGGCGACCGCCTGCTCCTTAACAACTATGACAGTTACTGGTTGGTAAGAATACCGGCGGCCACCCACTCTTTAACCACTTCAGCCCTGGAAGAATTTACCCCCTTTACCCCCTTCCTGACCAGAGCACTTTTTGTGATTCGACACTGCGTCGCTTTAACTGATAATTGTGTGGTCGTGCACCTATATGTATATAGGCCTATATGTATTTTTCTACATATTTTTGGTAAAAAAAATGCAATAAGCATATCTTGATTGGTTTGCGCAAAAGTTATAGCATCTACAAAATAGGGGATAGTTTTATGGCATTTTTATTATTCATATTTTTTACTAGTAATGGCGACGATTTGCAATTTTTATTGTGACTGTGACATTATGGCAGACACATCGGACACTTTTGACACATTTTTGGGACCACTGCCATTTATACAGCGATCAGTGCTATACAAATGCACTTAATACTGTGTAAATGACACTGGCAGGGAAGGGGTTAACCACTAGGGGGCGATGAAGGGGTTAAGTGTGTCCTAGGTATGTGTTCTAACTGTAGGGGGATGGGCTACCAGTGGTCACTGCTCCAGCTGACAGGGAGCAGTAGATCACTGTCCTGTCGCTAGGCAGAACAGGGAAATGCCTTGTTCTGCGGTTAACAACGCGGTATTTACTACTATTAGTATATACACCGTCTATTGCCAAGCATTAAATTGCCACATGTTTTCACTACTAAAATACCGCACGACTTCAAAAAAGAACTCATGCAATATTTTAGTAGCGTTAGGTAGTGAATGCCAAAAAATTTTTTTTTACCAAAAGTTTTAAAGAAGAAAAAAAATCATGGCACACAATGCTCTGTAAAGAGCAGGGCAGATAGTTGCTAAACCCACAATAATCAGTGATTACCTTGCATATCTGAAAAAATATATCATTCTTACTTTGTTGTGTGCAGAAGAATGTAAGTGAACAGTGCTGTGTAATAGATAGGGTGGCTGCTAAAACGAAATGTTTCTGTGTATGTGCATAAAAGGAAGGGTTACCCGTTAGTCATTTGAAGTTGTTGCACTATTGAGGAGACTTTCCCCCGCACAATAGGAAGTAAGACTAAATTCCTTTCAAAGTGAGGGAATCAGGAATCATTGGTTGTCATTAAGAATGAGCCAAACACCCCCCCCCCCCCCCGATTCAGTTCGCACCAGAACTTGCGCACAGGCAAAAAATGTGTTCGAACTTGCGAATACCGTTACGGTCTATGGGATTATATTCATGGTATTGTCATAAAAAGTGTTTGGGGACCTGGGTCCTGCCCCAGGGGACATGTATCAATGCAAAAAAAGTTTTAAAAAACAGGAGTTTTTTCAGGAGCAGTGATTTTAATAATTCTTAAAGTAAAATAAGTGAAATATTCCTTTAACCACTTGACAACGAGGCCAATTCTGACACTTCGCTCCTACATGTAAAAAAAAATTGCTAGAAAATTACACAGAACCCTCAAACATTATATATGTGTTTTTAGCAGAGACCCTAGAGAATTTAATGGCGATCATTGCAACTTTTTATCTTGCACTGTATTTGTGCAGCAATTTTTCAAACGCGTTTTTTTGGGGGAAAAAACAGTCTCATGCTTTAAAAAACCTTTTGTTGGCAAAAAGTCTGACCGTGTGTACGGGACTTAAGAGAAATTCTATCTTAATTTGGATTAGCCGCGTGTTGAAAACTAAAATCCGAGATTGCGAATGACCGCGCCGCGATGTATTTTCGAAAGTACAAAAATACGAATCCATTTGAAGCACGGTAATAGACACAAATCAACGAAAACAAAACAACGTTATGAATCAACGGAAAAGGCAATCTCACTTAAGTAACCACTACTAAATTATGAATAGTGTACCGAATAAACGAAAATTATTATCTAACAAAATTACGAATTTTGAATCAAAGAAAATATATTAGACAGAATTACGAATCATTCAGTATCAACGAAAATAAAACTGTCACGAAAATACGAACGGGTCCGAAACTGAAAACTTGCGTCTTACGAAATTACAAACGGGTCTGAATAGGAAAACTTGCGTCTTACGAAATTATGAATCTTTACGAATCTATGGAACGAGACAAAAGCAAACAAAAAAATAAAAAAAAATTGTTGTGCACATGTCTAATATTTCCCCTCTGTTTCGGTTCAGATGACAACTCAAAATGTTGAATTTTTTGTCACTCTCAGTAATACAGGACAAACAGGGACACAGACAGCAAAACAATAAATAAATAAAAAAAACCTGCCAGGTGTTCTGATCCCCAGCCTATGAGCCTCCCTACTTATTTCAAAGAGTTCGACTTACACAATTAATAACGTGAAAAAGAGTGTACAGAGAGAGCGGAATATAAAGTTCACAGAAAATCGGTGAATTTAGCTATACACATGCATACATAAGCAATAAACTCTAAACTATTTATTTACCCTAGTTTAAGCATATACAAATAATATACACAATTATTTGTTACTTAGCTTTAAATCAGGGACTTTGATAAATTCTAATGGTTATTGCATGCTTCTGCAATGATCAAGAAGGATTTCCCTCTTGTTCAAGGAACACAGGCTGGGCTGTTTACTCTTCCTTCCAATCTGAAGCTCTGTATGTCATTACTAAATATATGTTCTTCCCAAATGCGGTGTGATCTCACTTCCTGTATCCCTCTGTTTCCTGCAAACATCACTTCCCATTTGACCACTTCAGCCCCAGAAGAAATGGCTGCCCAATGACCGGACCATTTTTTTTGCTATACGGCACTGCGTCGCTTTAACTGACAATTGCATGGTCATGCGACGCTGTACCCAAACAAAATTGACGTCCTTTTTTCCCACAAATAGAGCTTTCTTTTGGTGGTATTTCATCATCACTGTGATTTTTTATTTTGTGCTATAAACAAAAAAAAACTTCAATTTTGAAAAAAACACAATATTTTGTACTTTTTGCTATAATAAATATACACAATTAAAAAAAGCAATTTTTTTCTCAGTTTAGACCGATCTGCATTCTTCTACATATTTTTAGTAATAAAAAATTGCAATAACCGCATATTAATTGGTTTGCTCAAAAGTTAAAGCATCTACAAAATAGGGGATAGATTGATAGCATTTTTATTATTATTTTTTTTTACTAGTAATGGTAACGATCTGTGATTTTTATCGATACTGTGACATTATGGCGGACACATCGGACACTTTTGACACATTTTTGGGACCATTGGCACTTATTCAGTGATCAGTGCTATAAAAATGCACTGGTTACTGTAAAAATTTCACTGGCAGGGAAGGGGCGATCAAGGGGTTAACTGTGTTGCCTAATGTGTTTCTAACTCTAGGGGGAGGGGATTGACCTGAAGGAAATAATAGATGGTTCCTAGCTTGAAGGAACTCACGATCTGTCTTTACTCACTGAACAGAACAGGGATGTGTGTGTTTACACACACATGTCCCTGTTCTACTTCTCGTGCCCGCGATCGCTAACAGCCGGGCAGTCATTGCGACCAACTGTTCGCCCAGCTGAGCCAACCTGCCGCAGTATAACTGCGGCGGCTGGTCCGTAAGTAGTTTACCAGTACTTTAGAAATGCCTAAGTAGTGGATCCCTCTTTTGGATGGTAACGAGAAATGGCCATGCCCAAACAGGATATTGTGCTAAACCTGTAAGTAAATAGGAGGACCATAAAGTGGGCACAGAAGAACTACTGCAACCAGAACATACCATTAACAATACATATATAGATGCAAACCAGTATTAAAATTGTAAAAACTTTATACAAGAAAAGATAAATAATAATACATCTTGTCGGGAAATGTACATAATGAATCCAGTCAGCAATATTGATTATTTAATTAATCAGTTTATGACAATGCCTCCAGCCTTCCGGCATACTAATTATATAATATTTTATGAGATACTGTATATAAGATATAACACACACTGACTTGATTAATTTCCTGAATAAAGTTTAACTCTGTGTACAGATTTTTAGCACAATAACATTTTCAATGAAAGCATGGACTCCGTAACAATGAAATAAATAACAATTTATTCACTGTCAAGTCACTAATAATCACATACAGTATATACAAGTTTGATTTTATCGCAAGACATCGACAGAGTTAAATTAATATCATATCATCACTAGTATAATAACAAGTATGACTAAAGATTAAGGAATAGGAATTTAGGATGAATTAGATATATATATTGATTGGAAGGTACCTCTATAGATTACCGTAACCTAATGTTTGCTTAGGCACTGACTGTACCTATCCACCAGATGTTGCTCTAGGAATTTTTTTTTTAGGTCTTCTGGAAATAAAATTGGATTTAATCAATTCAACCTTATATGAAACATAATATTTTTGTCCCTGGGTTAAAGCTAAATATGTTATGCTCATCATAATGTGGATATGTACAGTCCCCAGTGCGAATAATTTTATTTGCAATATTGATCTTTAATGTACTTTCAAATTAATATTATGATATGTGTTAAACAGGGCTGGTGCAAGGATTTTCGACACCTTAGGCAAAACCTAATTTTGTAATCCCCCAAATGTAATCACCCAAGGGTAATACCCCCAAAGTACAGTATACAGTATACAGGTGGGGGGGGTGCAATATACAGGTAGGGGTGGAAGTGTTTCACAACTAGCATTCAGCGCTCTATAAGCATTTATTCTAATCCAATCCAATTCCAATCCAATACAGGTGGAGGGTTGGGGTGTGCAGTATACAGGTTGGGGGTGTGCAGTATACAGTTGGGGGTGTGGGGGGTGCAGTACACAGTTGGGGGTGTGCACTATACAGGTGGAGGGTTGGGGTGTGCACTATACAGGTGGAGGGTTGGGGTGTGCACTATACAGGTGGAGGATTGGGATGTGCACTATACAGGTTGAGGGTTGGGGTGTGCACTATACAGGTGGGGGGTGGGGATGTGCACTATACAGATGAGGGGTGTGCAGTATACAGCTGGGGGGTGGGGGTGTGCAGTATACAGTTGGAGGGTTGGGGTGTGCAGTATACAGTTGGGGGGTGGGGTGTGCAGTATACAGTTGGGGGGTGGGGGGGTGCAGTATAAAGGTGGGGGGGTGCAGTATACAGCTAGGGGGTGGGGGTGTGCAGTATACAGGTGGAGGGTTGGGGTGTGCAGTATACAGGTTGGGGGTGTGCAGTATACAGTAAGGGGGTGGGGGTGTTCAGTATACCGATGGAGGGTTGGGGTGTGCAGTATACAGTTAGGGGGTGGGGGTGTGCAGTATACAGATGGAGGGTTGGGGTGTGCAGTATACAGGTTGGGGGTGTGCAGAATACAGTTAGGGGATGGGGGTGTGCAGTATACAGATAAAGGGTTGAGGTGTGCAGTATACAGTTAGAGGGTGGGGTGTGCAGTATACAGATGGAGGGTTGGGGTGCAGTATACATGTTGGGGGTGTGCAGTATACAGTTAGGGGGTGGGGTGTGCAGTATACAGTTAGGGGGTGGGGGTGTGCAGTATACAGGTGGAGGGTTGGGGTGTGCAGTATACAGGTTGGGGGTGTGCATTATACAGGTAGGGGGTGGGGTGTGCAGTATACAGATGGAGGGTGGGGGTGTGCAGTATACAGTTAGGGGGTGGGGGTGTGCGGTATACAGATAGAGGGTTGGGGTGTGCAGTATACAGTTAGGGGGTGGGGGTGTGCAGTATACAGATGGATGGTGGGGGTGTGCAATATACAGTTTGGGGGTGTGCAGTATACAGTTAGGGGGTGGGGGTGTGCTGTATACAGTTAGGGGGTGATGGTGTGCAGTATACAGGTTGGGGGTTTGCAGTATACAGATGGAGGGTTGGGGTGTGCAGTATACAGGTTGGGGGTGTGCAGTATACAGTTAGGGGGTGGGGGTGTGCAGTATACAGGTGGAGGGTTGGGGTGTGCAGTATACAGGTTGGGGTGTGCAGTATACAGTTAGGGGGTGGGGGTGTGCAGTATACAGGGGGAGGGTTGGGGTGTGCAGTATACAAGTTGGGGGTGTGCATTATACAGTTAGGGGGTGGGGGTCTGCAGTATACAGATGGAGGGTTGGGGTGTGCAGTATACAGGTTGGGGGTGTGCAGTATACAGTTAGAGGGTGTGCAGTATATAGTTAAGGGGTGGGGGTGTGCAGTATACAGTTAGGGGTTGGGGTTGTGCAGTATACAGATAGGGGGTTGGGGTGTGCAGTATACAGTTAGGGGGTGGGGTTCTGTAGTATACATTTAGGGTGTGGGGTGTGCAGTATACAGTTGGAGGGTTGGGGTGTGCAGTGTACAGGTTGGGGGTGTGCAGTATACAGTTAGAGGGTGGGGGTGTGCAGTATACAGTTAGGGGGTGGGGGTGTGCAGTATACAGTTAGGGGGTGGGGGTGTGCAGTATACAGGTGGGGGGTGGCGCGGGGGCGTACAGTACACCCCCCTGTGCACAGTCAGTATGCAGACAACTGTGTTAGGAGGTCGGTATCCCCCTGGCAGTAGGTCCTCTCACATACACACAAGCAGTCAGTGTGTGTGTGTGTATAGGTGACTCACCCTCAGGCAGATCAGATGACAAGCAGTGTGATGAGTATGGAGCCCCATCCCAGCTCCTAACATCACTGGACGCTCTCCTCCATTACTGCCCATAGACTCCGCCCTCTATCTCCATCCAACCTCAGCGACATTCTAATACAGCTCTGCCCTTCAGAGCTCATTTCTCTCCTAATCCGTGCGGTACAGGACTCCGCCCCCTGCAGATCACCTTCTGAGGAGTTACTGGGTGGGTGGCAGTGCGAAGGAAGGGGAGAGGCAGGGGGGTGCCTCTGACTGAACTGAAGGAGCAGGACAGGAACATGCCAGGGGAGGCAGGGCGCGCCATCGCGATTCAGCTGCTCTGCCGCCAATTATTTCAACACCCCTAGTGGCCGAGGATGTGCCCTAGGCGGCAGTGTGCCCTAGGCGGCTGCCTAGTCTGTCTAGTGGTAGCGCTGGCCCTGGTGTAAAAGGTGTGTAATTTTTCCCAGAAATTCATTTTTTTTAAGGTATTATTAATCCTCAAAGAATATCTTGATAAATATTACATCTTCTTTTTCTATTCACTTCTTAATCCATGTATGGAAACACACATAATCAATAGTTTAACCACTTGCTTACTGGGCGGCGGTACTGGTCACGGTGCGATGGTGGTTCTCCCAACCCCGACAAAACACGGCCGTCGCGTTGGAGGCGGCGGTATTGGGCTCATACGCGGCGCTTTCCAATCTGGCCTTTAGGGGCCCCAAGGCCCACCCGTCAGTCACTGTACCCATGAAGACTGTCCTATCAGTGTGGCGCTCCTCCAGGGCCAAAATGGTTAAGCCCGGATCGGTTTCCCCCCACACTCCCTTATGGGCCAATCCCCTTCTTCCCCACCTCTCCAAGATCCCGGATCCGGCGCTGTGGGCAAAAAAAGGCATCCTTACCCTCCGGCATGTGATGCCGAACGGTGGGATTGTGACGTTCCAGGAGTTGAGACGGACTTACCGCCTTCCCCTCTCCTTCCAATTTAGATACTGGCAGCTCAGACATGCCCTTGCCTCGCAATTCCCAAGCCCGGTGACCCTCGAGCCCGACTCCGTCGAGCGCCTGCTGATTTCAAGTGTGATGGGGAGCCCTCTCTCTTCGCTTTACCTCCGACTCACAGTGGTTCATGACGTGGACACGACCGGGGCCTTGAGTAAGTGGAACGCGGACATCCCTGACCTTGACGAGGAGGTGTGGGAGGAATGTGTCTCCTCCTACATCTCATCTATGATAGCCTCCCGAGACCGTTTTATCCAGCTGAAATTCTTGCACAGAGCATATTACACACCGCAGAGGTTGGCAGGGATCTATCCCTCTAGGAGCCCGCTCTGTACCCGGTGTCTGCTTGACACTGGGACGTTCTTTCACATGGTATGGACCTGTCCCAAACTAAGCACGTTTTGGAAAGAGGTGGCTGACACTCTGTCTACATTGTGCGGAGTGGACTTGGTTATGGATCCTCGCATATTCCTGCTTAGTTATCTGGGTGAAATTGAGGGAGACAGATATGTTAAGCTGTGCATCACATTTGCTCTATTCTACGCCAGAAGGGAGATACTCCTCCGCTGGAGGGGCCAAGACCCCCCTACGAGTGCCTCATGGCGAGCGGCGATTAATAAGGTTCTACCGCTCTATAGGATCACATACGAGAGCAGGAACTGCCCGGCCAAGTTCGACAAGATATGGTCCAGCTGGGTTGATGCCTCGGGCTAGCTGCCCCCCCCGGTTTTAGGGTCCTGTTGGTTGGGGTCCTGCTCACCCGTCCATGTGACTTTATGGCCTTTACATCACACTTCCTTTGATTCCTGTGACCATTCCATATCTGCATTATTTGACTGAATGTATATGTCTCCTTCCGACTGTCATTGTTTTTCTGTTATTTGTTGGTATGTCAATAAAATAAAAAACTTCTACTGTTAAAAAAAAAACTACAGTTGACTACCAATTACAATTTTGAAGGCCCTGGAACACCAGGACAATGGAATTACCCACAAAGTGACCCCATTTTGGAAAACTAACACCCCACTAACACCAAAACTAACATCCCAATGTATAATCTATGAGGCATAATGAGTCTTTTGAACGGTTTATTTTTTTCCAGCAGTTTTTGGAAAATGTGGAAAAAAAATTTAAACGCATTTTTTTAACACAAAGTTATCGTTTTATAAGATATTTCCAACACATAGGGCCAGATTCTCCAAAATTTTTGTATTCGCGGTGTAGCGTAGCGTATCCCATTTACGCTATGCCTACGCAGTTTTTACGGGCAAGTGCTGTATTCTCAAAGCACTTGCTCCGTAATTTGCGTCGGCGTAGCGCCACCTAGCGGCCTGAATTGACATCACGTCATATGATGTCAGGATAATTGAGTATCCCGCCCGCCGTCATTTCACGGTGGGCGGGTATTAAGTGGTTAAAAGGGGAGGAGGTATAGCCCTTATTTTTAGAGCGGTATTTGATTTTGAGGTCATTAATTGCACTGGAATCTATGCTTCACTAGAAAGCTTGGCTTTAAGATGGAAGAAAAGTCCGGAAGAGACTGTCGGCCTCACTATCATCTATCATCCTCCGAGTATGAATTTGACTGTCTTAAAGGATATTACAGAATTGTTATCGGCCTCAGTGTTGCAGTTTCCCAAGTCTTTAGTTGTGGGGGACTTTAATATATGGGCTGATGGTATTAGTAATGCAGAAGTTCAGCAACTTCTGCATTATGCTAATAGCCTAGGACAGGGATCCTCAAACTACGGCCCTCCAGCTGTTGTGGAACTACACATCCCATGAGGCATTGCAAAACTCTGACATTCACAGACATGACTAAGCATGATGGGAATTGTAGTTCCTGAACAGCTGGAGGGCCGTAGTTTGAGGACCCCTGGCCTAGGATATACAGAGGAAGTAAGTAAACCCACCCATAGGGCTGGGCATACTTTAGATTGGATACTGCATACTGGCTGTGTAACCAGGACTGAACCGCCGATAGAGGTGGCTTGGAGTGATCATTTTTTTATAGGTTTTAAAATAGTGGGTAATGTACAAAAAAAAAAACGCATATACCTAATAGAGTTATTAAACCATGTCTTAGGCGGCGTACACACGTACGAGAACCTCGATGGGCGGAACACATCGTTCCGCCCATCGAGGTTCTCGCCCGGCCCTCAAAATCGGCGACCCACCCTTCGGGAATGGCAACCAGCCATTCATCCAGGCGGGCCGTCGAGCAAATAGAGAGCATGCTCTCTATTCGCTCGACGGGATTCCCGACGGGCGGGGCAAGCCAGGAGCGTACACACGGCCGAGGTTCTCGCTGGAATGCAGCTCCCAGCGAGGTTCTCGCTGGTTTCTAGCGAGAACCTCGGTCGTGTGTACGCTGCCTGACACGTAATTATGCAAAAGTGTCTGCAGATGCTTTCTCTAGAATATTTCTAGAGAATGCAGATATTAGGGTATTTCAAAATATATATACTGTTGAGGATAAAATAGAAGTATTTAATTCAGTAATAACAAAAACTTTAGACCTTCTGGCCCCAAAAAAGTTAAAATACAAGATCCCCAACAAATAATCCACTTTGGTTTAATCAGAAAACTCGAACGCTAAAATGGAGTTGCAGAGCTCTAGAAAAAATATGGAGGAAAGATCCTAATTCCATTACTAGAGAGGCTTATAGAGTGGCTTTGAAAAAATATAAAGCTGAAATAAAAAATGCCAAAAAAACATATTTAACAGAGAAAATTAGGTTGGCGGAAAATAAGGCCGCAGAATTATTTAAAGTTGCCAATATTCTTGCAAATCCAAGTTGTTTAGACACCAAGGAAGAATTCTCTCCTGAATTAAGTGAGAATTTAGCAGAGTATTTTAAGCAAAAAATTATTGACATAAGAAACAATATACCGGATTCTTGTTATACAGAAAGCTGTCCTGTATATAAAGGGGTACGTTTTACCTGTTTTTCAGCGGTAACTAGCACAGAGATACAGAAGATTCTTAAGTCGCTTAGAGCTTCATCTTCAGTGCTTGATCCATGCATTGCACAGTTGGTGAAGGACTCTGCGGTTACCTTGGCACCGTTTATAGCGGACATTATTAATGTGTCCTTTGCTACTGGAACAGTGCCAAGTATTTTAAAGCAGGCAGTTATAATTCCCCTATTGAAGAAGGCTAACGTGTTACGGTCTGATTTAAGTAATAACCGACCAATTTCGACGTTGCCTTTTTTTAGCTAAAATAATGGAGAGGGCTGCTGTGTGGCAACTTCAGCCGCACTTGGAATCCAATAATATTTTTGATGAATATCAGTCTGGGTTCCGTCCTGGTAGAGCAGGGATCATCAAACTACGGCTCTCCAGCTGTTGCCAAACTACAAGTCCCATGAGGCATTGTAAAACTCTGACATTCACAGACATGACTAGGGCATGATGGGAATTGTAGTTCCTGAACAGCTGGAGGGCCATAGTTTGAGGACCCATGTGGTAGAGGCACAGAGACTGCTCTGATTAAAGTTAAGGATGATTGCCTATGGGCCATGGACAGCGACGAGGCGTCAGCGTTAATACTGATGGATTTGTCGGCTGCATTCGATACTGTGGATCATGCCAGACTTCTGGAAAGGCTGGTGTCTGTGGCCGGGCTTGAGGACATGGCATTAACATGGATGGCCTCATTCCTGCAGAATAGGGCCCATAGGGTAAGACTAGGAATGTATTATTCATCTAATAGTTCCTTGTCCTGCGGGGGTTCCTCAGGGATCGGCGTTATCGACGATATTATTTAATTTTTACATAAGGCCATTGCTATATATTATTCGGCGCCATAACCTTAGCGTTCACATCTATGCAGATGATACGCAGGTCTATTTTAAGTTGCCTAAAAATAAGGAAGTCCAGGTGGATTTGGCAGCCTGTCTGGAGGAAATACAGTCCTGGATGGGAGCCAATTACTTAAAACTTAATGGCTCAAAAACGGAATGCATCATCATCAGTAATCCGAGTAAAACCAGTGTGACGGATTTTCCTTCTTGGCCGGTTAAACCATACCCGAACCCGGCCACCAAGGTCCGGGACTTGGGAATCATTTTGGATTCCGAATTGTCTTTGAAGGCGCAGGTAAACCAGGTGGTAAGCCAGTGCTATTACCATCTGAAACTCCTGCGTTCTACATTGGATTTCATTGACGAGGTGGATAAAATCCACGTGATCAATGCTTTTATTGGTAGTCGGTTGGACTACTGTAATGCACTATATATGGGGTGCTCAAAAACCCTTGTACATAAGCTTCAGTTGATCCAAAATGCGGCAGCAAGGTTACTAACTGGGGTGGGCCGTCAGGGCCATATTACACCTTCTCTGAAAGCCTTGCACTGGTTACCGGTTGCTGAACGGGTCTCGTTCAAAGTGGGTTGCATTGTCCACAAAGCTATCCATAAGATAGGCCCAGGGTATGTGCAAAAAATGTTTACCTGTTACGTTCCCAGCAGATCGTTAAGATCTGCTGATCTGGTTAATTTAACAGTCCCTAAATTTAGAAGAACTAAATGTGAAGGGAGGACTCTGGATGTACAGGGTTCAATATTCTGGAACTCTCTACCTCTATATTTAAGACGGGAGAAGGACTTGTTAAAGTTCAGGACGTTTTTAAAAACTTTTTTATTTTTTCAGGTGTATGGCCCTAATTAGGGTTAAATATTAGCAGTTTTAATTTTTAATGTTATTATCTGGTTTTATACTGTTATTATGCTGTAATGTGAAATGTGTCTGTACATGTATTTGTGGTTCTATGAGCGCATCGAGGCCTTCGGGTAATGACTGCGCTCCCAAAAAGCATTTTTATAAATAAATAAATAAATAAGAATCTTGGCATGTGGTAGATGGGGCATTTGGAGCAAAAGGAACGCATAGGGCCAGATTCTCAAAAGAGATGCGCCGGCGTTTCGTAGGAAACACCGTCGTATCTCTCTTTTTTTTACTGGGTATCTATGCGTGTGATTCCTAGAATCACTTACGCATAGATACAGTGAAGAACCGACAGGTGTAAAAACAATTACACCGTCGGATCGGAGATGTAATGACATCGCTGGCCGCTAGGTGGCCTGTACGTTGATTTCTCATTTGACTATGCAAATGAGCCTAATCCGACGATTCCCGAACATTTTTATGCCGCACCGTCGTAGTTTAAGTCGTTTCCGTACGCGTAAGGCTACCCCTGCTATATGAGGGGTAACCTTACAAAGTTCCGTCGTATGCCATGTTAAGTATGGCGTCGGGTCAGCGTCGTCTTTTTCCGTCGGTTACGTTGTTTTACTAAGTCGTTCGCGAAAAGAGATTTACGTAAACGACGCTCACGTCGGTTTCATTCACTTTTTCCGACGTGAGCTGGAGCATGCGCACTGGGCTATTTTTGAGGCCGGCGCATGCGCAGTTCGATCGACGCGGGGGCGCGCTTAATTTAAATACAAGCCGCCCCCTTTAAATTACGCGGGGATACATAGAGCCATTTACACTACGCCGCCGCAATTTACGAAGCAAGTGCTTTGGGAATATGGCACTTGCTCTGTTAAATTGCGGTGGCGTAGTGTAAATGGCTTACGCTACGCCAGCGGGGATTCTACGGAAATCTGGCCCAAAGTGTTTTTTGGGTTGAGTCCCATACAAAATGTCAGGCCTAAAAAAAAATTCAACTCCTCCACCGTTAGGTCTCTCCACTCGTAGGGACAGGCATGATATGATGTAGGATTATTTGCAATAAATTGCTGTGCATATAGGTTGCACTGGGTCACAATTCCGGATAGCATGTCCTCTGTAAACATTAGGTCAAAAAAATTGATTAGGGAAAAATTCTTTGGCCCAGATTCACGTACATCGGCGCATTATCGGTCCGGCGTAGCGCACCGCCATTACGTTAGACTTGCGCCATCTAGCCGCGTAATCCCCCGATTCACGTAGCTTTTGCGCAGGAAATTGCGCAAGCGTAAGGTTTTTTCCAGAGGCGTAAGGAGGAGTAATACAAATTGGGAGGGACGTGAGCGTGTTACATTGAAATGAGCCGTGACCCCATGCAAATGAAGGGCCGGCCGGCTCGCGCATGCGCGCTTGAACGAGACCATGTCAGCTCCGCTGTGCGCATGCTCACAACTCGGGAGCGGCGCAATCAGTGAAATTGGAAATGGACTAGGGCAACGTTGTGAAAACGCAGACAGCATAAATAGACACACAAAACGCACTTGCATTGCAAAAGTACTTCCTTTTGTGTCCCTTCCATTTAACCAAGTGCTTTTGTTCCTGTTGTTCGTTGCAGTGTGTCTTGTAGTTGTCAGATTAGTTTCTGTTCTGTGTGATCAAGTTCTTGTTGGTATATTTGTGAAAGTGTTTTTTGATGATAAGTGTTTGAGAGACTGTTTGTTTGATTGATATATTTTTGTTCGTTTGTTTTCTTGCTTTATATTTTTCTTTTATTTATTTTTTGTGACTGTTTCTTGCTGAGTGCTAGTGTGATTTTTGGGGTGTTCGTTTTCTCTTTGTGTGTGTGTTCTTGCCTGATTGGGTTGTGCTTGTATTTGTTGACTGATTTTTGGTGACTGGTAGTGAGTGTTTGTTTGGAAGTATGACTGAGAGAAAAAGAAAGCTCAATTTTACTGGGGGGGAAAAAATAATTCTTGCCCGGGCCATTAGCGAGGTCAGTATGGGCGTTTTTTCTCACGGCCGCAGAGTGCCACCACCACCCGGCCAGGAGGAGGGAGAGATATTGGATAGGATCACGGAGCAGGTGAATTCATCAGGGGGAGGGGGAGACACGGACCCGGTCTGGGATCGACAAAAAAATAATGATCTCCGGGTGGTTGTCTGGTGAAAAAAAAAACTGCCGCAATGACATGCCCATGCCAGGGGCACAGGAGGGGGCCCACCATGCCGTATTAGGCTTACAGCGACGGAGCATGTGTGGTGGCCTGACTTTCACCGGCATGAAGTGGAGGGCTGCCAGGCTTTGACACAAGTCCGGTCCCCGCGGTGCCAGGTAAGGTTTTTTTTTTTTCTATTCAGGTGTGTAGCATGTGTGGGGGAGGGGGTGAAAGGGAATATGTGGCAAGTGTGTGGATCCTCCAAACTGTGAATGGTTTGTGTCATCCACAGATGTGCAGGAGGGTGCAGGGCCATCTGGCCTGACCGCTCCAACACCAGGACAGCAGCCTATAATGAGGCACACCCCCCAAAAAAAGGCCGGAGTCGCGCAGAGGAGGTTCGAGTGGAGGAGGACGATATGAGGAGGAGGACGATCATGAGGAGGAGGACGATCAGGAGGAGGACGATCATGAGGAGGAGGAGTCAGGCACTGGACGAGTGGTTTGTGCGGACTTCCCCTCTGGCTGGCAGAAGCCTCTGCCCTCCCTAAGGGGGAAGCCCCCCCCCTCCTCCCCTAACATGGCTCCCCTCACAAGGGCCTCCCCTTCTCCCGCCCACAACCATCAGCTGGAGTCAGGATGTCATCCCAGAGCACCAGGGGGGCTCCCAATCTCCTACCCGCCAGTCTGCGAAGGGACCAGGCCCTCCAGACCGCTCCATCTTGGGACAGCTCTGCCAGACTTTTGGGCGGGTGGAGGAGAGCCTGTCCTCCATGAAGGATACGCTGGGTAACCTGGACTCCCACTCCCGGGCTTTCACAACCTGCCTCAAATGAACTGCAGACTACAGCAGCAGGCGTTGGGCAGGATGTGAGGGCCCTACCCAGGCTATCCAGGCCCAACACGGCAACACTTGGTGCTTCCTGGACAGAATTGCCATGGCCTTGGAGGGCAAGGCCGCCAGGTGGGCAGATATCAGGGGCTGCTCCTCCTTCCCCGGGTTTGCCCCTCCCCCATGAGTCTCCCCTGAGGGGCCGGGGCCGTGGCCGGGGGCGCCCCAGGCGTGGCTCACGCAGAGGGCAATCATTTTTTTTCCCCCTTTTTTTTTTTTGGCTGACATTTTTGGCATTTTTTTTTTTTTTTTTGGCTGACATTTTTTGCATTTTTTTTTTTTTTTTTTGCTGACATTTTTTTCAAATTTTGGGTT
The DNA here is from genome assembly GCA_029574335.1 of Rana kukunoris. Lineage (NCBI taxonomy): Eukaryota > Metazoa > Chordata > Amphibia > Anura > Ranidae > Rana > Rana kukunoris. The sequence goes on from CM056051.1 coordinate 122,396,270, forward strand.
GTGCATGCTGTTTGAATGTGGGGGTGACATTCCTGCTGGAAAAGGGGTGTCATCCTCAATTTTGGTGGAGAAGGGTTCCCCAGGACCAGGGAGAAGTGATCCCCAGGTCCGTGTGAATGGTGTATGAATGTACAGTGACATAATTGGAGCCTTGACGTGGCGTTACTGCTCACCAGTCCTGCATGGTGGACTGGTGCCAATCAAATTTGATGAGGATGTGGGGTGTGTGTGCTAGGGACCATAGTGGTGTGCATGCATGCATTCTCATTGTGCCATGATTAATGTGTGTGTTTAACGTGCAAAGATGCCCAATATGAGCTGCCTCCTGACTGCTCTTCCCTCAGAAGACGGGGTATCCTCGGTTAGGGGTTGATTGTCTGGTTGGGGGGTCAGGTCATCACGTAGCTCAACCTGCAGGCCCTTCCTCACTGCGAGATTGTGCAGCATGCAACATGCAACGATGATATGGCACACGAAGTTTGGGGAATACAACAGTGTACCTCCAGACTTATCCAGGCATCGGAAACGTGACTTCAGGAGGCCAAAGGTGCGCTCCACCACTGCTCGGGTTTTGATGTGTGCTTGATTGTATCTTTCCTCCCCTGGGGTTTGGGGGTCCGGATAGGAGTCATGAGATGGGGTCCCAGTGCATATGCAGAGTCACCTGGAAGGGAAAACAGGAGAATGTTAGTCATGCATGTGCCACTTGTGAGGTGTGCATCACGGGAGGGATAGTCATGCCTGACTCCCATGTCACTCACCAACCAGCCAGGTGTTCCCATACATGTTCTGATAGAATTCCATTCGGATGTGGCATTGATTGTAGATGTAGCTGTCATGGGTGGATCCGGGGTGTTTGGCACGGACGTGCCATATGAGGCCTTGGGCATCAACTATCACCTGTACGTTGATGGAATGCCAATGCTTCCGATTGCGGTACATGTGCTCTGTCTCATGGGGGGGCTGGAGTGCCACATGTGTGCAATCAATGGCCCCGATGGTGCGTGGGAATCTGCCAATTCTGTAGAAATCTGTCATTGCCTTCAGCCGCAGCTCCTCAGTGGTGGGTTTGATGATTTGGTTGGCCAAGCGTGTGAGGATTGCAGGGACAACCTGGTGCACACATCTGCTCATGGAGGATTGTGACATCCCAGCCACCACTCCACTTGTACGCTGAAAAGAGCCACTGGCAAGGAAATGGAGTGTTGCCATGACCTTGACCAGTGGCTGCACTGCTTGTGAGCGTTGTGTTGGGCTGGTGATGTCCTCCTGCAGGGTTGTGGTTAATTCCAGGATGGCATGAGGGGGGAATCTGAAGATGCGATACACCTCAGAATCACTCATGCCAAAGAGGTCTATGCGTGTGCGGTATACCCTCTCCCGTGCCATCCTCCGTGCCATCCTCTGTGCCCTCCTCCTTCTTTGGTCATCTAAATTCACTAGTGCAGCTATGAGCGACGATGCCCCTGGCATGTTGGCAGTCAAATTGTAGTGCAACACGTGTGTGTGGTCTGCTCCTCAGTAACGGTGTTGCTTTCTGTGAGATGTAGACGTTTTTTCAAAATTTAGACCAGCTTTTAGGTGCTCTAACTTTAGACAGGACATTTTGCTGTTGCGCACATCGCGTAGCATGCGCAGCAACTGCGTTTTTTTGTGGATCCCCGCAACTCCCTCATTAGCATATTTGACTAGCAAATCAATGGTGTGTCTAGCGCATTTTTGCGCGGACGGATGCGTCTGTCTAACGAAATTACGCCGGACAAAAAAAAGTAGATTTCTGGCGTAAATCGTTTTCTGAATCGCGCGCATCTAAACGCATGCGCACATTTAGACTTACGCACGCGCAACACCAGTTGCGCAGGCGTAATCGCTCTGTGAATCTGGGCCTTTGTGTCCACCTGGACTCCTGGCTGGGCAGTGAAAGGGGGAATGTTGGCTTCTCCTGAATTAGGAGGAAGCCATAAGGGGTTCTGAAGGGCATAGGGAAGGCCAGCATGGGTCCTTGGCCATTCCTGCCAAGGCACTGCGGTGCTGGTGGATGGCACTGCCTCCTCACCAGAACGCCTTTGTTTAGTGGGCCGGCTATCTTCCTCTTCTGAGTCATTCAGTGTTCCACTACTAAAGACTGGCTCATAATTGACGTCAAACTCAGAATCGGAACTGATAATGGAATCTGAAAGAGAGAGCTCCACGTTGCTCTCGTTGGGTGCGGAGAGAATTTGGTATGCCTCCTCAGTGGAAAAGGATCTTTTTGACATGGTTGCTGGTGGTGATGCGACTACACAGGTGTGTGCTAAGCCTTCACTGATGGGCACTGATGAGGTGGAGCAGATAGGCACTGATGAGGTGGAGCAGATGGGCACTGATGAGGTGGAGCAGATGGGCACTGATGAGGTGGAGCAGATGGGCACTAATTGGTGGAGCAGATGGGCACTGATGAGGTGGAGCAGATGGGCACTGATGAGGTGGAGCAGATGGGCACTGATGAGGTGGAGCAGATGGGCACTGATTGGCGGAGCAGATGTGCACTGATTGGCGGAGCAGATGGGCACCGATGAGGCGGCACAGATGTGCACTGACTAATTGCACGGCTGTGCACTGATGAGGTGGCACAGATGGGCACTGATTGGCACAGGTGAGCACTGAGGTGGCACAGATGAGGCGGCACATGTGGGCACTGATTGGCGGCACAGGTGGGCACTGATTGGTGGCACAGGTGGGCAATGATTGGCACATGTGGGCACTGATTGGCACATGTGGGCACTGAATAGGTGGCACAGGTGGGCACTGCACAGATCACTGACGGCACAGGTGGTCCCAGACTGGCACAGGTGGTCCCAGACTGGCACAGGTGGGCGCAGATTAGCACAGGTGGGCACAGATCCCTATGGGCACTGTGATGTCACTGTATGGGCACTGTGATGACACTGTATGGGCACTATGATGGCACTTTTTTTTTATAACTGGGCACTGTAAACTCAAAGATCGTTCTCCCTCCTCACACGCTGTCTCCGTGTGAGGAGGGAGAGCCGGCAATGAGAGATGATCACATTTGAAAGATGTTTACATTTGAGATCATCTCTCATTGGCCGCACAGATCGCATACCAAATGGCAACTCTGATTGGCCATTCACAGCGATCTGTAATTGGCTGTGTCCAAGGGACACAGCTAGCACAGAATTTCCCCGCTGCACGCTCAGGAGCGCGTGCGGGGAACGAGGAAAGGGGAGGACGTCAAATGACATCCTCCCGGATTTTCGGGTCTGCGCTGAAGCCGTCTTTCGTCTATAGCGCAGGCCTCAAGTAGTTAACCTCCCTGGCGGTATGATTATATCAGATTTTTGAATCTCAAAGCGGTACAATGTTTTGCATAGAAATTTAGCTTTTAATATTGTAGACCTGTAATTCTTCGTAATAACACACTTAAATCTGTCCAAACAAGAGTCTAGTAGACATCCTGGGTATGATAAAGTTTGAAACACAAAATCATAAATTATAATATAATAAATAACTATAAATAATTATAAAAAATTATAATATAATTATAATAAAATTAATTCCCCCCCACAAATCACTATCGCTCACTCACTATCGCTTCTAATTTACTATCACTGTTTTCTAGCTGGTCTAAAACCGCTTTTGATTTAAATGGACACTTTTTGGATGCCATGGACTTTTCTTACGTTTCCAGGTGAACAGTATACAGTATATAATACAAAAGTGCATGCAGGGCACTGGACAAAAGCACTAGAGACAAAAGAGAGGTGAAATGATTTGACAAGTAATGTAATCAGTAAGAGTTACAGTGTACTGTATGTGTTATGTTTTTTGTAGTTTTTGAATTAGCCGCCGGGCTCTGCCCCCTTAGGAGGCTCGCAGGGAAGGAAGCCTGGAACACAGAGCATCCAGCGGAGGACACAGCGGGGGGGACATTGCAGAATCCTGGTGACAAGGTATGTACGCTGTATCAGGATTCTCCAATGCAATCCCGAGTTCAGCTCGGGGTTACCGCTAATGGTACTGAAATTTAAAGAGTTGTTCCACCCAAATGTAATGTTTATTAAAAGTCAGCAGCTACAAAAAGTGTATCTGCTGGCTTTTAATAAACAGACACTTACCTTCTCCACGTTCCAGTGATGCGCCGACCGGGGCTCCACTCCTCTCCTCCCCTCCCCGGCCGGCATCCTCATTGGGCACTCAGCTGTGACAGCCTTCAGCTTCACGGCCGGGCACCCACTGCGCATGCGCGAGCCGCACTGCGCATGCGCACGCGGCACGGCCCACCGCTGATTGGACAGGCGATCGTCTAGGACCTATCAGTGTCCTAGACGATCGCCAAAGGGAGGGGCTGCAGTAAGGCGATTAGGCCTAATCGCCTTACCAGCCCCTCGGCAGAAGCAGGAAGTGGGACAGGAAGTCCTACTCCTACTGAAGCCCCCAATCCCCCCCAAAAAAAATTACATGCCAAATGTGGCATGTAAGGGGGAGGGGATTAAGCGGAAATTCCATTTTTGGGTGGAACTCCGCTTTAACCCGAGCCACACTCGTTAATACCGCCGTATTATAGTGCATTTACAGTATGTGGTACATTATTTTGCGAAACTTGAAGTCAGAGTCAGCCTATCTACTCTGTACCTTAGTCCCTCCTTCCTAGTAGTTTCTAATCTGAGATGCAACTGGACCTCTAACAACCAGAAGTGATTTTTAAGCCCTAAGCTAAAACTAGCTATAAAATCCAAGACCAGAAGGGAAAGGGTAACTATAAGATAAAATAAGCTGAATAGAAACTCTATTACAATAAACAGGTTCACCTACTAATATACTAATGAGCACTACGCACATGCAGTTGTTGAAACCTAGCTATCTATAATATAAGTCTATAGCTTGTTGCTCAGTACAGCTAACTGACAGGAAAGCCACAGGTGCACTACACTACGCCTGTGGATCAGTGTGAAAGCAGCCTAATATGTCGTTTGCGTAAGCGTAAGTCCGGCGTAAAGTTACCCCTGCTATATGAGGCGTACGTAATGTTAAGTATGGACGTCAGGACAGCGTAGAATTTTTTGTCGTTTACGTAGTTTGCGTAAAACGTTCGCGAATAGGGCTTTGCGTAAATTACGTTCACGTCGAAACCAATGGGTATTTGCGGCGTAATTTTGAGCTTGCGCAGTTCGTTTGGCGCGTCATTTACGCGGGATCACAGTTAATTTCAATACAACACGCCCCCTACATGCCAAATTTGAATTACGCGCACTTACGCCGGCACATTTACACGACGCCACAACTTACGGAGAAAGCAGTGCCGGAACTTTCATGGTCGCTGCAGTCGCCGTTGCGACTGGGCCCTGTCGTTCTGCCGCTGTGGGGGGCCCTAGTTCCCGGGTGCCTTTATTGCGGTTCAATACAGTAATGTAATGTGGATTTCAGTGGAGGAGTGTCTGAGCCGTGGTAGCGCTGGCTCCGGCACGCAGAACCACCTCCATCTTCTGTCCACTGGTTGCTAGAGCCGCTTGGCGTGTAGCAACCAGTGACATCACGGCTGCAGTGCACCCCCTCCGTGTTCAGAGCAGAAAGCGCGCAAGGATTTCACTTCCTCCTCCGACCTCTGCGCTACTGCTCTGTCTCCTGGGACCCAACACAGCTGAGCTCCGAGGCTGTCTCTTGACATACCAGAGAGGCACAGTTTCACAACATCTGAGAGGAAGAGCAGCAGCAGCTGAAAACAATAACAGAGAGCGGGGGCCCCCGGTGAGCAGCAGGAGGCTGGCTGGAAGGAACAGCGCGAGAGGGAGTGAGAGAAGACCTGACCTGAGCAGCACCTCCCAGTCCCAGAGCCTGCACACCTTCTCCCAATGTCTGCTCCAGCTGTGCCTGTCATCAAGAAGAAACATAGGCTGACAGAGTACAAGGATGGTCTGGAGGTAGGTGCAACACACACACCTACCCACAGACAGGGGCTGGGACAGGGTATACAGGAAGGACTGCAGGCCAGCTTAGGGGGTCAATTTCACTTACCACCAGCCCTATGTCTCTTCCATCCCCCTCTCTCATCCACCCTCCTCTCTCTCTCTCTCTCTCATCCACCCCCTCTCTCTCTCTCTCCCACCCCCTCTTTCATCCACCCCCCTCTCTTTTTTTCCCACCCCCTCTCTCATCCACCCCTCCCATCTCTCTCTCTCCCACCACTCTCTCATCCACCCTCCTCTCTCTCTCTCCCCCCCACCTTTCTCTCTCCCACACCCTCTTTCATCCACCCCCTCTCTCTCTCTCTCTCCCACCCCCTCTCTCATCCACCCATCCCATCTCTCTCTCTCCCACCCCCTCTCTCATCCACCCCTCCTCTCTCTCTCCCATCCACCCCCCTCTCTCTCTCCCCCACCCCCTCTTTCATCCACCCCCCCTTTCTCTCTCCCACCCCTCCTATCTCTCTCCCACCCCTCTCTCATACACCCCCCCCTCTCTCTCTCTCTCTCTCTCTCTCTCTCCCACCCCCTCTCTTATCCACCCCCTCCCTTTCTCTCTCTCACCCATCCCCCCCTCTCTCTCTCTTGCCCATCCCCCTCTCTCACCCACCCACCCTTCCTCTCTCTCTCCACCCTCTCTCTCTCATCCACCCCCCTCTGTCTCTCTCCCATCCCCCTCTCTCATCCACCCCTCCCATCTCTCTCTCTCCCACCACTCTCTCATCCACCCTCCTCTCTTTCTCTCCCCCCCACCTCTCTCTCTCCCACACCCCTCTTTCATCCACCCCCTCTCTCTCTCTCTCTCCCCCACCCCCTCTCTCATCCACCCATCCCATCTCTCTCTCTCCCACCCCCTCTCTCATCCACCCCTCCTCTCTCTCTCTCCCATCCACCCCCTCTCTTTCTCCCCCAACCCCTCTTTCATCCACCCCCCTTTCTCTCTCCCACCCCTCCTATCTCTCTCCCACCCCTCTCTCATACACCCCCCTCTTTCTCTCTCTCTCCCACCCCCTCTCTTATCCACCCCTCCCTTTCTCTCTCTCACCCATCCCCCCTCTCTCTCTCTTACCCATCCCCCTCTCTCACCCACCCACCCTTCCTCTCTCTCTCCACCCTCTCTCTCTCATCCACCCCCTCTGTCTCTCTCCCATCCCCCCCTCTCTCATCCACCCCTCTCTCTCTCTCACCACCCACCCTCTCTCTCATCCACCCCCTCTCTCATCCACCCCCTGTATCTCTCTCTATCTCTCATCCACACCCCCCTTCTCTCTCTTTCTCATCCACCCTTTCTCTCTCACCACCCTCTCTCTCTATCACCACCCATGCTCTCTTTCTCATACACCCCCCCTCTCTCTCTCTCTCTCTCATCCACCCTCTCTCTTCCACCCTCTCCCTTCCACCCTCTCTCTCTCTCTCTTCCACCCTCTCTCTCTCTCTACCACCCTTCTCTCTCTCTCTCTACCACCTCTCTCTCTACCACCTCTCTCTCTCTCTCTACCACCCCTATCTCTCTCTCTACCACCCCCTCTCTCTCTACCACCCCCTCTCTCTCTCTGTCTCTACCACCCCTCTCTCTCTCTTATTACCCCCCCCCCCTATCTCTCTCTCTATCTCTCTCTACCACCTCTCATTCTCTCTCTCTCTCTACCACCTCTCTCTCTCTACCACCTCTCTCTCTACCACCTCTCTCTCTCTCTACCACCTCTCTCTCTCTCTACCACCCCCCCTCTCTCTCTCTCTACCACCTCTCTCTCTCTCTCTACCACCTCTCTCTCTCTCTCTCTCTCTACCACCTCTCTCTCTCTCTACCATCTCTCTCTCTACCACCTCTCTCCCTCTCTCTCTCTCTACCACCTCTCTCTCTCTACCACCTCTCTCTCTCTCTACCACCCCTCTCTCTCTACCACCCCTCTCTCTCTCTCTACAACCTCTCTCTCTCCCTACCACCTCTCTCTCTCTTCTCTCTCTCTACCACCTCTCTCTCTCTACCACCTCTCTCTCTCTACCACCCCTCTCTCTCTACCACCCCTCTCTCTCTCTCTCTCTCTCTACCACCTCTCTCTCTCTCTACCATCTCTCTCTCTCTACCACCCCTCTCTCTCTACCACCTCTCTCTCTCTACCACCTCTCTCTCTACCACCTCTCTCTCTACCACCCCTCTCTCTCTCTCTACCACCTCTCTCTCTACCACCTCTCTCTCTACCACCTCTCTCTCTCTCTCTCTACCACTTCTCTCTCTCTCTCTCTCTCTCTCTCTCTCTACCACCTCTCTCTCTCTTCCACCTCTCTCTCTCTACCACCTCTCTCTCTCTACCACCTCTCTCGCTCTCTACCACCTCTTTCTCTCTCTACCATCTCTCTCTCTCTCTACCACCCCTATCTCTCTCTCTCTACCATCCCTCTCTCTTTCTCTACCACCTCTCTCTCTCTCTACCACCCCTCTCTCTCTCTATCACCTCTCTCTCTCTACCACCTCTATCTCTCTCTCTACCACCGCTCTCTCTCTACCACCTCTCTCTCTCTCTACCACCTCTCTCTCTCTCTACCACCCTCTCTCTCTACCACATCTCTCTCTCTCTACCACCTCTCTCTCTCTCTACCACCTCTCTCTCTACCACCCCTCTCTCTCTCTACCACCTCTCTCTCTCTCGACCACCTCTCTCTCTCTTCTCTCTCATTCTCTACCACCTCTCTCTCTCTACCACCCCTCTCTCTCTCTCTACCACCTCTCTCTCTCTCTCTCTCTCTCTACCACCTCTCTCTCTCTCATCTCTCTCTACCACCTCTCTCTCTCTCTTTCTCTCTCTCTACCACCTCTCTCTCTCTCTCTACCACCCCTCTCTATCTCTACCACCCACCTCTCTCTACCACCTGTCTCTCTACCACCTCTCTCTCTCTACCACCTCTCTCTCTCTCTCTCTCTCTCTACCACCTCTCTCTCTACCACATCTCTCTACCACCTCTCTCTCTCTCTCTCTCTCTCTACCACCTCTCTCTCTCTACCACCTCTCTCTCTCTCTCTACCACCTCTCTCTCTCTCTACCACCCCCTCTCTCTCTCTACCACCTCTCTCTCTCTACCAACTCTCTCTCTCTCTCTCTCTCTCTCTCTACCACCTCTCTCCCTCTCTACCACCTCTCTCTCTACCAACTCTATCTCTCTCTCTCTACCACCTCTCTCTCTCTCTCTCTCTACCACCCCTCTCTCTCTCTACCACCTCTCTCTCTCTCTCTCTCTCTCTCTCTACCACCTCTCTCTCTCCCACCCCTTCTCTCTCTCACCCTCACCAAGCCATTCTCCCCTCCCAAGTGGACACTGACTAACAGGTGACAGCTCTCTGGGGACTCTGATGTATGGGGGGGGGCTCTCTGGGGACTCTGTATGGGGGGGCTCTCTGTGAACCCTTATGTATGGAGGGTGCTCTCTTTGAACCATGAAGTATGGGGGGGGGCTCTCTGGGGATCCTGATGGAGGGGTTTGCTCTCTGGGGACTCTGATGTGTGGGGGCTGGGCTCTATGTGATATCTGATGTATGGGAGGGCTCTCTATGAACCCTGATGTATAAGGGGCTCTCTATGGACCCTGATGTAAGTGGGGAAGGCTCTTTGGGCCCCCTTATGTAAGGAATTGTCTCTCTGGGGACCCTGATGCAAGGAGGATCTGCACTCAGTTATGTGACAATATATACATACACAGACATACATGTGTATACACGCCCAAGCATAGGACTTTCTTTACTTGCTTGCTACACTGCTATGGGCTCTAGCCCGAGATCTTTTGTAGACCTAGCAATGCCCATGGGGGGGGGGGGCCCTTCATGGTTTCTTGCACCGGGGCCCTGAAGATTCTAGTTACGCCTCTGGGAGCAAGTGCTTTGTGAATACAGCACTTGCCTGTAAAAGTTGCGGAGGCGTAGCGTAAATAGGATACGCTACGCCCGCACAAAGATACACTCTTCTACCTGAATCTAGCCCACAGTGTATATGTTGTTTATTAGCGTGACGTACCTGACTGTGGAGCCCATGATGACGAGGAAGGTCTTGTCTGCAATTCCTATCCAAGCACCCCTGATAGTGGGGACAGGGGCTATTAGGGCAGTGAAAGAACGCTGGTGCCAGGAAGCTGTGAAATAAAGTTTGGAAACACAGGAGTCCTTCCAGTGGTAGTATGGAGTCTAATCACAAGCCGTGTTCAGCAGCAGCCTGGCAGCCAGGTGCAGAGTCAGGATCAAGTTCAAGGTCAGAAACAGACAAACAACGATAACATGCTGACAGTGAGGTACCAAGTCAGGAGGTGGAGACGTAGTCAGAAATCCAAGGTATGGTTGGTAACAAAAGCAAGCAGCAGACATAACAGCCAGGGGTGATCCAAGAGAGACCCAGCTGGGTAAGTAACAAGGTTAGCAGACTTTCAAGAACCAGGAACACAGGAACCAGAGCTGAAGACAATCCATCACTGAGGCCAGGAAGACTCTATTTTTAAATAGGCTGTTGGGCACCGAGATCTGTGCATGTGTGCAAACACGTATGTCTACGTGTACGCACACATACCCGAATGTATGTGCCAATGCTCATCCACATGCCTATTCCAGTAATTACCCATCTGGTTAGGCATCTATGCTCACAATCCTGCACATGCTTTTAAAAATGAGCATCTGCTGTACGAGATCTTGACAAATACACTGATCTTTTCTTCTTCCAGCTTTTGCTGGCATCACTCTGCAGGCTCCCTCCCTCACTCTGCAGGCTCCCTCCCCTGATGGTGCTGGCACCATGCACACTGATGCTCTGGGAAGGCAGTTGCGCATCCTAATAATCGTGATCTGGGCTTGCCGACCCACCATCCCAGAGCATACAGTAGACATTAGTGTTGAGCGGAATACGCCATATTCGATTTCGCGATATATTCCGAATATATTGGAGAATATTCGAGAAATATTCGCTAAAACCGAATATTCGTGATATTTTATCAAAATAACAACATTGCGAAATTTCGCTAACGCTATTGCGAAATAATTGCGAAATGTAATTGCGAAATTCTCGTCATCGCGCATGCGCATGCACGCGATCAACACGCGATAACGGAGCACATTTCCTGGAGTTTTGCCAGTCTATTTCTGGATCGCTTTACTGTGCTGCCCCTGCGAAGCAAAGATGGTGCAAAGTAATTTTACACCCAGTGAGGAAAACCTGTTGATCAATGTGAGTAATTTCACCACTGTTATAGTGTTATTTCATTTATCTGTAACTGCATTTTAGACTATTTTAAAAGTTACAATTTAAGATCAGATATTAGTATTTCCCAAAAAGTGTGGCTCCAGCTGTTGCTAAACTACAACTCCCAGCATGCCTGTACAGCTGCAGACACCCTGGTTGGTAAATGTGTATTTAGGCACTTTTCTTGCTATTTAGCATAATTAACATGTTGTGGACATAGGACGTATGCAGGGGAGGACTGGCAGCATTAGGCCTGGGGGGCAAGTCCAGTCAAGTGGCCCATAGACCCGGTGAAGGCAAAATGATGGACCGTGAAAACATTGTCTAAGGTTTTTGATGATCACAAAGGTGGGGGGGCAGCAGAGAGGACAATGTGGCAAGCAAGTCCCTGTAAGAATCCCTCAGCTGAAGACCTGCCTCCCCCCCATTTTGCAACTAGTGAAGGACTACAAGTCCAAGCATTAATGCCTGAGCTCTAAGGATGTGACCCCCCCAACTACTGACGAACTACAAGTCCCAGCATGAACCCCTGAGACCTAAGGATGTGTCCCCTTAGATACCACAGGTTCATGTTGTGCCCTGTAGTCCTTCACTAGGGGTTTAAGCTGGGACAGTGGGACCTGTAGTCTTTCACTATTTGGGGGGGGGGGGCTGTGGTGTGTGAGACACATCCTGACTGAGCTCTGAGGGGTTCACATCCCCAAAAGTTAAGGACTACAACTCCCAGCATGAACCCCGGCTGAGATGTGATCTCCTCCTCTGTTGCCGACTCATGCTCCCATGACACATATATGTTCTAATTCATTCACTTCTCCCAACCTCACCTCAGGCAGCGTAACTGATTTCTGGCACTGTCAGTGACAGTTCCCTTCCATCATGCAGGCTCCAATTTTACATTTCCTTGCACAAAGAGAGACCCCGTTCCACATTTCCCTGCACAGAGAGAGACACAGCTCCACATTTCCCTGCACAGACACAGAGACCCCCGCTCCACATTTCCCTGCACAGAGACCCCACTCCACATTTCCCTACAGAAAAAGCAGGGGCGGCCTGTCCATTAGGGGCGCCACCCCCTTGTCCAGGCCACTCCCTATATGCTCAATGGATAGATTCATGCACAGCATAAATCTATTCATGACCGCTGCAGCCATCCCCTATTCCGGTTTCTTTTAGGATGCTGGGTGCCTGAAGCAGCAGGGGTGTTTTTTTAAGCACCTGATTGAAGCCATAGGCTCTAACAAGCTTCAAGATATGATGGACTCAGAGCGCACCCAGGTGTGTTAGAAAATCAAATTATTATTTGCTTTTCTAACACTGAACCGCCTCTCCGCCAATCAGGAAGAGCGGGTCTGATACCCATCACCTGATTGGCTGAAAGGACAGGCTCTCCTATTGGATGTCTAGCAGGAGGAAAAGCATGGAGGAAGCATAGAGAACACAGGAGACGCTGCCCATCCCACAGCTTACCACCGTCACCTGCTACCTGACCCACCACCAAGATGGGGTAAGTGTTGGTCAGACAGCGAGCCGGGGGGGGGGGCTGCTGGTTAAATGCTAATGGGGGGGTAACATTGGCTGCATTTGATGGCCACAATGAGGCTGCAATTAATGGGCCACAGTGGGTGCATTTAATGGCAGAGTGAGGCTGCAATTGATGGTGTTTTATTCAGTATTTTTTAGTTTGTAACCCCCCCAAATAAAATTTGAGCACCAGCCACCACTAACAGAGAGAGACATTGCTCCAAATTGTCCGCACAGAGACCACTACAGAAACGTGCTTAATTCCTTTATCAACATAGTAAAACCTTGTACACACCACAGGCAGTTGGCGCTGAGCTAATCACAGGCAGTGAGACATTCCCCGATCTCTGCAGCCGCGCTTCGGGAAATGTCTCCCTGCCTGTGATTAGCGCAGCACAGCGCCGACCTCCTGCCGGGCTCTGCGAACAGGAGAGAGCTCACCATTACACACCACTAGTTTTATTTATTATTTTTTTGCTCAATCCATCAAGTAGAAAAAAAAAATGACAGCTACCACTAGTTTTATTTATTATTTTTTTGCTCAATCCATCAAGTAGAAAAAAAAAAAAATGACAGCTCTGGTTGGAGCCGCTGAGCATGAGCAAAAGTGACCTGAGCAGTGCCTGCTGCAAGTGTGTACAAGCCTTTGGGCGCACACTGGTGTGCTGCAGTTTGGCCACTGTACACAGTTTTCCTTAGCTGCAGTACTATAGACTTATTTTAGGTTGTGCGTTTTTGCTGCATTTTTTTTAAGCGCACCAAAGATGCAGTCTTGTTTGTGCAATTTCAGAAAATGGAGCAAAAATGTGCAAACTAATAGAAGTGTAATAGAGGGTAACATGCAGATCACCAACACTGCAGCCAACCTGTAGCAGACCAGCGTGAGCCCAAATCATATGACACAGGACCAGGTATTGCACAACTTAGGCTACTGAAAGAAACCTTATCTGCAGAGAGAGGGGTGGAGAGGAATTTGGGAGAAAGGGGGGAAGCTGGTCACAGCTTACTCACTTGGAAGGAAGCAGGCAAAATATCACTAGCTTGGTATCAGGTTCCAGAGCATCCCATACAGAGCAGTGACATTGAGCACCGTCGGATCTCAGTTTAAACGTTCCCGCACACACATCCAATTCACACTTTCACAGATGGATCGCACAGGCTGGCCAAAGTGTGGGCGGGCACAGTGAGAGAGGGGGCTGGAGGAGGCAGAGCACATCCTCCCCCTTTCATCGGCTGTTCTCAGCACACAGTGTCACAGAATGTCAGCTTAGAGGCAGCCGGGAACAGCACTGTGACAGGACTGATGACCGCTCACAGCACGCACGTTCCTGCATGCTCCTGGGCTGTTATCCAGCCCTGCCAGCCTCCCTCCGGAGTCACCCACAGCAGTAACACTCGGCCAACTGCACATGCTCAGTTCTCAGCTGCCAGAAAATCGGCCTTTTTAGAGGGAATAAGAGCGGCCTGGGGGGAAAATGCATGCCTGCCACCAACCCCAGTCCGCCCCTGGACGTATGCGAACGTCCTGACTTCAGGGTCCTTAAGGCCCAAGGTCGTTCGAATACATATTGGCCTTTTGATTTTTGCAGAACTACAACTTCCAGCATGCCTGGGCATGCAGTGACTTCTAGTTTTGCAAGTTCTGCAGGCTCACATTTTTCAGACCACTATACACGGGTCTCTAAACTGTGGCACTCTAGATGCAGCAAAAGTAAAATTCTTAGCATGCACTGACAGACCATGCCTGATGGGAGTAGTAGTTTTGCAAAAGCTGGAGGCGCACTGGTCTTGAAACCCTGAGTTAGGTAACAAACTCGCAGTGTTTTGCAACCATTGTGCCTCTAGCTGTTGCAAAACTACAACTCCCTGCATGCAACTGGCAGCAATAACCCCCCCCCCTCCCCCAATGTGAATGTACAGGGTACATTCACATGGGCTGTGGCTTACAGTGTGCCTCTAGCTGAAGCAAATTTTGCGCTGCAGCTTAAACCCTCAGTGGGAAACTACTGTGAACCCCACGCCCCTCTGACTGTACCATAAAAACACTACACCACACTACATAAAAATTAAAAAACACAACATATACACATACCCCTACATAGCCATCCTCCCCTCCACAATCAAAACCAAAAAGTCTGGTACGGCACTGTTTACTAAACGCAGCCTACAGCTTTTGCAAAACAACTCCCCAGTATTACTGGACAGCCATTAACTGTCCGGGCATGCTGGGAGTTAAAGTAAAGTAGTTGTACAGCTGGTGACGGTGAGCTAAATGGTGTATCAGAGCATGCTGGTAGTTGTAGTTTTTAAATAACATCAACTCCAGTATAAGGGTCAATAAATAATTAGAGCAGTCAGATGAATAGCAATGCATTTCCCCCCTATACGTGTATCCTGTGTTACTCATATATACATAATTATGCAAATGATAATGGCTGCTATATTTATGCAAAAAAGGTGGCGACCAAAATAGCAAGATATACAATCTGTCATGTTACCCCTGTCATTGATTAATAAGGCGAGAATGCTTCCAATTGTTAAATAACATACATTTTCATCATATATCCATAAGGGTTTAAAAAAAAGTATTAAAATATACTTTCTTCTTCATCTTGCAGACGTTCCTGCTAAATGGATATGATCAGTTGCGCAGTCAGCAGGAAAAAAAAATTATTGTCAGCTCCCTTAGGCGGGAGTTACAGGAGGTGCATGGGGGCAGACATGAGCGCATGGCCATCCTTAAAAAATGGTCGGACCTAAAAAGGCGCCACATGTCCCAGGTCAAACAGATCCGAGATGAATTTCATCCAGGTAAGTTATCGGTGACAGTTATGTAAGGTCATATGTAATTAACCTTAGGGCAGATGTTGTTAACCCAGACGCCATGTTGTGGTAACATATATCACAACCCAAGGTATTCATAGTACTGTTGAAAAAAGACATGGGACAGCAGACAGGAACACTTACTAACTCTAATTAAACTAAATAAACAAGACACCCCATTAATGTACTAATACTGGCCGAGGCTGCTTTATTTTTGGGTTTCAGACATATATTTTAAATAAATACTTTAATAACTTAAAAAACAGCCTAGTCACTACGGCTCATGCTGTACCTAAATATATTACAACTTTAAAATGTAGCCAACAACAACTAAACTAAACAGATTTGTCATTCTTTGTAAAATGTATTTTATTTTTTTTAAAGAAAGGTGACCATCCCACATAATTAGCAGCCGCGACAGAAAGAAAATAAAAAAAGGGGGGGGGGGACACAACAGTCCCGTCTACTGCGGCGACTGAGATCATGGCTGACGGAACCCTACGTATATACCCCTAAGTAACACTGGATTTTTCCAGAACCAGCAGGCCCACAGGCCTAAAAAGTGAGGGAAAAGCACGTGTAGGCCGCGTGATCACCTCGTGTTCACCTAAAAACGGGAAAAACACGTTTTCCAGCTAAGTAGGCCACGTGAGGACCAGCTTACACCTAAAGAGCCCTATTAGGTTCCCAAAAGGGGAACTTGAATCTGTCACTACTAATTTTATTTAGTCCTGCCGCTTTCCCATGAGAAAAGGGGGAATTGAAACCTTCTCCCCCTTTTCTATCATTATTCCATCAAGTTAAACCATGGAATTTAAGTGGTGTTGTGGTGGGTTAAAGGGGAAGGGGTGATATTTTATAACTCAACTAGCTGAATAACTGGCGTTGCCCGGTCTTCCTATCTTAATCTTTTGTGTAGGAAAATGAAGAGACCACAGTCCCATATACTTGCAGGAGATTTGAAACAAAAACCCATCTTTTCTATAAGGGTTTAGGCAAGGGTTAATGTAACGCTCATATATTTTTATTTGCCATATAAGTAATATGTGTACCACGTATTATTGAAATATCTCCAGGCGTACAGAAGTTAGTTGGAACATACATTTCCCATTGATTTGCATGGGACTTTAAACAAAAACCCTGACAATCACAAATGGGGGTAGTCAAGGGATAAGTTAACTATCCTATAGTTTAAATGAACATATAAGTTGTGACCAAGTGTTATCGAAATATCTACAGCCATTATAAAGTAACATGTATTTCCCATAGAGTTGAATGGGACTTTAAAGAAAAACCCCGACCGTGGCAAATGGTGGTGGGTAAGGGTCAAACCACCTATCCTATGTTTGTGGCTGACATATAAGTAACGTGTGCAAAGTTTCATGTTAATATCTTTAGCCGTTTGGACGTGATGCTGGAACACACATACATACATACACACACACGTTGAGTTTTATATATATAGATAGATTACCACTAAATTCCTGTGGTAGGCGTGGGGTTATCATAGTAATCCCGTGTACTCCATCAGGCCCTTTTTTTAAACATGAGATTGTCTGAACAAAACAAAGCAAACAAAAACAGTTCATTTTACCATGGTGGCAGCCCAGCTCACGCTCAGTCCCCTGTAGTGCCCGCAAGACCCTTTAATATAACATTATCCCATTGTTTATGGTTAACTGTCTATATAAATGTATTTGTATTCATATACAATACAGCAGAGTACACAGAATTTGCATATGTTATTAGAAAACATTTTTACATATATGAACATTGTGTTATTATAGATGCTCCTCTACCATCTGTGCGCCCCAAGCGCACAAGGCGACAGGCCGCAGAGGAGGAGGATGAAGAGGAGGAGGAGGAGCAGGAGGAGGATGCTGAGGAGAGGGATGACGAGCAGCCAGGGACCTCCCAGTCGCCACCCCCAGCTCTTGTGGAGGAGCAAGAGAAGGAGCTGCAACCCCACCCCCCCCAAACTTCTGGTGGTGTACCCAATCGGAGAGAAGAGGAGCAGGAGGATGAGACCGTTGCTGTGAGCATCGGTCAGGAGGGTAAATATGTGCACAAAAATTAATAACATTTCAACAATAAGATGTAGATATAAAAATGGACAGCATTTAAAGCGCGCATGTCAGATTTCAGAACAATAATATGGTAATATGGTATATGGTATTATCATGTCTATACAATTGTTATGTGTCTAGCACATATACTTCTATCAAGAAGTATATGTGCTAGACACATAACAATTGTATAGACATGATAATGATTGTTTAATAAGTAACATAAATATTATATTGATTTTGTAACGGTCTTTGAAATCCAAATGTTTTTTCTTATATCCTAACAGTTTTAAAAAAGATTGACCACAAGTTTGCTGAGTTGAAGAGGACATATGACCAAATCCTTGTAAACAAATGCAAGATGCGGTTTCTAGACCGCGAAAACGAAAAGCTGGTGCAACAGCAAGGAAAAATTATGACTGAGTTGGCAGATCTTCAAAAGCAGATGCATGATTGTGTTTGATTTTTTTTTTTTTTTTTAATAAAACATTTTTTTTATTTTTCAAATGTTTCCTTTCTTATTGAGATTGTTAGGTGTTTCAACACATCTAACTTCACATCTAACACATCAACATCCACATCAACTGCAACAGGCCGCAAACCAGGGTTTAAGATAAAGTTTATTGTTTTAGTCACACTTGCTGTTACGATCCGGTCTGGTAGCTTGTAGCGGAGGCTGTTGGTGGATCCGCTGTGCCAGAGAGGTCATAAAGGGGACATACTAAAACATTTAATGTGAAAATGGCTTAATGTAGCTTAACGAGCAATAAAGTGCCTAAACATCAATCAATTGCCCTGAAACTTTGCACAGCCTAAGATCTTAACTACCCAAACATATCCTATAAGTTTTGTGCTATTTGGTGTTCCACAAGGCAAACTAGGGACATTAAGCTTGTTTTTTTGGGAGCTTAATGTAGCTTAACGTACGAAAAAGACCTTAAATGTTAACCAATTTCCCCCAAACTTCACACAGTAGAAGGCTCTATCGATGCCAACATATTATGAAAATTTCAGCTCATTTGGGTTATCACACCAAAATTTATTCACATTAAGCTATAATTTACAAGGCAAAAACAGAGCTTAATGTACCATAATGTACCTAAACCTCAATCAATTGTCTTAAAACTTTTCACAGCCTAAGATCGTAACTACCCAAACGTATCCAAGAAGTTTTGTGTGATTTGGAGTCCCACAAGGCAAACTAGGGACATTAAGCTTGTTTTTTGGGGAGCTTAATGTGGCTTAACGTACAAAAAAGACCTTAAATGTTAACCAATTTCCAGCAAACTTCACACAGTAGAAGACTCTATCCATACCAACATATTCTGAAAATGTCAGCTTATTTGGTTAATCACACCAAAAGTTATTTGCATTAAGCTATATTTTACAATACTAAAACATTTAATGTGAAATTAGCTTAATGTAGCTTAACGAGCAATAAAGTGCCTAAACCTTAATCAATTGCCCTGAAACTTTGCACACCCCAAGATCTCGACCTTACAAATATATCAAAGAAATCTGAAGCGATTTGGTGTTCCACAAGGCAAACTAGGAACATTAAGCTTGTTTTTTTGGGAGCTTAACGTACAAAAAAGACATTAAATGTTAACTAATTTCCACCAAACTGCACACGGTAGAAGACTCTATCCATGCCAACATATTCTGAAAATTTCAGTTCATTTGGTTAATCACACCAAAAGTTATTCACATTAAGCTATATTTTACAATACTAAAACATTTAATGTGAAATTAGCTTAATGTAGCTTAACGAGCAATAAAGTGCCTAAACCTCAATCAATTACCCTGAAACTTTGCACACCCCAAGATCCCGACCTTCCAAACATATCTACAAAATTTCAAGCGATTTGGTGTTCCACAAGGCAAACTAGGAACATTAAGCTTGTTTTTTTGGGAGCTTAACGTACAAAAAAGACCTTAAATGTTAACCAATTTCTCCCAAATGTCACACAATAGAAGACCATATCCATGCCAACATATTCTGAAAATTTCAGTTCATTTGGTTAATCACACCAAAAGTTATTCACATTAAGCTATATTTTACAATACTGAAATCGGCTTAATGTAGCTTAATGTAGCTTAAGGAGCAAAAAAGTGCCTGAACCTCAATCAATTGCCCAGAAACTGTGCACACCCCAAGATCTCGACCTTACAAACATATCTACAACATTTCAAGCGATTTGGTGTTCCACAAGGCAAACTAGGAACATTAAGCTTGTTTTTTTGGGAGCTTAACGTACAAAAAAGACCTTAAATGTTAACCAATTTCCCCCAAATGTCACACAATAGAAGACCATATCCATGCCAACATATTCTGAAAATTTCAGTTCATTTGGTTAATCACACCAAAAGTTATTCACATTAAGCTATATTTTACAATACTGAAATCGGCTTAATGTAGCTTAATGTAGCTTAACGAGCAAAAAAGTGCCTGAACCTCAATCAATTGCCCAGAAACTGTGCACACCCCAAGATCTCGACCTTACAAACATATCTACAACATTTCAAGCGATTTGGTGTTCCACAAGGCAAACTAGGAACATTGGCCCAGATTCACAGAGCGATTACGCGTGCGCAACTGCTGTTGCGCGTGCGTAAGTCTAAATGTGCGCGTGCGTATAGTTGGACGCGATTCACAAAACAATATACGCCAGAAATCTACGTTTTTTGGTCCGGCGTAATTGAGTTAGACATTCGCTTCCCTTCGCGCAAAACTGCGCTAGACACACCATTGATTTGCTAGTCAAATATGCTAATGAGGGAGTTACGGGGATCCACAAAAAAACGCAGTTGCTGCGCAGGCTACGCGATGTGCGCAACTGCAAAATGTCCTGTCTAAAGTTAGAGCCCATAAAAGCTGATCTAACTTTTGAAAAAAAGTCTAATTGTCAGATAAAGCAACACCGTTACTGAGGAGCAGACCACACACACGTGTTGCACTACAATTTGACTGCCAACATGCTAGGGGCATCGTCGCTCATAGCTGCACTAGTGAATATAGATGACCAAAGAAGGAGGAGGGCACGGAGGATGGCACGGGAGAGGGTATACCGCACCCGCATACACCTGTTTGGCATGAATGATTCAGAGGTCTTTCGCATCTTCAGATTCCCCCCTCATGCCATCCTGGAATTAACCACAACCTTGCAGGAGGACATCACCAGCCCAACACAACGCTCACATGCAGTGCAGCCACTGGTCAAGGTCCTGGCAACACTCCATGTCCTTGCCAGTGGCTCTTTTCAGCGTACAAGTGGAGTGGTGGCTGGGATGTCACAATCCTCCATGAGCAGATGTGTGCACCAGGTTGTCCCTGCAATCCTCACACGCTTGGCCAACCAAATCATCAAACCCACCACTGAGGAGCTTCGAATCAAGGCAATGGCAGATTTCTACCGAATTGCCAGATTCCCACGCACCATCGGGGCCATAGATTGCACACATGTGGCACTCCAGCCCCCCCATGAGACCGAGCACATGTACCGCAATCGGAAGAATTGGCACTCCATCAACGTACAGGTGATAGTTGATGCCCAAGGCCTCATATGGCACGTCCGTGCCAAACACCCAGGGTCCAGCCATGACAGCTACATCTACAATCAAAGCCACATCCGAACAGAATTCGAACAGAACGTGTATGGGAACACCTGGCTGGTTGGTGAGTGACATGGGAGTCAGGCATGACTATCCCCTCCCGTGATGCACAACAGAAGTGGCACATGCATGACTAACATTCTCCTGTCTTTTCCTTTACAGGTGACTCTGCATATGCACTGGGACCCCATCTCATGACTCCTATCCGGAACCCCCAAACCCCAGGAGAGGAACGATACAATGAAGCACACATCAAAACCCGTGCAGTGGTGGAGCGCACCTTTGGCCTCCTGAAGTCACGTTTCCGATGCCTGGATAAGTCTGGGGGTACACTGTTGTATTCCCCAAACTTCGTGTGCCATATCATCGCTGCATGTTGCATGCTACACAATCTCGCAGTGAGGAAGGGCCTGCAGGTTGAGCTACGTGATGATCTGACCCCCCAACCAGAAAATCTACCCCTAACCGAGGATACCCCGTCTTCTGAGGGAAGAGCAGTCAGGAGGCAGCTCATATTGGGCATCTTTGCACGTTAAACACACACATTAATCATGGCACAATGAGAATGCATGCATGCACACCACTATGGTCCCTAGCACACACACCCCACATCCTCATCAAATTGGATTGGCACCAGTCCACCATGCTAGACTGGTGAGCAGTAACGCCACGTCAAGGCTCCAATTATGTCACTGTACATTCATACACCATTCACACGGACCTGGGAATCACTTCTCCCTGGTCCTGGGGAACCCTTCTCCACCAAAATTGAGGGTGACACCCCTTTTCCAGCAGGAATGTCACCCCCACATTCAAACATCATTCACAACCCAAAATATGCCAAAAAAGTCAAACAAACAAAAATGCATTGAAAAAAAAAATGCTTAGAAAAAACAAAAAAAAGCAGAGAACAAAAATAAAAAAGCTTTCAAAACAAACAAAAGGGGGAAAAAAAATTTATTGCCCTCTGCCTGAGCCACGCCTGGGGCGCCCCCGGCCACGGCCCCGGACCCTCAGGGGAGACGCATGGGGGAGGGGAAAAGCCGGGGAAGGAGGAGCAGCCCCTGAGATCTGCCCACCTGGCGGCCTGCCCTCCAAGGCCACGGCTATTCTGTCCAGGGCAGCACCAAGTGTTGCCGTGTTGCCCTGGATAGCCTGGGTAAGGGCCCTCACATCCTGCCCAACGCCTGCTGCTGTAGTTTGCAGGTCATTTAGGCAGGTTGTGGAGGCCCGGGAGTGGGAGTCCAGGTTACCCAGGCTATCATTAATGGAGGACAGGCTCTGATCCACCCGCCCCATAGTCTGGCAGAGCTGTCTCAGAAGGCGGGTCTGGGTGGCCAGGTTCCTTCTCAGACAGGCGGGCATGAGATTGGGCGCCCCCCTGGTGCTTGGGGATGACCTCCTGGCTCTTGCTGATGGTTGTGGCCGGGGAGAAGGGGAGGCCCTTGTGAGGGGAGCCATGTTGGGGGAGGAGGGGGGGGGGCTGACCCTTAGGGAGGGCAGGCTTCTTGCAGCCAGAGGGGAAGAGTCCGCAGAAACCAAAGGGCCAGTGCCTTCCATGGACTCCTCCTCCTCATGATTCTGCTCCTCCTCATGATCGTCCTCCGCATGATCCTCCC
The DNA here is from genome assembly GCA_029574335.1 of Rana kukunoris. Taxonomy (NCBI): domain Eukaryota; kingdom Metazoa; phylum Chordata; class Amphibia; order Anura; family Ranidae; genus Rana; species Rana kukunoris. Next base: position 122,419,090 of record CM056051.1, read on the forward strand.
CCTCCTCTTGTTCCTCCTCTGCGGACTCTGGCCTTGTTGGGGGGGCCTCATTAGGCTGCTGTCCTGGGGTTGGAGCGGTCAGTCCAGATGGCCCTGCACCCTCCTGCACAGCTGTGGATGACACAAAACATTCACAGGTTGGAGGATCCACACACTTGCCACATATTCCCTTTCACCCCCTCCCCCACACATGCTACACACCTGAGAGAAATAAAAACCTTACCTGGCACCGCGGGGACCGGACTTGTGTCAAAGCCTGGCAGGCCCTCCACTTCATGCCGGTGAAAGGTCAGGGCCACCACACGCTCCGTCTCTGAAAATCTAACCCGGCATGGTGGGCCCCCTCCTGTGCCCCTGGCATGGGCATTTATTGCGGCCAGTTTTTTTTTCACCTCACGCCGGAGGTCATTTATTTTCTTTTCTATCCCAGAGCGGGTCCGTGTCTCCCCCTCCCCCGATGAATTGACCTGCTCCGTGATTATATCCAATATCTCCCTCCTCCTGGCCGGGGTGGTGGTGGCACTCTGCGGGCCGTGGAGAAAACGCCCATAGTCGGTAATGGCCCGGGCAAGAATTCTTTTTTCCCCCACAGTAAAATTGAGCTTTCTTTTTCTCTCAGTCATACTTCCAAACAAACTCACTAGCAGTCACCAAAAATCTGTCACAAATACAAGCACAACCAATCAGACAATAACACACACAAAGAGAAAAAGAACAGCCAAAAATCACACTAGCACTCAGCAAGAAACACACACAAAAAAATCAGATGAAAAAAAAATGCAAGAAAACAAACGCTCAGAAATCTATCAATCAAACAAACAGTCTCAAACACTTATCAAAATACACTTTCACAAAACTACCAACAAGCACAAGATCACACAGAACACTAATCTGACAACTACAAAACACACTCTAACGAACAACAGAGCAAAAGCACTTGATTCAATGGGAAGGGACACAAAGGGATGTACTTTTGCAATGGAAGGGCGTTTGTGTGTGTCTATTTATGCTGTCTGCGTAGTTCACAACATTGCCCTAGTCCATTTCCAATTTCAATGATTGCGCCGCTCCCGAGTTGTGAGCATGCGCACAACGGAGCTGACATGGTTTCCTTCACGCGCGCATGCGCGAGTCGGCCGGCCCTTCATTTGCATGGGGTCACGGCTCATTTCAATGTAACACGCCCACGTCCCTCCCAATTTGTATTACTCCTCCTTACGCCTACGGAAAAAACCTTACGTTTGCGCAAGCTCTTGCGTAAAAGCTACGTGAATCGCCGGATTACGCGGCTAGATTGCGCAAGTCTAACGGAAAAGTGGTGCGCTACGCCGGAATGATAATGCGCCGATCTACGTGAATCTGCCCCATTAAGCTTGTTTTTTGCGGAGCTTAATGTGGCTTAACGTACGAAAAAGACCTTAAATGTTAACCAATCTCCCCCAAGATTCACACAATAGAAGACTCTGTCCATGCCAATATATTCAGAAATGTTCAGCTCATTTGGTTTATCACACCAAATGTTATTCACATTAAGCTATATTTTACAATACTGAAATTGGCTTAATGTAGCTTAACGAACAAAAAAGTGCCTGAACCTCAATCAATTGCCCTGAAACTTTGCACACCCCAAGATCTTGACCTTCCAAACATATCTACAACATTTCAAGTGATTTGGTGGTCCACAAGGCAAACTAGGAACATTAAGCTTGTTTTTATTGGGAGCTTAACGTACAAAAAAAGACCTTAAATGTTACCCAATTTCCACCAAATGTCACACAATAGAAGAACATATCCATGCCAACATATTCGGAAAATTTCAGTTCATTTGGTTAATCACACCAAAAGTTATTCACATTAAGCTATATTTTACGATACTGAAATCGGCTTAATGTAGCTTAATGTAGCTTAACGAGCAAAAAAGTGCCTGAACCTCAATCAATTGCCCTGAAACTGTGGACACCCCAAGATCTCACCCTTACAAACATATCTACAAAATTTCAAGCGATTTGGTGTTCCACAAGGCAAACTAGGAACATTAAGCTTGTTTTTTTGGGAGCTTAACATACAAAAAATACCTTAAATGTTAACCAATTTCCACCAAATTTCACACAATAGAAGACCACATCCATGCCAACATATTCAGAAATGTTCAGTTCATTCAGTTAATCACACCAAAGTTATTCACATTAAACTATTTATTACAATACTGAAATTGGCTTAATGTAGCTTAATGTAGCTTAATGAGCAAAAAAGTGCCTGAACCTCAATCAATTGCCCTGAAACTCTGCACACCCCAAGATCTTGACCTTTCAAACATATCCAAGACGTTTCAAGCGATTTGGTGTCCCAGAAGGCAAACTAGGTACATTAAGCTTGTTTTTTGCGGAGCTTAATGTGGCTTAACGTACGAAAAAGACCTTAAATGTTAACCAATCTCCCCCAAGATTCACACAATAGAAGACTCTGTCCATGCCAACATTTTCAGAAATGTTCAGCTCATTTTGTTTATCACACCAAAAGTTATTCACATTAAGCTATATTTTACAATACTGAAATTGGCTTAATGTAGCTTAACAAGCAAAAAAGTGCCTGAACCTCAATCAATTGCCTTGAAACTTTGCATACCCCAAGATCTCGACCTTACAAACATATCTAAGAAATTTCAAGCGATTTGGTGTTCCACAAGGAAAACTAAGGACATTAAGCTTGTTTTTTTGGGAGCTTAACGTACAAAAAAGACCTTAAATGTTAACCAATTTCCCCCAAATTTCACACAATAGAAGACCCTATCCATGCCAACATATTCTAAAAATGTCAGTTCATTTGGTTAATCACACCAAAAGTTATTCACATTAAGCTATATTTTACAATACTGAAATCGGCTTAATGTAGCTTAATGTAGCTTAACGAGCAAAAAAGTGCCTGAACCCCAATCAATTGCCCTGAAACTTTGCACACCCCAAGATCTCGATCTTCCAAACATATCCAAGAAGTTTCAAGTGATTTGGTGTCCCAGAAGGCAAACTAGGTACATTAAGTTTGTTTTTTGGGGAGCTTAATGTGGCTTAATGTACGAAAAAGACCTTAAATGTTAACCAATCTCCCCCAAGATTCACACAATAGAAGACTCTGTCCATGCCAACATTTTCAGAAATGTTCAGCTCATTTTGTTTATCACACCAAAAGTTATTCACATTAAGCTATATTTTACAATACTGAAATTGGCTTAATGTAGCTTAACAAGCAAAAACGTGCCTGAACCTCAATCAATTGCCTTGAAACTGTGCATACCCCAAGATCTCGACCTTACAAACATATCTACGAAATTTCAAGCGATTTGCGGTTCCACAAGGCAAACAAGGGACATTAAGCTTGTTGTTTTGAGAGCTTAACGTACAAAAAAGACCTTAAATGTTAACCAATTTCCCCCAAATCTTACACAATAGAAGACCCCATCCATGCCAACATATTCTGACAATTTCAGCTCATTTGGTTTATCACACCAAAAGTTATTCACATTTTTTTACAATACTGAAATTTGCCTAATGTAGCTTAATGTAGCTTAACGAGCAAAAAAGTGCATGAACCTCAATCAATTGCCCTGAAACTTTGCACACCACAAGATCTTGACCTTCCAAACATAATTAGAAGATGACAGATGACCCCATTCATGCCAACATATTCTAGTGTAAAAAGAGCCTAATGCAGTGGCGTACTAAGTCGGGGGGGTGTGCTGCAGCAGGTGCCACACACTGAGGGGGGTGTCAGGCCGATAAACCCCTTCCGTGACTGAAGACTTGGCAGAGAAAGAGCCGCAGCCTAGGTAACACATCGCATGCTGAAGCTGCCTAGCTTTGCGGGGGGTGCGAGCCGCACCCTGAGTGATACCCATCCCGTCGGCAGACCCGTGCCCCGGCCGCAACAATCCCCTTCTCTCATGGCCACGCCGTGGCTCTGATAAGTCTTGGCTGCGACTGTCTCGCAGTCACACAGCCGAGCAGAGTGAAGCCGTCCTGCCTCCTCCTCCTCTGTGTAGTCTACAAGTGCTGTGTGTGCAGCACGCGGCACGCTGATCATCTGAGCCGAGCGAGGTGCATTATGGGTCTGAAGGGGGGGGTGTCTGCACTGTTGTAGGGGGGTCTGTATGTTTGGGGGTCTGTATTTTTGGGGGTCTGTATTGTTGGGGGGGCTGATTTGTAGCGGGAGGTCTGTTTTGTATGACAGCTCTTATATAGGTGAGGCAGGGCCACCCGTCACATAACCCATCCCCCTCTGACGCACCCTCTGACTATGTCACTGGGGAAGCCCAGGCTTTCCCTTGCGTCAGAGGGGGACGGGTCACGTGACGGGTGGCCCTGTCTTACCTATATAAGAGCTGTTATACCACCAACCACCGGGCAAGGGTTGTGGGGATGAGACCCTTGTTGAGGGCATGTGGTCTGGTACGGTTCAGGAGGGGGGGCACTCTCTCATTCCCCCCTCTTTTCTGTGGCAGGCCAGGTTATGTGCTCGGATAAGGAGTCTGGTGTGGATTTTTGGGGGAACTCCACTCCATTTTTTTTTAATTTGGGGTGGAGTTCCCCTAAAAATCCACACCAGACCTGAAGGGTCTGGAATGGATATTTGGGGGGAATCCCACGTCATTTTTTTTTATTATTATTGACGGCAGGGTTTCCCCTTAAAGGGGAGGTTCTCCTAAAAAGAAACTTTTAACATTGCCTGTCTCTTCTTAATAACATGTAGAATCGGCTGGTAGTTTAAAAAAAAAACGTCCGTACATACCATTTTCGGCATGTAGTCTCACCGTCGCTTCCGGGTCTGGCGGCCGGGGATGGGCGTGCCTACTTGATTGACAGGCATCCGATCGACGCATACAGCGCGTCACGAGATGCCGAAAGAAGCCGAACGTTGGTGCGCATGCGCCGTATAGAGCCGCACCAACGTTCGGCTTCTTTCGGCATCTCGTGACGCGCTGTATGCGTCGATCGGATGCCTGTCCCCAAACATCATACCCGGAAGCGGCGGTGAGACTACATGCTGAAAATGGTATGTACGGACGTTTTTTTTTTTAAACTACCAGCCGATTCTACATGTTTCTAAGAAGAGACAGGCAATGTTAAAAGTTTCTGTTTAGGGGAACCACCCCTTTAATATCCTAACCAGACCTGAAGGCCTGGTAATTGAATTTGGGGGGACCCCCATGCTTTTTATTATTTTTTATGAATGAATTCTCTCTGAATTGCTTTTCGAATTTGCCGCGAACACCCCAAATTGTTCGTTGTTTACCAAACATGCGAACAGTCAATGTTCAAGTCGAACATGAGTTTGACTCGAACTCGAAGCTCATCCCTAGTTCTGAGTAATTTTCTAGCAAAAAATAAATATGATTTTTAGATGAAGGTGAGAAGTGCCAGAATAGGCGTGGTATGGAAGTGGTTAAGCTAAATGTCCATCATTTCCCTTGTGGGAAACCAAAATCCATAAAACTTTCAGGATATGGCTGAGAAGATTAAAACTTTGGTTGTGCAAAGTTTCAATTGATTAACCACTTCAGCCCCGGTAGGATTTGCCCCCCTATTGGACAGGCTATTTTTTGCGATACTAGACTGCATTGATATAACTGACAACTGCATGGTCGTGCAACATTGTACCCAAACAAAATTGACGTCCTTTTTCCCCACAAATAGATCTTTGTTTTGGTGGTATTTGCTCATCGCTGCAGTGTTTATTTTTTGCGATATAAACAAAAAAAGAGCGTCAATTTTGAAAAAAAATTACTTTTTTTTTACTTTTTGCTTTAATAAATATCCCCAAAAAATCAGTTGAGGCCAATTTGTATTCTTATACATATTTTTGGTAAAAAAAAAAAATAGCAATAAGTGTATATTGTTTGGTTTGGGCAAAAGTTATAGCGTTTACAAAATAGGGAATAGATTAATGGAATTTTTATAGAATTTGTATTTTTTATTACATTTTTTCTAGTAATGGCGGGGAGCTGCGATTTTTACTGAGGCTGCAACGTTATGGCGGACAGATCAGACACTTTTCTGGGACCACTGACATTTATAAAGCAATCAGTGCTATAAAAATACATTAATTACTGTGCAAATGTCACTGGCAGGGAAGGGGGCGATCAAGGGGTTAAATGTGTCCTTAGTGTGTTTCTAACTGTGAGGGGATGGGAATGACAAGAAGGGGAGCCAGGTCTTTGTTCCTACTTAGTAGGAATATACAATCTGTCTCTCCTCCCCTGTCAGAACAGAGATTTGTGTGTTTACACACACAAATCCCCATCCTGGCTCTCATGCCTGCTATTGCTGGTTGCAGTGGCGAACGCGCCTGCTCGCCATGCGCATTGGGTCCCTCACCGCGCAGTGGGCACGCGCCTGCTATGGCTCTTAAAGGACATTTATTCATTTGTGTTGACACATGAAAAGATAAAATATTTACAAAAATGTGAGGATGTACTTACTTTTGTGAGATACCGTACCTCCTCTGTACAGTGTTTTTTAAAAGAGCAGTTCTGATCCTTCTCTTCTCAGTTTCCTCCCTGGCGCTCCTGGCTGCTCCCTGCTGCCAAATGCCCCCACAGCAACTAGCTTGCTATGGGGCACTCGAGCAGAGCCGCAGCTTTGTGTGTCCATTTAGACACAGAGCCATGGTTTGGCCCCGCCCCCTCTCTCTCCTCAATCTGTCACTTGGCTCTCGGGTGGAGGCGCCATCATCTTCAGTAAGGCAATCAGGAAGTGAAGCCTTGCAGCTTTACAGCCTGGCTCCCTACTGCACATTCTCGAGTCGCTCTGCGCAATCCCACTGGTCCCTGCTGTCTTCTGGGACCTGTGTGTCTCCCAGAAGACAGAGGGGGATGGAGGAGGCGCCGGACATAGTGTAGATATCGGCGGGTACTGCGGCTATCTATGCCCGGGAGTGGGAGCAAAACACCTGTATTAGACAGGTATCTGCTTTCCCCTCCCCCTGAAAGGGGTGAAATGTGACATGACGCGGAGTCGGGGAGAAAACGAAAAGTGGAAGTTCCATTTTTATGTGTAAGTCCGCTTTAAGATAATGACGTAATATATAAAAAAAATTGTAAGTTCAAACAAGTTTTTCTTTCTGTGAATATTGTCCTGCAACAATATTTTTTATTTTTTTTTTGCAATCCTTAGACAATTAAATGTAATAAAACTAAACAAATGGCATTTTTTTCAGCAGTAAATATATGTAAAAAGTTCTAAAAAATATTAATAAGCGAAGCAAACTGATTTTTTTTTATTAGATAAATAAAATAGAAAAGAAAAAAAATCACCAGGAAAAATATATTTGAATAGAGAAGGGGAATATAGAGTTAATCAGTGCTGATTAGAGAAAACTAAAGGGTTAATAAGGGGTTCAACAGAGGAACATGTAATTAGAAAAAAAAATGTTTTGCCTTGTCATGGTTGCTTTAAGTCTCTTCACCTGCAAATCAAAGTTCATCCCTATATAGAAACAAAACACAGAACATTACAATTGATACAATGTTTCAATGTAACTTTCTGTGAAGTGTTTGTTGATAAACTTTGCCAGCCTGCTTCTTTTTTTTAATTTATTTTGTCAGCTGCTGCTGAATTGCTGTGTACTGAGAAAGGGAAGAGTAAAATATAGATTAATGTGAATAACTTTTTGTGTGATAAACCAAATGACCTGACATTTTCAGAATATGTTGACATGGATAGAGTCTTCTATTGTGTAAAATTTGGGGGAAATTGGTTAACATTTAGGGTATTTTTTGTACGTTAAGCTCCCAAAAAACAAGCTTAATGTCCCTAGTTTGCCTTGTGGGACACCAAATCGCTTAAATATTGGATATGTTTAGAAGGTCGAGATCGTGGGGTGTGCAAATTTTCAGGACAATTGATTGAGGTTCAGGCACTTTTTTGCTTGTTAAGCTACATTAAGCCAATTTCCGTATTGTAAAATATAGCTTAATGTGAATAACTTTTGGTGTGATTAATCAAATGAGCTGAAAATTTCAGAATATTTTGGCATGCTCACCTATATAAGAGCTGTCATACAAAACAGACCTCCCGCTACAAATCAGCCCCCCCAACAATACAGACCCCCAAAAATACAGACCCCCAAACATACAGACCCCCCTACAACAGTGCAGACACCCCCCCCTTCAGACCCATAATGCACCTCGCTCGGCTCAGATGATCAGCGTGCCGCGTGCTGCACACACAGCACTTGTAGACTACACAGAGGAGGAGGAGGCAGGACGGCTTCACTCTGCTCGGCTGTGTGACTGCGAGACAGTCGCAGCCAAGACTTATCAGAGCCACGGCGTGGCCATGAGAGAAGGGGATTGTTGCGGCCGGGGCACGGGTCTGCCGACGGGATGGATATCACTCAGGGTGCGGCTCGCACCCCCCCGCAAAGCTAGGCAGCTTCAGCATGCGATGTGTTACCTAGGCTGCGGCTCTTTCTCTGCCAAGTCTTCAGTCACGGAAGGGGTTTATCGGCCTGACACCCCCCTCAGTGTGTGGCACCTGCTGCAGCACACCCCCCCGACTTAGTACGCCACTGCATTAGGCTCTTTTTACACTAGAATATGTTGGCATGAATGGGGTCATCTGTCATCTTCTAATTATGTTTGGAAGGTCAAGATCTTGTGGTGTGCAAAGTTTCAGGGCAATTGATTGAGGTTCATGCACTTTTTTGCTCGTTAAGCTACATTAAGCTACATTAGGCAAATTTCAGTATTGTAAAAAAATGTGAATAACTTTTGGTGTGATAAACCAAATGAGCTGAAATTGTCAGAATATGTTGGCATGGATGGGGTCTTCTATTGTGTGAATCTTGGGGGAGATTGGTTAACATTTAAGGTCTTTTTCGTACGTTAAGCCACATTAAGCTCCCAAAAAAACAAGCTTAATGTCCCTAGTTTGCCTTCTGGGATACCAAATCGCTTGAAACTTCTTGGATATGTTAGAAGGTAGAGATCTTGGGGTTTGCAAAGTTTCAGGGCAATTGATTGAGGTTCAGGCACTTTTTTGCTCGTTAAGCTACATTAAGCCAATTTCAGTATTGTAAAATATAGCTTAATGTGAATAAATTTTGGTGTGATAACCCAAATGAGCTGAAATGTTCAGAATATGTTGGTATCGATAGAGCCTTCTACTGTGTGAAGTTTGGGGGAAATAGGTTAACATTTAAGGTCTTTTTCGTATGTTAAGCTACATTAAGCTCGCAAAAAAACAAGCTTAATGTCCCTAGTTTGCCTTGTGAGACACCAAATATCACAACACTTATAGGTTATGTTTGAGTAGTTGAGATGTTAGGCTGTGCAAAGTTTCAGGGCAATTGATTGAGGTTCAGGCACTTTTTTGCTCCTTAAGCTACATTAAGCCAATTTCAGTATTGTAAAATATAGCTTAATGTGAATAACTTTTGGTGTGATAAACCAAATGAGCTGAACATTTCTGAATATGTTGGCATGGACAGAGTCTTCTATTGTGTGAAGTTTGGGGGAGATTGGTTAACATTTAAGGTCTTTTTCGTACGTTAAGCCACATTAAGCTCCTCAAAAAACAAGCTTAATGTACCTAGTTTGCTTTCTGGGACACCAAATTCATTGAAACTTTTTGGATATGTTTGAAAGGTCGAGATCTTGGGGTGTGCAGAGTTTCAGGGTAATTGATTGAGGTTCAGGAGCTTTTTTGCTCGTTAAGCTACATTAAGCCAATTTCAGTATTGTAAAATATACCTTAATGTGAATAACTTTTGGTGTGATTAACCGAACGAGCAGAAATTTTCAGAATATGTTGGCATGGATAGGGTCTTCTATTGTGTGAAATTCGGGGTAAATTCGTTAACATTTAAGGTCTTTTTTGTACGTAAAGCTCCCAAAAAAACAAGCTTAATGTTCCTAGTTTGCCTTGTGGAACACCAAATCGCTTCAGATTTCTTAGATATGTTTGGAACTTTGAGATCTTGGGGTGTGCAAAGTTTCAGGGCAATTCATTGAGGTTTAGGCACGTTATTGCTCGTTAAGCTTCATTAAGCTAATTTCACATTAAATGTTTTAGTATTGTAAAATATAGCTCAATGCAAATAACTTTTGGTGTGATTAACCAAATAAGCTGACATTTTCAGAATATGTTGGCGTAGATAGAGTCTTCTACTGTGTGAAGTTTGGTGGAAATTGGTTAACATTTAAGGTCTTTTTCGTACGGTAAGTCACATTAAGCTCCCCAAAAAACAAGCTTAATGTCCCTAGTTTGCCTTGTGGGACCCCGAATCACACAAAACTTCTTAGATAGGTTTGGGTAGTTAAGATCTTAGGCTGTGCAAAGTTTTAAGACAATTGATTAAGTTTTAGGTACATTATGGTACGTTAAGCTCTGTTTTTGCATTGTAAAATATAGCTTAATGTGAATAAATTTTGGTGTGATAACCCAAATGAGCTGAAATTTTCAGAATATGTTGGCATCTATAGAGCCTTCTACTGTGTGAAGTTTGGGGGAAATTCGTTAACATTTGAGGTCTTTTTTGTACGTTAAGCTACATTAAGCTCCCAAAAAAACAAGCTTAATGTCCCTAGTTTGCCTTGTGGGATACCAAATAGCACATAACTTATAGGATATGTTTGGGTAGTTGAGATCTTAGGCTGTGAAAAGTTTCAGGGCAATTGATTGAGGTTTAGGCACTTTATTGCTCGTTAAGCTACATTAAGCCAATTTAACATTAAATGTTTTAGTATTGTAAAATATAGCTTAATGTGAATAACTTTTGGTGTGATTAACCAAATGAGCTGAAATTTTCAGAATATGTTGCCATGGACAGAGTCTTCTATTGTGTGAAGTTTGGGGGAAATTGGTTAACATTCAAGTTCTTTTTCGTACGTTAAGCCACATTAAGCTCCCCAAAAAACAAGCTTAATGTACCTAGTTTGCCTTGTGGAACACCAAATCGTTTGAAACTTCTTGGATATGTTTGGAACGTCTATCTCTCGGGGTGTGCAAAGTTTCAGGGCAATTGATTGAGGTTTAGGCACTTTTTTGCTCGTTAAGCTACATTAAGCCATTTTCACATTAAATGTTTTAGTATGTCCCGTCATAAAGCATTAACCAGCATGAAGGCAGCAGCAGTAGTATTCAAATATAAACTAATAATCACACACACAACATTTACAAGCAGTAGTTGTAATAGTCATATATAGTATCTGAACAGTTGGCCAAGACTTGACACCAGCAGTAGTGGTAATAGTAGTATATAGTGGCAAAGAACTTGTCTCATAGGTATCTGAGCAGCAGTATAGTAGTAACAGTACACAATAAAGTGTTTTTTTCACTCGTGGTCGTGGAAGAGGTGGCAGCAGCACAGCAGCAGCATTGATACCTGTAGCATACAGTGGCAAAGAACTTGTCACATAGGTAAGTGAGCACTGGCAGCAGCAGCAGTGTAGTAGTACCAATACACAATAAAGTGTTTTTTTCCCTCGTGGTCGTGGAAGAGGTGGCAGCAGGACAGCAGCAGCATTGATAATTGTAGCATATAGTGCCAAAGAACTTGTCACATAGGTAAGTGAGCACTGGCAGCAGCAGCAGTGTAGTAGTACCAATACACAATAAAGTGTTTTTTTCCCTCGTGGTCGTGGAAGAGGTGGCAGCAGGACAGCAGCAGCATTGATAATTGTAGCATATAGTGCCAAAGAACTTGTCACATAGGTAAATGAGCACTGGCAGCAGCAGCAGTGTAGTAGTACCAATACACAATAAAGTGTTTTTTTCACTCGTGGTCGTGGAAGAGGTGGCAGCAGGACAGCAGCAGCATTGATAATTGTAGCATATAGTGCCAAAGAACTTGTCACATAGGTAAGTGAGCACTGGCAGCAGCAGCAGTGTAGTAGTACCAGTACACAATAAAGTGTTTTTTTCACTCGTGGTCATGGAAGAGGTGGCAGCAGGACAGCAGCAGCATTGATAATTGTAGCATATAGTGCCAAAGAACTTGTCACATAGGTAAGTGAGCACTGGCAGCAGCATCAGCAGTGTAGTAGTACCAGTACACAATATAGTGTTTTTTTCACTCGTGGTCGTGGAAGAGGTGGCAGCAGGACAGCAGCAGCATTGATAATTGTAGCATATAGTGCCAAAGAACTTGACACATAGGTATATGAGCAATGGCGGCAGCATCAGCAGTATAGTAGTAGTAACAGTACACAATAAAGTGTTTTTTTCACTCGTGGTCGTGGAAGAGGTGGCAGCAGGACAGCAGCAGCATTGATAATTGTAGCATATAGTGCCAAAGAACTTGACACATAGGTATATGAGCAATGGCGGCAGCATCAGCAGTATAGTAGTAGTAACAGTACACAATTAAGTGTTTTGTTCACTCGTGGTCGAGGAAGAGGTGGCAGCAGCATAGGAGCAGCAGCATTGGTAATTGTAGCATATAGTGCAAAACAACTTGACACATAGGTATATGAGCAATGGCAGCAGCAGCAGCAGTATAGTAGTAGTAACAGTACACAATAAAGTGTTTTTTTCACTCGTGGTCATGGAAGAGGTGGCAGCAGCACAGCAGCAGCATTGATAACTGTAGCATACAGTGGCAAAGAACTTGTCACATAGGTAAGTGAGCACTGGCAGCATCAGCAGTATAGTAGTAGTAACAGTACACAATTAAGTGTTTCTTTCACTCGTGGTCGTGGAAGAGGTGGCAGCAGCATAGGAGCAGCAGCATTGATATATGTAGCATATAGTGGCAAAGAACTTGTCACATAGGTAAGTGAGCACTGGCAGCATCAGCAGTATAGTAGTAGTAACAGTACACAATTAAGTGTTTCTTTCACTCGTGGTCGTGGAAGAGGTGGCAGCAGCATAGGAGCAGCAGCATTGATATATGTAGCATATAGTGGCAAAGAACTTGTCACATAGGTAAGTGAGCATTGGCAGCATCAGCAGTATAGTAGTAGTAACAGTACACAATTAAGTGTTTCTTTCACTCGTGGTCGTGGAAGAGGTGGCAGCAGCATAGGAGCAGCAGCATTGATATTTGTAGCATATAGTGGCAAAGAACTTGTCACATAGGTAAGTGAGCACTGGCAGCATCAGCAGTATAGTAGTAGTAACAGTACACAATTAAGTGTTTCTTTCACTCGTGGTCGTGGAAGAGGTGGCAGCAGCATAGGAGCAGCAGCATTGATATTTGTAGCATATAGTGGCAAAGAACTTGTCACATAGGTAAGTGAGCACTGGCAGCATCAGCAGTATAGTAGTAGTAACAGTACACAATTAAGTGTTTCTTTCACTCGTGGTCGTGGAAGAGGTGGCAGCAGCATAGGAGCAGCAGCATTGATATATGTAGCATATAGTGGCAAAGAACTTGTCACATAGGTAAGTGAGCATTGGCAGCATCAGCAGTATAGTAGTAGTAACAGTACACAATTAAGTGTTTCTTTCACTCGTGGTCGTGGAAGAGGTGGCAGCAGCATAGGAGCAGCAGCATTGATATTTGTAGCATATAGTGGCAAAGAACTTGTCACATAGGTAAGTGAGCACTGGCAGCATCAGCAGTATAGTAGTAGTAACAGTACACAATTAAGTGTTTCTTTCACTCGTGGTCGTGGAAGAGGTGGCAGCAGCATAGGAGCAGCAGCATTGATAATTGTAGCATATAGTGCCAAAGAACTTGACACATAAGTATCTGAGCACTGGCAGAAGCAGCAGCATAGTAGTACCAGTACACAACTAAGTGTTTTTTTTCACTCGTGGTCGTGGAAGAGGTGGCAGCAGCATAGGAGCAGCAGCATTGATAATTGTAGCATATAGTGCCAAAGAACTTGACACATAATTATCTGAGCACTGGCAGAAGCAGCAGCATAGTAGTACCAGTACACAATTAAGTGTTTTTTTCACTCGTGGTCGTGGAAGAGGTGGCAGCAGGATAGCAGCAGCGTTGATAATTGTAGCATATAGTGCCAAAGAACTTGTCACATAGGTAAGTGAGCACTGGCAGCAGCAGCAGTGTAGTAGTACCAGTACACAATAAAGTGTTTTTTTTCAATCGTGGTCGTGGAAGAGGTGGCAGCAGGATAGCAGCAGCGTTGATAATTGTAGCATATAGTGCCAAAGAACTTGTCACATAGGTAAGTGAGCACTGGCAGCAGCAGCAGTGTAGTAGTACCAGTACACAATAAAGTGTTTTTTTCAATCGTGGTCGTGGAAGAGGTGGCAGCAGGATAGCAGCAGCGTTGATAATTGTAGCATATAGTGCCAAAGAACTTGTCACATACAGTGCCTGCCGCCGAGAATGTGTTTTCAGCACGCCAGCATCGCGCTGAATCTCGGCGACAGGCTGCCGACATCTCGCACTCGCTGGAATAGTAAAAGTACATTCCAGCGAGCGCGTCATAGAAGCGACGGGAATCCGACGCGGATTCCCGCCAATTCTACACGTGGGCGGAGTTTGTTTTGAATCCTGAAGGAGAAATCCCCGCCGGATTTTTAAAGAAAAATCCGGCATGGGTTCCCCCCTCAGAAGCATAACGGGCCCTTAGGTCGGTTACGGGTTGTAAGGAGACCCCCTACGCCGAAAAAACGGCGTGGGGGTCCCCCCACAATCCATAACAGACCCGTATCCAAAGCACGCCGGCCGGCCGGTCAGGAAGGGAGTGGGGGCGAGCGAGCGCCCCCCCCCTCCTGAGCCGTACCGGGCAGCATGCCCTCAACATGGGGGGGTCAGGTGCTCTGGGGTAGGGGGCGCACTGCGGCCCCCCACCCCAGAGCACCCTGTCCCCATGTTGATGAGGACAGGGCCCCTTCCCGACAACCCTGGCCGTTGGTTGTCGGGGTATGCGGGCGGGAGGCTTATCGGAATCTGGAAGCCCCCTTTAATAAGGGGGCCCCCAGATACCGGCCCCCCACCCTAAGTGAATGAGTATGGGGTACATTGTACCCCTACCCATTCACCTGCAAAACAAAAGTTTAAACACAAATAAACCACACAGTGTATTGAAATATTTTATTAGTTGGCCGCCGGGGGGGGGTGTGTATGATCGCTTTTAGAAAAGCGCCCCCCTCCGGCGGGCTTCTGTGGGGGGGGTGGGTGCCGCCGTCTGGTTCTTTTCCGCCGCCGGGGGGGCGCTTTGATAAAAGCGCCCACCACCCGGCGGGCTTCTTTCGACGTCTTCGGCGGCTGGGGGGTCTTCTCCCACTCTCCGGGGTCTTCTCCCGCTCTCCGGGGGTCTTCTCCGCTCTCCGGGGGTCTTCTCCGCTCTCCGGGGGTCTTCTTCTTCTTCAGGACTCGCCGCCGCTATCTTCGTGTGTTAGCTCAATTACTAGCGGCGGCGGCCCCCTCTTCTGCGACGACGTCGGCGTCTTCTTCTTCTTCTTCTTCTGCTGCTGCTGTCCAGATGTTGACGCGACGCTTCCTCCCGCTGTTATGCCCGGCGCGCGGCTCGCAGCGAATTATATAGGCCTGTCTTGTGACGTCGCAGTCCCATCATGCTCCGGTAGGTACCACGTGATACCTACCGGAGCATGATGGGACTGCGACGTCACAAGACAGGCCTATATAATTCGCTGCGAGCCGCGCGCCGGGCATAACAGCGGGAGGAAGCGTCGCGTCAACATCTGGACAGCAGCAGCAGAAGAAGAAGAAGAAGAAGACGCCGACGTCGTCGCAGAAGAGGGGGCCGCCGCCGCTAGTAATTGAGCTAACACACGAAGATAGCGGCGGCGAGTCCTGAAGAAGAAGAAGACCCCCGGAGAGCGGAGAAGACCCCCGGAGAGCGGAGAAGACCCCCGGAGAGCGGGAGAAGACCCCGGAGAGTGGGAGAAGACCCCCCAGCCGCCGAAGACGTCGAAAGAAGCCCGCCGGGTGGTGGGCGCTTTTATCAAAGCGCCCCCCCCGGCGGCGGAAAAGAACCAGACGGCGGCACCCACCCCCCCCACAGAAGCCCGCCGGAGGGGGGCGCTTTTCTAAAAGCGATCATACACACCCCCCCCCGGCGGCCAACTAATAAAATATTTCAATACACTGTGTGGTTTATTTGTGTTTAAACTTTTGTTTTGCAGGTGAATGGGTAGGGGTACAATGTACCCCATACTCATTCACTTAGGGTGGGGGGCCGGTATCTGGGGGCCCCCTTATTAAAGGGGGCTTCCAGATTCCGATAAGCCTCCCGCCCGCATACCCCGACAACCAACGGCCAGGGTTGTCGGGAAGGGGCCCTGTCCTCATCAACATGGGGACAGGGTGCTCTGGGGTGGGGGGCCGCAGTGCGCCCCCTACCCCAGAGCACCTGACCCCCCCATGTTGAGGGCATGCTGCCCGGTACGGCTCAGGAGGGGGGGGGCGCTCGCTCGCCCCCACTCCCTTCCTGACCGGCCGGCCGGCGTGCTTTGGATACGGGTCTGTTATGGATTGTGGGGGGACCCCCACGCCGTTTTTTCGGCGTAGGGGGTCTCCTTACAACCCGTAACCGACCTAAGGGCCCGTTATGCTTCTGAGGGGGGAACCCATGCCGGATTTTTCTTTAAAAATCCGGCGGGGATTTCTCCTTCAGGATTCATAACAAACTCCGCCCACGTGTAGAATTGGCGGGAATCCGCGTCGGATTCCCGTCGCTTCTATGACGCGCTCGCTCTCCATCGCTGCAAGCCAGCTCGGCGCTGGCTCCCGCGATGGGGCTCGTAGGTGGTCAATCTCGCCGAGAAAGGGAGCGAGATTGACACAATATCCCAGTCACCTACTGTAGGTAAGTGAGCACTGGCAGCAGCAGCAGTGTAGTAGTACCAGTACACAATAAAGTGTTTTTTTCACTCGTGGTCGTGGAAGAGGTGGCAGCAGGATAGCAGCAGTGTTGATAATTGTAGCATATAGTGCCAAAGAACTTGTCACATAGGTAAGTGAGCACTGGCAGCAGCAGCAGTGTAGTAGTACCAGTACACAATAAAGTGTTTTTTTCACTCGTGGTCGTGGAAGAGGTGGCAGCAGCATAGGAGCAGCAGCATTGATAATTGTAGCATATAGTGCCAAAGAACTTGACACATAAGTATCTGAGCACTGGCAGAAGCAGCAGCATAGTAGTACCAGTACACAACTAAGTGTTTTTTTCACTCGTGGTCGTGGAAGAGGTGGCAGCAGCATAGGAGCAGCAGCATTGATAATTGTAGCATATAGTGCCAAAGAACTTGACACATAAGTATCTGAGCACTGGCAGAAGCAGCAGCATAGTAGTACCAGTACACAACTAAGTGTTTTTTTCACTCGTGGTCGTGGAAGAGGTGGCAGCAGCATAGGAGCAGCAGCATTGATAATTGTAGCATATAGTGCCAAAGAACTTGACACATAAGTATCTGAGCACTGGCAGAAGCAGCAGCATAGTAGTACCAGTACACAACTAAGTGTTTTTTTCACTCGTGGTCGTGGAAGAGGTGGCAGCAGCATAGGAGCAGCAGCATTGATAATTGTAGCATATAGTGCCAAAGAACTTGACACATAAGTATCTGAGCACTGGCAGAAGCAGCAGCATAGTAGTACCAGTACACAACTAAGTGTTTTTTTCACTCGTGGTCGTGGAAGAGGTGGCAGCAGCATAGGAGCAGCAGCATTGATAATTGTAGCATATAGTGCCAAAGAACTTGACACATAAGTATCTGAGCACTGGCAGAAGCAGCAGCATAGTAGTACCAGTACACAACTAAGTGTTTTTTTCACTCGTGGTCGTGGAAGAGGTGGCAGCAGCATAGGAGCAGCAGCATTGATAATTGTAGCATATAGTGCCAAAGAACTTGACACATAAGTATCTGAGCACTGGCAGAAGCAGCAGCATAGTAGTACCAGTACACAACTAAGTGTTTTTTTCACTCGTGGTCGTGGAAGAGGTGGCAGCAGCATAGGAGCAGCAGCATTGATAATTGTAGCATATAGTGCCAAAGAACTTGACACATAAGTATCTGAGCACTGGCAGAAGCAGCAGCATAGTAGTACCAGTACACAACTAAGTGTTTTTTTCACTCGTGGTCGTGGAAGAGGTGGCAGCAGCATAGGGGCAGCAGCATTGATAATTGTAGCATATAGTGCCGAAGAACTTGACACATAAGTATCTGAGCACTGGCAGCAGCAGCAGCATAGTAGTACCAGTACACAATTAAGTGTTTTTTTCACTCGTGGTCGTGGAAGAGGTGGCAGCAGCACCAGCAGTAGTAAGAAAGTGGCAAATCTCACAGACAAAAGGTGACAGCACCAGTATGAGTAATATATCGGTACATAATCACTCAGCCTTTTGGCATTAGCAGTAGGAGCCCATATAGTGCCAAAATTACAAAAGCTTGAAATTGCATTAGCATGGTGATTACATTTGAAAAGCAGAATGACACAGGCCTTAAGTAGCTGTGGCACCGGGTGGAGTTTTTGGGTTGTGTTTTGCACGCCACAGGCTTTTCAAAAAAACAAAAAAATATCCACCTTCTTCCCAGCAGCAGCATAAGGAAAGGGAGATGCACTGTGATGTAAGGGAGAGGGGGAACTCCACTTCTGATGGTGGGGTAGGATGGTGGGGTGGCCTTTGACATCGAATGTAAGGGGAGGGGATGCGCTGGACATATAATATTACAGATATAACCGGCCCTTTTGAGGGCAACCATAATGCTGATGCGGACCACGATGAAATTGAGTTTGACACCCCTGGTATAAAGAGATAGGAGAGGTATTGGTAACTGACAAGGGACCATTCAGCGCCCTGAACCGACGGCGGGTGCCAGAAAGTCACCGCCGATCCAGGACTCATTCATTTTGATGAATGTGAGTCTGTCCACGGAGTCTGTGGACAGACGGGTCCTCTTGTCCGTGACCACCCCACCTGCCGCGCTGAATGTCCGCTCAGATAGTACGCTGGAGGGGGGGCAAGACAATAACTCCAGCGCATACTGAGCGAGCTCGCGGCAGGTGTCCAATCTGGCAACCCAGTACTCCATGGGGTCGTCGGTGCTCATACTGTCAGAAGCACTGACGGACCCCATGTAGTCTGCCACCATGTGGGCCAGCCGCTGGTGGTGACTGCTGCTGCTGCTGCTGCTGCTGTTACTGGGTCGCTCAGTTTGCATGAACATCCTCATCTCACCCATTAGGTCCCCTGCTCGGCTGCTGATGTTGCTGCTGGGTGCAGCCACCTGCTGGGTGAGATGAGGGGGGACAACTGGAGGCCGGGGAGTTGCCTGCTCCAAACGGCTGACTAGGCATGCCTGCAGTTCCTCCATCCGGGGCTGCCTCCGTCTGGCTGGGAGGAACTGCTCCAGTTTCCCCTTAAATCTGGGATCTACAAGGGTGGCCAGCCAAAACTCGTCCCTCTCCTTGATGGCTTTAACCCGGGGGTCCCTCCTGAGGCATCTCAGCATGTGGGCAGCCATGGGGAAGAGCACAGCCCGCTGTGACTCCTCATGGCTGCCTGGGTCCATGACGTCCGCTTCCTCGTCATGGAGGCGCTGCTGTTCGCGGTCAGTCATGCCAAACCCCCGGACTATCGGTGCCCCCAACACCGGCTCTCCCTCCTGACCAGGCCCTGACTCCAGGACGCCACCAGTCACCTCCTGATCATCATCATGATCCTCCTCCTCGTCCTGGGCCTGGTCTTGGTGGAGCAGTGTTGCCTCCTCCTGCTCCACCAAGGCACTCTCCCCAGCTCCGAGCAGGCGATCTAGTGCCCTGTCCAGCAGGAACACTATAGGGAGCACGTCGTTGAGGCCGACATGCTCCCTGCTCACCATCTTGGTCGCCTGCTCAAAAGGGGCCAACACATGGCAGACCTGGTGTATCTGCCCCCACTCCAGACTGGTGATGTACGGGAGTGTGTGTTGTGATGGCCCGCCAGTGCCTTGCTCCAGCAGGTACTCCTTCACCGCCCTTCGCTGCTCCCACAACCTCTCCAGCATGTAGAGGCTGGAGTTCCACCGCGTCACACTGTCCACAATCAGCCTGTGAAGGGGCAGGCTGTTGTCCCGCTGCAACTTTGACAGGGACGCGGTAGCGGTTGGGGAGCGCCTGAAGTGGCTGGCAATCCTGCGTACCCTTAGCACAATGTCACTCAACCCGGGATAGGTGCGCAGGAACTTCTGCACCACTAGGTTGAGGACATGTGCCAGACAGGGCACGTGTGTCAGACTGCCAGCCTGGAGGGCGGAGAGGAGGTTGCTGCCATTGTCACAGACAACCAGACCTGCTTGGAGCCTTCGGGGTGTCAGCCACTTCTGGACCTGAGCCTGAAGTGCGCTCAGCACTTCTCGTCCAGTGTGTCTCCGTTCCCCTAAACTAACAAGCTGGAGCACGGCCTGACAGCGCACGTGCCCCACACTTGAATAGCTACGGGGGCGCTTGCTGGGAGGCTCAGCAGCTGCGGAGACAGTGGCTTGAGGGAGACCAGCACTTCTCCCCTGGACACCCCGGGGCGGCACCACAAAATCAGATGCCGCCAATCCCTCCCCGGCGCCTCGGAGGGAAACCCAATGGGCCGTGAAGCTTATGTAGCGCCCCTGCCCATGCCTGCTGGTCCAGCCATCCATTGTCAGATGCACCCTGTTGCTGACAGCATGATCCAGCGACAGGGTTACATTCTGCACAATGTGCTGGTGTAGGGCAGGGACACCAGTCCTGGCAAAGAAATGGCGGCTGGGGACACGCCATTGGGGTTGGGCCTGCTCCAACATCTGCCTGAAGGGGTTGCAGTCCACTATGTTAAAGGGAAGCAGATGTTGGGCAATAACCCTTGCCAGGAGCCCATTGAGGGAACGCACACGTCGGTCTGAAGGGGGGAAGGGAGTGTTGCGTTCAAAGGCGTCAGAAAGAGACGCCTGGCGCCGGACGGCAGTGCGGGACACCGAAGAGGAGGGTGATGATGTGGAGGTCTGGCTGCCGGTACCAGTACCTCTACTAGAGGGAGCGGGGGGGCATGACCTGCTGGTAGCCGATGAAGCTGTGGCAGGGGCTGCTGTACCCTGCACACTTGTGGTGGTGGCGCTGCTACCACCAGCACGCTTCATCTGGTCATGCTCCTGCCAGTGGTTAATCCGCAGGTGCTGGTTGAGTGCCGTGGTACCCACCCGAGCCAAACACTTCCCTCTCTTCACCTTGGCACGACAGAGCTGGCAGATGGCTACTGTCGGGTTATCTGCTACCAAGGTGAAGTAGGCCCAGAGAGGTGACTTCAGCGTCGCCCTCCTGTCAGATGGGGTGACGCTGACTTCCACCTGCTGGGACTCGGTGCGCACAGGTGGAGCTGCCTGCTGCTGCTGCTGCTGCTGCTGACACCTCCTGCTGCCATCACCAGTGGAGACCCTGACGTTGGTCTCCCTGGTGACCTGGCGCACCGTTTCCCCAGGGTGCCTACCTTCCTCGTCGTCACTGATGCTGTGAACCGACGAGGCAGGTGGCACCCATGTTGGGTCACCCTCCTCTTCGCCCCCAGATATGTCAGACCCAGGGCTGACATGTGGTGGTCTGAAGGAGACATCTGACATGGAGCCGCTAGCCTGGCTCCGATGTCCCCTCACAGACGCATGGGTCTGACTAGGTGCTGGTGTTTCCTGCAGAAAACCACCAGCACCACCATGAAGGGAGGTCTCTGGGCTACTGACAGCCAGTACCCCATCCTCCTCCTCCTCCATTAACCCTTCAAAAAGGTCCTGACCATCAGCACATAAATCAATGTCTGCATGATCGAGGGCCTCCCCCAAGATATCCATGTCACTTTCACCATCAAACAGCATGAGGCTGGACTCGCTGGGGCTGGGTACTAAAGGCACCGGTGTACTGATGGTGGTGGTGCTACTTGGTGATGACTGAGTGGCACTGCTGTGCCCCATGTACTCCACCACTGCTGGAGCCTGGGAAGGCAATATCGGGCGGCTGCCCGAAGTGAAAAACTCCCGGATGAGGCGGACTCCCCTTCCACCCGATCCTCTACCAGTAGTAGGGGCGCGAGAGGTACCCCGTGCTGGCAGCGACCCAGCACTGGGAGTAACTCCCCTACCCCTGCTGCCACGACCACGGATGCTGCTCATGCTGATATGGGGGGGTGGGTAAACTTTATTGGGGGGGGGGGTAAATGTGATAATAGAAAAAACAGGCGCGCAGACAAACACCTAGTAGCTATGCCACTAAACAACAATTAAACGAAAGGTAAATTTTTTTAAATTTTTTTTTTTTTTTTTAAACTAACTAACTGACTGACAGACAACAGACAAAAACTGACTGGGCAACGAATAAGAGCAATAAAGAAACTAATATAGATAGAACAGTGACTCTGCTAACACAGCAGAGCCAGAGATCTGAATAAACTAAAAATAACTTTTTTTTTTTTTTTTTTTTTTATAAAACAGATAACTAACTAAATAAACACACTAAACTAAGCTAGCTAGCTTACAGAGGTGTACAAGTACACTCAAACCTATCTATCTAACACTAAATGAAACTGGAACACAAACACACAAATAGTAGCTTTAAAAAAAGCTGTTTGGTATCTTCTTGCTTTTAAAAAAGCAGTTTAGAAATATAAGCACTAGCAGCTGCTAATACTGAAATGAACAGAACAGGAGCACAGAACTGAAAGGCACTGCAATGCTGATGCAATATAACACAGAGCACAGAAACACTTCTCCCTCTATATCCACCTTGTGAATCTGCAATGAGCACATGCTGGCACTTAGTTTATATAATGGTCGTGAGGCAGGTTCCTATTGGTTGATGTGGAGGTTGCTAACCTCTGACACCTGTGGAAATGGAACTCTGATTGGCTCTGATGTGAATGAAGGGCGGGGAAAAAAATCGCGCGATATTGCTATTGCCGAATATTCGCATTGCGAATATTCGGCAGCATAAAAGGATCACATGCGCTACTCGGCCCAGGGTCCCTCTAATCATACCACCATTGCTTTTACACGTCGATGGAGATCACTAGCATGTGATCTGTGTTAAAAAAAAATTGAGAAAAATCCGAATATTCGACATTGCGAATATTCGGCGCAATATTCGAGATATTGCGCGATTTCTCGAATATGCAATATTCGAGCCGAATATTCGCAATTCGAATATTCGTGAGCAACACTAGTAGACATAAGCTTCACTTGTTTCAGGCTGCGGGCCACATCAGAGGGCTCTGCAGGGCACTGGTTGGGCACCCCTGGCCTACAACAAAATGTAGATCAGAGCTTGTGATAGCTCAAAGGCAACTTTGTAAATTGGTCTTTGCAACACAGTCCTTTAAAAAAGCAGAAAATGGAAAGCAAGGTGACCAAAGTCTAGTACACAATGAGGTTGATTTATATTGCAAAATGAACAGCCTATTTGCCTTTCGTAAATCAACCCCAGTGAGTACCACAATATTTACAACAGGAGACTTGCTTTGCATAATTTACTTGAGGTGATTGCAGTAGTATTACTAAACTACTCAAGAAAGGAAAACTTTTTAACTAAGAATAAGAGATGGACCGTTGGTTCGCACCCGAACACCGAACCCTACCAAAGTCTATGAGACCTGAACTTGAAAAGTCAAAATTCCCCATATTTGAAAGATTATATGCAATTTATTGACAACGGAAAGGGTATGGGGGCCGGGCACTGCCCTGAGGGACATGTATCAACTGCAAAAATTGCAGTGATTTTAATGATGTTTAAGGTGAAACACTAAAAAATGTAATTTAAAAATCATTTAAATATAGTGCCTGGGGGGTCTCCTTAGTCTGTCTGTAAAGTATTAGCATATATAGAACATGCTGCAGCGAAAATTATATTACTAAACAAACAAAAAATGCATTTAATTATAGTTTGTGGCTGCAAGTTATTGCCGATACCCGGCCACCAAAAAAATGTAAAAAACAGTAGACATGTGCATTTGTTTTCGTCCGAATGCAAAAAACAAACAAAAATAAAACAAAAATGAACGCACAGAATACGAAAATCGAAAGATCCGACATAAACAAATGCTTTATTTTAATTTTCGTTGGTCGAATGTGCCTAACCTTAACTCTATTAGTCCAAGATTATTATACATAGAGAGAAAAGATTTGACATTATGGAAAGAAAAAATTTGACATTATCGAGAGAAAAGATTCGACATTCTAGAGCAGTGGTTCTCAACCTGGGGGTCAAATGACAATTTGCCATGGGTCACCGAATCCTGGGCTGTTCCTGAAGCCCACCACTCTCCTAGTCTTTTTGAAGCCGCCCAGCAGGGCTGTCCCTGGAGCCTGTGGCCGCCCACTCAGCCTCGTCACAGCCACCCACTCAGCCTCTTCACAGCCACCCACTCAGTTCATGGCATGGCTGGGGGCAGAGACTAGAGGTCAGCTGACTGGTAAAGATTGAAGTGGGAGGGGCTGGAGGAGACCCTATCTCCTGATTTTGGCATAGGTGTCACTGCTGCGAGACATCACAAAGTCGGAGACACTACCTGTAATTATAGTTGCCATTAAACAACAAGAAAGACGGCTAGAGAGAGTGATGGGAATTTTTTTTAGGATAGAGAGATAAAAGGGAAAGAAAGGAGTACAAAGAGAAAATGTGGTACATCCTAAAATGTAGCATAATGGGATTTAATACCGTATGAGTGGAAGGGACTTAGGGAGCGCTAAATGTCCATGGGTTAGAGGCACAAATTACTTGTCTTGCCTTGGGTGCCGACAACCCACGCTACAAAATAATTTTACTGTTAGGCGTTCCCACAGCTTGGGAAATTTTATCAAGGGGTCACAGCACTAGAAGGTTTAGAACCACTGTTCTAGAGAGAAAAGATTGCTGCTGGAATTGGGTGGGGGAAATAAAATAATGATGATGATGATGAATGTTATTGGCTGATTGTAACCAAAGAGGAGGAGCAGTAAAATAGCTAGAACTAACTTGACAATTCAACATGAACATGAAGATTCGACAAAGCATCGAAAAACATACAAACGCCAAATCTGTCATTGAAGGCTTATAGTGTGTGTTGATAGTTCTAAGAAGATTCGACGGAGCAGCTAAACTGTACGACGGTCAAATGCCCGGCCCATAGGCTATAGAAAAATTCTAATGTTGGTTGACTAGTAATAATATTTAATAAATAAAATTATTACTAATCATACAACATTAGAATTCTACTATAGCTTGTAGGCGGAACATTAGACGGTAAAAGTACAGTTTCGCTGCTCCGTCGAATCTTCTTTGAACATTCGACAGACACCATAAGCCTTCAATGACAGGATCAACCTTAATTCGTTCGGATTTTCAAACAAATGCAATTTCCAACAAAAAATGAATAAAAACGAATTTTGGGAGTAACTAAATAAATGTATTTTTCGGACGAAAATGAAATTCCGAAACAAAATATTTCAGTGTCCACATGTCTAAAAAATAGCATGGGGTCCCCCCAGTACATACTAGGCCCTTGGATTTTAAATCCATACCCTTATACGAACATGCAGCCTAGCAAGCTAGGAAAGGGAGGGGGCAAGAGGGCCCATCATCCTGAAACATACCAGCTCATATGCCCTTATCATGGGGTGGTGGGTGTTTTGGGGTGGGGGCTCTGCCCCCCACTCCAAAGCACTTTGTTCCCATGTTGATGGAGACAAGGGCCTATTCCAGACAACCCTGGGCTGTGGGGTCTGCAGGCAGGGGGGGCTCCCAGATTCCAGTCTTCCCCTATGTGAATGACTAGGGGTGAAAAAAAGTTTCAAAAATAAATAAAACAGTAGACAGGTTTTTGACAATTCCTTTATTTAAAAAAATAATAATGTCTGCCATCAATGAAGGCTAACTGCCTACTGCAGGCTCCACCATTTGACAGTTCTCTTATAGGTAAGAGGCGGAGCCACCTGGCAACGTAACCTGGTGGCACCACCCCCTTGTAATGTCACCGACCCAGCATGCTCATCATTTCAGTCTCCTACTAGGAACATGACAGGAAGCCAATTACTGGCCAGCAGCATAGAGGTTTATACATTTTGCTAACAGATTTTGAAAAATGTAAATGTATACATAGTTTGGGAACCTCTATGTTATGGATTTCAAAGCAATTTGTATACTATATTAGTGGAGGAATTGCCTTTAAGAAAGAGTTTTTTATTCTATTGGATGCCATCACACATAGTTACAGCCTGGTGGTCAGTGTATTAATAAGATCTACCTTCAGAGGTCGATCAGTAGCCCATCTGAAATGTAATAGTCTGATCAGATGAATACGAAACTGAATAATCATTTGTGAGTGGGCTTAATGTCCCATTTACTATATATATCTGCACAAAGGAATACAAATAGGAAAATGTATTTGAGCAGCTTTGCAAAATAATAGATTACAATTGTAATTTAAGGTTTTTAAACTGGTAAAACTGAATCAGTTCCTATAAACGTGAGTGAGAATATTCCTTGTAGTGCAAACCCTGCATTTCTTTTATATTGCAGCTTTCATTCTCTCTATATACAGTACAAAATGCAGCATTCATGAGTTATCAGTTATTGTAACCAAGAACCAAGGCATTTTCTTTACAGTGTAAATTGCTAAAGAATAAGAACATTAAAAGAACACCTTTATGTTGATACATGGCAAGTTTAGGGCATCATAAATACACTTTAAGATAATCTGAAAAAGGTCAATATGAAATTAAATATTCCAAGGACACAGTGATAATGTGTATTTCTACAGTGGCTTTTAAGATTTCATTTTTTATTACATTTATTATTTCAGCTATGCATATTACTGCAGTGGAGAGTTGTATTCGCCTTTTCAGCACCAGTTACTGTTCGGGTACACAGACAATGGGCTTGGACTTGCTAAACCCAAACTTATAAAGCCAGTAAGAGCAACTGGCAAAAAAACATTAACTTGCTTATACATCCATAAGCATGTTTTTGTACAGGTAGCTGTGTTCAGTGGAAGATTTCAGGGTTGCAGCAAATTAGAGGTGATCAGTTAACTAAAAAAAATTATGAACTATAGCGTAAGTAATTTTAAATAATTTCAAGAACAGAGCTTTTGTTAAAAACATAATTATTAGAATATGTCAAAGGAATTTGTATATAGTACTATATGCAAATAGTAAAAATTACATATTTTTATTTATTCAAATACATTCCTCCATTTACCATGTATTATAAAATAACTCTGATTCACTAAATTAAAAAGTTCTATTTTGCATGCAAAATATTTTTCTGTATACAGGCAGTTCCCAAATTAAAAACATCTCACTTACATACAACTCATACTTAAAAAAGGAGGCAGTGTCACACTGGTCCTGGAAACCACTGGGTGGCCATCTTGCTGCTTGCCTAATGCTGCCACCTAACATCCAGCGAACCTGTCAGCAATTCCACATCACTGCATGGCCACTTAACCCTTCCCTATGCAATCCAAAACTTAAATATACCCTTTTGGCTGGTGTTACACTTAAAAAATGTACAGTACATATTCACACTAACATACAAATTCAAATTAAAGGGGTGTTCCAGCCAAATGTAATGTTTATTAAAAGTCAGCAGCTACAAAAAGTGTAGCTGCTGGCTCTTAACCACTTCAAAACCGCATCACGTCCAAAGACGTGAACAGCGCGGACCTGAGGCGCCGGGGTCACGTCTTTGGACGTGATTTGCTTGTAATTCCCCGCGCGCGCCACAGGGTGGCGCGCGGCGGGGAAAAACAGTCCCGACGCATCACGGAGGATCCGATGCGTGTACCCGGCGGCCGCGATGTCCGTCAGGTACACGCGATCGTCGGTGAGACAGCAGGGACGTGGAGCTCTGAGTGTAAACACAGAGCTTCACGTCCTGTCAGTGAGGTGACAGATGCTGTTTCTCTTGTACATAGGGAGACAGCATCGGTCACCTCCCCCAGTCACCCCCCTCCCCCCATACAGTTAGAACACACCCAGGCAATACATTTAACCCCTTCCTCACCCCCTAGTGTTAACCCCTTCAATGCCAGTCACATTTATACGGTAATTAGTGCAGTTTTATAGCACTGGTCGCTGTATAAATGTGAATGGTGCCAAAAATGTGTCAAAAGTGTCCGATGTGTCCGTCGCAATATCACAGTCCCAATAAAAATCGCAGATCGCCGCCATTACTAGTAAAAAAAAAATATAAAAAAAAAATCATAATTATGTCCCCTATTTTGTAGGTGCTATAACTTTTGCGCAAAGCAGTCACTTATTGTGATTTATTTTATTTATTTTTTACAAAAATACGTAGAAGAATACGTATCGGCCTTAACTGAGAAAAAAAAATATAAAAAAAATAAAAAAAATGGGATATTTATTATAGCAACAAGTAAAAAATATATATATTTTTTTAAATTGTCGCTCTTTTTTTCATTATAACGCAAAAAATAAAAACCGCACAGGCGATCATATACCACCAAAAGAAAGCTCTATTTGTGGGGAAAAAAGGGACGCCAATTTTGTTTGGGTGCCACGTCGCACTACCGCGCAATTGTCAGTTAAAGCGACGCAGTGCCGGAAGCTGAAATTTCGCCTGGGCACGAAGGGGGTTTATGTGCCCAGTAAGCGGTTAATAAACATTCACTTACCTTCTCCACATTCCAGTGACGCGCCGACCAGGGCTCCGCTCCTCTCCCCCCTCCCCGGCCGGCGTCTTCATTCCGACTGTGGGCACCCAGCAATGACAGCCTTCGGCTTCACGGTCGGGCACCCACTGCGCATGCGCGAGCGGAACTGCGCATGCGCGAGCGGCGCTGCCCGCCGCTGATTGGACAGGCGATCGCATGGGACCTGCCCATGTGGCCCATGCGATCGCCTACAGGGAGGGGCTGCTGTAGGCGATTAGGCTTAATCGCCTAACCAGCCCCTCGGCGGAAGCAGGAAGTGGGGCAGGAAGTCCCACTCCTCCTGAAGCCCCCACTCCCCCCCCCAAAAAAAAATGACATGCCAAAAGGAGAAGTGGGATTAGCGGAAGTTCCATTTTTGGATGGAACTCCGCTTTAAGAACAAACCTAAAGAACCTTCTTTACAAATCTTGTTTGTAACTCTGGGACTGCCTGTAAACTGGATTGTGTGCACTCACTTTTGCAAGCTCAATGGTAGAAAGTGATAACCTGGTAGGAGTACATCAAAATATAAAGTACAATACCATTTGTAATGAAAATAACCTTCTTTTAGGTAAATAAATCTTATTTTTACTTTAACCACTTAAGACCTGGACCTTTAGGCAGCTAAAGGACCTGGCCAGTTTTTGCGATTCGGCACTGCGTCGCTGACAATTGCGCCGTCGTGCGACGTGGCTTCCAAACAAAATTGGCGTCCTTTTTTTCCCACAAATAGAGCTTTCTTTTGGTGGTATTTGATCACCTCTGCGATTTTTATTTGGTGCGCTATAAACAAAAATAGAGCGACAATTTTGAAACAATCAGTTTAGGCCGATACGTATTCTTCTACCTATTTTTGGTAAAAAAAATCGCAATAGGCGTTTATCATTTGGTTTGCGCAAAATTTATAGTGTTTACAAAATAGGAGATAGTTTTAATGCATTTTTATTATTTTTTTTTTTAGTACTAATGGCGGTGATCAGCGATTTTTTTTGTGACTGCGACATTATGGCAGACACTTCGGACAATTTTGACATATTTTTGGGACCATTGTCATTTTCACAGCAAAAAAATGCTTTAAAAATGCATTGTTTACTGTGAAAATGACAGTTGCAGTTTGGGAGTTAACCCCTCCAGCGCCCCCTTGTGGTTAAGTGTGACCTCATCTCTGTTTCTAACTGTAGGGGGTGTGACTGTAGGTGTGACTTCATTGATTGTGTTTCCCTATAAAAGGGAACACGCGATCGATGATGCCGCCACAGTGAAGAATGCGGAAGCTGTGTTTACACACAGCTCTCCCCGTTCTTCAGCTTCAGGGACTGATCGCGGGACTCCAGCGGCGATCGGTTCCGCGGGTCCCACGGCCGCGGTCGCGGAGCTTCGGACCGCCTCGCATGCATGACCCCATGGCTGGGCTTAAAGGGCAACGTACAGGTACGGTGATGTGCCCAGCAGTGCCATTCTGCCGATGTATATCAACGTGAAGGGGTCCTTAAGTGGTTAATGTTTGCAAATAACCATGTATGGTCAATCCATTGCTCAAAGCAAAGTACCTTTATGTGGTCAGCACACTCACACATTGTTTCTTAGGAAACTGTTACCTATTTAATTGATATAAGCTAAACCAACTAATTTTTAAAGAAATCACATTATTCCAGTATGTTCCTTAGACAAGCACAACCATAGAATAGTTATATTGTGTCCCTCTTCTTGAAGAATAGTCCAGAAAAACAAACAAGGGGCCTCTAAGTGCAGAAGTAAAACACATTTAAATATCCCCTAAATGGGTTAAAAACACTTACAAGATAGTGGATGAAACAGGCATGTAGCAGGAAAGTGTGTCCAGGAGATGTTCCAGTGGCAGGGCAGTGCCAGTCTGTGATGGTAAAGCTTCCAGGGAAGTCTACGAGATAACAGCCGACTTGTGCTGTGAATGTTCTGAGGACACAATAATGCTGGAGCCTGGGGATGATGTCAGAGGAAGCAAGACAAAAACCAGCATGGAACACAAACAGGAAGTGGACAGGAAGTGTCTCATAGAGGCGAGACGCGTTTCAGTACAGCTCATTGGTTTCTTCTTCAGCCAGTGACTCACTGGCTGAAGAAGGAACCAATGAACTGTTCCGAAAGATGTTCCATGCTGGTTTTTGTCTCGCTTCCTCTGACATCATCCCTAGGCTCCAGGATGATCCTGGAAGAGAGTAGGACACATTTTGCTACAAAGCATTTCCTTTTGCTGAAAATTGTAGCCCCTATTTTTCAGGAATTTTGCAACAGGCAGTACTTTTTTGAAAATTTAGAGAGCGTAGGAAAGGCTTAGAAAATCTATGTGGTTTTTATTGGTCTCACAATTGTGAATATTTACCCTCACTTCCAGTGCTAAGGACAAGAAGTAAAAAAAAAAAATCTCTCCAGCAAGAACACAGACAACAATATTCTTCTCTTATTATTTTTTTAGCCAAATACCATGTGCTGCAACGTTCAGACAATTAAATGGAAAATGGAGACAAGTGTAACAAAATGTATACTCTAAAGTATACTTATACTAAAAAAAATTAAATCAAGCTGCCTAAACACTAACCTCCCTCTATCTGTATGGATAATCATGGTTCACAGTGACATAACATTGTTAGAATTTATTACCCTAGGGTATGACTAAAATGCAACCTACGTGTCCTCTACTACTACCTCCCTTATTAGCTCTCCCTTAAAGTATTTCTGCCTAGTATCTATTTATAAGTTGAAGTAGGTTAAATTATATGTAAATATTCACACGCTCTACAGCTTTCTAGTGATATCATGTCATGTCCGATGGTTTTTGCCAATTTAAATGAGAAAAACTCTAATTTATTTAAGGTTATAGGAACGTGTCATTTGCATAATTCATTTTTATAATATTTCTGCTCTTTAAGGGCTAGAATTAGAAACCTGACATTTCAGGCTCATTCTGATGCCGG
This sequence comes from Rana kukunoris, assembly GCA_029574335.1. Classification (NCBI taxonomy): domain Eukaryota; kingdom Metazoa; phylum Chordata; class Amphibia; order Anura; family Ranidae; genus Rana; species Rana kukunoris. The sequence goes on from CM056051.1 coordinate 122,450,599, forward strand.
TGCCTGTCTCCACATCGATTCTGATGGACCCATCATTGTTCACATTCCTATTAATCTAGAGTATTGCAAATACTCATGTCTTTTGGGGTGCTGGTGTCAAAATTGTATGGTGGCAACTCAGTCAGAATGTTAATTCTACACTGTAGAACTTTCACTGCACAATTTCTGAAAAAGTTGTTATAGCAAGACCCAGCCAACAGCTTTTAATTTTGTCTCACTGTTAAAACGCAGACACTAAACTAAATACAGAAAGACCAAGCACAAGCCGAGTATTTAGGCAAATCTCATTTCTAATCAGTCTTGAAGGGGCAATTTTCTTGTGTGACTAATTGTCAGCAGCATCAGTTCTGTCACATATAACATTTCCAAGTATCTGGCTATTATCCTATAACCCTTAGTTGGCAAAACAGTACGCTATATTCAGAACTTTAAAACAAATTGTAAACAAGGTATGTGGATTAAAGTTAGAGCCAGATAGACAATGGTGTCCTATAATGTCACACTCCTTTTCACTTGAATACCAACGACTATTGTGATTGTAAGGAAACATCTGAAATTAGATAATACTCATGGCAGACAAATAGACACATACACTCACTGGAAAAAAAAAACACATAACATTTACACAAGACGGATACATAGAGCAATGTTATTTCAGAAAAACTAATAAACATTGCATTCCTGTATCTTCTAAGCACAGGAATACACTGTGTCAGAAGCTTGTAAACCAAAAAGACATAACACTCAAATACAAGCAAAGTAACTTACAGTGTAGTGTAGTGTAGTTTGGAATGAAAAGATTTGTAAATTGAGGAGACAAAACAACCTTTCAACAAATTATTGGACCATAGTCTACAGGTCAAGACTATGGCCCAGATTCACAGAGCGATTACGCCTGCGCAACTGGTGTTGCGCGTGCGTAAGTCTAAATGTGCGCGTGCGTTTAGATGCGCGCGATTCAGAAAACGATTTACGCCAGAAATCTACTTTTTTTTGTCCGCCGTAATTTCGTTAGACAGACGCATCCGTCCGCGCAAAAATGCGCTAGACACACCATTGATTTGCTAGTCAAATATGCTAATGAGGGAGTTGCGGGGATCCACAAAAAAACGCAGTTGCTGCGCAGGCTACGCGATGTGCGCAACAGCAAAATGTCCTGTCTAAAGTTAGAGCACCTAAAAGCTGGTCTAAATTTTGAAAAAACGTCTACATCTCACAGAAAGCAACACCGTTACTGAGGAGCAGACCACACACACGTGTTGCACTACAATTTGACTGCCAACATGCCAGGGGCATCGTCGCTCATAGCTGCACTAGTGAATTTAGACGACCAAAGAAGGAGGAGGGCACAGAGGATGGCACGGAGGATGGCACGGGAGAGGGTATACCGCACACGCATAGACCTCTTTGGCATGAGTGATTCTGAGGTGTATCGCATCTTCAGATTCCCCCCTCATGCCATCCTGGAATTAACCACAACCCTGCAGGAGGACATCAGCAGCCCAACACATGACACCACCCATGACACCCATGACAGCTACATATACAATCAGAGCCCCATCCTCACAGATTGCGAACAGAACATGTATGGGAACAGCTGGCTGGTTGGTGAGTGACATGGGTGGCAGGCATGACTGTCCCCTCCCGTGATGCACACCTCACAAGTGGCACATGCATGACTAACATCCTCCTGTCTTTTCCCTTCAAGGTGACTCTGCATATGCACTGGTACCCCATCTCATGACCCCATCTCATGCCAGCTCACATATGCATCTTTGCACGTTAAACACACACATTAATCATGGCACAATGAGAATGCATGCATGCACACCACTGTGGTCCCTAGCACACACACCCCACATCCTCATCACATTGGATTGGCACCAGTCCACCATGCAGGACTTGTGAGCTGCAACGCCACGCCACGGCTCCAATTATGTCACTGTACATTCATACACCATTCACACAGACCTGGGGATCACTTCTCCACCACAAATGAGGGTGACACCCCTTTTCCCGCAGGAATATCACCCCCACATTCCAAAATCATACACAAACAGAACCAAAAAAATTAAATAAATGACGAGCAAAAAAAAAAAATGCCCAGCAAAAATATAATTTAAACAAAATAACAACAAAGAAAACACATAAAAGACAAAAATCACTCTGCAAAACAGTCCCCAAATATCTCAAAGACACGTCACAAACAAACAAAAGCACCTTGCTGTATAGGGAGGGATACAAAGGGATGTATTTTGCAAAGGAAGTGCATTTGTGTGTGTCTATTTATGCTGTCTGCGTAGTTCACAAAGTTGCCCTAGTCCATTTCCAATTTCACTGATTGCGCCGCTCCCGAGTTGTGAGCATGCGCACAGCGGAGCTGACCATGGTTTTCTTCAAGCGCGCATGCACGAGCCGGCCGGCCCTTCATTTGCATGGGGTCATGGCTCATTTCAATGTAACACGCCCACGTCCTTCCCAATTTGTATTACTCCTCCTTACGCCTCTGGAAAAACGTTACGTATGCGCAATTTCCTGCGCAAAAGCTACGAGAATAGGGTGATTACGCGGCAAAATTGCGCAAGTCTAACGTAAAGGCGGTGCGCTACGCCGGTCCAATAATGCGCCGATGTACGTGAATCTGGCCCTATGTTGTTTTTCTACACGTTAAAGAAAATAGATTATTCTTTAAGGACAGAGAGGTGCACATTTTGGAAATAAAGGCCAACGCTTTCCTGTTCATGAGGTGTGAAAACATCTATCCGTGTTAAACTGGAATACCTGAACAGGGATCACATATAATATTGTTTTAACATATATGCCCAGAGTTTTGACAATTTACACCTTCAGCGACTTGGTGGCATTCTGATATGTAGGCACTGCTGTTTAATACTAAAGTTATCTTAACATGTAACCCCTCTATACTTTAACACTTCTATGACTAAAAAGGGCTTTATAACACTTAACCCCTACTGAAATCTTAACAACTAACCTGTTAGTTGACAGGGGATATCACCTAAACCATACAGGTTTAGGAGATATCCTTGGTAGCTACAGGTAAGCCATAATATAGGCTTACCTGTAACATAACATGGTTGTAAAGGGTTTACAACCACTTTAAGAAATGTTGTATTTGGAGTCATGAGTATTACCTTATCTGTCTTCACCCCTTCAATACAAACGGACTGATGAATTTTTTCATCAGATATCCGATGAAGCTGACTTTCATCACTCTTGCCTACACACCATCAGTTAAAAATCCAATTGTGTCCAACGCGGTGACTTAAAACACAACGACGTGCAGAGAAAACTGAAGTTCAATGCTTCGGAGCATGGGTCGACTTGATTGTGAGCATGCATGGATTTTTGACCGATAGATTTCCCCACAGACGATCGTTTTTTTCTATAGGTTTTTGAACCATCAGAAAATTTTAAAACAGGTTCTATTTTATTTCACTCATGGGAAAAACGATGGGGCCCACACATGATTGGTTCGTCCAATGAAAATGGTCCATCGGACCGTTTTCATCAGACAAACCGATCATGTGTACAGGGCATTAGAGTATAGCAGACTGTATTAGTTTCATTTTACTCATAATAGTGTTTAACAGAAAAAAAAAACATATTTAATGCTGTAAATACACAATGCACATTGTTTTCTTTCCCCTTTGTTTCTTTTTATTGAAAAGTCACTACGAACAAGGTGACTTATTTTAAATCCTGTAAATGGCTGTGTTGACTGACTGTGTATTTCTGCAAAGTGTTTGTAAGTATTTAAAGGGTTTAGCTGTAATCTTCTGAATACTCTGAGGCTGGGGAGAGATATATTCCATGTTTAATGTTAAGCAAAGCTTACTTAAGACATGCTGCCAAGGTCTTCTGAATGATACGGCCATAAATGTGCTTTATAGAACTGAGAATTCCACAACCAAAGTGGAGGGCCATTAATAAAGAGCCAAATAGGTTGCTTTTCTGCTTTTACACCACTTTTTGGAAGACCTTGTTCACAACTGTACATAGCCAATATATGAACACTTTTACAACCGTTGTGTTGAGCATCTAAAACCATTTTTTTTTTAATTCATTGTGCTTAAATAACTGTGTTCACCCAATTTATATTATGGAAAACAGGTTACAGAAGATTTTGGAAATATGTTTTACTTTATTTTATCCTTTTTTGCAATGGTTAAAATACTTTTGGTGGCAGATGATCACAGTAAAAATTCAGAATTAACCATCTGCACACTCCTATACACCTATACATATTTTTTAACAAACTGTTGCATAAAAACAGGGATTCTTGATTCACATGAATTGTAATACATGTTCCAGCTGGACAACTGTGTCAAAGTGATTCCTCTCTGGTCAATTCTAAGGCCTCGTACACATGACTGAGGAACAGGGGCGGACTGGGCCGGGGGTCAGAGATGCATTCTCCCCCTGGGCTGCTCTTATAGGCTCTACAAAGGCCGCTGTGTCGCCAGCTCAGAACCGCACATGCGCAGTTTTGAGCTGGCCGAGTGCGGCATCTCCATCCAGTACTGTGAGCCAGCGATGTCTTAGGGCTGGCAGCCTGTGTACAGAGCACAGCCCCGCCCAGCCCCTCCCTCCTTCACACGAATTGGCTGGCAGAGGCTGGACCTGCTCTCTTTCCCCGCCCACACTCTGATCAGACCGAGGATGTGTGAGGATGTGTGGGCGGGAAGGTTCAATCTGAGCAGTCGGCTCGAATACAGAGTGAGTGTCCTGGAGGCTGGCTTGGGACCATACAAGTAAGTGAGCTCCTCCTCCCTCCCCTCTCTGCAGCTAAAGATATTTTCTTCCCTAGCAGCCTGTGCCAGTACCTTGCTTGCCCTAGGTGTAATGGTGTGGGCTCACACTGGTCTGGCATGCTGTGTGTTCTCTGCAGTGCTGGGGATGTACTGACAGTATTCCTGCATGTTGGCCAGCCCTATTCTCATAGAGATTGCACATTTTTACTGCATATTCTGAAAGTGCACAAATCGTCCTGAATGCTGCATCTTTGGTGCAAATCCAGAAAATGCAGCAAAAATGTGCAACCTAAAAGAAGTCTGAGGGACTGTGATTATGGAAAACTGGCAGTAAACCCTTGTGAGCCCAAAGACACAACTGTATTCACTTGCAGCAGGCATTGCCACTTCACTAAAAAGTTACAGGCAGAGGAGGTGATATCACATTTCATCCCTGTCTGTTTTAACCCCCTAAATACCAATCCATCCAAATAATGGCACAATTCACTTTCAACTCCACCTTGTTTCCATTACTCTCAGTAGGTATTTTATTCTTTGCACATCTTATACCTAAAGAGTTCTGGAAATAAGGTGGAGTTCAAAGTGAATTTCTACACCTTAGTGGAGCGCTGCAGCAGCGCATTGCCAGCGGTATAGCCATGCTGTCCCATTGATTTCAATGGGCAGGAGCGGTGGAGGAGCGGTAAACACACCACTCCTTCACCACTCCAAAGGTGCGGCTAGCAGGACTTTTTTTACTGTCCTGCTAGCGCAACACTGCAGTGTGAAAGCCCTTGGGCATTCACACTGGAGACAATGGAGCAGCTGTTTGAGAGCAGATTGCAAGCGCTATTTTTAACGCTATAGCGCCTGCAATACTCCCTCAGTGTGAAAGGGGTCAAAGCCACCATAGACAGATTTAATTTTCTGCTGAACCAGCAGAATATCGATCTATCTATGTGCAGAATGTGGTTGTACATTTGTACATTGTGGTTGTAGATTGTTTCAGACACATCATTTTCCTCGTCGAGTTCCTTGTTAGGCTTGTCGAGGAACTTGACAAGCTGTCTTTGCGTACACACTGTCAAGACCAAATCTCCTCGTTCTCAAATGCGTTGACTTCACCACATACTACAGCAGGGGAATTTCAATTTCACTGGCACAACCCTTGGGGCTGCTTTTGCTAATCTCATGTTACTGCGTGTTCGGTTAAAGTTTGGTAAGAGACATTTTCACTTTTCAGTCTGTTACAGCGTGACAAATGTGCTTTCTTTATCGTACATCACGGGACACAGAGCGGCAATCCATTACTATGTGGGTTATAGAGTCTACCTTCAGGTGTGGACACTGGTGTAATTAACTACACAGGAAGTTCCCTCCCTATATAACCCCTCCCATACTGGGAGCTCCTCAGTTTTTTCATCAGTGTCTAAGGTGTTGGTCACGAGTGAACATGTGCTCTTAGGAGCTCCACTGGAGGGATCCATGCTGGATGTAAAAAACCTCCATAAATCCGGATCCGTCCAAGGTGCTTCATAGCCAAAGTGGACGGTACCCGGGCCTCGGTACGAAGAACGAGGTTTAGCCTATAATGCCTCTCTGCGGAGGGCTGTATCCTGGGTTCCAGAACGTTGTGCCTTCTAAGGACCAAATGTTTTTTCTGCTGCCAGGATGCTATATAGGTCCAGGGGAGTTGGTGTTCCTGCCATGGACCCCGGTCCCTGAAGGTCTAGGACAATACCCACGGTGAAGGGGGAAGATTGGGCCTCTTGCTTGGCAATACCCTGCAGCGTGGAGAAGGTAAGAGGAGGGCCTACGGGACTTGGTTCGACAGTAGGTCCTCCGTGGGGGACTTGGGTCTCGCCTATATTATGCTTCTATGCATGGGCAATGTAAACCACTATGTCTTCTGAGACAGGATGGCTCAGGGCACCCATATACCTCCCCTAGCCGGCATGCAGCCTGGCCCACCATGTCTGTTAGACAGGATGGCTGCAGTACCTATATATCTCCCCTTGAAGGGGCCGGTACATAAATAAAAAAAAAAAATAAAAAAAATATGCCCTTAATCCTATACAAAGGATTGTCTTCCGTGAGTAGTTGCAAGTCTTATCTGTGTTTCCACTACTATGGGCAGTAGAAGACATGCCTGATGTTTTTGCTTACCATGCTTTCCAGAAAACGGAAGCTTAAGTGTTAGCTGATCTATTGTGTCCCACTTCCTCCGCTTCAGGCTCTACCATGTTGCACGTGCTCACCGGCTCAGTGCAGTCGCAAAGAAGGCTCTTCAAAGGGCCCGGACGTCAGAGCTCTGTAAAGCTAGGGGGACACAAACGTAAGCACCTTGTGTGAGTTGGATACAGATTCATCTAAGACGCCTACTCGCATCTAGCTGTGCAGATTAGCAGGCATTGTGTCAGACTAAATTCAGCTATTTGATGCACCTGGGTTAAGTGCCTCTGCTTTAGCTTAGGACTTGGTCTCCCCATTGAATAAGGTCAGGGGTAGGAATATAAAGAGGGATCGCCACCTGAACCTGGTGGACCCTTATTCTCCTCTGAAGAGACTTAAACAGCTCATAGATTGAGCCATCAGACCTGTCAGGCAATGCAGCCTTCCCCCAACATTGCAATCACTCTGCATGTGTTTTGTGTTTTGCAAGAAAAAAAAAAGGGGGGTGTCCCCCTTTTCCTGCTTTAATCCTGAAACAAAGGGATTAGAAAGCTTGGGGATAAAAGTTTCACTGTCAGAGGACAGGAGACAGGAGCTGCAGCCTAATAAGGAGAAGCTATCAAAAGCTCTACAGGTTCTGATTACACCTCTATCTTCTCCTTAGAGTGTAAAGAGAGGTTTTCCTATAGGTGTCTAGTAAGACCTCCATATAATCCTCAGCCTGGTGTCGGCTTCAGGCTAACCAAATGCATCGGAGGGATGCACAGTTGCGGGCACACATTGCTAATGTCTCTTAATTGAGGAAACGCACATCTGCAGAGGATAATTTCCTCTTTACCAGTCCGCATGTTGCATAACATACATGAGTTTGGAATGCATGTGGGATAAAAACAAGTAACAGAGCAGATTCTATTGTGGATCGCATAAACATACATGTTTCTGTCTATATGGTGCTGCATGTTTCCACAAAAGAGGTCACATAAAAGATGCTTGTAATGCTGAATCGCATAAAGACGTTTGTAGGCATAAAAATGCTGAATCACACATGATTACCTGATCACCCAAGTCCTTGTTTCCCCCAAGGATGTTTGGTTACACAGAAGAGGTTTGTTTCCACAGAAAGGCCTAAAATCGCATAAAGTTGCTTGGATGCAAAAAAGATGCTGGATCACACATGGTTAACTGATCATCAGCGTCCTGGATTACCCAAGGATGTTTGGTCACACAAATAGGCTTGTTTCCACAAAGGTACCTAAAGTCGCATAAAGATGCTTGTATGCATAAAAATGCTGAATCGCATAAAGGATGCTTGTATGCATAAAAAGGTTGAATCACACAGGATTACATGATCACCCAAGTCCTTGATTCCCCAAGGATATTTGGTCACGCAAAGAGGCTTGTTCCCACAGAAATGCCTAGAATCGCATAAAGAGGCCTGAAGGTATAAACATGCTGAATCACACAGGATTACATGATCACCCAAGTCCTTGATTCCCCAAGGATATTTGGTCACGCAAAGAGGCTTGTTCCCACAGAAATGCCTAGAATCGCATAAAGAGGCCTGAAGGCATAAAAATGCTGAATCACACAGGATTACCCGATCACCCAAGTCCTGGATTACTCAAGGCCTAAAGGGATCGCTTAAAGATGCTTGAATGCAAAAAGAAGCTGGATCACACATGGTTGTTGGATCAACAGAGTCCTGGATTACCCAGGGATACTTGATCACATAGAGAGGCTTGTTTCACAGAAATGCCTAAAGTCGCATTAAGATGCTTGGGTGCATAAGGATGTTGGAACGCACAGGGGTGCTTGGTCACACAAGGGTTCTTGTCCGCACAGTAGTGCTTAAAATGCATAAGATGTTGATCGCATGGAAGATGCTGAATCGCATGCATGGTTACTTTAAAGTTGCACATAGTGGCTTAATTAAGCAATACAGGATGCCTTGTGTTTGCATAGAGATACGTGTCTGCATGGGTTCATGTTGCACATTGTTGCATAACACGTTTATAGCACATGCTTGCTTGCTTGCAAGGATGCTCGTTCCAGAGCACACATGCTATATGCATGTTTGGCGTGAGACATATTTATATGATTTCATGCTTCCATGAACACACACTGCCATGTACACACGCCTCCATTGAGGCATATGGCTTTAACACTTGCCACATACACATATGGGGAGCCAGTTGCATATGTGTTTATTTACTTGGGACTGCAGAGGTTGTCTGCGTTGTGCAGGGGAACAGCACTATCTCCAGTTGGTGGTCTTGCCCTTTTGGGTTAGCCTCCGTGTCTGGGTTGTCAGGGTGCTAGGGCCCGCCTCTAGCAGGTCTGTAGGCCCAGGGTATAGCAGTAATGGCATACGGAAGCAGACTCCTGCTGATGGATCAGTCAGCAGCATGGCTGGACCTAAGGGTGTCCAGCATGGTCAGGTATCTGGATCTCCTGGGTTAGGATTCCAGTCTAAAGATACATTCTTCATTGACAAGAAGCTGGGTATGTTTTGCACCAGGAGAGTACTTTTGGCCTAAGACAAGACCATCGCTATAAGAAAGCTGGTCTAGGTGGTTACGGCAAGAAACAGTTCCTTACTTTTGGCCTTCTGCTTAAGGCACTAGAGAAGATGCTGCTTCATTCAAGACAGTTCCCTATACTTTTATTCAGGACTGTTATAAACAGTATTGTGTTGGCCTAGAAGGAGTGGATCTTGACCTAGCATTATCCAAAGAACCGGTCCCAGAGATAGGCTGGAATTCCTCTTGGTGGTTCTTAACTAAAGGGTTTGCCAGGTCAGGAAGAGACCTTGGCCCAGGGGAAGTAGTCGAGCTCCAAGGGAGCCTTATCTGTCAGCTAGAGCTACCGATGGAGCATCTGGCTTAGGGGCCTGAACGTTCAGGGGCTGGTTGGTTCGGTCAGAGTTCAATCAGACTATACCATATTAAGTGATTTACTTAATTTACCAAGGAGGAGCTTGTGCCTTGCCTATTGACATTCGTCATTTCATGAAATGCAGAATTGGCAGGCGATTCGCTGTAGCCGTCAACAAGTGTCTCCGGGAGAATGACCTCTACACCCCGACTGTTTTCCTGACCAAGGGCCACAGAAATAGTACCCTGTACATAAGATGTATTGGCGTCCAGGCTCAACAAGAAATTGAACAGCTTGAGGTCAAGGACAAGGGATCCACCCGCATGCGGGGGCAGATGTGTTAGTAATCTGGTGGGACCAGTGGTCACTGGTTATGTCTCTCCCCCCAGTGCCGTGGCGTTTGTGGCGTCCATGCAACATTAGAGGATGGCGGAAGCTGGCCTGATTACTCCGGCATAGCCCTGACGACCTTTTCTGTGCAGGAACAGTAGGGGTGGTAGTAGAGGACCCACGGTCCCTTACTTCTTGTCCAGGCCTACTTCGAAGGGGGTATTACATCCTGTCGTGCAACAGGTGAATTAATGGTCTGGCTATTTTAGCCCACATTTTTCAGGATCAGGGTTTTTAGAATCAACGGCACTTCCTTGATTCATACAGGAAGGCTGGCCTCCAGGACCAGATATCCCAGGATCGGGAGAGCCCATGTTCCTGGTATGAAACAGATGGTGGCATCCTTGGAAGTTTGTCAAAGATAAAATTCCTGCCTTCCTGCATTTGGAAAGGGGACGGAGCCAGCCTTAAGTTACATCAAGGATCCGATCTCGGCCTTGCCTCCAAAGGTCGCTTGCTTCACACTCTTTGTTCCGAGCCATTATACAAGGGGTGACGCGCATAAGTCCACCAGTTTAGTCGCCCTTGTGCTTGGAGGATTGGCTCTAGTTTTGTCGGCTTACAGGGTCAGCTCTGTGGGCCGATGCACCATATTTCCCTTCAGCCTTTAACAAGGGAATTGGTGTTCTTGGTTGTGGTAGCCTCCAAGAGAGTTTCAGTATTGGCAACCTCTTGGTATAAAACCATACTTATTCTTACTAGTAGGGTGATGTTAATCCTCACCCAGCCTTATTTACTAGAAGGATCTAGTGTTCATTTGAATCTAGATATTCTTACCTCCCCCTTTTTCAAAACCTTGTTTTCGGAAGAAAAGGTTATTGCTTTCTCTCAGTAGAGATGAGAGCAGTTAAATATCTATCTGAAGGTTCAGATATAGAAATCTGAAGTTTTTATTGTGCTGCCAGAAGACCCTAGATGTTGGCAGGCAGTGTTCAGTTCCGCTATTAAAATGGTTACACTCTCTCTCCTTGGAGTAGAAGGGTCAAGGCCTATCTGAAGCGGCTGCTCGGATACGGAAAGCTGATGTTATTGCGCTACCAGGAGGCCCCAGGAAGGGGCAGGCAGCGTCTAAAATCAACTGTTTTCAAGATTGATTCATCAGGGTATTATTCAGGCGTGTGGTTCGGAGAGTGGGACTCCCCCCTGTTTCTTGGGGGGGGGGGGGTGCTCCGTACCAGGATAGTAAGCGCTTTATGCGCGATGCTTTACCGAGCCTTTATGACGCAGATTTTCAGGGCCGCAACTTGGCGTCTGTGCTTAGGTTCACTGATTCTTGTCAGATGTACATAGGAGGGCAAAAGGATGCAGCTTTTTGGCGCAGTATGCATCTGGCAGCATTATAGATCCTCACATCTGATGGAGGCCTGCGTTGTTTGTGTCTCCCTCCCCTCAGTAAGCATTGCTTTCGGACATCCCACATAGTAATGGATTGCCGCTCTGTGTCCCGTGATGTACGATAAAGAAAATAGGATTTTTTATGACAGCTTACCTGTAAAATCCTTTTCTTGGAGTACATCACGGGACACAGAGCTCCCGCCCCTCTTGTTTGGGGATATTGGGACACTTATTGCTTTGCTACAAAAACTGAGGAGCTCCCAGTATGGGAGGGGTTATATAGGGAGGGAACTTCCTGTGTAGTTAATTACACCAGTGTCCACACCTGAAGGTAGACTCTGTAACCCACATAGTAATGGATTGCCGCTCTGTGTCCCGTGATGTACTCCAAGAAAAGGATTTTACAGGTAAGCTGTCATAAAAAATCCTATTATTTCCATTACAAATACTACATTTACCGGGTTTCTAAGCATACACACGCTCGAGTTTCTCGTCGAAAAGCAGCCCGACGAGGAACATGACGAGCCCATTTGGACTCCCGTCGAGGAAAAAGAGAACTTGCTCTCTTTTTTGCTCGTCGAGTTCCTTGACAGTTTCCTTGATGAAAAACGTACACACGACCGGTTTCCTCGGTAAAAAGCTCTCCCACCAAGTTTCTTGATGGATTCTGCCTAGGGGAAAATGGTCGTGTGTACGAGGCCTCACTCTAAATATTTCCTTATAGCAGACTTTAATGGACTTATAATGTCAATATGGGGCAGACAGACACGACTGTATTAAAGCAGTAGTAAACCCGCTGACACTTTTTTTAATACTGAACCTGTAAGGCAAAATGCATAATGAGCTAGTATGCACAGCATACTAGCTCATTATGAAATAATTACCTTAGAACGAGGCGTTGGTATCTAACCCGGTCCATGCAGAGGCACCTGACATTTTGACTCGGCGTGTCTTCTGGGTATCACGGCTCCAGCGCTGTGAGTGGCTGGAGCCGCGATGTCGTCGATCCCACACATGTGCACGGGAGACTTCCTTCCAGGAAGGTCTGGCACCTGCCGGGCTTTCAGCTGAGAATCCCCGATGCGCATGTGCTGCTGAAGTCAGCGGCGCATTGCAAGGGGGAATATCTCCTAAGCCGTACAGGTTTAAGAGATATTCTTTTCACCTACAGGTAAGCCTTATTATAGGCTTACCTGTAGGTAAAAGTTAAAGAATAGACTATACAACCACTTTAATTTAGGATATTGTTGGCTTATAGTAATGATATAATGTAGTTCAAGAAAAGTGCTAGGGCATAGTGTGTTGTTAGCTCATGCTCATATAATTAGTATTTCTTCACTAATACAACTTTAATCAGTTCCCAGCCAGCCTATAGTCAAGTGGTGGCTGCGTGGGACCTTCATTGTTTCCTTGTGCTGCGACATCAACTGTCACTGGACACAGCTGATGACAGATTACTGTACAGGAGTACAGTAAAGCCCTGTACACAAAATCGGTTTTCCGATGAAAACAGACCGATGGATACTCAGAATCAAGTCGATGCATGCTCAGAAGCATTGAACTTCATTTTTTTTTTCACCACATCGTAGTGTTTTACATCACTGTGTTTTGGCACGGTCAGAATTTAGTCTGAAAGTGTGTATGCAAGACTGATGAAAGTCAGCTTCGTCGGATATCCAACGAAAAAATCCATCGGATTAGATTTCATCAGATATCTGATCGTATGAGGCCCTGTACACACGGGGAGACATGTCCGGTGAGACAGGTCCGACGGACCGTTTTCATCGGACATGTCTGAAGGGATATTTTGGTCTGATGTGTGTACACACCATCAGACCAAATTCCCCGCAGACTAGAACGCGGTGACGTAGAAGACATCGACGTGCTGGCAAAAGGAAAATTGAATGCTTCCACGCATGTGTCAAATCAATTCGACGCATGCGCGGGATTTCGGTCCGATGGTGCGATGGTGTGTAAGTTAGGTGTGCAATTTATTCGTTGCAATGTTGCAGTTTCACCAAACATCACTGTCATTACTAGTAAAAATACATAAATAAATAAAAAATGTATAAAAATATTCCATCATTTGTAGACGCTATAATTTTTGTGCAAACCAATTAATATACACTTTTACCAACAATATGTAGCTGAATACATATTGGCCTAAATTGATAAAGAATTTTTATTTATTTTTTTATTTATGGACGTGTATTATAGCAGAAAGTAAAAAAAAAATTGCCTTTTTTTTGTTTATAGTGCAAAAAAATCAAAAAACACCAAAATAAAGCACTATTTGTGGGAAATTTGTTTGGGTAGAGCGTAGCATGACTAAGCATCACATGATGTGAAACATGTCAGCCACTATAGATACGCCGTCGTAAGTACAAATGTGCACCATCGTATTGTTACGCCGATTCGCAAAGCTAGATACGTGGTAAAACAAGGCTTCAGCTGCCCAACGTAACTTGCCTACGCCGGCGTATCATGGGCGCATAGTTACGCTGGACGCATTCGGCGTCCCCATTTTAAATATGCAAATGAGTAAGATACGCCGATTCACAAATGCAGATGCGCCCTGACGCTTCATATTTGCGTAAGGCTTACGTCCGGCGTAAAGTTACCCCTCATATAGCAGGTGCAGGTAATGCAAAAGTATGGGCCAGGGAAGGACGCCGTCAAATTTTACGTTGCGTACGCCGTTTACGTAGTACTACGTGAATAGGGCTGTGCATAGGTTACGTTCAGGCATTGAGCAGTCGTATCTTGGGGAGTATATGCAACGTGATTCTGAGCATGCGCGCGCATGTGCCGTTCGATCGGCCATTCATTTGCATGGGGTCACGCTTAATTTAAATAGATCACGCCCACCTCCTTCCTACTTTGAATTAGGCAGGCTTACGCCGGCCAATTTACGATACGCCGCCGCAACTTACGGAGCAAGTGCTTTGTGAATACTGTACTTGCCTCTCTATGTTATGTTGGTGTAGCATATATGAGATGCGCTACGCCGGCATAAATATACGCCGCTCTACGTGAATCCGGGCCATAGTTTTAAGGAGTGTGGCAGTCCAGGATCTTCTTCTATCCAATGCACCTGTGCATAGTCAGCACCTTTTTGGTTTAGTGGGACCGAAGTAAAGCCAAAGGATCAGCAGTTTTTAGCGCGGTATCATCTCTCACTTCAACTACTTGTGAAGTCTTTATTATTTAACTGGTAACAACAAGCAGGGCAAAACACAGCCAGCACGTTTTGGGGCCACAAACTACTCCTTCATCAAGGCTGCAAGAAAGGGGTAATGTGCATAAAATTGTAAGGCAAACCTGACTCTAAGGCCTTGTACACACGAGGGAATAAATCCGTTGAAAATGGTCCGACGGACCATTTCAGCCGAAAAATCCGCTCGTGTGTAGGGGCAAACGGACCGTTCTGGCCGGATTCCTCCGGCGGAAAAATTTCAAAGCATGCTTTGAAATTTTTCCGCCGGATAGCTGCCCGTCAGATATGTCCGCTGGTTAGTACGGCAAACCAGCGGACATATCTGCCTGCACATGCGTCGTATCCTGTGAATGGATCCGACGCATGTGCGCGGAAGTGTTTACTTCCTGGTGCGGTGACGTGGCGGTGACGTGGCGGCGTCAACGTCACCGCCGCCTCACCGCGCTGTCCGCCGGCGGGAAATTTGATCCGATGGTGTGTACAGCCATCGGATCAAACAGTCCGGCGGACATATCCGATGGAAACGGTCCGTCGGACCGTTTCCATCGGAAAAATCCCATGGTGTGTACAAGGCCTAAAAGTACACCTGTATAAAAGACAAGCTAAACAAAAAAAATGACTTGTCCATTGAAGAGAAAAAAATATGCATATCCTCAGATCCAGAGTGCAATACAACTTGACTAAATAAAAATTGTAAAAAAAAGGAAGCCATGCTTCAAACTATGGATTAGGCGGCATGTATACACATGTAATGGTCATTTAAAGATGTTACTGTCTTCCTTGAGAAACAAAAAAATAAGGAATGCTATCAAAGAACAACCAGAAAGCTCACTGTCTATTAACACATAACCTACCCAGATAGAAAGGATAACATGCCACAAATTTGTGTCAGTGTTGAATTTTAAGTCTGTTAACTTGCTCCACATTCTCACTTTGCAGAGCACTTGAAGCACAAGTTCTAGTTTATACTTTTCTAATTTGTAGCACATTTGCGTGGCAACTCTCTGGTAAGAGCAAAGTTGCAGTGTTGAGTCTAGAGCAAGAGCTCTACAAGTCTACAACATGAAAATTCAGCCACAGTGACCCCTGTGGTGGGATGACTATTGCACAACATAACCGAACCAGAACTTGCAACAGAGCAAAGTTCATCTGGAGTCATGCAATGCGGATTTGGGCAACAAAGTCTAGCAATAGCTCAGCAAGTCATTTTCAAACTTGCAGCACAATTGCTTTTTTATCTGGGAAAGATATCTCAGCTGGTGTTTGGCTGGATGCAATCTGGCCAAAAGGACACAAATGTTTCTATCATGAGAAATGCAGTTGGATGCAATAAGGCAAAACACAGACCATTTTATTACTAGTAACTTTTGTTAGTGTTTGTGTTTGCAAGATATTTTGTGAATGAACAAGGGGCACCATGCCCAACTAAAGAACACTTTGCATTCATTCAGAAAATGCAAAGCATTCAGTCAATGGTGCCCATGACAAGTCACCAACCTGTGTTTAAAATCAGAATCAGAAGCAAATGAGAATCACTGGAAAAGTGCTGTCTGCTTAAAGTAGTTGTAAACCCACTAACAAAAAAAATAAAAAATAAAAACCCTTTAAGACAAAGGCATAATGAGCTAGTATGCATTACATACCAGCTCATTATGAAATGCTCACCTTAGATCGAAGCCCCCGTAGTGGTCCTCGTACACTGGTCCGGCCGGCGACATTTCTCCCGGAGTTACTTCCATGTATTGCATTACATACCAGCTCATTATGAAATGCTCACCTTAGATCGAAGCCCCCGTAGTGGTCCTCGTACACTGGTCCGGCCGGCGACATTTCTCCCGGAGTTACTTCCATGTATTGCGGGCTCTGGCGCTGTTATTGGCCAGAGCCGTCGGTAACGTCACACTAGCTTAAATAATAGCACAAACATGCCATTGCTTCGGTGCGTATGTGCTGTTGAAGTCGGCACATGCTGATACAGGGGATATCTCCTAAACTGTGCAGGTTTAGGAAATATCCGGGGTAGCTTAGGTAAGCCTTATTATAAGCTCACCTGTAGTAAAAAGCAGTTGTAAAGAGTTTACAACCACTTTAAGTGATTTCCAGCTTCCAGGAGCATTGGCCAAGTACAGTTTATACACATACTATGGTATATACTATCTAGACCAATGTAAGATATATTAATACCTGCAGTTCTTCTTTAAATGCCATCCACTTCGGTTTGCATCTGCCTTAATCTCTATGGAATTGTTAAAGTTCAGTAAGGACAATTCTCCTGATGGTTGTGTTGTTATTATTTAATAACTGTCAGATTCTCTAAGGCTTGCTTTGAATTTTATCACAATTATCTAAGGCAAACCAAGCAGGTCACTTGCTCACAGTAGTAAAAAAATTGTTAAGGAAAAATAAATTAAAAGAAAGAGCCCAAAACAGCAGAAATTTTTTTTTTTAAATGTTTCTATTCTGAAAACCCTTGTTTCCTGCCAATGTTTTCATGCCAGACAGGCTATTCATCTTATTGTTTCTAAGTCAAGTGCAGCTTTAAGCAACTGAGTATTAACATTACTGTCGGGAAAGATATTAACGTCAGGGAGTTTTACCTTGTACTGTCTATTTTTTACTCCCAGACCATGACCCTTTCAGAATGGGAGACTGGCACACTGATTGTGTGCTGCTTGTCACTCAGAAAGCTTTCTCTTTTTTATTGGGAGTCACACAGAGTCAGGCCATCATTTGCTATGGCCTCAGAATTATTATGTCAGATGGAAGCCATTACATTTTGCCAGGTAAACTACAGTCTTTGGCATCTAAAAATCACAGACCAAGTGAAAGCGTTCCATGGAAAAATTGCTTTGTTTCTTTAGTCCAGTGAGCTGATAAATAAGAACTGGTTAAGTAATTGTGGATTACAAGCAGTCTGTTTTAACTAAATCATTCTAATTTTATATCATGGAATATATCAATATAATTTAAAAGACAAAGCCATTCACAATGCCGTAATTGCTTCTCTCTGCTGGGATTGTGCCTAATTTTTCTCAATGTTCCATATCTTTTTTTTTTTTTTACAAACTTTTATTGTTGGAGGTAAGTGGTGGTACAAATCCAAGAAAATAAGGCATATATATAGAGAAGGTTAAGACATATACAAAGTCAGTCTGTGTACAGGGTATAAGACAATGTTCCATATCTTAAAGCATAGTTCCGCCTAAAAAAAAAAATATTAAAAGCCAGCAGATACAAATACTGCAGCTGCTGACTTTTAATAAATTGACACCTACCTGTCCAGGGTTCCTGCGATGTCGGCAGCCCAAGCCGATCAATTGGCTGGCTCTCGGCTGCCCCCGTCACCATCCTCGGTGAGGGAATCAGGAAGTGATGCCTTGCAGGTTCACTTCCCGGTTCCCTACTGCACATGAGCAAGGCGTGCTGCGCTTCCTCACTGGTCCCTTTTGTCTTCTGGGACCTGTGTGTTTCCCAGAAGACAGCGGGGGAGGACAGAATAGGCGGCGGAAGTGGCGTAGTTCACGCGATCACTGTGGTCATCTATGCCAGGAAATGGGAGAAAATACCTGTATTACAGAGGCGATTCAGTTCGCAAGTGTTGCGCTCTATACGTTTTTCACTCACTCACTCACTACACAGGTATCTGCTCCCCCCTCCCCACTGAAAGGTGCCAAATGTGACACCGGAGGGGGAGGGATTCAAAAAAGTGGAAGTTCCATTTTTGGGAGGAACTCCACTTTTAATAGACTATTAACTCCTTACTGTATGCTGAGGAGGCTGGAGTGTGACAGGAGCAGGTCTGGACCAGGGATTGGTCGTCATTATAGGACCCTGCTTGGGCCAGCAGTAAAGTAAGTATTCTCTTTCTCTACACAATACAAGCAATAAATGACTGCAATGTGTGCGAGGCAGGGTGGTAACACAAAACCCTCATACACACAATCGGATTTCCTTTGAACAAATCCATGGAATTTTGTGTGAAGGGCATTAGCCGTGAACTTGTTCTGCATACAGACGGCAGAACTTTTTCAGCCAACATACACTAAACTCGTTGGTTTTTCAGCTCTTTATCGCCACCCTTTGGGCAACTTCTGCTAATGTTGTGCTATGGTTAGCAATGTTTCGGAACATGCGTGTTTGTACTTTGAATTTTTTTCCGACCGAATTGTGTACTGTACACACGATTGGATAATCCGACACATTTGTTGTCGGATAATTTGAAAGCATGCTATAAAACATTTGTTGTCAGAAATTCCGACAACAATTGCCCGATGTAACGTACAAACGGTTGGATTATCCGACAAAACCCTGCCATCAGACATTTATTGTCGGAAAATCCGACCGTGTGTACGAGGGTTAAAGAAAGATTTTAATAACATTCCTGGAGTTGGACTTTAAATGAAACCCCTCATCCAAGCCCTTCTGAAAATGCCTGCAGCCCATGGACCCTTGACTCATAATATACCAATAGCAACATAAAGCAAAGCAATGTGCCTCTCTATCAATCAAGCATGTGTGGGGGGGAAGTTAAACTGGCAGAAGAGATGAACATAGTTAAAAATGGACCTTGCCTAGTTCTGTCTATTTACTGTGAGCCCCGTCTTTCTTGCTAAAATGCAAAAAATATTAAAATAAAATGTTTTAATGCAAGATCTGCTTTAAGATTATGTTTCTGGAGTTATCTCTGAAATCGTTTACTTTTTCCTCAAAATTTCAAGTAATCTTTAAATATCCTTCATTGCAGAGAATACCAAAAAAAAAAATCAGACTACAATTTGTATTACCTTTTTCTAAGGGCTAAATTTCATGGAATGACATAAATATATATTCTCTCATGAAATTTAAGTTATCTATAAGCAGCCTGAAAGAATGATCCTTAATATAGATGTATTGTTTGCATTATATTCAAACTCATAATCTCTCCAATAATCAGTATGCTTGACATTTGTACTTCCGTTTTCCTTGAATTTGCCGACATTGTAATATCTAACAGGGGCAAACTTCAATGTTAGGATATCTCCTTTTCAGATTTTTTTTACATTTTATTTTTAATTTTTTATGTCCTGCTACCTAGTTTTACTGGATATTGATTTATGAATGAAAGAACAGCTGTGTTGTGCAGTTAACGATTATGATTTTTGTGCCTTTCTAGAAAATCAGTTTAAAATAAATTAAAAAAAGTAATGATGGTGTATGATTATATATATATATATATATATATATATATATATATATATATATTGTAAGATTAGGGGAATCAGACTCCAGTGGCAGGTGCGTTTTTAAGGGCTTGGTAGCCCACTTTTATTTAAAAACTCACAAAAGGTTCACATATGCAATAGCATCCCTCGCAGGGGGTTTCCACCATTACTGCATTGTACAAACTAAAGAGCTTAGCCTCCTGGCTTTCAATCCTGGCATCAGACGGCTTCAGGCCTCTAGCCTAAGCCCAAGTTCTGTTCCTCAGAACACACAGCGTTTCCCAGAGATAAGCTCAATCCTTGCTTTTCTCCTAGTCAGCGACTTGCTGCTCAAACATAAAGCGGCATCTACAACCTGCAGATCTGCACACACTAGCTGCAATCCATGCAGCCTCTCTCTGACTCCTTTCAGAGAGTTGGGCGCTCACCTGGCTCCCAGGGACCAGACTTCCTGTCTGTGGGTGGGGCGGGGCCCTAATTACTGTTCAGGTGAGCCTTAAAAAGCCCAAGACACAGCTGACCCATTAACATGGGTTGCTTTACAGAATCTGGCGTAAAGTAGCCATTTCTCACCCAGGACAGGGTCCCATCCTCCCAATATATATATATATATATATATATATATATATATATATATATTGGGAGGATGGGACCCTGTCCGGGGTGAGAAATGGCTACTTTACGCCAGATTCTGTAATATCCTATCACAAAGGTGCTAATTATAGAATAATGTTTATTTATTTATTACAAGCATTTATATAGCTACAATTTAAAAAAGTGCTCTATATTAGCCGACATGAAGCACACAGTGGGC
This sequence comes from Rana kukunoris, assembly GCA_029574335.1. Lineage (NCBI taxonomy): Eukaryota > Metazoa > Chordata > Amphibia > Anura > Ranidae > Rana > Rana kukunoris. Next base: position 122,471,353 of record CM056051.1, read on the forward strand.
TGCTTTGTTAGCATAATATTTGCATTAACTAGTTCATATAAACATTTCAACCTGGAGGTATCTGTCCCAGATAATTGCTAGCAGTTTAAACTGCTGTTAAGAAAAATATTTTACATACCAAAGATCAAAGTATTTGCTATTTGTAAGTGACACGATTTTGTGTATTTTATGTAAGTAATTATATCTGACTATTCATAGAAAAAGTAGCATTCATAATACATAAAATATTTACAATTCTTCATAAATTTAGGTCAAAATGTGTTCTGCTACATAACCTTGGTGAGAAAAACAAATGAAGTTATATTATTCTACAAATCGTGATGAATACAGTCGGTTTAGAAATTAAAGGAGTTGTAAAGGAAAAAAAATGTTTTGCTGAAATGACTATTTACAGGGTATAGAGACATAATAGTTAACTGATTCCTTTTAAAAACTATTAAAAATAGATAAAAATCAATCATATAATGTACCTGCATTTTCAGTTTCATTTTTGCATGCTCTTTCATGCTTCTGTGATGTACAGAGACACAGAGCCAATAGAGGGCAGTGATGGTTTGGAAAACGAAAGTGATTGATTCTGATGGGTTTTAGACACACAGTAATCACACCTCCTTGATTAGTGACCACAGAGAGAAGCTCCCATGACATTTTTCATCAGGAAACAGACAACCAGGAAGTCTCCAGAACAGTCTCCAAACAGAGAAGGATTACAGCAACATCATAGCAAAAATGAACAATGAGGACATGAAAACAGGACTGCAGTAAGGTAAAGGAAGCTATTTAGCTAAAAAAAATCCTTTAGTGACCCTTTAATCACTCACCTTTAAACTAATCACATAATGAAATGAAGACAGACGAATGTTTTTTTTTTTTATCCAGCTATATTTACTCAATGCAACTTATAACATCCAAGTGAAAGCTATAAAACCAACATATCAAAAACAAACAAACAGAATCACTGAGTTGGAAAAAGGATCACCCCTCCTTATGTTAGTATTTTGTTGGACCACATTTTGCTTTAATTACAGCTTTTAGTCTGTTGGAAAATGTCTCTGCTAACTTTGCACATCTAGACTTTGTAATGTTTGCCCACTCTTCTTTGCAGAACTGCTCAAGTTCAGTTACATTTGATGGTGACTGTTTGTGGACTGCAGTCTTTAACGACTTGACCACTGGGCACTTGAACCACCTTAATAACCAGACCAATTTTCAGCTTTCGGTGCTCTCACATTTTGAATGACAATTACTTAGTCATACAACACTGTACCCAAATGAAAATTTTGTCCTTTTTTTTCCACAAATGGAGCTTTCTTTTGGTGGTATTTAATCACTGTTGGGTTTTTAATTTTTTTGCGCTATAAAAGTAAAAAGACTGAAAATTCTGTAAAAAAATGAATTTTCTTTGTTTCTGTTATAAAATTGAGCAAATTTGTAATTTTTCTTCATAAATTTTGGCCAAAATTTATACTGCTAATATCTGAAAATTATTCGGAGGTATTGCAGAGTATTGTGCAGGGGTTATTGCAGACTATTGGTATCGCAGAGTACTGCGCAGGGGGTATTGCAGAGTACTGCACAGGGGGTATTGCAGAGTACTGTTATAAAATTTAGCAAATTTGTAATTTTTTTTCCATAAATTTTGGCCAAAATGTATACTGCTACATATCTTTGGTAAAGATAAGTACAAATTGGTGAATATTATTTGGTCTTTGTGAATGTTATAGCGTCCACAAGCTATGGTGCCAATATCTGAAAATTATTCGGAGGTATTGGAGAGTATTGTGTGGGGGTATTGCAGAGTATTATGCTGGGGTATTGTAGAGTATTGTGCGGGGGTATTGCAGAGTATTGTGCAGGGTGTATTGTAGAGTATTGTGCGGGTGTATTGCAGAGTATTGTGCATGGGGTATTGCAGAGTACTGCGCAGGGGGTATTGCAGAGTATTGCACAGGGGGTATTGCAGAGTATGGGTATTGCAGAGTATTGTGCGGGGGTATTGCAGAGTATTGCGCAGGGGGTATTGCAGAGTTTTGCGCATGGGGTATTGCAGAGTAATGCACAGGGGGTATTGCGGAGTATTGCACAGGGGGTCTTGCAGAGTACTGCACAGGGGGTCTTGCAGAGTACTGCGCAGGGGGTTTTTCAGAGTATTGCGCAGGGGGTATTGCAGAGTATGGGTATTGCAGAGTATTGTGCAGGGGTATTGCAGAGTATTGTGCAGGGGTATTGCAGAGTATTGGTATCGCAGAGTATTGCGCAGGGGGTATTGCAGAGTACTGCGCAGGGGGTATTGTAGAGTACTGTGCAGGAGGTATTGCAGAGTATTGCGCAGGGGGTATTGCAGAGTATGGGTATTGCAGAGTATTGTGCGGGGGTACTGCAGAGTATTGTGCAGGGTTATTGCAGAGTATTGTGCAGGGGGTATTGCAGACTATTGGTATCGCAGAGTATTGCGCAGGGGGAATTGCAGAGTACTGCACAGGGGGTATTGCAGAGTACTGCGCAGGGGGTATTGCAGAGTATTGCGCAGGTGGTATTGCAGAGTATTGCGCAGGGGGAATTGCAGAGTATTGCGCAGGGGGAATTGCAGAGTACTGTGCAGGGGGTATTGCAGAGTACTGTGCAGGGGGTATTGCAGAGTACTGTGCAGGGAGTATTGCAGAGTATTGCGCAGGGGTATTGCAGAGTATTGCGCAGGGGGTATTGCAGAGTATTGGTATTGCAGAGTATTGCGCAGGGGGTATTGCAGAGTATTGCGTAGGGGGTATTGCAAAGTATTGCGCAGGGGGTATTGCAGAGTATTGCGCAGGGGATATTGCAGAGTACTGCGCAGGGGGTATTGCAGAGTACTGCGCAGGGGGTATTGCAGAGTACTGCGCAGGGGGTATTGCAGAGTACTGCGCAGGGGGTATTGCAGAGTATTGCGCAGGGGTATTGCAGAGTATTGCACAGGGTATTGCAGGGATGGCTGAGCAGGGATGGCTGGATCTGTGACGGCAATAAAGGTATCAGATGACACCTTTATTGAATTATTTGGCTTCAACACCAAACTATATGTCTGGCTCACCATCCAAATGTTATATCTTTCACTTGAATGTTAAAGTTTGCACTAGTAAATACAGATGGATAAAAAATTATGTCTGTCTAAATTTCAGGCTGCAAAGCAACAAAATGTGATTGTTATTTTACAGTGGGGAGGATCTTTGTATATTTATAAAGTGATCAATTCTAATGTTCTGACTGCCTACTTCATTTCTAAAATGCCAGGTAATGCCACGAAACTACAAAATTACAAATTTTGGAAAGTAGTTCAGAGTATTTGGTAAAATACATGGTGAGTTTTTGAAGTTGTAATATTTTTTTCTCAAATTTTTGGAAAATTAAGAATATAATTAAATGTTTTTTTTTTTTTTATAAAGTTGCCACTTTGACAAGTTATTTTTCCCAAAACACATTCTGCTACTCCTCCTGAGTATGAGACAACCACATGTTTAACAGCCTAGATGAATAGAGGGTGTCAGGGATTTCCTATGAGCAGGCTGGCTCAGAGAGGTGCACACTAACTTGTACTACAATCAGGCATGCAAATACTGCAATCAGGCATGCGCATGTGTAAAAGAGCATGCCCTGCCATGTGGGTGAATACGCAAGCACATCCACAATCAATGTTGGGATAAGGCGGCCTATTTAAAGGATGCCTTGTTCCAGTATTGGTGCCAATTGCCCTCAGCTGTATGCTGTATCCTGTATACGGTCCGTCATTCCTACATACTCAATTCTCTGCTATCCTTGTTTTTTTGCCTTCCTGATAAGGCTACTTTCTTGCAATTGTTGCAAGCATGTCTCCAGTGGCACTCAATTCGGACACTCACTGTCTCCAGTGGCACATCGGCCACTCACTGTTTTATGTCTGTCATTTCTCCCTCAAGTAAATCGAGTTCAGGTGGTTCCATCTTGCACCAGGTTGGACGTTATTTCAATTTTTTTTTTATAAAAAAAAATATACATATTTATCCCCTTCCATACAGGGCATTTTCACCCCCTTCCTGCCCAGACCAATTTTTAGTTTTCAGCGCTGTTGCACTTTGAATGACAATTGCGCGGTCGTGCAACACTGTACCCAAATTAAATCATTATGTTTTTTTCCCCACACAAATAGAGCTTTCGTTTGGTGGTATTTGATCATCTCTGCGGTTTTTATTTTTTGCGCTATAAACAAAAGAAGAGCGACAATTTAAAAAAAAACACAATATTTTTTCCTTTTTATTTAATACATCTCACAATATTTTTTAAAAAAAAAACTTTTTTCCCCTCAGTTTAGACCGATACGTATTCTACGTATTTTTGGTAAAAAAAAAAAACGCAATAATCGTATATTGATTGGTTTGCGCAAAAGTTATAGCGTCTACAAAATAGGTGATAGATTTATGGCATTTTTATTTTATTTTTTTTACTAGTAATGGCGGGGATCTGCGTTTTTTTTTTGTGACCGTGACGTTGCGGCGGACATATCGGACACTTTTGACACGTTTTTGGGACCGTTCACATTTACACAGCGATTAGTGCTATAAAACTGCACTAATTACTGTGTAAATGTGACTGGCAGGGAAGGGGTTAACACTAGGGGGCGCTGAAGGGGTTAAAATGTGTCCTAGAGTATGTTCTAACTGTAGGGGGAGGGGGACTCACAGGGGGAGGAGATCGATGTGTGTTCCTCTGTACTGGGAACACACATCAGTCTCCTCACCGCTGACAGGAGGTGGATCTGTGTGTTTACACACACAGATCCACACTCCTGCCGTGATTTCCGGAAATCGCGGGTGCCCGACGGCAATCACGGCCGTCGGGCACGCGCGCGGGATCGCGGGTGTTGCCGCGGGCGCGCGCGCCCTAGAACGCCGTGAAGACAGGACGTTGTGCAACGTCCTGTCTCATCGACGAGGGGATCACCATGACGTGATTCCCCTATGGGCTGGTAGGGAAGGGGTTATATATACAGGAATCACATCTTTGCATTAAGGGGCGGGGCAGCTCTAATAAAAAAAAAGTTATCGACCTCAACCAGAACTTTGCATTAGGGCGCCAGTCAGGTGTCACATAACCCTGCAGCATTCTTTTACTAAATGTTCACTTCACATACACGATTTGGACTGCTCATTGAGCATTTATTACTGTCACATATTTCTTTGCATTACACTGCAACCCTTCACCTACGCAGACAAGGCCGCCAAATGTTGAGTTTGCTGATAGTGCAAATGTTGGCATGCAGAGCATCCGTCACTAACTACATAATGCAACATTCCTACTTAGGCCATACCAAACTTCAGCCCTGTGCCCCAGTACGCCCTGGGGCTTTGGTTCACAGACGGGCCAGTCACCTCCTGGCTCACCTCAGTTGCCACGCACTCTTTTCAGTTTTGCAAAATTCCAATCAACAGCGTTTGAACGCAAACCAGCTTCTTCACTACATCTGTCGTTCCTTTTTCTGTCCTTCTCATTTTCCTTCTTATCTATTTTTCTGTTTACAACTTCACTCATTATTCTACCTTTCACGAGTCCTCTTACACTTGCACCCCCCCTTGCCTTGCCTCATGGCTTCTAGAGGAAGATTGCAATTGGCAGTATCCTAGTTGCATTTGGGATTTGAGCAGCTATCTTGGGGTTCTATAATGGTTCATCGGCCCCTTCCCCTTTACCTTGTCTTATAGCTGGGACCATGTCGCAGGCCAGCAGCGAAGACCGCACTTCCTCCCCTCTGTCACCCTTTGCGAGTTCAGAGCCCATCAGCGTGCAGTCCCTCAGGGGATGGACCATCCCCAAAGTTACAGCACAGAGGCGTTCCCTACCCAGCCACAGCCAGCTAAGCCAAGCTCTTCATGCTTCTCCTCCCACCGCCAGCAACAGCTGAGCCACGCACACAGCAGACATCCCTGAAGTAAATCCAGTCACACCGGTGGAACAACGATCCGTCTCCTCTGCACCACACATCTCGTTCTATTTATCACACAGCTTACCACATTTCGGTCTCTATTGAGAGACATCCGCCATAAGCTACCAATCATTACTCTGACTAAATCAATCATACGCTCGTACATACTCATAACTCAGCCGATACTCTGCTTCACGTACTCTGTCAGCTTATTTACACATCCTACTGCCCGACTCAAATCTAGTCACATCGATGACATAACAGTCCGAATCCTCGACATGACACTACGCGGTTCCATTGTCACACAGCTTCCGCAGCACAGTCTCCATCGTGAGGCACCTGCCATAAGCCACCAATCATTACTCAGTCCATCCATTCGTACGGCCTTACGTACTCTCTTGTACAATAAGTACATTTTGTAATCTTGACAATAAGCAACTACATTTTCACTACGGGACTCTAGCTTATGCCAGCTGCTTTGCGTCACAGGCCACAGAGTGCATCCTAAGATCACCTGCTACCTCAAGCAGTACAATGCTTCAAGGCTAGGCCAAGTCAATGTCCAGAGTGGCTGGGGCTTCACCTTTCCTCACACCAACTCCCCCACTGACCACCTTCTTGGTGCATGGATTTACATCAGGGTTCCACACCGGCCTCATTGTGCTACCCTACTCGACCCACAAGTACAGGAATCTCCTCTCAGCTGCCGGCCGCATGGCTGTCCAAAGCAGACATGTCAGATGTGTCTTAATTGCTGCCCATTGAGCCATCTCTCTGACGGTGGCATGGCATCAAATTTAAGGTACATGAACCCAAACTAGTTATTAGGCAGGACCCAGCAGCTATAGCAGATTTACAAGGCACAACTAATTCCTTGCAAACTGGAACAACATATTCATGTTTATTCTGTTAGCATTAGCTTGTCACCTCAGCCTCCACAAGCTTTAAAGCAATTTTTGGGCATCACTGGTTGGCAGGACCATGGCCACCAAAAATCCTTCCAAATCCCTATTTTGGTCAATCAACCTCACTTTTGAACTATATCCCATCATGGCAGCCGCTTAGGTCTATTGCCATGCCTGGACAGGCCAAATGTTCCTGCTTTCTATCCTGGGCAGGCTCAACCTTGCAGTTGACACACTGTCCTGCTTAAATTTGCTTCATTCCTTCAGCAGAAACATGGAGCCAACCCAACTACTTCTCCTATGCCATCTTGGTCTCTGCTGACCACGGATTAAAGACACACATTCACAATGCAACCCATCTCGGTAAATCAGGCATTCTTCTGCACACACTGAAGGCCTATCACCTTGCTTAGTGTGCCTATCACAGATTCCTAGCCTCATGCCCCAAAGCAGTGACAGGAGACATCAAGCACGTCCTAGCCTTACATTGTATTACCACATGCAGCTAGCTCTAGCTCATAAACATCATCTGGCTATACTTAGCCAGCATCCAACATTTTGTCCTTACAGGACCTCGGAAAGCTTTCATTGTTCGCAACCCATACAGTCAAAATCCATTCTACACGGCATCCAGAAGCATCAGCCTGTAACCAACTACAAACGCTTACCCACCACAAGTGCCATCTACAGGGACATTTTGACCATCCTTTCACGTTCCCCGTTTCTACCCATCCTGATCATCCAGACGCCCATCTACCTGGCCTTTTATGGCTTTTGCGGCCTAGCGAGTTTACCTTTAGCGGCCACACCTTGTGGTGTCCAAACACATCAATCCGGCCCGGGGCACAACATCAATGTTTCCAGAACAACAACATCTGGTGCCAAGTAGCGATACTCGCATACTGTCTCACCTACCAAGTCAGTCGAACCCCAGCCCTTGCTACTTTTCGACTAGCCCCCAAGTGACAGCCAGTTCATCAGGCAAGTTAGGATCCTCAAGGTCAACCTAGGCCTTGACCATGGGCTGCTTTTCTGAACACTCCTCTTTGAATCGGAGCGGCCTTGCCTGAATCTCAGCACAGGGTACCAGTCCATGCCTGCTAAAAAAAGGTGGGCAGTTTGAAATCTGCTTGCTTCACTCGGTATATTCCATACCCTCACGAGGAGATATGGCAAGCCTTCAGCAAGCTTGCTCTGTAGTGCGTAGTTACCTCCCTATCGGATTGTTCTTGCCCCCTTTTTATGCATACCGTCCAGCCGACAAGGGCACACTTCAGGTATAATTGATGTTGTTAGCCTTGTGGCGTGTTTATGTGGTTCACATCTCTCCTGTTTATAGGGCTCCGACCATAAATATATATACATACGTGTGTGTGTGTGTGTATATATATATATCTATATATATATAGATATATATATATATATATTGTGACATTGGGGGATGTCTAGCTCAGTGGTAGATGCGTTTTCATTGAGTTCACAGTCAACAGGAGTTTTTGTTTAAGGGTCGCCCACATTTTATTGAAAGTAACAGAAATGAAATTGGTTGCCCACACAGGGGTTCTTCTCCCAATATTGCAACAAATGAAAAATGCCAATCCACCTGGCTCTTAAGGCTCACTCAGCCGTGGGCGCAGTACCTTGCTTCACAGGCCTACTCCTGGCCTCTAGGAAGGTGCTCTCCTGACACTCCAGGCTTCCACACTCCTCAAAAACTCACGGTCCCCTTTTGTCCCAAAGAATCTCTGTTCCAGTTGCCCCAGCTATAGTCTCCCCGACTCTCTCAGCTGGCCCACCTCTCTCAGTCTACTGACCTGGAAACTCTCCCACATGGAGTGCCGTCTCAAGGGTATTGTCTGTGTTCTTAACCAGTAGCATACCTCCCTCCTGTCTGCAGCAACTGCTCCAACAACAACTCCTATCCCACACTCTCTGAGCTATGCTCAGCTCTGCCTTATAATGGGTGTGTGCACCTAGACACACACACAACCTCCAGAACTTCTGGAAAACCCAGACACAAGACTAAAGACTCCATCCCTTCCAATGCTCTTTAACCCCCTTGACGGTATCCCCGAGCGTGACTCGGGGTTGTTTTTTTTTGCTGAGATCGGTATCCCCGAGTCACGCTTGGGGTGGATGTGCAGAGCCTGCAGCGGCGTTCCTTACTTTCTCCAGGCGATCCAGCGATGATCTCCCATTGCTGTGATCGCCACCGAGATCCCCGCCGCGCCGTCCACCGGTCATCTGACTTCCTGGTTCCGTTCCCTGCACCGCAATGGTGCATGGGAGCGGAACTGGGAGGGAAATTCAAATGTATGCACAAACACAAACACATAAAAAGGAGGTGATTCAATGTAATCTGAGAGGATTACACTGTATCACCATTGGAATCTGACACAGTGCCCTTTCAGTGCCCCTTTGCCATTTTCATTTGTGACAAATAAAACCTTTGAAAACCCTTTGAAAATGGCATCTAAAAAGCGCTGTCCTACGAATGCGCTTTTTGATCAGCTGAGCGACAGCGACAGCAGCAGCGAAATGGAGTTGATCACAGAACAGAGCGACAGTGAGTCGTGGGGCGATTTGTCATCTGGCTCTGATGCAGAAAGTGACAACGCCGATGATCCCGCACCTGACCTAAGTGATGTGCGCACTTGGTGCGCTATAGACAGCGATGCGGACCAGACAGCGCCCCCGAGGTTCCGATTCACTGGATCTCCTGGGATGAAGGTTGATGTGGAGAGGGACAACCCTCTGGCATACCTGAAACTTTTTCTTTATGAGGAGGTAATTTTAAAAATTGTGACAGAGACCAATCGATACCACGATCAGCAAATCTGCGTGCCAGATTTTCCAGATCCAGGAAATGGGAACCTGTCACTAAAGAGGACATTTGGAAGTTTCTAGGACTCATCATCCTTCAAGGGGTGGTGGGCAAACCGCTCCAGAAATGGTACTGGACCACCAACAAGTTGCTGGTCACGCCATTTTTTGGGACTGTGATGTCTGAGTATCGTTTTTCACTCATTAAAAGGGCGCGCTTTGGCATAAAATTTTATATGCTATGTGAATCTTCCACCGGATATATCTGGAATGCGGTAATTTACACCGGGAAAGGTTCCAAATTCAATCCCAGGTACAACCGCTATGGATGGTCACATCATCAGTCCTTTCACTGCTGGACCCATTACTGAACAAGGGATATTGCGTGACAACAGACAATTTTTATACGTCACCGGAATTTTATGAGGTTTTGCTCCTCAACAAAACGGATGGGTATGGTACAGTGAGGCCAAACCGGCGTGACATGCCATCTACGTTTGGCAAGAAAAAACTAAAAAAAAGGAGAGATGGTTGCCTTCCAAATGGGAAAAATTATGGCAATGAGATGGAGAGACAAAAAGGATGTGTGTCTCATGAGCACAGCACCTCCACTACCATGGTCCGCACAAAACATGGAAAAGATGTGCTGAAGCCACAAGTCGTGATCGACTACAATCACACGATGGGGGGTGTCGACCGAGCCGATCAGGCAATGACATTTTACCCGGCGATGCGCAAACAACAGAAAAAATACTACAAAAAGATTTTCAGGCATCTCCTTGAACAATGTCTTTGGAACGTCTATATTCTTTATAAGGCAAACACGAACACACCTCTTATTCATTGCGACTTTATATGGAAGGTGGCTGAGCAGATTTTTATCAACCACCCGACGCCATCAGTGTCTGCTAACAGACCCGGACGGCGCTCTGTTGACGTTGGCAATCCACCGCACCTGACAGGTCGTCATTTTGTAGACTTTGTACCGAAAGTTAGCGCCTACCAGGATGTGCGTCGTTTGCTGTTCCAAGAAGGATGGAAATGGAAAAAAAGTCCGAAAGGAAACCAGGTACTATTGCCCAGATTGCAATGTCGGACTTTGACTAATTCCATGTTTCAAACTTTTTCACACCCAGGATGTGTATTGAATTTCTTTGTTTGACTAATTTCTTTATTTTTCTTTGCATTATTGAATAAAATTATATTATTTATTAGATTATAATTCATGTGTTTCTGTTTCAAATTTATCACATCTGGAATGTCTACTAGAGTCTCCAGCCCCAATACAGACTTACAAAATCCAGAGAAAACTTAAAGCATAGTTTTCTCTGCTCACCAATTGTCTGCTGAAACTTCTCAAACTGCCTCTTTGAGAGACCTGTGTCCATTTTACCCCAATTTTCACTGAGACAATGGGCCAGATTCACAGAGCCATTACTTCTATCTATCTCCTGTTAGACCGGAGTACTTTCAAATTACGCACGTCGTATCATTAGTTTGAATCCTCAAACCATGAGTTAACGGCTTCGGGCTTCGATCCGACAGGCTTACGTCTTTGTACGCCTTCGGATCTACGCTGCAATCTTTTTGCGGCCGCTGGGTGAAGTTCGGGTCGTTTTCCGCGTCGGGGTATGCAAATGAGCTTTTTCCGGCGATCCACGAAGTTACGATCGTCCTTCGCAATCTCTTACGGCATCTGTAGTCATCTTTTTGCATCTTTTTGCTGCGTAAAGTTATACCAGCTATTAGCTGGTCTATAGTTAGACGGCCCATGTTAAGTATGGCCGTCGTTCCCGCATCGAATTTCAATTTTTTTTTTTTTTTTGCGTAAGTCTTCCGGGAATAGGAATGGACGTAAACGACGCTACTCAAAAAAAAAATGACGTAACAACGTTATTTCACGCAATGCACGGCGGGAAATTTCTGAACGGAGCATGCGCAGTTCGATCGCCGCGGGGACGCGCCTAATTTAAATGCTTCACGCCCCTAATCGCGTATTTCGATTCTGCCGCGAGAAATACACTACGCCGCCGTACCTTACGGGCTGAAATCTACCTGAATTCGTCTTAGAGCCAGGTAAAATACGGCGGCGTAGTGTATCTCTGATACTCTGCGCCAGGGCAATTGTACCTGAATCTGGCCCAATGTGTATATATATATATATATATATATATATATATATATATATATATATAATCAAAATGAGTAAAAAACTTTAAAATCAATTGATTCAGTATTTGACAATGAGGCTACCTACCCAATTGTAGATAGTTGGCACGTACAAAAGTAAACATGTCTGATTTAAAATCTAGTTCAAATGTGTAGGAGAAGCTGAAATAATGGGATAAGTCAAGGAGATTTAGAAAGTATGTGTAATGCATGGACTTTCTCAAACAGACATTTAATACAGGGTGTTAATATTATAATATTTAGTAATAGGTTGTTTCCATAACAATTTGCAACACCATAAAAATAAGAAAGTCCAGCACCAACTTTTAATTTGTTGACTAACACCATATATGTCCATGTACGTAAGTAGAAGGAAGGGAGGTGTCAAGTATATGTGTGTTAGAAATTGACCTGAATTGCAGTATTTCAAATTACAGAGGGACAGCATGGTATTACATAATTGCAGGATCTTCTCAGTAAGAAGCCCCTAGCATTCCACTTCCTGCCTGTAACTGGTAAATACATTGTATGAAACATTTCCTATTACCTAAATCAAAAGAAATAAACAAATAGTTCTGAAAAGAAATATATACAAACCATTATAGATTCTCTTTATAGTGGGAAGGGGGCATGGGGGGGCCATCTGCCTGTGGCTTCGCACATTACAAATGTCCCCTCAGTAACAGCAGGGATCTTCTGATGTGAAGTATTCTTCTGAATATCATCTGCTAACGTTAGATTTGACATAGGAGTAAGCAGCCAATATATGCAACCACATCTGTCATTTCATGAAAAGCAAGCTACAATTATATTTGGAGTACTCAAATAAACATATAAAGAAAGAATAGAAAAAAATGGAAAAGTTAAACATGGAGACATTGAAAAAAAAATTATGGGGTACACCAAAGAACACTTCACTCAACCAAAGGCCTGCCATCAGGCGTGTACAGATCAGAGCTTTAGAGGATGCTGCGGACTCACATGACTTGTATATCGATTGAATAACCTTTCCTTCTTCCTTTTTGCAGATACCGTGTTTCCCCGAAAATAAGCCCGGGTCTTATATTCATTTTGGCAACAAAAGACACAGTAGGGCTTATTTTTGGGGTAGGTCTTACCATGTAATGTGAGGTCTTCTCTCCCCCTCTCTCTCCCTGCCTGACCGGAATCCCCAGTGTGAACTGAGTTAAAATGCTTGTAAAATCCTATAATCCACTCTATTACAGTAGTAAATAATGTACAATGTGTGTTTCTGTAATATAATTGTGCCAAATACCTTCATTGTAGTGCCACTCTGCGCTTCTGTGACCCTCCGGAGCTCTCTTCCCGACAATTATATTACAGAAACACACACATTGTACATTATATACTACTGTAATATAATGAATTATAGGATTTTAAAAGCATTTTAAACTAGGGCTTATTTTCGGGGTAGGGCTTATATTTTAGATCTCCTAGAAAATAACGCTAGGTCTTATTTTTGGGGTAGGTCTTACTTTCGGGGAAACGGTAGCAAATATTCTCCCCTGTGTGTACTGCAATGGTAATGTGGCCACAGCAGTTACAGTTGACACTCATGCTAGGTTTATATAGACCCCGAGTGTAGAAAGGCCTCCAACGCACGTTATTTTGGACAGCAATCCATGGGTGAAGTGTTGTCTTACTGCTGCAGCTTTTTAAACAAATAAATTGAAATCCCCAGTCCAAATTCTGTGCACAGATCTCAGTGCACCGTATTGCAAAGCATCAACTGCGTTTTTCTACAGTACAGTACATGCTATCAGCACCATTTTTAAGTACCTTTCCTAATTAGACACTTGCAATGTTGAACACATTGCTATTTTTTTTTATTACTGTGTTCCTGTACATTATCACTTGGCTTGTAAAATGCTTGCAGGGGCAGCTGCTGGAAGATATATACCTATACTGTAGATCTCTTAAAAGCCCTTTACCTACACACACTATCGGAGTCAATGCAGCAGCGTTGTTTTGGTAAAAAAAAGTCTATGTATGTACAGGTATGTGGAATGGAACAGAGAGGCATGAGGGCATAGGTGGAGTCCTGTAGTCCAACAGGCAGGGTTGACAACATTGGGTGGGATCTCACCTTCCATGTGCAGAAGAGACACATTGTTGTCAGCTCAGACAGGATACTAGGAGCACACTAAATTTATAGCACATTAGCAGGTATTTTTCTGTATGTAGCCCCTGTGTACTTTCAGTCCAGGTGCTATCTTAAATTTAGAGGGGGATGAGAGAGTTATGTAGCTCTCATCCTTGTGATTTGTGTAAATTCAGCTTCTGTTCTAGCTGGGCTGTGCTGTCAGTTCATTCTGTGTTCCTGATGTGCCTTTCCACCCCGGGGCGACAGGTGGCGGCAGTGGAGTCCAGGTCAGAGCGCCTTCTTGCCAGCAGACAATCAGAGGGTTTTTTCCCTTGCGGGGCATGCTGGGGGAGGGTACATCTAGAGAGACGCCATTTTGGGCGGGGGAGTTTGTGGCTGGATCCGGGTGCGGCACCCACCTTCAGGGTGTGCGCACATCACAGCGATATGGCCTACCAGGCCGGGGCGCACATGCCACGCGTTGTTCTTGGTTCCGGGACCATGCTGGCCCAGAGCAACTGAAGCTGTGATGGGACCCAGTGACTTATTGGGTCCCCTACCTCTTGAAAGAAGATCCCAAGCGAGTTGTGCTGTTCGGTGGGGAGTCAGTCTGAGGAGAGCCAAGAGGCAGGAAATCCAATAGGGCCTAGACGAACCATTGGGGATCAAGGTGACCGGACACTGGGAGTTTGTCTAATGGCAACCTGTCATTCGGTGACTATTTGAAGAAAATTACCTGAGGGAGATGCAGGCATCCATAATCTTGAGAAGGATTCACCTCACAAATTGTGTTCTAAAGCAAAGGGCCTGTGGCAGAGGTCTCACTCCTATTTCTACTTTCAGTCAAGTCTGTGTCAAAAACTTGTTTTCCTTCTCAAGATTCTCAGTGATATTCTGGCTGCCAGTTCTGTGAGAGAGACTGTCCAGGTACGCTGTACCCACTCCGGCTGGAGTGGCGACGAAGTTAAAGTCCCATTTGGAAGCAGGATTGTTTCCGTCGTTCTTAGGCCTGAGTCTGCAAATTCTCCCTTTCACCCACCTTTACTCTATTTACTCCAAGTTCACTGTTTGCCGTGTCGGGCAAGAATAAAAGCACAGAAAGACACCGGCTGTTTGAACATTCCTTCATTGTTCTCATCATCATTATCATCACACACCTAGACATTCATACAGGTAACACGCCATCCCAAATCTATCCAGCGGCTCCTGAGGGGGTAGAGCTACATGTATTTCAAACTTTTTTGAGAAATAAAACATTTTGAAATATGCATGTATTGCAAAGAATACACAATGGGCCAGATCCACATACCTGCCCCGCCGGCGTGGCGTGTCCCATTTACTCTACGCCGCTGTAAGTTACAGCGGCGTATCCTTATCCACAAAGAAATGCCGCTGTAACTTACAGGTGTACGCGGGTGTAATTTAAATGTACTAGTGGGGGACGTGTTTTATTATAATTATGGATGACCCGACGCAAACGACGATCTTTTTTAACTGCGCATGCGCCGGCCGTGGACGTATCCCAGTGCGCATGCGTGAAATCACGTCGCAAAACATCAATGAAAACGACGTGAACGTAACTTATGCAAATCCCTATTTGCAAACGGTTTGCGCAAACAACGTGAACAACAGAAAAAACGACGCTGGCCTGACGTCCATACTTAACATTACGTACACCTCTATACGCCGGGCGTACGTACATTCGTGGATCGGCGTATCTACCTCATTTGCATATTCGACGTGGAAGGGCCCCTAGCGTCCAGCGTAAATAGGACACTTTAGGACTACGGCGTAGGACAGCGTATCTACGCAGAAAACTGGCGTATCTACGCAGAAAACCGGTGTATCTTGTTTTGTGGATACAAAACAATGATACGCCGGCGCAGATTTGAAATTACGGCGGTGGATCTGGAGATCTGCCGCCGTAATTGTTTGTGGATCTGGCCCAATATGTTTAATTTTGCTTATAGTGCACCAAAGGGCCCCTAAAGCATGCTAAAATTAGTTGCACAAGCAAAAACACTTTTGGCAACACAACAAAGGATGCTTTTTAACCACTTAAGACCAGACCAAAATGCAGGTAAAGGACCTTGCCCCTTTTTGCGATTCGGCACTGCGTCGTTTTAACTGACAATTGCGCGGTCGTGCGACGTGGCTCCCAAACAATATTGGCGTCATTTTTTCCCCACAAATAGAACTTTATTTTGGTGGTATTTGATCACATTATTTTTTGCGCTATAAACAAAAATAGAGCGACAATTTTAAAAAAAATTCAATATTGCATTTTTATTATTATTATTTTTTTTTTACTACTAATAGCAGCGATCAGCGATTTTTTTCATGACTGCGACATTATGGCGAACACTTCGGACAATTTTGACACATTTTTGGGACAATTGTCATTTTCACAGCAAAAAATGCATTTAAAAAGCATTGTTAACTGTGGAAATGACAGTTGCAGTTTGGGAGTTAACCACAGGTGGCGCTGTAACTTTCAATGTGACTGTGTGTGTGTTTACAACTGTAGGGGGGTGTGGCTGTAGGTGTGACGTCATCAATCGCGTCCCCCTATTACAGGGATGACGCGATCGATGCTACGGCCACAGAGAAGCACGGGGAAGCCGTGTTTACACACGGTTCTCCCCGTTCTTCCACTCCAGGGACGGATCGCCGCACTGCAGCGGCGATCGGGTCCGCGAATCCCGCGCTCCCGGTCCTGGAGCTTCGGACCGGGTCACGGGAGCGTGCCGCGGGCGCGCGCCCGTGACCCACGGCTGGGTACTAAAATCAACGTATATATACGTTGATGTGCCCAGCCGTGCCATTCTGCTGATGTAAATGTGCAGTAGGCGGTCCTTAAGTGGTTAATATAAAAACATGGAAATTCTACTTAATATGAAGAAAATTAAACTCTTTTTTTGGATAAAGTTTTATTGAGGTACTGTACTTTTTCTTAGCATTCTGTTTCGTAGTAAGTATTAACCCTTAATTTATATGTACAATTCTACATTTGTGTAAACGGTATGGCAATCATGACTTTGATAATACTGCAGGAGAGAGACAAAATATAAAAAGCGAAATCTGCTGTCATCATGCAGGAACATTTATCAAGTTTTAGGAAGGTAAATGCCATTCCTAATACAGCTTTATTATAGTCTTTTCAACTATGTAATGGCCCTATCATAAAATTCCTCATATGCCAATCGTCACACATAGTGACAGTTTAATATCAACACCATGTTTCTTAACAGCTTATTTTACCATGAAATACAATTTTTTTTACCCCGTATATCTCAACAAAAAAGAACACCAGTAAAGGTTATTAGGATGCAAGATTCACTAGTCTAGTTCTGTAATTCCCTTTATGCGCATATATACAGTATTTTATTTTGTAGAGGTTTCTCCAGGGCCAATGCTTCCTCTACTAGTGTTCTGATGTTTACAGCTATAGGGGGAGCATTTTGGGGTGATCAGTTTAAGGGACTGCACTATCCCTGGCTATATTCACTGTAGTCTGCTTTTGTTTTAGAATGGCAGAGCACTTCTGTCATGTACCAGGTGTGACCAGAACTGTGTGTCAAGCAACAGAGGAACACCAAACACATATAAGTCAAAATATAATTATTTATTTAGATAAGTGAATACAAAAAAATACAACCATCTCCAATATGACACAGTGCAACAAACCAACTAACAGACAGAGACTCACAAATAACAACAGACAGATATGTGTAATAAATGGGAAATGCCAGAATCATACACAGCAGATCGGCAAATGGACAAAGGGAACTTCCAGAAACATAAACGTAGGCCAGGGCAAGGTCATACACAGGGAGATCAGCAGATGGGGTAAGGAACACAGGACAGGGAAAGGATGGATGGTCAGGACAGGGAGACAGGATCAGGAACTCAGGTAGCAGATTTCACAGGTTCATATAATCAGGCACAGATCAGGGCACAAGGACGATACCAGGGCAGTGTGAGAGTGCATTTGCTGGTGGACGCCAGTACTGCGGCCCAAAGATCACATAATACCACCACCAGAGGAGAGCTCCCCTGGCAGTTCCAGACTGCCAGGAGACACTTGGTGGTGGACCACAGTACTGCACGCCAAATATCAGGCAGTGTCACCAACGGAAGGAACCTTTCCTGACAACTCCCCAAAACAAATGCTTTGCCAAGCACATCTTGTTCCAAATAATTTTTCTGCAACAAGCTCTGGGGAGCACTCAGGGAGCAGCAGCAATTCGTATGCTGTGTATGCATGCATCTGACCGCTTCCGCTGTATACTGCACTATACATTATATAATTTTGCTCTGTATTCATATTATAGCATACTGCTCCCCTCTACTGTCTGTATTTTTAATACCTGTGCTCTTAATATTACACAGCTATTTATGTATGCACTTCTTGTTTCTGGGAGGCTGAATTAAAAAAAAAACAGACTCCAGGCCAGAAGCAGCGACTATTAGGCACTTGCTCCTGTGTTCTGTGTTTACCTGTAGCTGCACATAACTTCTTGGTCTGAATTCTAATGACAGACAGGCTCTGCCCTATTGTTATTTTTTCACCTTGTGTCAAAGCCTGATGTGTAGAGATAGACCTCTCGTACAGTCCTGGCTCTTTGTCCACTGAAGTCATGACAGCAACCGCGAGAACGAGGTGAGGTAAGAGTGCCTGCAAGATCTTCCATTGGTCGCAGAGGTGTTTGGCAGGTGGGTCAACAGGGCTGGACTGGAAAGCTGAAGTAGCAGATGTCAGCTGGAACAGTAGATGCAGACACACAGCAGATGGAGGACCGGTGCCACCAGGCACCATGCAGAGCAGGACAGATGGACAACTGGATGCAGGGTCAGACAAGCCAGGTTAGCAATGGATGATTAAACACAAGCATAAATGGCAGACAGAGAATGGTCAATGTGCAGGCAGAGGTTGGCGACAGGATATCAGGCAGATTAATATATAACAAAGTCTTAAAGGCAAGCCCAGGTCAGGATAAGTGGAGATCCAGTGTGGTCAGAATAAGCCGTGTCAAACACAGGAATCAAGCAGAAATCACAGGAACTGTATAACAGGTAATGCTGCAGATCAGACAGCAAAGCACTAGTGGAGCTGCTTCCATTATATAGGCTATTAAGCACAAGCATAAATGGCTGACATGCGCGCACATGCGTATATGTGTTCGTCTGTGCATGCTACTATTTTTAGGCATGTGCATAGGCCCGGAAAGATGGGCACCTGTAGGAGCGCATCTGTGCATGCGTATCCACCTCTGCCTTTGAATTTTGGCTGTGCTATGGCCAGCACATCCCTGAGAGCTAGATAGCTAGGTCTGTGCTACTGTATGTATGTAGTGCATAGCTCCCAACTGTTCCTGATTTCAAGTGATTGTCCCTTATTTGAAACAAAGTCTCTCTGTCCCTCTTTCCTCCTCATTTGTCCCTCATTTTGGTCTGATCTTTATAGTTGTATATAAAATGCATTATTTATCTTTCAATTTTTTTTTTCACAGGGCTGAACCTTTTATCCAAATTTTAAATAGTTGCATTTATAAATTTTAAAAGCCAGTATAAAGAAATGATAGTGGTAAAAAAGCATTTGTGCATTTATCTATAGTGTTGAGCGGAATACGCCATATTCGATTTCGCGATATTGCGCGAATATATAGAAGAATATTCGCGAATATTCGCTAATATCGAATATTCGTGATATTTTACCCCCCAAAAAATGTGCAAAATTTCGCTAATGCGAAATTTCACTAATGCGAAATTTCGCTAATGATTGTGAAATTCTCATAAACGGAGATCATTTCCTGTATTACTAAACTAATATGCGCGATATTCCTTTTGCCGAATATTCGAGTTATTCTGATTGGCTCTGATGCAAAAGAAGGGCGGGGAAGATAATCGCGCAATATTCCGTTTGCCGAATATTCGAGTTATTCTGATTGGCTCTGATGCAAGAGAAGGGCGCATCAGAGCCAATCAGAATAACTCGAATATTCGGCAAAAGGAATAACTCCCTCATGTAATTGAAAGGACACTGTATCCCTGATGGCTGTAAGGACGCCTCTCTTCTTTGAGTCAGCGCTCGCCGTGAAGACATATGGAAAGTTTTTATGAGAGCATTTAGGTTGCGCCGAGGCGCAGAAGTGCGTTTCCTGTGCACATATAATGTCACTTCTATGTTGCAGTGCTTCTGCCCAGAGCGCCTTACGTTTTGCCAGATGATTTAAGCCCCGAGCGTTAATGGAAAGGCATGTTACCCCCATCTACCAAGTCAAAGTCAGTGGTTTGAGAGCCTCACATGAGGCCAGTAAGCAGGTAACATAAGAGGTCATCTTTGCTGTAAATGCAGGGTAGCTTGGGGAAACGAAGAGATACAAAACCAGCACAGCTGGGGTACTCACGGACCCTGGTGGAGCACCGCAGAAGGGAGGGGCTCCAAGCAGCAGAGGTGTGGTGACGCACTCCAAGGTTGGTGACAGGACCTGGTCAACCGGGGGAACATTCAGCAGGCAGGATCTCAGAAGGTTCATGAAGGGCACTCCGTAGTTCTCCAGGATGTACTCCAACGGATGAGAAGAATCAAAACAGAAAAAAAATAAAGACAACAAAAACGTGAAGAAAAGCATTCTAAACAAGAGAACAGTTCCACAAAATGCAGCACGTGGCTGCACAGGCACAATTGGGGGAACAGTTTGTGAACTGAAGATCAAGCTCCCCTCGGGAAACATAAAAGGTAAAACACGTATATTCGTGCGTCGGGCTCAGGCATGCTTCTTGGAGTTTTTAGCTGTGATAGTTTTCCATTCCTGATCCACAGCCCGCGGCCTCCTCGCAGTGCCATCAGAGGTGTCCGTCTCAGGGAGGATCTGCCATTCTCTCAGCAGGGTCAAGCCGCCTTCCAGTGAGGTCACCACGTGGTTCCTGCCCTCCTTAGTGACAGTGAGTTTGGTTGGAAACCCCCATTTGTAAGGGATCTGATGGTTCCTCAATGCTTTGGTTATGGTCACCAAACCTCTCCGCTTTGTCAGAGTGTACTGTGAGAGATCAGCATAGAACTGCAGATGTTGGTATTGAGACGGTATTTGATCTTTGGTGCGCATAGCTGCCATCAGCCGTTCTTTGACATGGAAAAAGTGCAGTCTTAGGATGACATCTCTAGGCACATTGTCAGGGAGGTATGACGGCTTTGGAAGGCGGTGTATCCTATCAATTGTAATGTCAATTGCAGTAAGATCAGGGAGCAACAACGAAAACATAGTAGAGGCATACGTTTTGAGCTCCCCTTGTTGCACGGATTCGCGTGACACCCCTAATCTTCAGGTTGTTCCTCCTACTTCTATCCTCCAAATCCGCTAGTTTGGCTTTGAGGCCCTCCATCTCATCTTCCCCCTGCTCCTGAGCATCTACTAAGTCATTAATCGTGGTGGCGTACTCCCCCATTTTGGATTCTATATGCTCGACCCTGGTTTCCACCTCCTGTATGTCTGCGTGAAATTTCTTCATGCAAGACATCATGTCAGCCTGAATAGTACTGCGGAGTGAGAGCAGCATACCTTTAATACTGTATCCAGAATAGGTTGGTTAGAGGTAGGGAAAGTCTCTATCGGTTCAGGGAGCTCCCTCGTGTCATCCCCTGAGTCTGTCTCTGTCCCCAGGACCAGGCCCTGTTGCGGTTCCTCCAGCCTAAACCTAGCTTTGGCCGGGCTGGCTGACTGCGGGGTATCAGGACAGGAGTCAGGACTTCCCAGGGATCCGCTGAGCCTGCTCTGGGAGGCTGTTGGAGGAGGGGGAGAGCGGGAGGAACACGCTGGGGTAGAGGACATGCGGGCGCCAACTTCCCTACCTCCGTGCTGGCTGAACGGAAAGAATTCCGTCAGCTTGTGAGGTTTTCTGTCCTCCTTCCGTTTCCTCGTCATCGCCGACGGGTCCCCTCCGGTGACAGCTGCAATGATCAGGTGGTAAAACGAGCCTGAGCCTCCGTTGTGTGCCACTAGAAGTCCCGATGCTGCAGAGCTCCTCTCCTAGGCAGCCATCTCCGACCACGGTTAGCCACACCCCTCTGCATGTACTATTATTAACCGTGTGTTTATATAAATTTAAACAGAAACCATACCCCAGCTCGACTGTTTAATTCATAGATCAAAGCACTTAAGACCGGTGCTCAGGCTGGAATGTTCCGTCCCCAATGCAGTCAATCCATATTAAGAAAGGCCAACCACTCTGTGTACTCTTTTTATTGATCTTTATTGGCTACATATGAAATGGCACAGTGCATAAAATGCTAATGCATTTCACCTAATACAGCCTTCCTCATAGCAGAGTACACCGAGTCACCAGCTTTTTTTAATATGGATTGACTTTTATTATATAAAGCTCATATTCTTCCCATACTCATAAGTATCTATATACTCATGACTAAAGTGATTCTAAAGGTTGTCATTTTTTATTTTCAAATACAATTTATTTTTAAATAAACATGTTATACTTGCGTTCTGGTTTTGCAACGAGCAGCCCCAATCCTCTTCTTTTTGGGTTCCCTGCTGGCAGTTCTGGCTTCTGATTGATTGATTGATTTAATGGACTTATAGTGCGCCAAATACTGACCCATCAGGGCAGTGTCTAAGCGCAGAAGACATAACGAAAATAGGTAAATCAAATCAGGGAGAAAGAGAGAAAAAGAGAAGAGCAAGAAAAACCAAGAGACAGATCAACAGGGCACAAAAGGGAGAACTAACATAACTCAACCTGCTTTTTCTCGAAAAGCCAGGTTTTTAATCTTTTACGAAAGGCCATAATAGAAGGAAGGGACCGAATGGAAGCAGGAAAACTATTCCATAGAGCCGTAGCTCTCACAGAAAAGCATCTGCCCCCAAAGGTAAGCAAACGGGCAGATGGACAAATGACAAGACCGGCTGTTAGTGATCTGAGTGCTCGTGCAGGGGCGTATCGCGTTATCAAGGAATTCAGATATTGCGGGCCCATCCCATGATAAGCACGATAGGCGAGACAAAGAGCCTTAAAATCAACGCGATCTACCACAGTGAGCCAATGCAGTGATCGTGGGGTGGGGGTAATGTGCTCCCACCTGTTTAGGCCGGAGATTAGTCTGGCGGCCTGGTTCTGGACGAGTTGGATTTTCTTCAGCAACTTTAGAGGCATACCCAGATACACAATGTTGTTAAAGTCAATCCGGGAGTTAACGAAAGATTGAACCAGGACTTTCCGGTGGTTCTGAGAAAACAAATTTTTGACCTTTCTCAGACACCTGATATAATCCAGTGCATTGCGGATACATTGATTGACTTGGGGTATCCAATTTAGATTACAGTCAAAAATTGTCCCCAGAACACGGAATTGATTCACTGGAACAGGACACGGCCCAAGGCTCATGGCCCAGTTCCCCAAAAAGACAGCTGGATCAATACCTCCAGAGATGAGAATTTCTATCTTTTTAGCATTTAGACTAAGGGAATTGTGATCCATCCACTGTTTGATGTCTAATAGACAGGAAGCGAGCTGCAGACCAGGTGCAGGGTCACATAGGCTATCGACCACCAACTGTACATCGTCTGCGTACAGCCGATTAAACACTGCATGAGTGTCCAGCAGACTCGCAAGCGGCCGAAGATACACATTAAACAGCCATGGCGACAGGGCCGAGCCCTGAGGCACCCCACAGCTCAGGGTGCTGATGGCAGATAGAAAAGGTCCGGTTTTGACTTGAAAGGTCCTGTGGGTAAGAAAGTCTGACAGCCAGTGTAAAGCAGAGCCGGTAATGTGAAACTCATCCCGAAGCCTATCAACATGGCGTGATCTACAGTGTCAAAGGATGCGGAGAGGTCAAGGAGCACCAAGGCAGCCGACGCTCCCGCGTCCCTGACCCCGAGCAGCTTCTCTCTAGTGGAAAGGACCGTGAGCTCAATCCCGCGGCCCGGACAAAATCTGGACTGCGAGTCATGGAGCAAACCCTTTGTCTCTGAATATGATTGAATTTGGAGCAAAGTTTCGTGTTCCACCAGTTTGGCCAGGAAACCTATAGCAGAAATGGGTCTGTAGTTGGAAAGACAGTCAGGGTCCAAGTTGGGCTTTTTTAAGATTGGTGTGATAAGAGCATGTTTCCAGCGGGCCGGAAACACGCCATGAATTAGGGAAAGATTGACAAGTATCAGGAGATCGTTCACAACCAGCTCTGCATTCTTCTTCAGAAGCCATGCTGGACAAATGTCACCATGGAAATAGGAGGCCTTATTTTTTGCCATAGATTTCAGAAGATGTTCCCGGGTAACCTTACTAAAAGACGCCAGAGAATGAGGCGCTGAAGAATTTGGTTTAGGGGGGCATAGCCCAGGATTGATTGATTTATGTGAGTCAGTCCCTGAGAGTTACAGGGGAACGGTTGAGGGTTGGGGATATTCCAAGGGGGTTAGTTGTCCTATGTCTAAACGTATGTCAGCTACTTTAGTAACAAAAGAATTGAGTAGATTGTCGCAAAAAACTTGCGAATGAGGTATATTCACCTGGCTCTGCGTAGGAGAGAATAGGGTTTTAACTATTTTAAAAAGTGCCGAAGCACTGTTGTCTGCATTATCAATAAGATCACCATAGTGGGACCTTTTTTGCCGTTTTAAGGCCTGTGTGTGCCTGTGTGCCTTCTGGCCCCACCGAGTGCCCCAAATAGCAAGCCTTTTGCTATGTGGGCACTCGAGCAGGCTCACGCTCGAGCCACGCTCCTGTGAATTGACATTGTCAATTTACATACAGAGCATGGCTTGGCACCACCCCCGCTCTCTTCTCATCAAAAACGAGAAATCTACCCTTGGGACTTTAAGTGAGGTGAGGGCTGTGGAGCCAATAAAATAACAGGAATAATTACAGTATGGGCCAGATTCAGCAAGACTTGCGCTGGAGTAATTCGATATGCGCCGCGTAACTGTGAAGATGCGCCGTCGTTTCTATGTGGCCGTACCCACCAAACTAGATGCGACAGAAAACGGGCCATTTCCGATCGGCTTAACTTTCCGACGCCAGAGTCTCGTCAGCGCATAATTTCGCTTGGCGCATCAGTCGCGCCTATTGATTTCCCCTGCAAATATGCAAATGAGGGAGATTTCCCGATTCGCGAACGGATTAGCACCATACGCTGGCTACATGCGCCGCGCGTATCTCGTCCGTCCGGCGCAAAGTTATTTCTACAAATAGCTGCTTTATCTTTACTCCAGACGGCCACAGGTCAGCAGGAGAGCAGCTACAGCAGCGTTACCGACGATAAGAGCTAGCTGAGCACCCCCACTTGCAGGACAACACCTCTGTCCATGCTTGTCTGTCAACTTTTACAGCCATGGAGGAAGACATCATAGGTCTCCATAGCCGAGATGACGGCTGACAGCTCCTGGCCTTTAGAGTTCAGCTTTCTCCTGTGTGTTTGCGGGGAACGGGAGCAGCCATCTCAGAACAAAAGTAACTTCACTGCGGGGAGGGGGAACAGGATATACTTTAGTGCCGGAATGGCGCATCTACAGGCGCATTTAAACGCCCAACGGAACGCATTGCGCTGACGTTTCCCGTGAAGTGGTGCCGACGGAAGTTGTGAGCATGCGCACAAGGGGGCCGAGTGAAGCCTCACTTACTGCGCATGCTCCGTGGATGATGCGCTGAACGTAAGCCTCTGCGCTGGGCTCCGCCCATCATTTACATATGATCACACCCACTTCCACTTGCGTCGGGTTACGCCAGCGCATTATCGTTACTCTGGCGCAAGTTTACGCGCAACTGCTATGTGAATAACAGTACTTGCGCCGAAAGTGTTGGCGGAGTAACGTAAATGAGAAACGTTACTCCAAAGTAAAGAAGCGCCCATCTACCTGAATCTGGCCATATATGTTTAATTCAAGTAAAAAGCAGTACATACATTAATGTCATGAGCATAAGCTAATTCATACAGAATACAAAAAATAGGTAAAATTATATTGCAAGTAACTGTCCATATTAAAACACACATGCATCAAGTGAATACCAGACACATTTCATGAGGCTTAACTCACTCTTCAGGGGCACAGGGTAAAGGAGACCCTTGATATGGAAAACCCCATACTCACCAATGGACATATCCAAAGACCAGCGCATGTGAGGCTCCCAAACGGTGGCAGCAAGTGTCCTGCCAGGGAGCAGAGGAGGCGGGGCCAAACAAAGTCCCAACCGGGGCCAAACGGAAGCAGGGCACAGCATGGATAGAGTTTGTGTATCCCCAAGAGTCTCAATGGGTCCATAAGAAATATTGGCTCTACACAGAAATATGTATATTAGATAGTAATAAGGTAGGTAGGCGTACAACAACCCATGTATATCTATATGTAGATGAAGGACCTGAGCCAAGAGTGGTGAGAACATAGAGACTGAAGGAGAATGTGGTGAAAGATGCCAGAAACTGGCTAGTGTGATTAAAAGAAAAAAACAGATAAGAAAGCAGAAAGAAAAGGAGAGTGAGAGTGAAATAGATTGCAGGTGTGTGGTGAAGATTGTAATGAAGGAACAGGCTACAGGTAAATGCTCCAAGTAAGTCATATGCAAACATGTAATGTGTACATAGAAAATTGAAATAGTAAGGTAGGTAAGCATACAAAACGCATGTGTAACGGAATGAACCGTGACAACCAGAGACTTTGGAAGGATGAGAGATACTCCTGTGCCAGCGGCACTAATAACTCTTGGGTCTAAGTCCATCCTGTGCCGTTTTGGGCGTAGGGTGGCTAATAAAATCATACTTCATGTATTACATGAGGTGGGACATTATTGATACTTCATATTGCAGGATACTGAGATATTACAAATGTTGGTTAATGTTGACCCTACCAGTCAAAAGAATGACTCTTCAATGATTAGCTCCGGTTATTGAAATGCTAAATGTCCTATTCTCCAGCTAATTGACCCTATTGTGTGTATGAGAGACTCTGTGTTTACACTAAAAATACTGTGTATTGTACTACAAGTTAGCAGTCTCCATTCAGGTGTATTGAATTAGCATGTCAATTATGTTTAGTAAAGGTTAATTGAATTCTATTGATATAGGAATGTGATGTGTCTCGTCAGGGTCGGTGCCGAAATGTCTGCTAGAGAATTAGCCCCAGTGTATGATTAAGGGGGTGGAGATTTCATTGTCCTGTGATTAACTTTAAAATGCTGTAAAGGATATATAAGCAAGCTAAGATACCATTAAAGTATTCACTGATTTTGAAACAAGTACAGAGCTGTCAGTCTCGTCTTGATTCTGGGGAATGAATCGTGTATGCAGGATTGTCAGAGTGTGTCGGATAAGCTGTCGTGGGTGGATGGAAGGTCGTAAGCGGTGGTGACCGTTACATTAGTGGCACAGCAGTGGGATGATTCCATATTCAGAAGGACGGCTACAAGGGCACAGGACAATGGAGACGGTGTATGAATGGATGAAGCTCTCCTCCCTCATGGACTTACTGGAGAGCCGGGGCAGACCGGCCAGCAACCGTAAGAAAAGGGACATTATCGCAGAACTTGTCGAAATGGATAGAGCTAAGAGGCCCAGCGTAACAGACAGGACGCCCGAGGAAGAATTTTTCGATCAGGCTGTTAAACGTGGACTGGCACAATATAGTCCTAATCCTCCACCGGAGATCATAGACCGGGTTATAGCGGCTGTGGATGCCACCTTGCTACAGCGAAGAAGTGCTGCAGCAGCTGAAGTCACAGCAGCACCAACTGAAGAGAGAGGAGAGGTACAGATACCAGTCTCCAGGGAAGAGGAATTCCAAAGGAGGTTACAAGAGATGCGGATTCAGCACAGAGGACCAGTATCAGAGGAGGTCCTGCTGGGATGGTCGGATGTGATTTGTTGCCAACTCTGGAAGGAAGCGCTAGCTTTGGAGCAGCAACACCAAGGAAAGGTCCTGCCCTCCATCTATGCAAGGTACTGGCCGCAGTATGACATACAAATGCTGTTGTTGGGGGAACAATCGAAGCAGGAGTAGACAGCTGAGTTAAGCAGGCTGATCCGGGCAGATATGCAGCTGGACGAGAGCTACAGAGCCCTCCGGTGGTATGTAGCCCAAGAGTACCTGTGGTCAGCGGATGACAGCCCCACAGAAGGCTATGACTATGATGGCCTGGGATTGTTGTATTGGAGGATGTCCAGTGATCCCGACTTTGGGGATGATCGGGAGTGGCGCTTGGAGGACATAATGGGGCACAGAGAGGAAAAAATGAATATCTCGGGAGGCCACTGGTTACAGGAAGATTTGGAATTTCTGGCCATTCAGAAATGGGATTTGAAAATCGCCTACAGACAGCTGCTAGACTCAGCTCAGCAGCAGGATGGGGCTGCTGTTGCCTGCGACTATGAGGAAAGGTCAGATGACAACTGTGAAATCCTGGCTGATGAATCGGCAGTGGAAAATATGGAGATTGCCATCCCTAAAGCCGAAGCGGATGGTGTGGAGTTCCAGGGAGCCGGGGCGGTTGGCCCCTCTCTCCAGCAACAAGCTGAGGTGATAAATCTTTTACTCCCAGCTGAATCACTGGCAACAGAGCAGAGTGTCACGGGCCTCTGCTCCCAACTAACAGAAGAGGGGGTCCCTGTGGTAGTGGATGGGACTGTGGTCTCCACTCACAGCCACCCAGCAGAAGAGCTGGCAACAGAGCAGAGTGCCCCGGGCCTCTGCTCTCCACTAACGGAAGAGGGGGTTCCTGGGGTAGTGGATGGGACTTCGGTCTCCACTGACACAACCCCAGAAAATGGTGCGGCGCTGAAACAGGAGGATGTCGGCTTTGCTTTGCAAGCACCGGGGGGTTTTCACCTAGCACCAGTGGATAGGACTTCAGTCTCCACTGGTATACCACAGGAAGGGGGGTCAGTTGGCCCAGACCCCCAACAGCATGATGGACTGAGCCCAGCCACCCTGTCTTCTCTCCAGTGGCTGAAAGGGCTCCAGGGAAAAGGGCCAGTCCAGGCCTCTCCCCAGCGGCAGGCGTGTTCTCTGAAAGAGGCAGAGGTTGGCGGGTTGAGTAATGCTCAGTTTTGAGCCATTTATTTGGGGTACGGTATGGATACCAGCATTGGAGGACTGGAACTACTGACTGACTTTGGAGTCAACCCGTTTGGGGTTCCCTCCTGTGTCCGTCTCCCACCGAAAGGGGAGAGATGTAATGGAATGAACCGTGACAACCAGAGACTTTGGAAGGATGAGAGATACTCCTGTGCCAGCGGCACTAATAACTCCTGGGTCTAAGTCCACCCTGTGCCCTTTTGGGTGTAGGGTGGCTAATAAAATCATACTTCATGTATTACATGAGGTGGGACATTATTGATACTTCATATTGCAGGATACTGAGATATTACAAGTGTTGGTTAATGTTGACCCTACCAGTCAAAAGAATGACTCTTCAATGATTAGCTCCGGCTATTGAAATGCTAAATGTCCTATTCTCCAGCTAATTGACCCTATTGTGTGTATGAGAGACTCGGTGTTTACACTTAAAAGACTGCGTATTGTACTACAAGTTAGCAGTCTCCATTCAGGTGTATTGAATTAGCATGTCAATTATGTTTAGTAAAGGTTAATTGAATTCTATTGATATAGGAATGTGATGTGTCTAGTCAGGGTCGGTGCCGAAATGTCTGCTAGAGAATTAGCCCCAGTGTATGATTAGGGGGGTGGAGATTGCATTGTCCTGTGATTAACTTTAAAATGCTGTACAGGATATATAAGCAAGCTAAGATACCATTAAAGTATTCATTGATTTTGAAACAAGTACAGAGCTGTCAGTCTTGTCTTGATTCTAGGGAATGGGTCGTGTATGCAGGATTGTCAGAGTGTGTCGGATAAGCTGTTGTGGGTGGATGGAAGGTCGTAAACGGTGGTGACCGTTACAGCATGTATATCTATATATGGATGAAAGACCTGAGCCGAGGGTAGTGAGAACATGGAGACTGAAAGGGAAAGTGGTGAGAAAATTACAGAAACTGCCTGGTATGATGAAGGAAACATCAAGTAAGAAAGCAGGAAAGGAAGAAGCCATGTACAGAACGTGTCATGGAGAGACCAGTATCAGCTTGAAGAAGGGCATAAATGTATGAAATTAGGTGCCTTTGCAGAGTAGAGCGTTAGCATAGTACTTCAAACGATGTGAGTTGTCTATTCGACCAGAAGGAGAAAGCACCAGTACGAGAGTCAGAGATCAGCTCGTCATACGAACGTCTGCAGCCTTTATGGAAGAAATGGTGGGCTAAAACCTCCTCGTGTGGCCATTCCGATTGAAGGAATTGTAGATTCACCTGGTGGGAAGTCAGGGTTTCCTCTCACGGGAGTCAGTGGACCAGGTTGTGAAGAAAGATCGTAGCAAGACACCGCTTTCCTAAAGGCTAGCAAGGAGGGGAGAATGAACGGTGTGTCTTAATGGTCTGGGGCCAACATCGGGGCACAAACCAGGGGAGTGTGTGCGTCAAGATCCGTCAGAAAGAGCTTTCAAGAGTCACCCATTTTTTCCCCTGTTTGTGAATCTTCCAGTCCACTACTCTGGTCAAGTGACATGCCAGGTAATACTTATATAGGTCAGGTAGGCTGATTCCACCCGTAATTTTAGAGCAGGTCAAGCGGGAATATTTAACGTGCGGGGCTGCATTCTTCCATATAAAGGAAGTGCAAGCTTTCTTGTTCGCCGCGAAAAAAGAGGGGGGTAGATGGATTGGGATAGTCTGCATTAGATATAAGAGGCGAGGCAGGATAACCATTTTAATGAGCGCTGAACGTCAGAACCAGGAGATGTTTAGGTTGGCCCAATCTTTCAGGTCTAGTTGAATTTTCGAGAGGGAGAGGAGGAAATTTTTGCTATAAAGATCCGTTATTTTCCTAGTGATTTGTATGCCTAAATAGGTTATGACCTCAGATTTCTATTGGAAAGTGAAGGACTCCTGACAATGAGAAACGTCTTGAGGGGGCAGCGTTACGTTAAGCGTGTGGGATTTAGAATAATTAATTTTAAGGTTGGAGAGCTCTCCAAAATGTTGGATATCTTTCAATAGGCTAGGTAGAGACAGTCGGGGGGTTTGTAAGGATAAGAGTATATCGTCGGCAAATGCGGCAACCTTGAATTCCCTATGTTTAAGGGGGATTCCCCTAATATCTGTATTGCTACGTAACCTATTCAACAGGGGTTCCAATGTTAGGACAAAGATCACAGGAGACAGAGGGCAACCCTGTCGCGTACCATTGGTGATAGAAAAGGCGTTCGACAGGAGGCCATTGGCTTTCACTCTACCTGAGGGATTAGTATACAGAGAATCGATGTGCGCAAACATGCGAGGAAGTAGGCCTATGCCTTTCAGCACCTCCCTCATGTAATCCCAAGCCACCCTGTCAAACGCCTTTTCAGCATCAAGGGAGAGTAGAAACCCTTTGGTGTCCGAGGAAGTAAGCCAATGGTGTAAGTTTAGGGTGCGAATAGTGTTATCCCTGGCTTCCCTACCCGGGACAAACCCCACTTGGTCCGGATCTATGAGGCCAGGAATCAGGGATAAGAGCCTATTTGCCAGGATCTTTGCATACAATTTGATATCTACATTGAGTAAGGATATTGGCCTATAGTTTGATACTTGAGAGGGGTCCTGGCCTTCTTTTAGGATGACTGCTATGTGGGCTTCTAGCATTCTGCCTAGGGGAGCGTGCGGATTTGCTAATGAATTGAACGTTCGTAGCATCTGAGGGGTAAGAGTATTTATAAAGCATTTGTAATAGACTAAAGGGAGACCATCCGGGCCCGGACTTTTCCCAGCCTTCATTTGTTTTATCGCCAGATGAAGTTCCTCCACTGAGAGAGGGCACTTCATGGCCTTCGCCTGCTGTGAAGTAATGGGTTTAGGGCAATATTGAGCCAGGAAATCTTTAATCTGAGATGAACGATCGGGCGCTTCGGTCGGTCCGCCTCCACCCTGCGAAGTTGTAGAGTTTGAAATAAAATGCCTCGAATTGTTTGGCTATATCCTCATTTTTAGAAAACAAATTGCCTCGGCTATCTCGAATGTGGTGGACAACCGAGGAAATCTTAGACGCTTGTATTGTGCGAGCTATTAGTCTTCCGCTTTTGTTCCCATGTTCGTAGAAGATTTTTTGTCTGAGGACATATTGCCGCCTGGTGCATTTTCCCAACTCGTCTAGCAGGGTGGAGCGTGCAAGAAGAAGGTCATGTAACGTGGCTTGTAAGGCCAATCGTTTGTGGGCAATTTCTAGACGGTTAACTGTTTCAATAAGTGATTTTATCCGTTCTTGGTTTATTTTTTTAAATGGAGGGTAGTTTTTGTTGTCAGAGGTGCTCTGCTTTTTTATTTTAAATCCCCATGTGCCAGAATGCTATATTTGGAGACCCCAGTTGTGCATTTGTCATTGTTTTAAAACCAGACAGAAATATATCTTTTAACAGAATGCCGAAGCAATTAATTTTACTGGGTCAAAAAACAATATGGATTAAACATACTGGAGAAAATACCAACTGTGAGAAATGTAGCAGGATATTAATATTGCTCCCCTCCCTTGTCAGATAAGAGTATGATGACCAGATAATTCTTCAGTGACTTAAGACCCTTACACACGATACGAAAATTCGATGGAAAAATACGTAAGACGAGCTGTCTGACGATTTTTGGATTGTTAGTACAGTACTTTCGACAGCCAATTTTGCTTTTTTGACCCAGACAAAAGCTGGGATGTACAGACTATCGGATGTGAACTCAACGTCCGATTTTTGTTTCATTAGTACGGTTTTCGTATGGAAAGAACAAGACTACGCATGCTCAAACGAAAGAATACATACAAAACTATTCAACACATTACATCACTTCTGATTTTGTATTCTGTCGTACGAAAATTTTCATATTGTGAGTAACCTTTTCACTTTCAACATGAGATTAGCATGCCACAAAAAAAAAGGAAGTTCTGATTGTGTGTACGAGGCTTTAGTCTTAAGCAATACAGCATTGTAGCACTGGGGTTCACTCTATAACAGAAATATCAATATGACATATATTTCACATTGCTTTTATTATGCTTAACCCTGGAGTGGCTGCTGAGAATATGCCCAGGTTTCCCTTGTTGGTACAGAGGCTTCCTGCCAGAGGCACAGTTCCTTGCACACCAACAAAATACAGGCTCAGACTAGGGGATGCCTTTTTGTGACAGGCGGTGACTTAGCGGTTCAGGATCCTCCAAAATGCTATCAAGAATCAACACGAGGACAAATAATTGCAATTATAGCCACACTCTAACTGCCTCCCAAGAACAGTAGCCCCAGGAGCACACAGAACCCTCCCTAGAGAAGAAAGAACACTGGAAAGACCTCCCAAATATTTACCCCTTCCCCAGTCACCTTATGGATGCTCCCCAAGGATTGGGTGAGATCTTATAAATATTCAACAAATAATTGAGTGATTGACCCCCCCTGCTCTATTATCTGGAAGCTCCTTCCAGAGACAGGCAATCAATCACTAAGCTTAGGAGAAGCCTGATTAGACAAAAAACAAATAAATCCTGACTACAGTAAAGCCAAAAACAGAGGCAGGGCCCTACAACTTTGAAATGGATCATGTTTTTTTTTTGCGTTTACAGTAAATGTAGTGAGACATGATCTCTAAAGGCAGCACTGAAGCATTTACATTGCTCTAAAGCCCACAGGAATTTAATATTATTATCATTATTAGTAATGAGCTAGGATTAATTGATGGTATAACCCAGATATTTCACTTTAAGATAAAATACGAGAAACTTACTAAACTTGATTACGTCTTATTCTGTGTCTGTTTTGGAGAATTAAGGCGTTGAATATATAAAAATGTTCGCCCCACTTCTGCTCAGTTCTATTATTATCAAAACCATGACACAAACACAACAATTAAAGATGCAAAAATAGGACATACTTGAGAATGGGTTGTTTGCAGTAAAGCACTTGCTGTAAAAATAATTAATAAGGTAGGTACATATAGATTTCCTATCTTTGTCTCTGTCCAGGGCTATACTTCAAAGACAATACAAGTACATTTCCTATGTTGCTATTTCCTCTCTTGTTTAGCAAAGAAGGAATGAAAGGTTGCTGTTGTTCCTTCATTGGTGGGGATTACCGTGTCAATATTTAAATGACCACTGTTTTATGCCCTCTGTGTTTTTTTTGCTAATCAGATGTTTGTTGGAAACGTGTGGTTTTGACTATGTTATGCTAATTGGAAGCATACAGTTTATCTCTAACTGGCACAAAGTTCCTATCAAACACAATTGTTATAACGTTTGATTTAAAATCTGTTAAATAGAGTGTTATTAACGAAAGGCAAATACACTTTGCTCTACAAGTGCAAACTACAAGTGCAAAGTGCACTTGAAATTGCACTGAAAGTACACTTTGAAGTGCAATTGCTGTATACCTGAGGGGTAGATCTGAAATGATGTGAAAGCTCTGCTGTTTTTATCATCCAATTATGTGCAAGCTAAAATGCTGTTGTTTTTATTTTCCTTGCATTTTTCCCTTGGATTTACAACGACTGTACTTCCAAGTGCACATTCAGTGCACTTTGCACTTGTAGTTTGCACGTGTAGTGCAAAATGTATTTACCTTTTGTAAATAACCCCCATAGCCTTGCTCTTTCAACATAAAATAGCTTGGTGTAATTATTTGGGCAACAGCCTACCCTTGCATTGAGACTTGTATATTAAAGAGGTTGTAAAGGTTAATTTTATATTTTCTAAATAGGTTCCTTTAAGCTAGTGCATTGTTGGTTCACTTACCTTTTCCTTCGATTTCCCTTCAATTTTTTTTTTCTTTGTCTGAATTTCTCACTTCCTGTTTCTCCTCAGTAAGCTTGCTCCCATCATCCGAGCTGTTCTGGCTGGGGGTTAGTCAGAACAGCTTACTTAGGAGGAACAGGCAGTGAGAAATTCAGACAAAGCACTAGCTTAAAGGAACCTATTTAGAAAATAACAAAATAACCTTTACAACCCCTTTAAGTTTGATACTATGGGGTTGAGTTACTAAAGGCAAAAAGACTGTGCACTTTGCAAAGTGCAGTTGCACACTGCAAGAGCAGTTGCTCCAGAGCTTAGTAAATGAGTAGAAGCTCTGCTGACTTTCATCAACCTATCATGTGCAAGCAAAAATGTTTTTTTCCCCCTTGCATGTGATTGGGTATTCTTTGCAAAGTGAAGCTTTACCTCATTTACTAAGCTCTGGAGCAACTGCTCTTGCAGAGTGCAATTGCACTTTGCAAGGTGCTCAGTCTATTGGCTTTTAATACATCAACCTCCAAGGTAGTAGTGCCAACTGGCACTTCCCAAAAGTTACTAAATTACATTTTTAGGTGCAAATTTCATTATTCAGGCTACACACAAGTACGCTAGGCAAATAGCAATGTGATTTTAAGTAGATATTAAGGTAAAAAAAACATATTTTTGTTATTTTCAATATAAGGGCAAATTATTTAGTCACATCACCCTCTGCCTCCATCCCCCTCTGCCACCAACACCCCATGCCTTCACCCCCCTCTGCGGTGTCACAATCTCCCCCTGCCTCCAATATCCCTCTGCCTCCAATATCCCTCTGCCTCCAATCTCCCTCTGCCTCTAATCTCCCCCTTCCTCCAATCTCCCCCAGGCCCCCTGCCTCCAATCACCCCCTGCCTCCATCGTCCCCTGCCTTCATCCCCCTCTGCGGTGCCACCAACAACCCGTCTCCATCCCCCACCCTCTGCAGTACCACCATCCCCCTCTGCGGTGCCACCAACACCCCCTGCCTCCAATCACCCTCTGCTACTTACACCCCCTGCCTCCAATCACCCCCTGCCTCCAATCTCCATGTGCAGTTCCAAGCCGAACCGATTTTGGCTATTTTTACTGGCACATTCCCGCAACTATGGACATTTATGAACGGGGGAAAAAAGTGCCAGTTTTTACTAACTGTCCGTAAAAATATGGACGGTTGGCAACACTGCTCCAAGGGTCAGCCAAAAATATTTCCAAAAGATGCAATAAGTTGTCAATTGTGATTATGACTTAAATTAAACTGGTGTAAAAAGGGCTCACTCATCCAGATCATACTCAAGTGCTGACAACACTAGTCATCGGTCTTGCCCAGTTTAGGTCTGCCATGCACACCAATCTACAATAGAAATTCTAAGGGGATCTGAGCTTTGTATTTATTGAATGTTACAGTAATATTTTCAGTATATATAATGTAACTTTGGATATATGAGCAAGCATACATATTTATGGCATTAAAACACTTGGTAATATACACAGCTAATAATATATACAGCATTTTTATTATGATCCAAAAAATCACACTATATTAAAGTCTAAAACAAGCTAGGATTTTTTTTGAAGAAGAAGAGTATTGTAAGGATTTGCATGCACACAACCTGCTTAAGACAGCAGCATCTTAAGATGAGTTGTGCTTCTGAAAGTTAGAGCCACTTAAAAGTACCATAAATAAAAGGCAAAGCGGACTGAGGAGATAGGAGCGTAGGCAGCAGCATCTGCAGAGCTTGAAAGTGCTCTGGCTTTTAGACTAAAAGTGTGTTTAATTGCTAGAGCTGGCTGCTGTCTTTACTTATAGGGAACTTTTGCTTACTACATGGGTGCAATTGTCAACCTCTTTTAGAAAACACTAGACTTCTGGCTTTCATGCTATTCCATTAGCTTCAATATATTGTGAGTCATCCACTTGCACTGAACATGCACTAATTAATAGTGGTTGTAAACTGCATAAATACAGTGCCTTGAAAAAGTATTCATACCCCTTGAAATGTTCCATATTTTGTCATATTACAACCAAAAAACATAAATGTATTTTATTGGGATTTGGCACATAATTGTGAATTGGAAGGAAAATGATAAATGGTTTTCCAAATTTGTTACAAATAAATATGTGAAAAGTGAGGCATGCATTTGTTTTCAGCCCCCTTTACTCTGATACTCCTAACTGAAATCTAGTGGAGCCAATTGCCTTTAGATGTCACCTAATGGAGAAGAGACGCTTGAGAGGGGATATGATTTCAATTTACAAATACCGTACTGGTGACCCCAAAATAGGGATACAATTTTTTTTACAGAAAGGGAGTTTAACAAGACAGGTGACCACTCATTAAAATTAGAAGAAAAGAGCTTTAACCTTAAACTACGTAGAGGGTTCTTTACTGTAAGAGCGGCAAGGATGTGGAATTCCCTTCCACAGACGGTGGTTTCAGCAGAGGGCAACGATGATTTCAAGAAACTATTGGATAAACACCTGAATGACCACAACATACAGGGATATACCATGTAATACTGACATATAATTACACACACATAAGTTGGACTTGAAGGACTTATGCCTTTTTTCGACATCACCCACTATGTAACTATGTAATTAGCAAATAGTCCACCTGTGTGTAATTTATTCTTAGTATGAATACAGCTGTTCTGTGAAGCCCTCAGAGGTTTGTTAGAGAATCCTAGTAAACAAACAGCATAATGAAGGCCAAGGATCAGACAGGTCAGGGACAAAGTTGTGGAGAAGTTTAAAGCAGAGATAGGTGATAAAAAAAATATCCCAAGCTTTGAACATCTCATGGAGTACTATTCAATCTATCATCTGAAAATGGAAAGAGTATGGCACAACTGCAAACCAGGGTATATAAAAATCAATGATTTAACAAAAAAAAATATATTGATATATACATATATATATATGATTTTTACTAAATCTATTTTAACAAAATGCTTTTGAAGTAAAAATGTATATTTAAGATACAATAAAACATTAGTTTATTCAGCATGAAATGGAGCTTAGTTATGTAGCATGAGGCTGTATAGTGCGTATTTACATTTTTGGTAGACTCATTTACTGAATCCAAGCTCTGCAATCTGAGATCAAATGCATTGATGTATTCACATAATGTTACAGTAACCATGAGATACAACAAAGTTCAGGAATATGCCTTCCTACAATGGAATGGTTTAGATCAGGGGTCTCAAACTGGTGGCCCTCCAGCTGTTGTGGAACTTTAAGTCCCATCATGCCTTTGCCTGTGCGAGTCATGCTTGACTGCAGTAAGCTCAGAATGACAATATCACACAGAGCGGTCTTAATGTCATCAAACTATACCACTGTGATGGCCAAAAAATTACGCCCAAGGAACTGAAATCTCACTGATTATTTTAGGGTTTAATACTTTTTTTTAAAGGGTTAGAAAAAGGCAGCATGCAAGCAGAATGTAAGGTTATCATGCAATTGGTACATAATGGGAGAAGCAGGTACAGTTTGCACATTTTTCCATATGACCATTGTATAGCTTTAGGGGTGGTTGCTGTGGAAATGGCTGTTCTAAATTGCCAGTGTTACTGTGTTTCTTCCAAGTAGATTCGACAAGATGACCCTGCAAAAGATAATTAGCTCTTATGCTTGCATTTTTATTTTTAGTGTCTGAAATTGTGTTTTACCTGTCAAGGGTCCTTCATACATTGTAAATCGAAATCTCAGGGTTTGAAATATTCGTCATTGTAAAAATCAAAGCTTTAATCAGCAGACAGTGGAATGAAAGCATCTGTGATAGGTGGTGCATTCATTTTATCTGTGTATTTTATAATCCCTCCTGTACTGAAGGGGCAAGCTGTAAGTGCTTAGCAATGAAGGTTGAATGAAGACTGAAGGACTGAAAGGATTAAGATTATTATGCATTCCCCCTCTGTCCTCTCTTGTTCTTTTAATAAAATTTATATAAATTGCTTGCCAAGACTGAGAAGCAATACTAACAGAATACAATGCTTTTTTTTTCCTATTTAGAATGTTTCAAGGCATGATTGTAGGGGGCAGGGTGCTGTTTTAGTTTAGACACAATTGTCTACAGTGGGTTGTGTTCATTTGTTTTAATGAGCATTAACAAAAACTTTTGAAAAATAATTAATACTTTTTATTACATAGATGGAGAGAATTTTATTACTTTTTCCAGGCTAAAAACATTTTGCGAAAGTTTAGGTTTTTTGACAGATTGAATATTTAAAATGGTTGTAAAGGTAGAAGGTTTTTTATCTTAATGTATTCTATGCATGAAGATAAAAAGCCTTCTGTGTGCTGCAGCCCCCCTTAGCACCCCTAACACTTACTGTACCTCCCTCTCTGTCCAGGGATGTCCATGAGTGTCTCAGCCGCCCAAGATTATCCCTTCTGATTGACTGAGACACAGCAGCGGCGCCAATGACTTCCACTGCTGTCATTCAAAGTCAGATAGTCAATCGGGGAGAGGAGGCGGAGCCAGGTCCGGGCTCTGTGTCTGAACAAACGCACAGGAGAGATTCTCGTGAGGCTTGTCACAATGCCAATTTGTCCAGAATTAAGGCTCCGGTTACGTTATCATCATTGGGCATCACTGGGCATTACTGTGGACAGATTGTCCCTGCGCTACATATATACCAAGCTCAGACTGGGTGTTTAGTTAACTCCACCTGGAAGGAATCCCCTTTTCTGCTTACCAGCAGATTGTGATCCGTTTACAATTTTTTGCGGTCTATTATGATTTTTACAAACTTCACTGGCTATCTGACTTAGATACATTGTCAGTGTGTTGGTATCCAGGCTCGTGTTACATTACCCAATACGACCTGTTTATCATCATGCTCCTGAAGAAGCGTCATGATACGCGAAACATGTAGAGCAGAGCAAGAAAACCTTTCTGCATATCGGACCCATGTTTAAGGCTATTCACTCCATACTTGGTGTATTAATGCTTCTATAGTCTTTGGAAGTGTTTCTAGAGCACTATTCTGGGCCGTGTACTGATAATCTTTTTATAAAAATAATTTCTGACTGTACTATTGTATTTTTTAGTATTCTATAATTCTATAATAAAAACCCCTAGATTTTTTGTCTGAATGGACACAGGGAGCTGTCACTCAGCTTGGGTGCCCCCATAGCAAGCTGCTTGCTGTGGGGGCACTAAACAGGAGGAAGGGGCCAGGAGCAATAAAGAGGGACCAGAGAAGAGGAGGATCTGTGCACATCCACTGAACAGAGCAGGTAAGTATAACATTTTAATAGGGAAAAAAAACAAGTATTTACAATCATTGTAAGATGAAAATCAGACACAGGTGAATAGCAATCCACACAGCATATATGTTGCTGGGTCCCTTCATTTATCTGATATTCTTTTTAAACTTGCCACCGCAAAATTATACGCTGCTTCACTCAACAGCCAAATAACACATTACACGCTGACTGATAGACCGTTTTGTCTGTATTGTATTTCAATGCAATGTCCGGTAATGAGATTATGTGGTTGTTTCTCATTGTGGAGTAATCGCTTCTAACTGTATTGTGACTGATTTGGTATCTAGTCAGCTATATAATATATACAGAGACATGTATCTTATAAACAACCCAATCACAATTTAGGCCACATCTGAGATGTCTATGTTTTGTATTTTGATACTTTTCCATATTTTGTGGGCAACAGCTATATCATTTTATATATTTTTTTCATATAAAATAGATGCACTTGTTTGTGTCCCTTCTCTTCTTAGCATTTAGTGTGTACAAGATTTTTGACAGCAGGCATAGACATGTTTTTTGCTTTAATAAACTGCTCCTTGGCACAAGGTTTTTGAGTGACTTGTGACCTTATCATGTATTAGTAACTTTTCTACTATGTCATTGTAATTAATATTGATCCTGCAAATGCAGATTATTCATTTGTATTGAAAAATAAAGTTTAGCTACATATTTTAGC
Source organism: Rana kukunoris (assembly GCA_029574335.1). Classification (NCBI taxonomy): domain Eukaryota; kingdom Metazoa; phylum Chordata; class Amphibia; order Anura; family Ranidae; genus Rana; species Rana kukunoris. The sequence continues at coordinate 122,512,050 of CM056051.1, forward strand.
TACTAGCTGCTTTTTTTTTCAATTAGTTTTTATTAGAAACTTTTGTATACAGAGGTATATAAAAGAAAAACAAAACGTGAGGAAACAGGCGTTACCATGAGATACATCGGGCGTATAAACACTAGAACTTACATATAACCAAAGGAAGTTACAATACCACAACAGGAAATTAATCCATGGAACATCAGCTGCTTTTTAAGGGGAAACTATCATAAGATACATTTATCTTACATATAATACATTGATTTCAAACCCCTTCTTAGAATGCTAGTTGCCAAGCCGTTGTTCTAGTACTCTGGCTTCACTTCTTAGTACATTATTTGACCGGAACATTAATACAATTTGAGACTTTAGTAGCATACTTGCAGGCTAGGTCAGTAAAACAGTAAGTAGTGGATCTGTGGTGGTCAACTTAAAAATTAGAGAGGTCCTCAAGTGCTGTCCTCAACATAGGTCGAAATGCATTGCATCTACTTAGGCAGCCCTATTCAAACGAATGGGATGTGATGTACCCCTACAACAACAACAAAATTAAGAAAAACACACATGGAACAGAAATTGAGAATAAAATATGTCCCCTTGTTGGTGTCATTGGAAGTATTGATACTTCCCAGCATTGGTGTAAATTGCAGCATAAATAACACCCAACATTAGTGTCAGTAGTTGCAATAATAACCCTCAGCATTGGTGCCAGCGGCAGAAATAATAACAATCAGCATTGGTTTTAGTAGTAATAATAACAACCCCCAACATTGGTGTCAGTTGACACAACAAAAACCTCCAGCACTGGTGTCAGAACCTGCAATAATAACCCTCAGATTTAATGTCAGTGGACACAATAATAACCCTCAGCATTGGTGTCAGTAGATGCAATAATAGCCCCCAGCATTGGTGTCAAAGGCTGCAATAATAGGCCCCAACATTGGTGTCAATAGATGCAATAATAACCCCCAGCATTGGTGTAAGTACATGCAATAATACTAAACTCCAGCATTGGTGTCAGTCGCTGCAATAATAGCCTTTAGCATCATCGTCTCTGGCTGCAATAATAACACACAGCATTGGTGTCAGTGACTACAATATTAACCATGAGCATTGCTGAGTTTTGATGTTAGTAGTAACACCACATGCCCGCATGATACCTTAACCACTTGACCACTGGGCACTTAAACCCCCTTCCTGACCAGACCAATTTTCAGCTTTCGGTGCTCTCACAATTTGAATGACAATTACTCAGTCATACAACATTGTACCCATTTGAAATTGTTGTCCTTTTTTTCACATAAATAGAGCTTTCTTTTGGTGGTATTTGATCACCTCTGGGTTTTTTATTTTTTGCGCTATAAAAGAAAATTCTGTAAAAAAATAAATAAAAAAATCTTGTTTCTGTCATATTAGCAGGTTATTTCTCACACACAGCATTAGCATACCACAAATTACACCCCAAAACACATTCTGCTATTCCTCCCGAGTATGGCGATACCACATGTGTGAGACTTTTACACAGCGTGGCCACATACAGAGGCCCAACATGCAGGGAACGCCATCAGGCGTTCTGGAACACACAGGCCAATTCTGACATTTCTCTCCTACATGGAAAAATCATCATTTATTTGCTAGAAAATTACATAGAACCCCAAAACATTATATATGCTTTTTTAGCAAAAACCCTAGAGAATACAATGGTGGCCGTTACAACTTTTTATCTCACATGGTATTTTCGCAGAAATTTTTTAAAACGAGTGTTTTTAAAAAAAAAAACAGTTTTGTGCTTTAAAAAAAACAAAACAGTAAAGTTAGCCCATTTTTTTTCATAATGTGAAAGATGAAGTTACGCCGAGTAAATAGATACCCAACATGTCACACTTCAAAATTGCGCACACTCATGGAATGGCGCCAAACTTTGCTACTTAAAAATCCCCATAGGCGACGCTTTAATTACTTTTATTGGTTACATGTTTTTAGATACAGAGGAGGTCCAGGGCCAAAATGATTGCTCTCGCTCTAACGTTCGCAGAGATACCTCACATGTGTAGCTTGAACACCGTTTTCATATGTGGGTGGGACTTACGTATGCGTTCACTTCTGCATGCGAGTTTGTTTACAAGTGATCGCTCCGTCATTTGACGGAGCGATCACGTGGTAAACGGCCGCCATCAGCGGCAATTTACCGCGATCCGTGATGCGACTGGTCTTCTAGACGCGGCGCTCACGGATGATTCCAGGAGCGCGCCCCAGGGGGCGCGCGAGTGAAGGATTGTGGGAGGACGTCCCAGGGACGTCGTGTCACAGTTACCCCACCGCACTGTAGCAGTAAAATGTCTATGGCGTGGTGGACAAGTGGTTAAGCGATTTAGTCTATTGCAATGATGTTTCTTTTAAAATGTAAGTGTAATTTTTATTCAATAAATAAGAGTTTTTAGGTAAGTTTAAACTATGAGGAATTCTGTGAGAGGTGGCAGAACGGAACAGAGGAGTTTGGAGCCCAAAAGAGTTAATACACCAAAGGCTCTGTAGACCTGTATGGAGATATAGGTGTAAGGCCTCGTACACACGACCAAGGAACTCGTCGTTAAAGAAACATTGGCCCAGATTCACAGAGCGATTACGCCTGCGCAACAGGAGATGCGTGTGCGTAAGTCGAAATGTGCGCGTGCGTTTCGTTGCGCGGCATCCCCAGAACGAGATACGCCAAAAATCTACTTTTTTTTGTCCCGCGTAATTTCGTTAGACTGGCGCATCCGTCCGCGCAAAAGTGCGCTAGACACACCATTGATTTGCTAGTCAAATATGCTAATGAGGGACTTACGGGGATCCACAAAACAACGTTGGGGCAGTGCAGGCGACGCAGTGTGCGCAACAGCAAAATGTCCTGTCTAAAATTAGAGCATATAAAAGCTGGTCTAAAAAGAGAAAAAAAGTCTACTTGTTAGATAAAGCAACACTGTTAGTGAGGAGCTCAGCAGTCACACGTGTTGCACAACAATCTGTATGCCAACATGCCAGGGGCATCGTCGCACATAGCTATACTACTGACTTTAGATGAACAAAGAAGGATGAGGGCACCGAGGATGGCACGGGAGAGGATATACCGCACCCGCATAGACCTGTTTGGCATGAGTGATTCTGAGGTGTATCGCATCTTCAGATTCACCCCTCATGTCATCCTGGAATTAACCACAACCCTGCAGGAGGACCTCACCAGCCCAACACACCGCTCACATGCAGTGCAGCCACTGGTCAAGGTACTGGCAACACTCCATTTCCTTGCCAGTGGCTCTTTTCAGCGTACAAGTGGAGTGGTGGCTGGCATGTCACAATCCTCCATGAGCAGATGTGTGCACCAGGTTGTCCCTGCAATTCTCAGACGCATGGCCAACCAAATCATCAAACCCACCACTGAGGACCTGCGGCTGAAGGCAATGACAGATTTCTACAGAATTGCCAGATTCCCACGCACTGTGGGGGCCATTGATTGCACACATGTGGCACTCCAGCCCCCCCAGGAGACAGAGCACATGTACCGCAATCGGAAGCATTGGCATTCCATCAATGTACAGGTGATAGTCGATGCCCAAGGCCTCATATGGCACGTCCGTGCCAAACACCCAGGGTCCAGCCATGACAGCTACATATACAATCAATGCCACATCCGATTGGAATTCGATCAGAACGTGTATGGGGACACCTGGCTGGTTGGTGAGTGACATGGGTGGCAGGCATGACTATCCCCTCCCATGATGCACATCACAAGGGGCACATGCATGACTAATATCCTCCTGTCTTTTCCCTTACAGGTGACTCTACATATCCACTGGGACCCCATCTCACGACTCCTATCCGGAACCTCCAAACCCCAGGAGAGGAAAGATACAATCAAGCACATGCCCAAACACGAGCAGTGGTGGAGCGCACCTTTGGCCTCCTAAAGTCACGTTTCCGATGCCTGGATAAGTCTGGGGGTACCCTCTTGTATTCCCCAAACTTTGTGTGCCAGATCATCGGTGCATGTTGCATGCTGCACAACTTCGCAGTAAGAAAGGGCCTGCAGATTGACCTACGTGATGACCTTACCCCTGAACCAGACAATCCCCCCCTAACCGAGGCTACCCCGTCTTCTGAGGGAAGAGCAGCCAGGAGACAACTCACATTGGGCATCTTTGCACGTTAAACACACACATTAATCATGGCACAATGAGAATGCATGCATGCACAACACTGTGGTCCCTAGCACACACACACCACATCCACATCAAATTGGATTGGCACCAGTCCACCATGCAGGTTTTGTGAGCAGCAACGCCACGCCAAGGCTCCAATTATGTCACTGTACATTCATACACCATTCACACGGGACTGGGGATCACTTCTCCCTGGTCCTGGGGAACCCTTCTCCACCAAAATTGAGGGTGACACCCCTTTTCCGGCAGGAATGTCACCCCCACATTCACACAGCATTCACAACCCAAAAAAAAAATGTCCTACAAAAGCAAAAAATTTCCAGCAAAAAAAACAAAAACAAAAAAAAATTACAAAAAAAAAAAAAGGGGAAAAACAAATTAATGCCCTTTGCATGAGCCACGCCTGGGGCGCCCCCGGCCACGGCCCCGGTTTCTCAGGGAAGACTCATGGGGAAGGGGTAAAACCGGGGAAGGAGGAGCAGCCCCTGATCTCTGCCCACCTGGCGGCCTGCCCTCCAAGGCCACGGCTATTCTGTCCAGGGCAGCACCAAGTGTTGCCGTGTTGGCCTGGATAGCCAGGGTAAGGGCCCTCACATCCTGCCCAACGCCTGTTGATGTCATCTGCAGTTCGTTTAGGCAGGTTGTGAAAGCCCAGGAGTGGGAGTCCAGGTTCCCCAGCCTATCCTTGATGGAGGTAAGGGTCTCCTCCATCCGCACCAATGTCTGGCTGACCTGTCCCAGATGGCGGGTCTGGAGGAACTGGTCCCTTCTCAGAGTGGCGGGCAGGAGATCGGCCACCCCCCTGGTGGTCTGGGATGACATCCTGCCTCCAGCTAATGCTTGTGGCTGGGGAGAAGGGGAGGCCCTTGTGAGGGGAGCCATGTTGGGGGAGGGGGGGGGCTCCCCCTTAGGGAGGCCTGCCTGCTGCCAGCCAGAGGGGAAGAGTCCTCAAAAGCCAAACGTCCAGTGCCTGACATGGACTCCTCCTCCTCATGATTCTCCTCCTCCTCATGATTCTCCTGCTCCTCTTGAACCTCCTCCACGGACTCCGGCCTTGTTGGGGGGGCCTCATTAGGCTGCTGTCCTGGGGTTGGTGCGGTCAGGCCAGATGGCCCTGCACCCTCCTGCACATCTGTGGATGACACAAAACATTCACAGGTTGGAGGATCCACACACTTGCCACATATTCCCTTTCACCCCCTCCCCCACACATGCTACACACCTGATATTAAAAAAAAAACTTACCTGGCACCACGGGCTCCGGACTTGAATCAAAGCCGGGCAGGCCCTCAACTTCATGCCGATGAAAGGTCAGGGCCACCGCACGCTCCTCCGCTGTCAGCCTAATACGGCATGGTGGGCCCCCTCCTGTGCCCCTGGCATGGGCATGCATTCTGGCCATCTTCTGTTTGACCAGACGCCGGAGGTCATTGATTTTTTTGTCAATCCCAGACCGGGTCCGTGTCTCCCCCTGCCCCGCTGAATTGACCTGCTCAGTGATCCTATCCAAAATCTCCCTCCTCCTGGCCGGGGTGGTGTTGGCACTCTCTGGGCCGTGGAGGTAACGCCCATACTCGCTAATGGCCCGGGCAAGAATTTGTTTTTCCACAACTGTAAAATTCAGCTTTCGTTTTCTCTCAGTCATCCTTCCAAAAAAATCAGTCCCAGTCAACAAAATTCACGCACACAAACAAGCACAACCACACATAGAGAAAAATACTCAGCAATAAACAGTCACAAAAAAACAAAACAAAAATACAGCAGGAAAAGAAACAAACACAAATATATCAATCAAACAAACAGTCTCTCAAACACTTATCAAAAACCACTTTCAAAAATCTACTAACAAACACTTGATCACACAGAACACTAATCTGACAACTACAAAACACACGCAACGAACAACAGGACAAAAGCACTTGGTTAAATGGGAAGGGACAAAGGGATGTACTTTTGCAAAGCAAGTGCGTTTGTGTGTGTCTATTTATGCTGTTTGCGTAGTTCACAACGTTGCCCTAGTCCATTTCCAATTTCACTGATTGCGCCGCTCCCGAGTTGTGAGCATGCGCACAGCGGAGCTGACATGGTATGCTTCAAGCGCGCATGCGCGAGCCGGCCGGCCCTTCATTTGCATGGGGTCACGGCTCATTTCAATGTAACACGCCCACGTCCTTCCCAATTTGTATTACTCCTCCTTACGCCTCTGAAAAAACGTCCTTCCCAATTTGTATTACTCCTCCTTACGCCTCTGAAAAAACGTTACGCATGCGCAATTTCATGCGCAAAAGCTACGAGAATAGGGTGATTACGTGGCAAAATTGCGCAAGTCTAACGTAAAGGCGGTGCGCTACGCCGGTCCAATAATGCGCAGATGTACCTGAATCTGGGCCACTGTTTTCCTCGACGAGTTCATTGTTAGGCTTGTCGAGAATCTTGACGAAGGCACGCTCCCATCTCATACTTTATTCTGAGCATGCGCGGGTTTCTAAGCATACACACGAACGTGTTCCTGAACGTGTTCCCGATGAGGAAAAGGAGAACTCTTTTTTTCTCGTTGAGTTCCACAACAGTTTTCTCGTCGAAAAACATACATACGACCGTTTTCCTCGGCAAAAAAGCTCTGCCACCAAGTTTCTCGATGGATTCTTTCGAGGAAAACGAGGTCTAAAAGTCTGCACATGGTGTGTGGAGAGCACTTAAATTATAGAAAAGGCAAATCAAAGTGGAGTGAACAGCTTATATATGTCACTAAACAGTGTGGAAATCACTAGCATTATGTTCTATGGACACTTATTTACTATATTATTTATCACCGTTCATTTATGTAACTTACACACTTTAATATACTTGGCTTTCAATTTACAGCAGTGCTATATTGAGATTACTTACCATATTTATTTATTTTTTGCACATGTTTAATCAATTCTCCCCGCTGAGACCACTGCCTGTGGAAGGGAATTTCACATTCTTGCCGCTCTTACAGTAGAGAACCCTCTAAGTAGTTTAAGGTTAAATCTCTTCTAATTTTAATGAGTGGCCACGTGTCTTGTTAAACTGCCTTCTACGGAAAAGTTTTATCCCTATTGTGGGGTCACCGGTATGGTATTTGTGAATTTAAATCATATCCCCTCTAAAGTGTCTCTTCTCCAGAGAGAATAAGTTCAGTAATCTCAACTTTTCCTCATAACTACCGTATTTATCGGCGTATATCGCGCACTTTTTTGCCCTGAAGATCAGGGCAAAATTGTGGGTGCGCGATATACGCAGATCCCCGCTTCCCGCGCTGTGTTTGAACCACTGCGCCAACATATACTGAGAGCAGTACACTCGGGTATAGTCGGGCAGGCTCGGCTCCACTAGTGGTCACGTTCTTTGTGTCCTGTACGTCCTTTACGCGAGAGGAGCCGAGCCTACCCGACTATACCCGAGTGTACTGCGCTCGGTATATGTCGGCAGAGTGGTTCGAACACAGCTCGGGAAGCGGGGATTCGACTCGAGGCGCACGCTCAAGAAGCTGGAGGACACCACTGATGCCGAAGACGGACACCGGACCGGACAAGGCCGCCGATGGACGCCGCCCAAGGCACCAAAACTGTAAGTACTAAACTTTTTTTTTTACAGGTCCACATTAGGGGTGCGCGCTATATGCAGGAGTGCGCAATACCCCGATAATATTCACCAGACCCTTTATTGGCTTTATAGTTATAGTAGTTATAATAACAACCTCAAGCTTTGGTGTCAGTGAACACAATAATAACCCTCAGCATTGGACACAATAATAACCCTCACCATTGCTGTCAGTGTATGCAATAATAGCCCCCAGCTTTGGTGTCAAGGACTGCAACAATAACCCCCAACATTGGTGTCAGTAGACGCAATAATAACCCCCAACATTGGTGTCAGTAGACGCAATAATAACTCCTAGGATTTGTGTCAGTGCGTGCAATAATCCTAACCCCCAGTATTGTTTCAGTGGCTGCAATAATAATCAGCTAGATATGGAGCATGTGGTGTTGCACTTGTAAGCAACTCAGAAATGAATACTTGTTCTTCCCTCTCTATTTTGAGTTAACCATCAAACTACATTGGAATCTATGGGCCAGATTCAGGTAGATTGGAGCATCTTTGCTCTGGAGTAACGTTTCTCATTTACGTTACGCTGGCGAAATTTTAGGAGCAAGTGCTGTTATTCATGAAGCACTTGCTCCTAAAGTTGCGTCAGCGTATCGCAAATGAGCTGGCGGAATTCAAATTGGGCGGGTACGGGGCGTGTATTATTTAAACTAAGCGCGATCCCGAGGCGAACGTACTGCGCATGCGTCGACTGTCAATGCATCCCAGTGCGCATGCTCCAAATTCTGTCAGTGAACGTCAATGACGTCAAATCCCCATTCATGGACGTTTTACGCAAGCGACGCGATTTTTTTTTTCGACGCGATGACGACTGCTATACTTAACATAGGATACTCCACTAGGGGGCTGCTTTATCTTTACGCCGCGTATCGCTTACGGAAACGTCGGAAAGTCACTGCGTCACGCCCGAATACGATCGTGAATTGCCGATTCCCGCTGATTAACATATTTTTTCAGCGTAAATCAGCGGGAACGCCCCCGGCGCCATTTTTAAATTAAAGTTGCGATGCGATGACGAAATTCAATTGCGCCGATCGCATCGGAACTCCAACCTGGCGTTTCTTGTTTTCTGGTTACAGAAAACAGAAACGCTGGCTTAAAGTGATCACTGATACTCCAGCCTAACTCTACCTGAATCTGGCCCAATGTTTTTTTTTGCAGATATGCACCTTGCATCCGCTCCTGAAGAAGTTGAATGAATTACATGAAACGCGCGCGTTAAGATTTTTTTGTTGCATTATAATCATAATGCGTTTACAGCTTAGATTATTATAAATTTCGTGCAATAATTAATTGATTTTAATATATATCTTATGATATGGATTACAGGCCAGCTCACAATAATTTTACTTTATACTGCAATGTGTTATTCATGACATCTGTATACAGTATATATATATATATATATATATATATATATATATATATATATATATATATGTATATATATATATATGAATTATAATATGCCATCATGATATCTGTATATATATGAAAGAAAAAATGTGCCATCATGCATTTGAGCACTTTACCAGCAATGTGTCACGTGCCTCATTTAAAGTGCCAAACTGTTTTCTTTAAAAAAATAGAAGGGGATCAAATGATATCGCCCAATCTCTAGTGTAAGTCTACGTTCAAATCTATGCGGCTGCAATTGATGCGTTTTTCATGTACACTTTGTAGTGCGTTTTTAAACCCTTGTTGGTATGCGTTTTTGCATGCAGTTTTCATGCATTTTGCATTTTGCTTTTTCTCATCAACCAGTTGCCACACACCCACTGTCAAATGATGGAGGTACTGTGCGGCTCTTATTCTGGGTGGACATCATATGATGATGCTCCAAAAATGGCCGCTCCCGAGCACCCCTGTCAGCGTGCAGTGCGGTGTTTGCAGCCGCACTGTGTTGCCACGCCTTGGGGCGACCCTGATCTCTGTAAAGGTCTCTTTAACCATGTGATCAGCTGTTTCCAATTACAGCTGGTCACATGTAAATACAGAAAGTGTTGGTAATTGGCTCTCATCGCCTCACACTGACAGAGACCCTGCCCCTTTTGATATCATGTTACATCAGATAGCAGTCTTTCCTATGTTCAGGTCCGTCGGGTGGCATGATTGACAATGGATGGACATCACAGACACTTTTTATTTTTTTTAATAAAAGAATTGCAAAAACTGTCTCTTGTGGTTTTTACTTTTTTATTTTTTTTGGCTGAATGGGTAGGGATACAATGCACTCGATACCCATTCACATGGGCGGAGCGGAATCTGGAGGCCCCCTTGTTTAAGGGGCTTCTGGATTCTAATAACCCCCCCGCCCGCAGACTCCGACAACCACCGGCCAGGGTTGTCGAGAAGAGGCCCTTGTCCCCATTAACATAGGGACAAGGTGCTTTGGCCCATGTTGAGGGCATGTGGCCTGGTATGTTTCAAGAGGGGGGGTGGCCACTTACTCATCCCGCCCATCCTGACCTCCAGGCTGCATGCTTGGATAAGTGTCTTTGGATTTGGGGGGGGGGGGGGGCGAATGTCAATTTTTTTTGTTTGCACCAGAACACATTGAATTGTGATTTAATGGAAAGCTTTGATATTTTTGTAGAGGTCAAGACTCTGTAAAGGCCAGTGAAGTTCCTCCACCTCAAACTCGTGCATCCATGTCTTTATGGACCTTTCTTTGTGCACTAGTGTACAGTCATGTTGGAACAGGAAGGGACCATCCCCAAACTGTTCCCACAAAATTGGGAGCATAAAATTGTGAAAAATGTCTTGGTATGCCTTAACCCCACATCATAACCCCCCCCCCCCATCTCCACCACATGATTTGGACCAGTGCACAAAGCAAGGTCCATAAAGCGTGTTTGGAGTGGAGGAACTTGACTGGCCTGCACAGAGTCCTGCACCAAACCTGATAGAACACCTTTGGGATGAATTAGAGTGGAGACTGTGTGCCAGGCCTTCTCTTCCAACATCAGTGCCTGACCTCACATGCTCTTCTGGAAGAATGGTCAAACATTCCCATAGACACTCTCCTAAATCTTGTGGACAGCCTTCCCAGAAGAGCTGAAGCTGTTATAGCTGCAAAGGGTGGGCCAACTCATTATTGAACCCAACAGACTAACGCTGGGATGCCATAAAATTTCATGTGCGTGTAAATGTAGATGTTTCAATACGTTTGTCAATATAGTGTATACAGTAGTATTTATGTAATATTGTTTAAAAGTAACATCTAAAACCACATGTGTAGAAGGACAGAACACAAGAGAGCTTTCTGCCCAAGTAAACACAGTTTGTAAAGCAAGCAATTGCTTTTTCGAACACCATTCGCCTCAGACAATTATGTAGAAAGTTGATATTGTAGTTTAATCACAGGCTACAAAGAAACTGTGTGGAAGCCAGTTTCAAAGATAATTTGCATTTGTACCGCCTATGGTACATTTTATTTCCTTGATGAATCACGTACTTTAATTCTTAAGTCTGTTTTGTGGGGGAAAAAATCAAGTGCATTTACTCGACACACAAATCTAAAGCTGTAATTGTTTAGGCTTTATAAACTGTCATTCCCTGTAGACAAGTCTTTCCTCATTCTTTTCGTGCATTGGAGAACATTTAGGAAGCTGCTCAGAATAGCCACAGCAATAAATCAAACCTCTCATCTTCCCCTTAGTGTTACTGCTTCACTTTCATTTTAATTCCATGCACAACATGATATTTTTATGAACTACACTGGGATTATTCTCTTTAAAATGGCTGTCAGAGAAAGAGATTTAGTTGAAGATTTTAAAGTCATTCTCTTGTGGGATTTGCTACATAAAAACTAAGATTGTCTATGATCTGATCATGTTGATGCACACAAACCTTTGTCTACAATGAGCAACTTCTTAGAAGCTAGGCTTTGTTTATAAAATAAAGATCTGTGACTGAACTATGTGACAGAAGGTTTACACATGTATCGATATAAAATGTGGTATTTAACTGTTTTAAGACAGTTTCACTGCTGCAGGTTGGCTCTCTTAGGTGAATCGCAGTCTTTGTACATTGGCCGCTTTAGGAGCTCTAGGGGGCGTGCGATACCGGAGCCGATGCGCGTGGCCGCGATGTATGTCCACCGGCCAACCCACAATCGCTCCACAGAGAGCCAGAACAGGGATCTGTCAATGTAAACAGACAGATCCCCGTTCTGACATGGGAGGAGAGACAGATCTGCTGTTCCCAGTGATTAAGAACAAAGAACTGTCTCCTCCTCCAGTCAGTCCCATCCCCCCACAGTTATAACCACCTCCCAGGGAGCACATTTAACCCCTTGATCGCCCTAATTCCCAGTGTTAACCACTTCCCTGCCAGTGACATTTACACAGTAATCAGTGTATTCTTCTAGCACTGATCGCTGTATAAATGTCAATGGCCCCAAAAATGTGCCAACAGTGTCCGATATGTTCACTGCAATATCGCAGTCCCGCTAAAAATTGCAGTTCGCCACAATTACTGGTAAAAAAATTATAATAATAAAAATGCCATAAATCTATCCCTGATTTTGTAGACGCTAGTAATGGGTGCTTCATTCCTTTTATTAGTGCCGGGACAAGGCAACAAAATACCCAGGGAAAAGATGCCAGAATGTGCCCCCCTAAGATGTATGATGAAATTGTGTGTCAGCAAACCCCCTTCCTCTCCCCCCCCACAAAAGTCAAGCACTAATCTGCACAGTAACCTCCTAAGCATATCCCCTCTAAAACAAAAATGCCCCCTCTTCCTAGTACACATTCCACCTCCCAGCACAAATATTTGGCCCACATCCTGTCTCCGAGCACAAATCCTCCCCCTCAGTACAAACCCCTTCATACCTCCCCACCCCCAATTTCACCTCCTAGTACAAATCCCCCCACAAGCATCACTACCAGCACACATCCCCTTAAATCCCCCTTTCGAACACAAATTCCCCCCAAAATAAAATTCCCTTCCCCCCTCAACTCTAAATTTGCACTCCTACCACCCCGCCCCCCTCAAAATCTCCTCTCCTAGCACAAATACCCCCACCCCAGTCATCCTTCCTAGCACAATTCCCCCCTCCCAAAAATGTCCCTTACTAGCACAAATCAGTCCCAAATCAACCCCCAATCACCCATTGCCCAAAAATTCTTAAATTTTGAGGTGATCAATTAATTTTTGTATGGATATTTAGAAATGTTCAGAACCTGTTTTTGCTTTAGTCAAAAACTGGGTTGCATCATGTTTATAAAGATGTAAAAATGACATCTATATTATAATGAACCATAGTAGAAAATCCACTAATACCCTAGAAACTTTGCATAGCGCTATTTTGGTCATTTGTAATAATACAATATGACAAACTTAATAGTTTAAAATTTTCACATACAGTATAATACCAACAGTAAAGACACAAACTTGTGAAAATCTAAAAATCTTCATCATACTGAATACATTTTTTTTTGTTATTAATGGGCTTACTGTGTTTGTGTTACATTGCATTGCGTTTGTCTGTCCTTTTCATTTTTATATGTGGCTGTTATTCTAGCTACAGCAGTACAATTCTTCTTTTTAAGACTGCAGTCTCATATCATTTCGGCATCTGAATCAATCTAGATAGGGTTCGTTTGAAATTCTATGAAAGAATAATTTAATATTTGGGACTAGTAACATTCTAAATGTATTATTATTATTTGTATTTTGTACATGGAGATGTACAGCCTTCATTAAACAGTATGAATAAACAGTAGAAATATCTGGCATCTACAAAATGATCTTGAACTGCTAGTTACATAAGGACATTAATCATTACAGAAGCTGTATGCTAAAAAACTGAAAACGTGAATTATGAATGCAGCCAATGATCTGTTATTTGACTATAGAAAGACAAGCTTACTTATAGAAATGGTATTTTATATTATTGTATAGTTCACAAAACAATAAATCTAAGTTGTTTATAAAAGTTTAAAAATGTTTTAAGTTTCAATAAGAAGGCCAATTTGAACAGATAGTGAATATCCAGCTTTGAAAAAAAAAGTTCTATATTGTGTACAGGACGCCATGGTTGGGTCCTGGATGGACGCTACATAGCGCCAATTTTTGGAGTGTGGTCAATTTGAAAAACACTGGTTCAGGAGGTCACCCGTAGGGGGTGAGAGATTCCAGGAAGTTAAGAGTGGATCCAGAGAGGACGGGCTTACAGTCCTCTCTGTCTTTTTTCATGTATTTAGGGGCCTGGAATTTCGGAGGCTCTGAAGCGACATTCGGGAGGGAAGAGAGCCTCCCCTTCTGACAAAATGGAAAAAACAAAAGAAGTGCAGCGCTAATAAGTGATATACAAAATAAAGTGGTACATAAATTCTGAAAATATATGCAATTGAAAACTCATCCCAAAACAAAGAAGAAAGAGAAACCAGAGAAATAAGACTAATCCCCCGTTGAAGTCCTGTCGTGACGAAACAATCGTAGGGTGCCGTAACGTCATCGCGTTCCGTCCTGAGCGTCGGCGGTGTTTGCCTGAGTAGCGAGAGGCATCGGAGAGGAGACACTACAGCTTCTTAACTTATGTTATGCTGCACTGCCATCTCTTAATTGTAAGTGCATTACTTTATTAAATCTCCTGTATTTTTTACTTAATACGCTATGAGAGTCCCCTTTTTTTGTATCATTTCTGCTTGAATCCTGGATCCATTGCTGAGTCCTATCCGGCCACCAAACTGACTGGTTTTTGGGAGACCTGACTTCCCTGTGCGCTATAAGACTGATGCAAAACAGTCTATTCCTTTGGTAAGCAGGCAGTCCTAATTCACGGGTGCAGTGTGAAGATTTATCCTGAATGTAGAAGATTGGCGTTCAACTGATCACTCTTCATTGCTGTTCTTATCACAAGAATTAATGTTGGACTTTTTTCCATTTAACCTTTCTTCACTGAGTGGTTCTTGAAGATTCTCCTTCTACTATACTGAATTTTCCCCTTTTTTTCTTTTTTCTTTGTTTTGGGATGAGTTTTCAATTGCATATATTTTCAGAATTTATGTACCACTTTATTATGTATATCACTAATTAACGCTGCACTTCTTTTGTTTTTTCCATTTTTTTACACAAGGGGTTAACCACTTCCAGGAATTTAGATAAAAGTAGAGAAAGTGCTGACAGAGGGTGGAGGAGTGTTGAAGTAAAGGTGTGTCTGCAGAGGCTGTGCCCTGCTGGGAAGGACTGGACTACTACTACAAACCATATGTGCCTTTCTTTTGTTTGTTTGCTGTGCTGAAGACAGACTCTTTAATTTATGCTGGAGACAAGCAGGACTTTTATTTTGGTGCTTTTCCTTGTGCTGAAGAAAGCATTGTTTTTGTTTTGTTTGATCGCAAATAAAGACCTTTTTTGAAAAATGAAAAAATACATAAAAGCACTCACATGGTAAAGTGGAAAAAACAGGCATGATGATGGGGTCCTGTGAGTCGTCTGACCCAGCCGAGTTGTGTATGTGTCCCTTGAATCTCTTTACAGTGTTCAGACTGTAACGAACCGCTGTTAATCAGATCTAGTATGCTGATACTGTGCAGGCTGGTAAACTGGAGCGCACACTGGAAACCAACGTCGGGACGCTACGGCATGGGGAGGGGCAATGACATCATCACGGGGGACCTCCAATCCTACGACACGTTTCAGTGCATGGGCCGTGGTTGGATGATACAGAACACACGGCGCGTACCTTTCTCAAGCTGGCTGTTTGGACTAACCACAGCCTATTTATATATGCCTGTAGATGACCGCAAATATGGGGTATTATTGCTATAAATGGCACTTATTTAAAATAAAAAACAAGTAAAATTAAATACTGTATGAGTTCAATTCTAAAAGGCTAAACATTACATATATACATATATAAAAAAGAAAATACAAGATAAAAAAAAGGAAGAAAATTGGGAAAGATAATTAAACAACTTCTAAAATGAGTTTCTCATTAAAACCATTTTAACTGGATAATCTAAGATACGCCATCAACATGTATAATCATTAAAAAGAAGAAGGGAGGTATTTCTCAATATATAAAATACATACATAGAAAAATAGCAAAAAGGGGATTATAGGCAACAAGGATAATATATTATAAGGTAGAATTTTTTTTACTATATATAATAATTATAAATATAAAAGTATGGATATAAAGGTATACTGGACATATATAAGACTCTAGATTAAATATAGTTGGCCATGAGTAGGGAATAAATAAGTGAATATGAATATGGTATGCGCATATAGCAGCACAATTAAGAATAAATAAGGGTTGAAAAAAAGTAAAAAAAAAAGGGTTTGGAAAAAAAGGTTCAAGGATTTCATTCAAAATATAACAATACTAGGTCTATAGGATCGTAGCTATAGTCTGTGTTCTCCAAATCGTTGTTTGGTCTAATAATCCCCACCTGAGACACTTAATATACTATGGTAGATACATTGACGATATTGTCATAATCTGGGACGGTGACGTTGAAGATATGAAAACATTTGTTGATTACTGTAATAGTAACCCTTAGAGTCGGTTCACACTGGGGCGACTTGGGTTCCGACTTGAAGTCGTCTCAAGTCGTCCCAAGTCGTGCTGTCCAGAAAAGCAATGTAAGTGAATGGGAGCGGTGTTAATACACACTACTCATGTCGCTCGGACTTCAGAAGAGGTTCCTGTACTACTTCAATCAGACTTCTAGGCGATTTGTACCCATTGATTTCAATGGAAGTCGCTTCCAAGTCTGATCACTGTTTTAATTGAAGCGACCTTTCAGCAAGATAACATACATTTCTCAGGCAAACCCCTCCCTCCCCTTCCCTCTCCCAGAGCTGATTGTTGTTTTATTGGCCACTGGAATGTCTCCTGACCTGAAAAGGACTTCAAGTCGTGTTGTAAATCGCCCCAGATCGCCCTGTGGTTCATGCTCATGTCGTGTTGAAGTTGCTTCTGAAAGTCGTGCTGGAAGTCGTGTCGCCCCAGTGTGAACCGACTCTTATGGTCTATCATTCACTTTTGTTTGGGACTTTGACAAGCTGACATTTCTAGACCTTGAACTGTATCATAACAATGGCAACATAGAAGCCAAAACACATTTTAAACCTACTGCAGGGAATTCCCTCTTACACTATAACAGTTGTCACTACAAGAAATGGATCCATAATATCCCAAAAGGTCAATTTTGCCGGCTTAGGCGTAATTGCACACAAAAAAATGATTATATTGAACAGAGTGCGATTCTTAAGAAAAAACTTTTTGACAAAGAATACCCAGTTTCCCTAGTTAACCAAGCATGCGACCACTATCTTGATTATGAGGTACTACCAAAATCCCAAAATAAGGCATCCAATCAAACCACTTGCTTTATTACAAAATTTCATACAGATTTAAAAAAAAATGGAAAATATATTTAAGAAACATTGGCCTATTCTATTGGAAGACCCACATCTAATATCTTTTACCTCCTGTACCAATCACTACTTATGGACGGGCCACAAATATAAAAAATTAAATAGCTCCTAGCAAACTAAAAATTCCACCTGCCCAACAATTCATCCCTATGATATCTATACAAGGGATGTTTCAGTGTAAAAAGGCTACATGCAAAACATGTAGGTATGTAAACCATGGTCAGAAACAATTTACCAGTAAAGGGATAACATACACAAGCAAAGAATTTTATAATTGCGGGTCCGATTTTGTAGTCTATGCATTGACCTGTCCATGCAAACTCCTCTACATAGGCTGTACCATACAACCCCTTCGTCAATGATTTGGAGAACACAGACGAAAAATAGAGTCAGGAAAAGATAAACACAGTGTGCCACGCCATTTTTTAGAATGCCACAATAAGTCCACAGAAGGCCTAAAAGTATGGGTCATAGAACAAATACCCAATAGATTTACAGAAGCCGAAAGATTCCATCGTTTATGCGAGAGGGAAACCTACTGGATCTATTCTCTTGATGCCCTCAAACCTGGGGGCTTGAATGAAGAATTAGAAATAGCTACGATCCTATAGACCTAGTATTGTTATATTTTGAATGAAATCCTTGAACCTTTTTTTCAACCCCTTTTTTTCAACTTTTTTTTAATCCTTATTTTTTCTTAATTGTGCTGCTATATGCGGATACCATATTCATATTCACTTATTTATTCCCGACTCATGGCCAACTATATTTAATCTAGAGTCTTATATATGTCCAGTATACCTTTATATCCATACTTTTATATTTATAATTATTATATATAGTAACAATTTTTTCTACCTAATAATATATTATCCTTGTTGCCTATAATCCCATTTTTGCTATTTTTCTATGTATGTATTTTATATATTTAGAAATACCTCCCTTCTTCTTTTTTATGATTATACATGTTGATGGTGTATCTTAGATTATCCAGTTAAAATGGTTTTAATGAGAAACTCAATTTATAAGTTGTTTAATTATCTTTCCCAATTTTCTTCCTTTTTTTATCTTGTATTTTCTTTTTATATATATATATATATATATGTAATGTTTAGCCTTTTAGTATTTAACTCATATTTCATTTTACTTGTTTCTTATTTAAAATAAGTGCCATTTATAGCAATAATACCCCATATTTGCGGTCATTATACTATTTCGCCACTAGATGGCGAGCATCTACAGGCATATATAAATAGGCTGTGGTAAGTCCAAACAGCCAGCTTGAGAAAGGTGCGCGCCGTGTGTTCTGTATCATCCAACCACGGCCCTTGCACTGAATTGCGTCGTAGGATTGGAGGTCCCCCGTGATGACGTCATTGCCCCTCCCCATGCTGTAGTGTCCCGACGTGCATTCCAGCGTGCGCTCCAGTTTGCCAGCCTGCACAGTATCAGCATACTAGATCTGATTAACAGCGGTTCGTTTCTCCAGCACAGTCTGAACACTGTAAAGAGATTCAAGGGACACATACACAACTCGGCTCGGTCGGACGACTCACAGGACCCCATCATCATGCCTGTTTTTTCCATTTTACCATGTGAGTGCTTTTATGTATTTTTTCATTAAAGTCCAGCAGTTTACTAAGCGGCGCCTCTTTTGTTGTTTTTCTGTTACATGTCATTGGAGAACAGCTTCAGCTCCCTTCGCAAGGCTGCCCTGGATGCACAAACTACTACTCATGAATAAGGTTTTTTACAGCCTATAGAACTTTTTACTTTGAATAATCTATGAACTGTTTTTTTGTGTGCGCCTACATTGTATTTTAATTATAATTTACTACCTGCTTGCATTCTGAGTGTATCAGGCATTCTTTCTTGTCTTATCCATTGATTTAGAAAATCAAATCAATCTGTGTAAATCAACAGTAACAGTTGTCCATTATCACGGTTCAAAGCCAAAGTCGTATCCAAGTTGCACCCATCCAAAGTTGTGTCAAAGTTGTACTCAACTTTGAAGTCTTACAAGTGTAAATGAAGCCTTGTTGTAAAGGCTAAAGCTGGGTTCACACTTAGTGTGGACGCAGTTCACAGCAGGGGCCTGGTGAGCCTCTGTTCTCCTTTTCAGGGACAAATCAGGCCTACATTTTTGCCTGAATTCGGACCTGAAATAAAGCCAAAGACGCACAGGGTGCCTGTGCAATCTGCTCTGCGGCCACCACGTAGATGTGTGAACCCGCTCTATTGAGAGCCGGGGACACTCTCTTGTCAGACAAATTGGAATTAGCACTAGTGTGAACCCAGCCTTTTACCTTTGTTATTATTATTATTATTATTATTATACATGATTTTTATACCGCCAACAGTTTACACAGCGCTTTACAATGTTTAGGGGGAGAACACAATTACAGTACAGTTCAGTACAAAAGGTACAGGAGGGCCCTGCTCATCGAGCTTACATTTTAATCGGAGGGGGTGGTGGTACAAAAGGTAATAGCTGCAGAGAATGATTTGATGGTGGTGGCTCGGGGACAGTTGTTAAGTGGGTGTGGGATAGGCTTCCCTGAATAAATGAGTTTTCAGGGATCTCCAAAAGGTGGACAGAGTAGGGGCTGATCAGACATACTGGGGCAGGGGGTTCCAGAGGATGGGAGAGGCTCTGGAGAAGGCCTGAAGGCGAGCATGGGAGGAGGTAACAAGGGAGCTAGAGAGTAGGAGGTCCTGGGAGGAGTGAAGTGGACAATTTGGGCAATATCGGCAGATGAGGTTGGTGATGTAGATGGGGGTGATTGCACTTACAATATGAAAATAAAAAATTGCATGTGAAAATTTGTAGCCGGCCGGCTAACACAGCCCGTTCACTCCGGGACTCTGTCTGTAGTGATGACGTCTGCACGCCCCCTCCTCACCCGGTTGTGATTACATCTGTCCACTTGTAATCCAACTATCTATCATAATATTTTATTTATTACTATATCTTAGTTCCTTTACCACTGTCTCACATTAACAGTTACAAAATGATATGACCTGGATTAAGCTACAGTTTATTTTTGGATCATCCTGGAGATATATACTTAGATAACATAACAACTTTTGCCACCCTGAGACTCTGTACTTTATCTGTGGTAAAAGATCACACTTTCCTACTTTTGTAATAATGTCTGTACATTTTGATACTCTGGAACTGTTATACTTTAAGGGCATTTTCTCTTTCGTATATTTATTTGAAAACCAATAAAAAATGCAATTCTAATAAAAGGTACAAAACTGCAGACGGTGATCAAAAGCAATAAAGAAGTTTAAACAGCAATGTAATTTTCATGGTATTAAGCCTCCCAATCCAAGAAATGTTATATTGCCTCCAAATACAGTAGATAGAGGAGCTGCCGAGCCGAGGAGGAGAGGAGCTGCCATGCTGAGATGAAGGAGAGGAGCTGCCATGCCGAGAAGGAGGAGAGGAGGTGCCATGCTGAGAAGGAGGAGAGGAGCTGCCGAGTCGAGGAGGAGTCGAGGAGCTGCCATGCCGAGGAGAGGAGCTGCCATGCCGAGGAGGAGAAGCTGCCATGCCGAGGAGGAGAGGAGCTGCCGAGCCGAGGAGGAGTCGAGGAGCTGCCATTCCGAGGAGGAGGAGAGGAGCTGCCATGCCGAGGAGAGGAGCTGCCATGCCGAGGAGGAGAGGAGCTGCTGAGCCGAGGAGGAGGAGAGGAGCTGCCGAGCCGAGGAGGAGAGCCGCCCGCCCGAGCAGGGATATTGTTTGGCAGCTGCATTTGAAATTCTCACCTTCTGGAGACTCTGCAGGCTATGATGGACAAACTTCACACATCCCATGGTCCTCCTGGCATTGGCGCTGTAGGCTCCAGAAGGCGGGACCTATGGCACTTGACCAAACTCGGCCACACTCAGCCGAACTCGGCCACACTCGGCCCCAGACACACTTGGTCGAACCCGGCCACACTCGGCCCCAGCCGCACCCCTCCCAGCTGCACTCGGCCAAACTCGGCCACACTCAGCCGCGATGAGATCAGTCCCGGGCCCCGGTGCTTGGGGCCAACAATACAAAGCATCGATCAATAGACTCGGGGCTTTTCGGGGTCCCATTCGGGGCTCCAGCCCCCCAAGCCCGGGCCTAATGACACCCTTAGTGTATGGGGGTTTAAAATTTGTGAACCATGGTATTTTTATGGGAAACATTTTTTGTTCTTGATTTTAAAAGGATATTATTAAAAATAATTGTTGGATTTAAATAAGTTTGTGTGAATTGTGCCTCAAATATCCAGCGAATGCCCTTTTTGTTTTTTTATTTTTCCCTTTAAACAAGTATATACACAGTTTGTCAAACCAACTTACAAACATTAAATTACTTTAAATGTTGAACAATAGGTTTTTGTTAAATACATATTTTAATAAAACAGGACTTTAAAAACCTCTAAATTAACGGATGAAATGTTTTTCCTACCAAAATACTTGTTTTCAGCCATGCTTGTGATTTTCACACTACCTAGGACAGAGCTGTTTCTTGGCCTAGGCCGACAAGATCCAGGCCTAGGGCGGCATTTTGCAGGGGGCGGCAAAGCAGCCGTCCTAGCCCCCCGCCCCCACCGCAAGAAACCCCCGTCCCGCCTCCTGCGGCCGCCCCCCCCCCACACAAATATAGGCCCCATTGGCAGTCTTTGGGCGTACATGGCCAGGGAAGGGGAGCGACTGGTACCCCCATAAAATGGATGATGACTGGCTGAACCAGGTGCACGTTAACTGGTGGAGGTGGGTCCTAATGCTCGGCCTACCATCCTCCATGTGGCGAGGAATCAACATTGCATCTTCTCCAGGCCCGGAAAAGGGTCTGTGATGATAGATGAAGAGAGGGAGAGAAAAGGATGACAGGAACCCCTAGGCAGCATCCAGGACAGCAGGTAATAGGATGGACGAGAAGAGAGGAGGAGCTGTCGGGGAGCAGCGTGCAGTGAGTGTGTTATTATTATAGGCAGGGGGGGCATCCAGTACAGATGCACGAGGCTCCAATTTACTCTCCTGGTTCCCCCTCACAGTGTCTCCCCTCACAGTGTCCCCCTGTTTCCTCCCCCTCACAGTGTCCCCCTGTGTCCTCCCCCTTACAGTGTCCCCCTGTGTCCTTCCCCCTCACAGTGTCCCCCTGTGTCCTCCCCCCTCACAGTGTCCCCCTGTGTCCTCCCCCCTCACAGTGTCCCCCTGTGTCCTCCCCTCTCACAGTGTACCCCTGCGTCCCCCCTCCTCAGTGTCACCCTGTGTCCTCCCCCTACTCAGTGTCACCCTGTGTCCTCCCCCCCTCATGTCACCCTGTGTCCTCCCCCTCCTCAGTGTCCCCCTGTGTCCCCCTCTCAGTGTCCCCTTGTGTCCCCCTCCCTCCTCCGTGTCACCCTATGTCATTCCCTACAGTGTCCCCCTGAGACCTTCTCCCCCCATAGTGTTACCCTGTGCTGTCCCCCCACTGTGTTCCCCTGTGCCCTCCCACAGTGTCCCCTGTCCCCACTGCATCCCTCTCTTTATTCATCGCACTGCATCTGTCTCCAGAGTCCCTCTCAGTCCTCATCACACTGCGTTCATCTCTGTCCTCATCTCTGTCTGTCCCCAGCATCCCTCTCTGTCCCCGGCATCCGTCTTTGTCCTTTTTGCACTGCATCCCTCTCTGTCTGTCCCCAGCTACCCTCTCAGCTTCCCTCTCTGTCCTCATTGCACTTCTTCCCTCTCTGTCTTCATCACACTTTGTCCCTCTCTGTCCTCATCGCACTGCGTCGCTCTCTGTCTGTCCCCAGCATTCCTCTCTGTCCCCGGCGTCCCTCTTTGTCCTCATTGCACTGCATCCCTCTCTGTCTATCCTCAGCATCCCTCTCTGTCCCTGATGTCCACCTCTGTCCTCATCCCACTGCGTCCCTCTCTGTCGCCGGCAGAGTGGAGCGGCATTGATCGGCACTAATAAGGTTGCACTGTTGGGCACTGATGAGGCAGCACTCTTAAGCTGCACTGATATACTGTACTTATGGGCACTACTTGAGGCCCCATACACACGATCGGACATATCCGATGAAAACGGTCCGCGGACCATTTCCATCGGATATGTCCGATCGGGAGTTTGATCCGATGGCGTGTACACACCATCGGATCAAATTCCCCGCCGCCGGACGGCGCGGTGACGCGGCGGTGACGTTGACGCCGCCGCGTCACCGCCACGTCACCACACCAGGAAGTAAAACACTTCCACGCATGCGCCGAATCTATTCGGCGGCGGCACGGTGGCGGTGGGGGACGACATGTCTGCTGGTAAGTGTACTAACCAGCAGACATGTCGGGCGGACAGATTCCCACCGGATAGATTTCAAAGCATGCTTTGAAATCTGTCGGGTGGACAAATCTGTCCGCTAGCCCATACACACGAGCGAAGATGTCTGCTGAAATGGTCCATCGGACCGTTTTCAGCGGACATATCCCCTCGTGTGTACGAGGCCTGAGGTGGGCACTGATAAGCTTTCTGTTGATTGTTAAAACGTTGTTGTTTATATTCGTTTTTTAACTTAATTTTGCATAAAACATTTAACAGTGTCATTTCATGAGATAATTTACAAGAACGTGTTTAGGGGTGGGGCATGGTAGGGATTTATTCAAATTAGGGGGTGCATGAGTTTAGTCAGGCCTAGGGCAGTACATAATCTAAATACACCACCGACCTAGGAGCTGATTTGGGACACCACTTTCAATCATATACAGCTTTACAGCTCTTTTGTCACCTGCCATCTGATTGGTCTATGAAACAGAATCAACATAATGCTCCTCCTTGTGCTCCTTTCCTTCCATTTTCCTACTCTCACCTTACCTTCTTTTTCAGCGCCCAGCATTATAAACAGTATTGTTCAAGGCAATTGAGCTTGAGAAAGCATATAAACGACACCATTCTAACTTAAAATGTCTGGTGTGCACGGGATTGTGGAAAAATCGTATAACAATATATTTGAGGCAGTTTTAAAATTTACATAATATTTTTGATGGATACTTTTTTGATACTTACACAGAATTCTGCTTTACCAAAGTTTTTACAGAGCCATAAAATGTGTTTGTATTCTCTAAAGGAAAGGTTTATCTAAAACTAACACATGGAAAAGGTATAGGGCCAGATTCACAGAGAATTAGATTATCGTAGCGTTTCCGAAATACACTACGCCGCCGTATTTTACCTGGCTCTACGTGGAATCCAGGTAGATTTTGTCCAGTAAACGACGGCGGCGTAGTGTATTTCTCCCGGCGCAATCCATCTACGCGATTAGGGGGCGTGAAGCATTTAAAATAGGCGCGTTCCCGCTGCTCCGTTCCCAAATTTCCCGCCGTGCATTGCGCAAAATCACGTCGTTACGTCGTAGTAGCGTCGTTTACGTACATTCCTATTCCCGAACGAGGGAACGACGGCCATACTTAACATGGGTTACGCACTGTTAGACCAGCAAAAAGCTGCTCTAACATTACGTAGCCCAAAAATGACGTAGGCGATTGCGAAGGACACTCGTACCTTCGTGGATCGCCGTAAAAACTCATTTGCCACCCAGCGGCCACAAAAATATCGCAACGTAGATCCGAAGGCTTACGAAGACGTAAGCCTCTCGGATCGAAGCCCGAAGCCGCCGTATCATGGTTTGAGGATTCAAACTAGTGATACGGCGCGCAAAATTTTAAATTACTCCTGTCTAATACCAGTTAAACATGCGTAATCGCTCTGTGAATCTGGGCCTTATTGTTTTTTTTTTTAAACATCTTGATTATCCCTAGGTTCGTTTCTGATTATTGCTTTATTGTAAAAAATGGAAAAACATGCTGCTTTTTGGAAAGCATACCTGTTACGGTAATTGTGAAAAGTATGCCCAAAGCTCCTCAGAAGATGGTGCTGTTAATGCAACATAAATTGTCATAGAATTATTTTAAGTTTACTTTAAAAGCCCAATTTGCATAATTGTGATAATAAAAAACATTTTGTACAGATGTCTTGCTAGTTTTAGCCCAACATGTGTTTAATTAAGTTTTGATTCAATGTGGTGAGCTAGATTGTAGAGAATGAACTTTACTGAATCAGATAATTTGCTATACTAGAAAAAGTGTCAGGTTTGCTCCACAGTAAACACTAAATGCTGCTTTTACTTATTTTGTCCCTGGTGCACCAATCTGCAGCTGGAGCCCTTAGAAAAACAATAGTACTTCTTTTATGAGGCCGCGTACACACGGCAGGGAATCTCGATGGGCAGAACACATCGTTCCGCCCGTCGAGGTTCCCTGCCGGCCGTCGAAATCGGCGACCCGCCCGTCGGGAATGGCAACCAGCCATTCTTCCGGGCGGGCCGTCGAGGAAATAGAGAGCGTGCTCTCTATTTCGGCTCGACGGGCTTCCCGACGGGAAGCTCGCTGAGACCGTACACACGGCCGAGGTCCTCGCTGGAATGTGCATTCCAGCGAGGTTCTCGCTGATTTTCAGCGAGAACCTCGGCCGTGTGTACGGGGCCTGAGGCTCCCTCCTGCAACTAACAATTCAGGGCTAAGTGTCCGTACATTGCTTAGCAATATACATGTTCTGACTTTCATATGGGGAAATTAATCTGATTGAAAGCTCTCACATTCTGGATCCTCCTAAAGCCGGCCATTGCTGATTCAAGTCTTGGCTGGTTCAGTAGGGACTGGACGTGATTAGAATCATGTATGGACAGGCTCACTGTACCCAAGTTGATCAAGACACTAGCAATAATCACTGTGGGCCAGATTCAGAAAGGACTTAAGCCGACGTATCTACTGATACGCTTCGTAAGTCCACGGATGTGCCGTCGTATCTATGCGCCTTATTCTTGATATAAGATACGCCTGAATTTTGGCTACATCCGACCAACGTAAGTCTCCTACGCTGTCGGATCTTGGGAGCATATTTACGCTGGCCGCAAGGGGCGCGTCCATAGATTTAAACGTTGAATATGTAAATGAGCAAGATACGCCGATTCATGAACGTACTTGCTCCCGTCGCTGTAATCTACGCTGTTTACGTAAGGCGTACGTCCGGCGTAACGTCACCCCTGCTTTATGAGGCGCAGGTCATGCAAAGGTATGGACGTCGGAACAGCCGTCAAATTTGATGTCGTTTACGTAAGTCGTACGTGAATTGAGCTGGGCGTAGGTTACATTCACGTCGTAGGCATTTAGCCGTCGTATCTTAGGGAGTATATGCGACTTGATTCTGAGCATGCACACGCATGTACCGTTCGTTCGGCCATTCATTTACATGGGGTCAAGGTTCATTTACCTTCCACCTACTTTGAATTAGGCGGGATAACGCCGGCCAATTTACATTACGCCGGCGCAGCGTTGGGGGCGAGTGCTTTGTGAATAATGTCCTCATTATTGCCTCTCTCATTTACGTTGGCGTAGCGCATATGAGATGCGCTACGCCGGCAGAAAGATGCGCCAATCTACCTGAATCTGGCTCTGTGTGTTTGTACTATAACTGTACTGTCTTCCTTTATATTGTAAAACTGTTAGCTCTTTCTAAATAATAACTTGCATGGGTCTTTTGAAGAGCTGTGATGGGAGAGCAGTAAGGTACGTTGCTTAATATTTGCTTAACCACTTAAAGACCTTGGCTGTTTTTCAGATTTGGCGTTTATAAAGAAAATTACTTAAAACCCCATAAACATTATATATATATTTTTCTAACACCCTAGAGAATAAAATGGCGGTCATTGCAATACTTTTTGTCACACCGTATTTGCGCAGCGGTCTTACAAGCTCACTCATATCCCAGCCGAGCAGGGGACAGGACCCGATTGCCTCCGCCTCTACCGACGGCTCCGGTAAGCGGCGGAGGGCGTGGGAGAGCGGTGGGAGGGGGCCCTCTCCCGCTGCCGATAACGGTGATCTCGCGGCGAATACCCAGCGGAGACCACAGTTATCGTTTACAGGACCGCTCACAGTAAAGATGGATATCTGGGTTGTGGCAGCAGTTGCTGCCAATACCGAGATATCCATCTTTAAAAACAGGATGTATATAGTCGTGAGCAGGTCCTTAAAGGGTCACTAAAGGAAAACATTTTTTTTTGCTGAAATGACTGTTTATATGGTATAGAGACATAAAAGTTAACTGATTCATTTTAAAAACAATTAAAAATAGATAAAAAGCAATCATATAATGCGCCTGCAGTTTAGTTTCACTTTTAAACTGGTTTCATGTTTCTGTGAAGTAGAGAGACACACAGAACAAAAACAAACAAATCCAGGGCAGTGTTTTGTTTTTAAAATGGAGCTAGACAAGCAGGAAGTGTGGAGTTCAGAGAAGAATTACAGCAACTTCAAAGCAAAAACGAACAACGAGGACATGAAATCAGGACTGCAGTAAGATAAAGAAAGCTATTTAGCTAAAAAAAAAAAACAATCCTTTAGTGATCCTTTAAGGGGTTAATATGGACAATATGGACAGATTTAAAAAAAAAAAAAAAAATTTAAATATAAGGAACAAAACATTTTACTCCAAGGTTTACAAAACGAAATGTCCAACAATGCCTATAATCTTGTGTTTATGGATGACATTTCTGTATAGTCTGCAAATAACAGTTGGCCTATAAATAACAAAATCTATTTTCACATAAAAGAATCGGTACACAAGCTATCAACTCTCACAGATTTCCCATAAATAGCTATCAGTTTACTTACATCTCCCAGAAATGTTGCAGTGATCCTGTAATTCTCAACTCAGTACCAATGGCCTAGTGCAGTGATGGCTGACCTTGGCATCCCAGATATTTTGGAACTACATTTGCCATGATGCTCATGCACTCTGCAGTGTAATTGAGCATCATGGGAAATGTAGTTCCAAAACATCTGTGGTGCCAAGGTTCACCATCAGTGGCCTAGTGTAAGTTCACCTAGAGCAGCCCCCATTATATATTGTTTTAGTTGCTGCCCAAGTATCACAAGAAACAGAACTGAGATAATAAAGTGGTTCAAAAGGCAGAAGGATTTTTATCTTAATGCATTATTTGCATTAAGAATAAAAATCTATGTGCAGTAGCCCTCCTAATCCCCCTTATACTTACCTGAGCCCCACCTCAATCCAGCAATGTTGCACAAGAGACTTGGCTGTCCGAGATTCCTCCTCCTGATTGGCTGAGACACAACAACGGGCACCATTATCTCCGGCTGCTGTCAATCAAAGTTAGTGAGCAACAGCTCGGCTGCTTGCTCTGGGGGCACTCAGCAGGAGGGAAGGGCCAGGAGTGCCAGCGAGGGACCAAAAAAAAGGAGGATCAGGGCTGCTTTGTGCAAAACTGCTGCATAGAGCAGGTAAGTATGACATGTTTGTTATTTTTCAACAAAAAAACAAGACTTTCGTTTAAAAGAAGTACCTGTGGTTTTTGAAGGAGTCAAGCATGGACTGATACTTCAGCAGCTTAGTAGCTAGTAGCATAAATACAATTAGGCAGGTCAGGGTAGGCATGATCAGTAAGTGTAATCCAGGGACAGGCAGAGGTCCGAGCAGGGGGCAGAGAACAAGTATAGTTCAGAAACAATCAGCGGTCAGGACAGTCAGGGGTCAGTAAGAGTAGTCCAGAAATGAACAAAACATCAGGGTAGATAGCAGAAAATAGGATAATCTAAAGACAGGTTACCAAGACCAGAACCGAGAGTATCAGAGTTATCACAAGCCCAGAGCCCTGGGTTTGTGATGTTCAAGTGTTTAAGAGTGCCTGAGACACTGCGGTCTGTCAGAAAGAAGAGTTGTTGCTAAAGCTGGCCTTTTGTCTTGCAACAGACACACCGAGTGGCGGGTATGTGGCTGCCAGCCAATCAACATGGATGAAGCTTACCTAACGGGGCAAGTAGGTTGCCTAACAATGGAAGCCCAGACCCAGGTTGGGTCACTGGCATGTTGTAAAAGCTAAGTTGCAGGCTGCTGGGAAGCCATGACAGGCATTGTGGCATTATATATTGTGAGATTAAAGGGGTGGTAAAGGTTTGTCTTTTATTCTCTAAATTGGTTCCTTTAAGCTAGTGCATTGTTGGATCACTTACCTTTTCCTTTGATTTCCCTTCTAAATGTTTTTTTTCTTTGTTTGAATTTCTCACTTCCTGTTTCTCCTCAGTAAGCTTTCCACCATCATCTGAGCGGTGGAAAGTCATTTAGAACAGCTTACTGAGAAAGGAAAAGGAAGTGAGAAATTGAGACAAAGAAAACAAAGAAAAATAACATTTAGAAGGGAAATTGAAGGAAAAGGTAAGTGAACCAACAATGCACTAGCTTACACAAACGTATTTAAAAAATAAAAAATAAACCTTTACAACCTTTAATAAGAAACATGCCTGAGAGATTCTAAAGACAAATTGTATTTTTAAAATCGATGTATAACTAAAACTTCTGTATTCATTTTGGACAGAGTTGAAAAGGATTAGCACCTATATCATGCTTTTCCTGCTGTTTTTGTTGTAGAGATCCTTTCTCTGTATTTGTCCTAGTGACTATAGTCCTCAGACAAAAGGTAATGGACAATCCAAAATTGTACAGTTTTCACCAGAACAAGAGATAAACGTAAAACTTCCAATGGGGGCACCTGTTCAAGTGACGGATGTCTAAAGCCTGGTACACAATATGAGTTTTTTTTTTCCAGTGGGCTGAACAAAAAAAAACCTGCCAGCTCCGTTCGGAGACTCTGTACTAACTATGCAAAGTTAGTATAGCGACTCCCCCCTGCCAGAACACTCTGATTAGCGCTTACTGCCATTGGCTGAAAGTGCTGATCGGGTGCTGGTTTTCCAGCATGCTCGTGAAACAGAAGATGGCTTATGACGGACAGGGTGGCATACACACGGGCGGAATGTTGGCAGTTTTTCTTGGACCGGCCGATGTCTCTCTGACATTTGGCCCATGTGTATGGGGCTTAAGCTGGAAATTTCCTTACTTCCTATTTTATTTCCAAAACAAGAAATTAAAGTAAATCTTCCAACAGGAAACAGACAGCAAAAATAAACTGACAAGTTTTCACTTTGCTACTGTACGCAAAACTGAACAAACATTTAAACTACATTTACAGTTTAACCACTTCAGCTCTGGAAGGTTTTTCCTACTTCTTGACCAGGCCATTTATTTCCGATACAGCACTGCGTTGCTTTAAAAGTTGCGCAATCAATCAATGCTGTACCCAAATAAAATGTATGTCCCTTTTTCCACAAAAAGTGCCTTCATTTGGTGGTGTTTGGTTCCCAAGAAAAGAAATGTAAAAAATGTGATTTCTTCATCAGTTTAGGCCAATATGTATTCTGTTACATGTTTTTGGTAAAAAAAAAAAATCCCAATAATCGTATATTGATTGATTTGTGCAAAGTTATCATGTATACGAACTATCGGATAGATTTATGTTTTTATTTTTTTACTAGTAATAGTGGTGAGCAGTGATTTTTAGCAGGACTGTGACATTATGGCGGACAAATTGCACACTAAGTGACACTTTTTGGGGACCAGTGACAGTGCTTAAAAAAATGCACTGTCACAGTATTAATGACTATCACAGGGAAGGGGTTACCACCAGGGTCTGTCCCTGGGAGGTGCTTACTAACTGTGTGGGGGATGGATACACTGGAGGAAAAGATAGATCCATGTTTTAGCTTAGCTGAAACTCAAGATCTCTCCTTTTCTTCCTGACAGATCAGCAGTCTGCCTTGTTTACATAGGCAGACCACTGCTCTGTCTCTCCACTGAACGATCGATGGGTTGCGGCGGCCGCTGGACCCGTTGATAGGCTACTGATGTATCCAATCACAGCAGGAGCGGCACTTCGGCAGTGTGCACGCGCCCCCATACACCGCATGCACAAAATCGGGTAGATGATTTTGCATAGCCAGGCCGCCCTGCCGCAGCATGTATGCAATGGACGGCATAAATTACACAAAAACACGTAAGCATGTAAAGGTCTTATACTGTAACTCTTGAATGTGGCATAAAAATGTTTCCATTGGTGCCATGTATGTCAAGGAGACAAACAGTTGGTCCTTCCAGGCTATGAGCCTCATCAGGAGTGCATACTGCTGTAATCTCTCTTACTATGTCACTGATGACTAGTGAAAGGATATCATGAACTAAATTGTATTCATTTCAGATATACCGTAGTATAATGTAATAACTGAACACACATGACCATTTCATAGAGTATCTGAAAAATTACCTTTATACTACATGTAATGTATTCACTGTTATGTGTGAAAACTAGTAGAGGTAATATAGTGTAGGCTCTTTGTTTTGTCCATGACCCTACCACTTGCCAGTGCTTTATCTTGTTGGGAGAAGTGCCTTGACCACAATTGCATCAAAATGATGGTGGCCTTGTCAGGGGACAGTGATTCTAGCATGTTGGAAGGTGATTCACTAATGATTCTAAAAAATAATGCAGTAATTGAACATCATGGCCACAATGTCTGTTATATGTGTGGCTTAGCTGGTTTTTGGACTATTGGTTTTGTGCTTCTGTAGTGCCCTAGGCAAAATAGCTAAATATTAGGCAAATTATAGGCAAAATATAAAATATTAGGCAAAAAATAGGCAAACAAGTAAAATAAACAGTTCCCTATCTAGATCTGGAAATCAGGTCTGAATGAACCCTGTTTCTTGTTTTTTTTTCAGCTATTATTAAACAATTTGCCCTACAAATCTGACTTTGAACTAAACCTGCTTGTACTAATATCCAAACTGCTAAAATGTCAGATAACACCCAATTCATTACATAATGGTGTAGCTTTTTTTTTTTATTGGCGTATAACAGTGGTCATCATCAACCCTGTCCTGCAGGCCAGGTCTTATGTATTACCTTGGGGGATGCAGATTGAAATACTGCAATCACTGAGCAGCAAATGACCTGTATGGCGGCGTACACACGACCAGTTTCCTCGGCAGAATTCAGCAAGAAACTTGATGGGAGACGCATTCTGCTGGGGGAAACCGGTCGTGTGTACACTTTTCGCCGAGAAACCCGTCGAGGAACTCGTCGAGCCAAAAAGAGAGCATGTTCTCTATATCCTCGATGGGCAATGGAAAAATTTGGCTCGACAAGTTTTTTGACTGCCAAACAAGGAACTCGATGGGGAAAACGATGTGTTTCGCCCGTCGAGTTTCTCGGTCGTGTGTACGCGGCCTGATGCATTTCAGTTATCTTGCAAACCTGGCCTGTTAGTGGGTCCTGCAGGAAAGGGTTGATGACCACTGGCGTATAACACGCACAGGCGTATAACACGCACCCTACCTTTAAAAGGGAAGTTTTTAGGAAAAAACATTCCACAGCCCCCTGCATATAACACGCAGGCACAGTTTACCCTCTATTTTCAGGGTAAAAAAGTGAGTGGCGAAAAGGGATGAGCATTTACTGCACATCCCTTTTGGCCTACTGTTAATAACCTATTGTTTTAAGTCTGAGTGCCAGCTTTGTAAGGCCTCGTACACACGAGGGGATATGTCCGCTGAAAACGGTCCGATGGACCGTTTCAGCAGACATCTCCGATCGTGTGTATGGGCTAGCGGACAGATTTGTCCATCGGACAAATTTCAAAGCATGCTTTGAAATTTGTCCGCTACAAACCTGTCCGTCGGATATGTCCGCTGGTTAGTACGGGAAACCAGCGGACATATCCTCCCACACATGCGTCGTATCCTGTGAATGGATCCGACGCATGCGCGCGGAAGTGTTTACTTCCTGGTGCGTGACGTAGCGGTGACGTGGCGGCGTCAACGTCACCACCGCGTCACCGACACGTCACCGCGCCGTCCGCAGGCGGGGAATTTGATCCGATGGTGTGTACACGCCATCGGATCAAACTCCAGATCGGACATATCCGATGGAAATGGTCCGCGGACCGTTTTCATCGGATATGTCCGATCGTGTGTACGAGGCCTAAGTGTAATATTTAGGTGCTTAGTGTTACAACTTTAACTTTCTGCTCTTTTTATGTAAATAAGATGGTAATGTAAGACCATAATTCCTGGCTAGCAACTGCAAAGCTACAATTGATTGATTTATACCCCCAGCAGTGAATATAAAGAACACAGATGTTATGCATTTAAAGAAAATTTGTGGCGATTAAAGTAGATAGCATATGGCCAGAAAACTGCACTTTAAATGAAACTTAAATTATCTGCAAGCATAATACAAGTGCATTGCGGCTGTTAGGATGATGTTTTAGCCAATTAACCCTCAGTAAGAGAAAGATTCATGTTCTAGTATTGACAGAGCTATTTATTGCTTGACTTAAATACTTAATTAGGATGTGAAACAATCATAAAGGTACCTGTGGGGAGTGTACAAAGTTTGATGCCTTTTGCCTGCGTACTAATGATTCTCAGTAAGGGGTTTGTAAGTTATGCTGGAATCTGGAACATTCTTTATAAACTTTTCCTCTGATATAGTATAATATACATACGTCCTTTAGAAGACCTTGTGTTAAGAACAAAAGGAAGGATATCTTTAAAGTTTCATCAAACATATGTAATATAAAAAATACTGAAAGTTTTAAATTATTTACATGTAACAATTGTTAACATCAGAAAGCAATCTACTGCCTTCAAAAAAAAATGAAAAACAATATCTATGGAGAGGTATTGAAGGTCGGACTATCGAGGCCAAGGAAGTAGTATAAAAATATAATTTTTAATATAGTAATTGAATAAAACAAATTAGATGCATGGTAACATAAACATAAAAATAACAATAATACATATATACAGGTGAACCACTCTATACACAAAATCCCTAAAGTCACCGACGCACGTTTCGCCGTGGGGCTTCTTCAGGACGGATGTTTAAGGATTTTGTAAGAAGATGTATAAAAATAGTTGTCTGTAATGATACAGGGTTACATGTTATTCATATTATCACCATAATAAAAAGAAAAAGATTTTTGAAATACAAAACAAACAACAATGAAAGAGAAAGAAATTGCAACACATAATTACATGGCCGGTGACTCTGCAACCAATGCAAACCAGGGCACACACCACAATCGGGTATTCGATAGTATGTAAAATACTGGGTTCAAAAAAGTCCTCAGAACTTGTTATAGATCTGTTTAATGGAAAGATATATATATATATATATATATATATATATATATATTTTTTTTTTATTGCTTAATGTTCTGACTAGGAAGAGTGGGGGAAAAAAGGAAGGAAGGAAGGAAAGCAATAAAAAGGGGGGGGGGAAGAAGGAAGAGGCCAAGAAGGGGATTGTTAGTGTGTAATAGAGAAGGGAGCAAACGGTATTAAGGAAATTACCTATTAATTGACAATAATCTTGACTTTATTGTCAATTAACAGGTAATTTCCTTAATACCGTTTGCTCCCTTATTATGGTGATAATATGAATAACATGTAACCCTGTATCATTACAGACAGCTATTTTTATACATCTTCTTACAAAATCCTTAAACATCCGTCCTGAAGAAGCCCCACGGCGAAACGTGCGTCGGCGACTTTAGGGATTTTGTGTATAGAGTGGTTCACCTGTATATATGTATTATTGTTATTTTTATGTTTATGTTACCATGCATCTAATTTGTTTTATTCAATGACTATATTAAACATTATATTTTTATACTACTCCCTTGGCCTCGATAGTCCGACCTTCAATACCTCTCCATAGATATTGTTTTTCATTTTCTTTTTACTTCATATACGGATGTGGCCCATGTGAGTGCATTCCCTCTGTTTTTTCTTATCCCTTCTACTTCCCCAGTCCACCCCTCCCTTTCCCTCACCACTCTCTTTGTTACATCTGCCTTCAAAAAAGTCTATGTGTAGATTTCTTTATGGTGCGCTATATTGCTTTTCACAATAAGGAATAAAATAATACAAATACTGTGGAGACACGCACTTTTTGGAGAATATGTGTGGATGTGTTATGTCTTTATCAAGGACAATCCCTTGATGATTTTAACATTGTACATTTAAAAGAGAAGTATATGTTTTTATTTTTTTTGGCCCATTTATACTTACCTAGGTGGATGCAGCATCGGAACGATGCTGCATCTGTCCCCCGCTGCCTCTACACTGGAAACTGAGCAATCGAACATCGCCAATAGCTCGGTTCTCACAGATCCCCAAGTGGGGAGCTGCTGACTGTCAATCAGCAGCTCTCATCTCTGCTCCTCCATGCTCCGTGGAGTGCTGAGCTGTGGAGGGGCAGGGAGCTGTTGTCTCAGTCTCTCAGTGGCTCACTGAGGTGCTAAGACAGGCATCAGTCCAGGAACCTGGTGGATCCAGACTTTATTGTCATGATGAGGCGGTGTCTAGACTGATTCCAGTCACATCAGCAGAGAGCAGACTTCAGACCGACGGGTCACAGGAGTGAAAAACGAATTGCACTCCTGTGACCCATAGGAAAAGCCCAGCCAAACAAGTTCAGGCTGGATTTCTCCTTTAACAAGTTTTAGAGGGTATTCCAAAAAGTAATTTTTTTTCTACAAATCCAGGTAGGAAAAAAAATTGCTAGTAACACATTAAGGTATTTCACCGGTAACTATATAAACAGATTTAAATTGTGAAATTGATAATATAATTAGGACACACTATCATAAAGCATAATAAAACCATTTACATAAAGTCCTTAGACATTCAGTGCTAAGGACTCAGCACTGAATGTCTGGAACACAGTCAGTGAGTTGAGGCAGACAAATTAGCTACAGGAGCTTACAACGGCACTCGTCTCCTAGGAGTAGGAGCGTGCGTGCTATAGCTCCAGGCAGGTGTAGGCTAGCAGGCAGTCAGAGTTCCTCTGCCCAGCCAAGCTCCAGCACAGCCGCATCTTACCCGGATCCCGGATCACCTCCACCTCCAGCCGTCTCCAGCACTCTTTCCCCCTCTCCTTTGAGCATAATCTGCGCCATCACACAGGTAAATCCAGCCTGTCCCCCCCAGGATCAAGGGCGGCCGTCCTTTTCAGGATAGCCGCGGCAGTCCAGCCCTGGGAATCAGTTTCCCTCACCCAGTCCTCAATCGAGGCACCCCCAGCCTGTCCCCCCCTCCCCGCCGCTGTTTCCTGGCTGTTTCGCCGGTCCGCGCCAGCCACGCTAGGCTACAGCACTCTGCATCGCCCCTGTTTTTTCGCCCAACACACCCCCCCTTACCCACAGACGTCCCCATCCACCTCCCTGGCAGACAACCACCCCCTCTCTGGGGTTTATTTCAGCCAGTTGGTGGCCCGGCTTGGGCCCTGTGTCAGGCCACCGGCCAGCTTGGTGCACCCCCCCAGCAGTAACTACTGCCTGCACACCATCCCCTCACAAATCATCAGATTTGATCCAGGGTCTCTGAGGGATCAGGAAGGAATTTTTTTCCCTGCCCAGCATATTGGCTTAGCTGAACCAGGTTTTTTTTGCCTTCCTCTGGACCAAAAAAAAAGGAGAGAGGATTCAAGGAATCTACTCCCCACCGCCACCTGACCACCCCCCCCGGCAACGGGCCACTATGGCCATTCGGCAATATTCTGCAGAAATCATCTGGGGCCTGAGGCAATTTGCCACAAAGCTGCCAGCCGTCACCAAAAAGGCCCTGAGATTTGAGCAACTTCTGAGGATCGATCGACGATCATCAGTCAAAAAATTTAGCTACCCACGCCAACCAAAGCACATATCATGTGCTTTGATCAATACAAGATCGGCAATCCACGATTTAATTCTACAGAACAACTTAGACTGTCTCTTTATTACAGAAAGCTGGCTCAAAGCCGACTGTAACACCATTCTTGGAGAACTGGTGCCAGAACACTACCGTATTATAACAGAAAACAGAATAGGGCAAAGAGGAGGAGGACTGGCGGTGATCCATAAGACGCATCTTGTGATCTCTAAACCAGCCCTTCAGCACTCGCTTCCATTTATGGAAACCCTTACTCTGCAACTGCAAACAAACCCCCAGGAGACCGTCCGTATTCTGCTTTGCTATAGGCCACCGGGGGCCTAAATCGCAGTTTTTCCCCTAATGGACAGAGTTCATCTCCACCTCTTGCTGCTCGGGGACTTCAATCTCTGGGCCAACTCCTCACAAGACCCCGTTGCCGACACCTATATCGACCATCTGGAAGGATTAGGCCTTCGGCAACTAGTACGTGGGCCCACACATGCTTCAGGTCACACACTCAATCTTATCTTCAGACAAAATCTGAAAGTAAGTATTTTGGAAAATGAACCATTGCCATGGACAGATCACCATGCAATTAAAATCATAATTTCCAATACTGCCCTATTGATAAAAACACCCAAGCCAGTGACAACACACTGGTCTAGATCTCAGAAGAAGCTCCATTCGGAACTCTTCAAATCTACCTTGGAAAATAAAATTAAAACAATTCAACCAGGTCAAACGGCTGCAGACACACTGGATGCCATAAATGCAGCCCTACTACAGTCAGCCAACTTAGTAGCACCAGAACGCAAAGTCCTTACCTGGAAAAACAAGGCAGGCTGGTTCAACAACCAGCTATCGCTACTGAAGCAAGAGCATAGAAGGGCAGAAGCCGCCTGGAAAAGAAACGCTTCCTAGGCGAACCTCGCCATCTACAAAGTAGCAACAAGAAGATACCACATAGAAATCTTCAAAGCCAAGAAAAACTATTTTTCCATGGCTATCAACAGCGCCTTAAACCGCCCCCGGGAACTCTTCAAGCTGGTCTCGCAGACCATGAATCCAGACTGTCTTGAAGCCCCCAACTCAGACACCCAAGAATTTTGCAATGAATTGTTGGATTTCTTCATCAATAAAATTGAGAGAATCCGGGAAAGCATTCCGCAAATCAATACCCCTGAGCTACCACACAGCATCCGGAGGAACATTCTACAACCAACAAAGTTCACTCTGGAACCCATCTCCATCGATGCCACAGAAAATATCATCGGCGCTTTGCGTAACAGCACATCGCCTAATGATATCATCCCCACTAAGCTGCTAAAGGAATGTGCCGATATCCTGGCGCCTCCCATTACGCAGCTTATAAACCAGTCATTTAAGGAAGGCATAGTGCCCTCCGTGCTGGAAGAGGGCACAATCCAGCCCATCTTGAAGAAACCTACCCTGGATCCCAAGGACCCAAATCACCGCCGTCCCATAACAATGCTAAACGTTTTCTCCAAGGTAATGGAGAAAGTGGTGGTACAACAGCTGCAACAGCATCTAGATACCCACAACCTACTTGATCCACTGCAATCGGGATTCCGTCCCGGACACGGGACGGAAACAGCACTGCTCAAAATATGGGACGACGTTCTGGAGGCCGCAGACGAAGGAGAATCTTGTCTCCTGGTTCTGCTGGACCTAAGCACAGCCTTTGACATGGTAGATCACAAACTGCTACTGACTCGGCTGGCTGAGGTAGCCTGAGTCACAGAGGGTGATTTACCATGGTTTTCCTCCTTTTTGGGAAGCCGTTCTCAAACGGTGATGTTGGGACCGTTCACTTCTGGAAAACGCACGTGTCATGTGGAGTCCCCCAAGGCTCACCTCTGTCACCGGTGCTCTTCAACATCTATCTTCGCCCTCTCTTTGAAGTCATCAGTAGTCAACAACTACTTTATCACTCATATGCAGACGACACACAACTGTATTTTCGCATCTGCAATAGAAAGGATCATCATCTCAGCTTAGAGAATTGTCTCTCTTCAATAGAAAAGTGGATGACAATTCCAAAACAGAACTTCTTCTGTTTCATGCCGGTCGCAAGAGTCAACTGGCAACAACCTGGACTCCTCCACCCATTCTGGGCCAGATCATCACCCCTAGCGCCAAAGTCAAAAGTCTCGGGATCATTTTTGACACCCACATGACAATGGACGCACAAATAGGGTCAGTAGTCAGTGGATCTCACCATCTGCTGCGCCTACTATGCAGGCTTATTCCATTCATTCCCAAAGAAGACGTACCAGTCGTGGTGGGAACAATTGTGAACTCCAGACTGGACTATGCAAATGCCCTCTACCTCGGACTCCCAAAGTACCAAATCGCTCGTCTGCAAGTCGTACAAAATACGGCCGCCAGACTGGTGACTGGGAAAAAACCCTGGGAATCAATCTCACCGTCGCTGAGATCCCTTCACTGGTTGCCAGTAAAATACAGAATTGCTTTTAAAGCTCTCTGTCTGACTCATAAATGCATCCATGGAAAAGCCCCGCAATATCTTTGCGATAAAATAGAAGCCCACAATCCCAATCACATTCTGCGATCCAGCGACCAAAATTTGGTCAAAGTACCCAAAGCCAGATTCAAGTCCAAAGGAGAAAGAAGGTTTGCGGTCCAAGGTCCCAGACTTTGGAACGCTTTACCAACCAGCATTCGGTTGGAGGAAAACCACCTGACCTTCAGAAGACAGATTAAAACTCTGCTCTTTTGATGTCAAGAAAGACTGAAACAACAAGGGCCCAGAGGCGATTTGGTTCGCATGTGCCGCGCTATATAAGTTTCTCATTCATTCATTCATTCATTCATAAATTGAGGGATGAGAAAAAATTTAAATGAAGATAACAACAGATATACATGTTTTTATTATCTTCTTTAACATGATGTAAACTGTGGCTCAAAAAAAATTTTGATGTAAACTGTGGCTCAAAAAAAATAAATAAAAGGGCAGCTAGTTGCCTGTAAGCTCTCTTCAGGAGATCCTTCCTCCAGGACCAACTTACCCTGCCTCACCCCATGCTGTGTCTCTGTGTGGCAGAGGTGCAGGTCATTTCCGTACTGATGATAAACCTGCCCCCTGGTGACTGATGGGTAATGATGGAGAAACAGCAGGAGAGGTGGAAATTCAAATTTTCATTGACTGAAGGAAGCAAAAACAAGGAGATTTTTGTACAGCAGGTCCCAGGTAGAGCCATATGGCAGGAATGCAATGCTACATCTCAGCAGGGAAAGCAGACATAGCCAACGTTTCAAAAACACGATAAGACAATATCCAGACTACGGCCACTTTCACACAGGCTTTCCTATCAGGTCCGTCTGTCAGTTTTTCAGTGGGACCCGATCAGTAGCTCCATACAGTTCTTTGGGCAGGTGGATGTAAACAGACTTGTATCCACTTACATCTGCCAAATCTGAATTTGTCCATGTCCAGAAAAAATTGAAAATAACTGGATAGGAGGTAGACATAAGTCTACCTCCTATCCATAAGTCTGTTTACAAACAGCCACCTATAGAGCCGTCATGGTTCCCCAACAGGCTATTGTCCAAATCTGGACACAAATTGAATGGGTGTGGATGTCACAAAACTGCCATCTATCCAGTTAAGCTCTGATTCAGCAAGAGATCTGCTCATGGATCCCTTGCTGATTGGAGCAGATTGGTACCATGTGAAAGGACCCAAATTCCTGGTCTTGGAAGGGCTAAATTATGACACCTAGTATTACTGGGTTTGGTGACTTAACCAGTGGCACGTAAGAAAAGAAACGGCTGCACATCCAGGAATTCCAATTGCCTTTTATTTTTCAAAGTGATAACACCAAAGACACCAACACGAGGTCACGTAGACGTGTTTTACACAAACATCTTGTGCTTAATCATTACATGGAATCAGCTGGCCCAGTTTGCTATTCAGATCCTCACAAGCCATTTGCGGCTGTTAGCTGTCCCACATTTTGCACCACAGGGAAACTAACCAACTTTGTTATATTTCACAAGCATATTTTTGGTTTGAAAGCGTATTTGTTTTGTAAACACAGGACCTTTAAAATAAAAAACTAGTACTGCTGATTTTATATGTACAATGATAGTTGTGCAAGGTTTTGTCCACATTATATTACCTTTAAGTACACAAAATTGTCCCCAAACTCCTACCAGATAAAAAGCTAACTATTAACTGATTTAAGTAAATGTTTTTCTATGAAAATGTAGAAATCAAAGATAAAGAAGAATGTAAATAAGAGACAACATTTTTATTTCTCAATTCCTGATGTCTGTGGGCATTCCTAATTTCTGTAGTCCAAATAAATGTACGCCTACAGGTTCTAACTGTGATTATGTGTACACATACTGTATGTGGTGTGTGTGTGTGTGTGTGTGTGTCTGTAGGAGGGGAAGGTGGGTGGGGATGTGTTTTTATAGTTTCACTTCTTTCCACTTTTTATATAACTTTATCATTTTCACAATGGGCGGAAAATCTTTGTTTTTTACCTACTCAATACCAGTAATTAAAGAGGAAGAAAACTCTCTTAGATCAATAATAATAATAAAAAAAACACCTGCAAGAGAGAGGCATAATGAGCTAGTATGCATAGCATACTAGCTCATTATGTGGCACTTACCTTAGATCAGGGGTCTCCAAACTGCGGCCCGAGGGCCAGATGTGGCCCTTTGCTAGCTTTTATTCGGCCCTTGGGGCACAATTCCTCCCACTGACATGAGGCACTATTCCTCCCATTGATACCAACAATGGGGCACTTTATTATCCACCGATACCAATAATGGGATACTATCCCTCCTACTAATAGGGGGAATACTCCTCTTCCTATTGACCACCAATTCTGAGGCCATATTTGTTCTCACTGATGCCGGGCCCATGACATTTTCTTCCCTTGCTGGCCCCAATCCGGCCCTCCTAAAGTCTGAAGGGCAATAAAGTGGCCCTTTGTTTGAAAAGTTTGGAGACCCCTGCCTTAGATCGAAGCCCACAAAGTGTTGCTCGTCCCCCTCCGCTGCCGCCGCCACGTCCCCTCTGAGTTTCTTCCTGTTAACGCCACTCCGGCACTGTGATTGGCCGAAGCGGCGATGACGTCCCTTCCCGCGCATGTGCGCGGGACCGTCAGGTCCCTGCGCATGCGCCGAAATATGGCATTAACCCTGGCTTGTCTTTTCAGTGCTCCTGCACTGCTGTCTACGGCGCGCATGCGCCGTAGATATCGGTGCCCGTTTTTGTGACAATATCTCCTTAACCGTGTAGGTTAAGGAGATATTTCGTGCACCTACAGGTAAGCCTTAATCTTGGCTTTACAACCACTTTAATTTGTTATCTTTCATTTATTCCATATGTACACAGTACAGTTAGCTCGTCACTTTCAATGCAATACGTTTATGCAAAATTTCAACAAACAAAACAACATGGGCTAATAGCTTTGAAAGACAAATTTGCTTACTAACTAAGCCAATTACACACTGTGATCTCAAGTAAATCACTTTATCTTCCTGTGCTTTCCCTTGACATATACTTGAAAATGAGATGTATATCTCATGCCTCAATAAAGAAAAAGATGAGAAAGTTTGATAGCTAGTTATTGATGTATAAAGAAATTCACCACAAAGACCTAATTTTCAAATAAGTAAAGTCAATGTTTACATCACTTTGATCATTCATGGTGTAATTTGGAGAGAACTGATCCTTTCACAGCTGGTGAAAAAAGAACAAACAAAAAAAAGAAACCCAAAAGAGTATTTTCTATAAATTAAGTCATAAAATGCCAAAAATAAGTAGGAAGTGACATTAACCCTTTTTCTTTTATTATTGTTATTAAAGCAATCCCAAAAAGCTCCAAGAAATATCCAGCATGTTTCCAAAGTCTGGGCATTGCTGATTCTACTCGCACAAGTGCAAAAGAAGTGCACATGGAGAGAATGGAGCAATGATTGGTCCTTGAGGCCGTGTACACACGGCAGAGAACCTCGACGGGCAGAACACATCGTTCCGCCCGTCGAGGTTCTCTGCCGGCCGTCGAAATCGGTGACCCGCCCGTCGGGAATGGCAACCAGCCATTCATCCAGGCGGGCCGTCGAGCAAATAGAGAACATGCTCTCTATTTCTGCTCGACGGGATTCCCGACGGGATGCTCGCCGAGAGCGTACACACGGCCGAGGTCCTCGCTGGAATGCAGCTTCCGGCGAGGTTCTCGCTGGTTTCCAGCGAGAACCTCGGTCGTGTGTACGCTGCCTTACATGTAACACTTTATTGGATAACATTTGGTTTGATACTGCATTGTGTATCATAATTGCCATTTTCTTTAATATTATTTTAATATCCTTTTTTTTGCACTTCCTGTCTACATGCACATACTCCACAATTGGCTGCACATAATTACTCCAGCTTTCTAATAAGGATAACAGTAAACCATGCCTTTGTAATGTGATTCAGCATGGTCACTTATAGCCTGCAACAATAGAATGTGTGGCAGGGTGATAACAAAGGAGAACAATTGGGAGACATGACTGAGTTTTGGCTAAAGCCTCGTACACATTAGTGTTTTTTCTGTTCAACCCAGCAGGGCTGAACAAAAAAACACTAACAGCTCAGGAGGATCCGATGTACTAACTATGAAAT
Source organism: Rana kukunoris (assembly GCA_029574335.1). NCBI lineage: Eukaryota > Metazoa > Chordata > Amphibia > Anura > Ranidae > Rana > Rana kukunoris. The sequence continues at coordinate 122,555,563 of CM056051.1, forward strand.
GTTAGTACATTGACCCCCCTTGCCATTCTATTGTGTTTAGACAGGGGAATAGCCCCCCGCCAGAACACTCCGGTCAGTGCTCTCAGCCATTCAGGAGCCTATTAGCATACCTTTCTCGGTCATGCCCCTATGACAGAAGATGGTAGTTCGGACTGATTCCAGTCAATACAGGCTGAGTGTCGCCTGGCGTTCGACCCGTGTGTACAGGGCTTTAGGCTCTTTCACATGGAACTGCCCAGCTCTATTCAGCAGGGGATTCTTGAGTGGTGAATCGGCTCTGACACTGCTGATATAAGCCTGGCCTCACAGCTGCATTATGGGAAATTCCAGATACATGTACCAGGAAGCAGACACAAAAATCTATAAAGAGTTTCAGGAAGAAGTCAGAGATGGATTAATTCCTTAGTGGAAATGACTACCATAGGAAGTATGGGGAGGAAATGAAAATTAAGGTATGCAAAAAAAAAAAAAAATAAGCCTGCAATTGTTTATACATATTTTTTTATAGATTGACATAGCTAAACATTTCTAAAGGTGCCTTTGTTTTAATTTTTAAGACAAGATTTGTGTTTAACGGAACAGGCAGGTAGATTTTTTTCCACTGCACCCAAATAATGTAATCCCTAAAAAATCATGCCCATAAGTTTAACATAAGCAATTACACATTTCTATGATTTATATTTCACATTATTGATCTATTCAGTTGAAGCCTTTATGGACAATAAGTTACACTAACTTATTCAACAAACAGACCATCGCACCATGCACATTCAGCACACCACACTCTCCACCATAATAAAATCAGCAAACCACATTATTCATCACGATCAGCACACCACTCATCACAATACACATAGACCACTGCCCTCTAAGGGTGGACTCTCTGGATGATGTCATCAGAAGGCCACGCCCCATGGCTATATAAGAGATGTCAGACAGCGGGTAGCAACACAACAGAAGAAAACCAGAGAAGAAGAACACCTTTTTTTTGCAGGTAAGAAGACAGCAGCGGGAGAATACGGCAGCGAGAGAATATGGCAGCAATATAATACAGCAGCGGGAGAAGACGGCACTGGAAGAAGACGGCAACGGGAGAAGATACCTCCCGTATTTTTTTAATAAAGGACTTGTCAAAAACCGACTTTTTTTTTTTACATCTCACTGCTTTTTGGGGTGAATGGGTGTGCGTAATCTTGTTTTTTACATTCAGCTTTCAGCGGGGAACTCATCAGTTGTTAAGGACGTGGCGGCCTGCTTCCCAGCCCCCCCCCCCTTAGTAACCAACTATATACAATATTTGAAGTTCAGTTCAGTCACTTTCTTTTGTGAAAACGGATGTCAAAATTGACATCCGTATCCATTTTTGATCCGTTTTTTATTTATTTTTTGCAAAAAAAAAAATGGATTAAATTGAACGCCCATGTGAAAGGACACCACAGTGCAATCAGCACACCTGGAATTCACCTTATTAGAATTAGTACACAATTCGCCACAATACATCTAGCACATGATTGCATCATTCACCACAATACACAAAGCACATCACACTATTTATCACTAAATACTCTGCACACTATTCAGCATAATACACACAATATGCTCAACACTACCCATTCTGCATCGTATTAAACTCATGCATTAATAATGTAGAATTAAAACAATTGTAGCATTCACCCTAATGCACTTGGCAGTATGCACTATTTACACTTTTACATGCATACTCCCCAATACACAGACCACATCATGAACCCCAATACACACAGTGCACCCCAGCATGTCTCCAATGCACTTGCCACATGCCACTATGCATCCCAATATGCACAGCATAAACACCCACCCCTTCTCATACTTACTCATTACTTATCAGTAAATCATCAAAGTTGCCAAAAGTAACTCATCAGAGCTCCCCGCAATTAATCAGAAGTATATCAGAGTTAAGGCTGCATTGATCCGCTTCCCTATACCAGCAGACTTAAATTTCTCCAAACTTCCCACTGAAGGGGAACTCTGTCCACCCTTTCCACCTCACTTCCCTCTACAACCTTGATGCAGTTCTTATGAAAGATTCTGTGTTGGGTGTTGAAACAACAGCAGCCTGTGCTAAATAATAGCCATAGCTTTCATGAAAACAGGGTTTGAGAAATCTAGTAGCAGTGGGTCACCTTCCCAATGGTAAATGAAAATTCAATGGACGCTAAAACCTTTTACTATTTGGCTTGCATACTTTGTTGTTAATCTTGCTATGGAAAAACTGAGTCTTTACTTTGGTTTGGGCTAGTTCATAGAGATGGATGGCCAACTTGCCTGCAGCAGGAAAAATAAGCCCTCCAATAAAAGTGGTGCAGAAGGGCTCAGAACAATGCAATTAAAGAAGTTAATAATTGAAAAGATAATCTGGCTTTCTTTAAAGAAAAAAAAAAAAAAAGAAAAGCCACTGGTATTATTTTAGTCTTGTTCTTATTGGAGCTACATTTATCCTTAAAGTGTAATATAAATAAATAAAATAGAAACTAAAAACCAAAAGTGCAAAGAGCAAGCGCAGGTCCTTCAGTCTCATACAGAGCTAGACTTTACAGCCTTAGCCACCACTGGTCTGTCAGCACACTAGATTGTTCCTTTTCCATAAAAACTATTGTTCTTATTTCAAAATGACAAATGAATTCAGTCAATTTCTTGAACGCATGATTCTTTAATTGAAACAATCCTTAGAATAAATTAGTTTATTGTTAAGCGTATCTGCGACATTAGACATTCCCTAATATTCCTCATTCTACAGACACTTTGAAAACGTACAGCAACTGCTCTGTAGGAAATCACCAAGACGGTATGCTAATGTTTTCATTTTGTTAAAAGTTATGCAAAAATTAAAAAACAGATGGTAGATCAACTTTTTTTTTTTTTACATGGAAAAAATTATTTGGATTCTTAACATACTTTCTAGCAACATCTATAACTTGTTGACAAAACATGACAAATTCTACATGCAAACTTTTCATATAGCAAATTAATTATATACTTCTGGCTGTTTTTTATTGAGGCTCGAGACTGTATTTTTATTTCATGAGGAATTTAGACCAGTAATAGAATACATTTCCATATTTTTAGTTAAGAGGATAAATAAAAACGGTTCCAAAGCTTTCAAGTTTATTATTTTTTTTTCTTACAGAATTTCATACAAAATAGGCAAAATACTATTCCAAGTTTATCTTATTTTTTTTCTTACAGAATATCGTACAAAATAGGCAAAATACTATATGTCGTGGTCATTTGTTCTCCTGAATTGTTTGCTCTGATCTGTACTTGTGAAGGAATAAAGTAACCATCCACTCTTTATGGAAAAAAACATGGGAATTGTTGAAGCATACCCACTTCCTCCCACCTCCCCCATATTCCTTGACCAATGGCTCCAATGAGCTGTTTTACATGCCAGTAGAAGTGTGTGAAGTGTAGGAGGGAATGGGCAAGCTTTCTCACTACTGGGAGTACTGGTGTATTGCATCAGATTTGGAGAGCGTTCAGGGGTGTTTTCACATACATGGCTTTTTTTCAGTTACATGTTTTCTGTAAGGTGCACCTTCCAGGAAAGTAAGTTCTGTCCACAATTAAAGAGGTTGTAAAGGTAATTTTTTTTCCCTAAATAGCTTCCTTTACCTTAGTGCAGTCCTCCTTCAGTTACCTCATCCTTCGATTTTTCTTTTAAATGTCCTTATTTCTTCTGAGAAATCATCACTTCCTGTTCTTCTATCTGTAACTCCACACAGTAATGCGAGGCTTTCTCCCTGGTGTGGAGAAAGCTTCTTGAGGAGGGAGGGGGCGAGCAGGAGTGTCAGGACGCCCACTAACACAGCTCCTTTCTCTATCTTCAAAGTAGAGAGTGTCCTGACTTGCCTGCTCACCCCCTCCCCCCTCAAGAGGCTTTCTCCACACCAGGGAGAAAGCCTCGCATTACTGTGTGTAGTTACAGACAGAAGAAGAGGAAGTGAGGATTTCTCAGAAGAAAGGACATTTAAAAGCAAAATCAAAGGATGAGGTAAGTGAAGGAGGACTGCACTAAGGTAAAGAAAGCTATTTAGGGGAAACATTTTTTACTTTTAAAACCCCTTTAACGTCAAATCTGTGTACCTTCAGGCCGCGTACACACGATCGAATTTATCTGCTGAAACTGTTCCGACGGACCGTTTTAGCAGACATCTCCGATCTTGTGTACGGGTGAGCAGACAGGTTTTTCCAGCAGACAAGTTTTAAAGCATGCTTTAAAACTTGTCTGCTGGAAACCCGACTGTCCGACATGTCCACTGGTTAGTACGCCTAACCAGCGGACAAAAATCTCCCGCATGCGCATGGATTCGACGCATGCGTGGAAGTATTTTACTTCCTGGAGTGGTGACGTGGCGGCGTCAACGTCACCGCCACGTCACCGCGTCCTCAGCCCGAGGGGAATTTCGTCCGATGGTGTGTACACGCCATCGGACAAAAATCCGATGAGACATGTCCGCTGCAAACGGTCCGTCGGACATGTTTGAGCGGACATGTCTCATCGTGTGTACGCGGCCTCAGTCCCAACCACTCCAAGTTTGGTGATATCCAACTCTATTAGTTTTACATTTTGATTGATTATCATATATAAAGATTGTGCCAAAAAGTGTTATGAAATGGAATCAGTTTCCCATACAGTAAAAATAGTAACCAGTCCAACACTATTGCATAATAAGTTTATTACACTTTTTTATTTTTCCATCTAATAGTTATTATTTGTTTAATTTTGGTAAAGGTCATCCAACAGTTTCCTTTAATATTATCATTGCATATACTGTATATTATAGTTATACCTATTTCTAAAATATTCTTAACCATATTAGCTTTTTTTTTTTTACTTTTTCTGCCGTAATGGGGTTCTAGAAAGCCCTGTTCTCTATTTGCTCGACGGGTTTCCCGACGGGCGGGGCTCGCCGGGAGCGTACACACGGCCGAGGTTCTCGGCAGAATGCAGCTCCCAGCGAGGTTCTCGCTGGTTTCTGCCGAGAACCTCGGCCGTGTGTACGGGGCTTAAGAGTTAAAAGTATTTTTTTAATATTTTTTGAATGTCATTTAAATTGCTCACTGGAGGTCTGTAAGATATAATTTATTGTTCAAAAAAACTGAAAAAGAAAATCTCCTGTATAAGTCATCCAGGGAGCCAGGGCCTGTATAGGTCTCTAAAAGGATAAAAAATATAGCATTTGTTGAAGTATGACTTATGCTGAATTTGGAGCAATCAATGGATATAGAAATGACTGATGTTCAGATGCTCTATTGATTTTAAAAGAAGACTTGAGTGCTGAGTTCTGAATTGACTTTTAAAGCTCTTGGTAAATGCAGTTTCTACATTTCATCTATAGCAAGTTTCCTGTGTGAAGGGGTACTAAACATATTATTTTTCTAAGCTATAATACATTTTACAAATATAGTTGCTGTCGCTGATTTCTCACTGGGTAAATAGGTTCACTTATAGTCATTATAAAATGAAAGAATGGCACTAACATTGATCCTTTCTTTCAGCAATCAAACGGCCATTTTAAAAAAAAACAAGTATCATACTTCTTTAAGCAATTATCTATAAGGCTGCATTCAGACCTAGGCGTCTGCGGCAGCAGCGTATTTGGGCGACATGAAAATAGCGTTTTGTCGCCGCCATTTGCGGCGACAAAACGGCCTTTTCTTTTTGCTGGAGCGGTGATGTTTTACATTGTCGGCTATTGCCGAACGCCCGATACGCCTGAAAAAAAGGGTTCGGGACTTGTTTGAGCTTCAGGCGTACGGGCGTTTGGGCATTCGGCGTGGAGATGTGAACTATCTCCATAGCCGACAATGTAAATTCGCCCCTCCAGCGTATGTCAGGCTGCTTCAGCGTCAGTGTGTGTGTTTGTATGCACTTTTCTTTATATTTTATATTTATATTTTTATATAATAGCCAAAGCATTTGAATGAATACATTAAAATATACTGTATAAGGTTTAGGTTATTTATTTCCCAGTGTCTCAATTATAATCTTCACATGCTTAAAAGTAATTATATTAATAATGTATAATCAAACTAGTTAATAATGTAAAATAATGTGTAGTAATATATAGCAGCAAATACATTTTTCTAAAACCAGTAAAATAAGGATATGGCTGTGGGTTCTGCACTTTGCAACTTACTCTTGGGTCTAATTTGTTGAACAAGGTCATCTGTGGTTATTATTCTGCTCAGTATTGTTTTCAAGTATATATTTACATAAGTTGTTTGATAAAATAGCTTTATGCTGTGTAATGTTATGTAGAGAATTTAGTGTGGGAAAATAAAAACCTGGCCACGTATTTCTACCCTTGGCATTAATTACCTAACACACTGCACCCTACAGTAGTCCTGGCATGAGGGAAAGGAACATTTGGGCATTGTCCCTATTATGTACATTAACCACTTGACCACTGGGCACTTAAACCCCCTTCCTGACCAGACCAATTTTCAGCTTTTGGTGCTCTCACAATTTGAATGACAATTACTCAGTCATACAACATTGTACCCATTTGAATTTTTTGTCCTTTTTTTCACACAAATAGAGCTTTCTTTTGGTGGTATTTGATCACCTCTATATATTTTTTTTTTTTTTGCGCTATAAGAAAAAGCCTGAAAATTCTGTAAAAAAATAAATAAATATCGTGTTTCTGTCATATTAGCAGGTTATTTCTCACACACAGCATATGCATACCACAAATTACACCCCAAAACACATTCTGCTATTCCTCCCGAGTATGGCGATACCACATGTGTGAGACTTTTACACAGCGTGGCCACCTACAGAGGCCCAACATGCAGGGAACGCCATCAGACTTTCTGGAACACCCAGACCAATTCTGACATTTCTCTCCTACATGGAAAAATCATCATTTATTTGCTAGAAAAATACATAGAAACCCAAAACATTATATATGCTGGTGTATTTTAGAGTATTGGGGTATTTCAGAGTATTGGGGTATTGCAGAGTATTGGGGTATTGCAGAGTATCGCGCAGGGTATTGCAGAGTATTGGGGTATTGCAGAGTATTGGGGTATTGCAGAGTATTGGGGTATTGCAGAGAATCGCGCAGGGTATTGGGGTATTGCAGAGTATTGCGCAGGGTATTGCAGAGTTTTGGGGTATTGCAGAGTATCACGCAGGGTATTGCAGAGTAATGGGGTATTGCAGAGTGTCGCGCAGGGTATTGGGGTATTGCAGAGTATCGCGCAGGGTATTGGGTTATTGCAGAGTATTGGGGTATTGCAAAGTATTGCGCAGGGTATTGCAGAGTATTGGGGTATTGCAGACTATTGGGGTATTGCAGAGTATTGCGCAGGGTATTGCAGAGTATTGGGGTATTGCAGACTATTGAGGTATTGCAGAGTATTGCGCAGGGATAGCTGAGCTGGGATGGATGGATGGCTGGATCTGTGACTGCATTTGTCACAGATCCAGCCACAGCACTGCTGTTGCCACCCGCTCCCCCCCTCCCCTCTCACACTGTACCAAACGGTACAGATAGGAGAGGGAGGAACCGGCGTCATCAAATGACGCCGGTTTGTTTACAAGTGATCGCTCTGTCATTTGATGATACCAGGAGCGCGCCCCAGGGGGTGCGCAAGTGAAGGATTGTGGGAGGACATCCCAGGGACGTCGTCCCAAAGTAGCTCCACCGCACTGTAGCAGAACAATGTCTATGGCGCAGTGGGCAAGTGGTTTAAGACTATTAATGTCCCACCCACGCTTAAAGCGGAGTTCCACCCAAAAATGGAACTTCCGCTTAATCCACTCCCCTCCCCCTTACATGCCACATTTGGCATGTAATTTTTTTTGGGTGAGAGTGGGGGCTTCAGTAGGAGTGGGACTTGCTGTCCCACTTCCTGCTTCCGCCGAGAGGCTGGTAAGGCGATTAGGCTTAATCGCCTTACTGCAGCCCCTCCCATAGGCGATCGTCTAGGACACTGACAGCTCCTAGACGATCGCCTGTCCAATCAGCGGCGGGTCGCGCCGTGCGCGCATGCGCAGTTTGGCTCGCGCATGCGCAGTGGGTGCACGGCCATGAAGCCGAAGGCTATCACGGCTGGGTGCCCACAGTCGAAATGAAGACGCCGGCCGGGGAGGGGGAGAGGAGCGGAGCCCCGGTCGGCGCGTCGCTGGAATGTGGAGAAGGTAAGTGTCTGTTTATTAAAAGCCAGCAGCTACACTTTTTGTACTTGCTGACTTTTAATAAACATTACATTTGGGTGGAACACCCCTTTAAAGCCCCTGCTTCAGAGAAATGTTGCACTGTCTGCCTGCCCACCCTCTTCTGTTGTTTCCACCATTCAAAAAACGCATCATATTACACTCCCACAATGCATTGCTTTCTGTGAATAGGCAGAGGGGCAATTGAATGGCAGGTCGCCTACGCAGGTAACCTTCTCACATCTGGCGACTGTGAGGAGGCACTAAGGGGAAGACTTTTTTCAGAAGCAGACACCTGCTGGGAATGAAATTTACACACTATTACAGAAAATGAATGTGCATGGTGCTGTATCACAAAAAATATGTACCAAACATTCTGCACTAAAACATGCTACATGATCACTGCATGGCAGGATGATAGGCAATATATTGCATGATTACCACCTTGAAGACGTGATTTTTCATGAAACTAGTAGGGCGGAACGAGCGGCACATTGGCATCACCCTCCTGGACTGCTCGGATTCCCTATACAGATGGGTCTGTCTGCATGTATCCGGCCGGTACAGCAGACTCAAGTCTTTCTAATCACTGCAAAATTGTGAGTGTTTTGTGTGTACGTTTTATATACATTAAAGTTTTAAAAGGTTTTACACGATCAAGGCATTTTTTGTCTTTTTCCATACCCATGTAATGTGGCCACCACTGCTTTGGAGTATTGAGATGAGGAGATGATCCCTATCAGGCTGTGTGTATCCAGTTAACTGCATGCTACCTGTGGTCCCCAATAATTAAGGGACCACCAGGATCTGGTATGCAGATCTGTGTGCTCTGTCGGTGGAGGATCTCAGTGGATGGGTTGTCACTGTTCATTTGTGATATATTTGAATATACCATCTAAGGACTTTCAGACTGGTGGAGGAGGATTCGTTCTCTTGCTTCGGAAACAGATGCGATTCCTTTCCATCTATTCACCTGGTTTATGGACTTTTTTCTGTTGAATGCAATCAATGGTTTTCTCATTGACACATGAGGATTGTTCATTTTGTAATTTATTTTAGCACATGTCTTCACTGGTTTATATATTTTCACTAGGATTTAGCACGATTTTTTCTTTACAATTTTTGATCACTGTTTGATGTTACACAGCAAGTCGCAGCTTTACATTTGCTTCACTAGCAACATTTACATACCTGTGCACTTACGGGTTATTTTTTGTCACATTAGCGCAGTTATTTCCCTTCTTTTTTTCACAGAAGTAATGGATAAGTGTTTTTGAACAGCCATAAAGAGAGTAAGGTAAGTGTGTGTAGCACCCCATTCTACCTAACTGAGTCCAATTTTGATCCCGCTCTGTGTATGAAAGCATTGTTCTCTTGTCTCTCTCTGTCTCCTCCCTGGACAGAGAGGCAGCAGCGGGAGCCATTGACTGTCATTGAGCCATTGACTGTAATTGAGCCTGTGAGCAAAGAACACAGCTGAGCTGACACACCGAGCACAGCTCAGGATCAAGCCTGTATGAGTGCCTGCAACGGTCACCACTGTTTACGACCTTCCATCCACCCACGACAAGCTTATCCGACACACTTCCAACAATCCTGCATACACGATCCATTCCCCAGAATCACGAGACTGACAGCTCTGTGTTCTGAGTCAATTGTATGAACACTTTAATGGTATCTTCTCAGATTTTTATACAGTTACAAGCATGTGACAGTAATCAAAGGAACAGTGAAATCTCCACCCCCCTCTTCACACACTGGGGCTAATTACTAATTAGTACCCAGACATTTTGTCACCGGGCTATAATTAACATGAGCTAATTACTAATTGTAACAGAATGACATTATCCAGATAGCCTGGCTTGACAAGTTCCCCTTAACATAATTGACATGCTAATTCAATACACCTGACATGAGACTGCTAACTACAACACACATACAATGAACTTCAGTCACATTCTAAAAGACATTTAGTTGAGGTAATTATCTCCCAGAGACATTCCGTCTCTGATAACAGCTATTCACCTGCAGAACACAATAAAAAGGTATTTCACAAGCCGCCTCCACTTAGCATTTCAATAGCCTGTGCCAAGCATTGAAGGGTCATTGTCCTGTTGACCTAGTCAGGAAAAAATAAACCACTTGTAATATGTCCATTATCTCCTGCAATGAACTGTTAGTAATGTCCCATCTTCTGCAATACATAAAGTATGATTCACTAGTCACCCCATGCCCAAAGGGGCACAGGGTGGACTCAGACCCAAGAGTTATCAGTGACGCTGACACAGGAGTATCCCCCAAATAAGGAGTACCCCAAATAAATGGCTCCAAACTGAGCATTACTCACCCGCCAACCTCTGCCTCTCTCAGAGAACATGCCTGCCGCTGGGGAGAGGCCTGGACTGGCCCTTCTCCCTGGAGTCCTTTCAGCCGCGGAAGAGAAGACAGGGTGGCTGGGCTCAGTCCATCATGCTGTTGGGGATCTGGGGCAACTGCCCCCCATTCCTGGGGTATACCAGTGGAGACTGAAGTCCCACCCACTGGTGCTAGGTGAATATCCCCCGGTGCTTGCAAAGCAAAGCCGACATCCTCCTGTCCCAGTGCCGCACCATTTTCTGGGGTTGTGTCAGTGGAGACTGAAGTCCCACCCACTACCCCAGGAACCCCCTCTTCCGTTAGTGGAGAGCAGAGGCCCGGGGCACACTACTCTGTTGCCAGCTCTTCCGCTGGGTTGCTGTGAGTGGAGGCCACAGTCCCATCCACTATCACAGGGACCCCCTCTTCTGTTAGTTGGGAGCAGAGGCTTGTGACACTCTGCTCTGTTGCCAGCTCTTCTGCTGAGTTGCTGTGAGTGGAGACCACAGTCCCATCCCCCGATGTCAGCTCAAGCTGCAGCGGTGTGCAGCGGTCAGCAGCATCCTGCCCCGCTGCCAGTAATTGAGCTGGGAGTAAAAGCTTTACAACCTCAGCTTGTTGCTGGAGAGAGGGGCCAACTGCCCCAGCTCCCTGGAACTCCACATCATCCGCTTCAGCTTTGGGAATGGCAATCTTCAGATTTTCCACTGCCGATTCATCAGCCAGGATTTCACATTTGTTATGTGAAATTTCCTAATATTCCCAGGCAACGGGAGCCCCACCCTGCTGCTGAGCCGAGTCTAGCAACTGTAGGTGATTTCCGGCTCCCATTCCTGAATGGCCAGAAATTCCAAATCTTCCTGTAACCAGTGCCCTTCCGAGATATTACATTTTTCCTCTCTGTGCTCCATTATGTCCTCCAAGCGCTACTCCCGATCATCCCAGAAGTCTGGATCACTGGACATCCTCCAATACAACAATCCCAGGCCATCATAGTCATAGCCTTCCGTGGGGCTGTCATCTGCTGACCACGGGCACTCTTGGGCTACATACCACTGGAGGGCTCTGTAGCTCTCAACCAGCTGCATCTCTGCCCGGATCAGCCTGCTTAACTCTGCTATCCACTCCTGCTTTGGTTGTTCCCCCAACAACGGCATTCGTACGTCATACTGCGGCCAGTACCTTACATAGATGAATGGCAGGACCTTTCCTTGGTGTTGCTGCTCCAGAGCTAGCGCTTCCTTCCAGAGTTGGCAACGAATCACATCAGACCATCCCAGCAGGGCTTCCTCTGATACTGGTCCTCTGTGCTCTATCTGCATTAGACATGTGCACAGATTTTTTTTTCGTTTTTTTTGTTCCGTTTCGTATGGTCCCGTCTGTTCGTTTCCGTTCGTTTTTCGCAAGACGCCCGTTTTCCCGTTCGTTCCCGTTCGTTTGTCGTACGACGTGATTTTTCCGTATTCCGATCGTTTCGTATTTCCGTTACCGTTTTATTTTCGTACATGCGGGATGATTCGTTATTCTGTTTAATTCATGTTCGTTTCTTGTTAGACAATAATTATCGTGAATTTTCGTCAATTTGCATTCTGTGTATCTTGAATGCTTTTCTTTTGTTAGTGTCAGTTGTATGTTCATTGTTCAATGACATCTATAACAAAAGAATTTCATTATGTATATTGAATGAATTCCTGTCTGTTATAGGTGTCATATCAACATACGAAAATAACAAAAGAAACATGTTCAAATGCAAATCTTTTGTTTATGGTTTTTTTAATGGCCAGAGAGTTAGGCTGGCCATACATGATACAATTTTCTGTGCAATTTTCTTTAGATTTACCTTCAACTATGTAGTGCAAGGGCCTGCCTGATTGCATACAATTGAAAGTGTTGTTTAGTTTGACCTCATATATGGTTTTTGGTAAATCTAAAAGAAAATTTTACAAGAAAATTGAACATGTATGGCCAGCCTCAGTGACTGAAAGCAGCTTCTCTTTTGTAAATTTGTGGTTTAGAAAAGAAAGTGGACTTTATAGGCACTACTCATAAATGTAATATAAGTGTTTTATTGATACAATACCAAGTGGATTCTGGCATTGCACTCAAAATTACAGTATAAAGTTATAAAAATACATTTAAAAAGACACATATGATTGATCACACAATAAAAGTAGTGAACAAAGAAAATAAATAGTCGTTGTAAAGGAATGATCCGGTGTAGAAATCAATACAGGTTGATAACTACTGTAGATATGGATATACATAAACATAAACTCTACATGTTTCGCATTTGTTGCTTCGTCAGGAGTTATGATTTTTCTAGAGAGAAAGGAAGGGACCGTCATTAATATACAGACATACATTTAAACACAATATACAGACATTCGTGCGTAACATTAAATTATATCCTTTGTGCGTCAGAGCGCTATACAGAGGATGCATAGAAGACCGAGGTTGCCATGGTGTCATAGAGGGAAGGGCGTACCCATAAAGGTCCATAAGGGGGGGCATGCAGGGATACACCAGGAAAAAGAGTTGTTAGGAAAGGATACCCCTATGTATAGTAGTTTTTTGTGGGAACATTTAGGATAGTATGTTCGCACATTATAACCAGTGTGGAATGGTAATATTTAGGTGAGCTATGTTAGGGGTGGAATTAGATACAGTGAATGCCCAGCAGAGATATATAAAGGCAGGATAATCCATGTGTGATGAACACTGAGTGTGATAGTAGAGTACTTATATCGAATGGCTGCCTACCGTTCCCACTGTTGGGTATCATAGAGAAGATTTTTGACAGTATAGATGAATATTGTCTGGAACTTGGGAGATTCCAGATGATTGAAAAACGGTCCGAATAAGGCTAAAGCGGTGTGGCTTATTCTGGTGAGGAAAAAGTATGTATACAATATGACAAAAAATAAGAAACTGTATAATGGTATTGAACAACAGGTTTTCTGTTATTCAAGTATGGGTATGAAAAAAAGAAAAAAAGAAAAAAGGAAAACAGATATTTTTGTTCGGAATACATACCCAAATATGTGCACCGCAGAATGTTGGTGGAGAGGGCTGAACAACTGCTTTGGTTATTAAGCTTGAGCAGCTAAATCAATAACAAAGAGGGGGTGATCCCCTAGTGTTGAAGCCTGAATTCCAATTAGTAGGTAGACCAACAATAGTAGAAGGCTGCGGTGTATTCAGAAGTGTATCTAAACAGAGAGATATAGTATAATAGATGATGCTTTAAATAAGCCACCTACTTAGAAAGATGCTATAGAAGCCTGCAGCTAGGGAGAGTGTAACATTCAGTTTCTAAGACATCATTTTTACTCACCACTCAGGTCGTTTGGTTGAATTCCCTGTTTAGAAATGGCAGACTCTATAGCTAGTTTTATCCACCCCTTATAAATGTGTATCCCGGTCACATGTGCGGTTGAGACTTCCGCATCATGTGACCCGGCCAGGTCCTGACTAACCAATCCCTACGCAGCAGGCTTAGCAGCGTCAATCGACGCTGCACCAATGGGGTGGGTGTGAAGTAAAACATTGAGGGGAGGAGGCAAAGAGGCACTCCACCAATAGAGTGGGGCGGGGCGTGTCTCACAAACATGGCCCGTTGCGATGGTAACCCCAGCGCGCATAGGTAAATACTCCAGCATTGGCGTGAGCCTAGGGAAGGAACGTCATAGGAAGGAGGGATGGAGGCACACGCTCCACCAATGAGAGTCGGCGGGGCGTGTCAAGGTCCGTGGCAAGAAGCTGAGGCATAAACCAACGCCGCAAGAACACACAGACAAAGCCACCATCACATCCTAGATTTCCACAGCACAAACAAGTTGTGATGCGGTTACCTGGCCGTGCATGTCCCAACAAAGGATCCCCACAGGATACCGCAACAATCCCCAAAGGGCACCCAGGCAACAGGTCCTAAACATCAGTTAATATAGTAAGACAGTTGATAGTGCAACATTAGTAGTGCAAAAAAACAAAAGTGCACTAATATACAGTTGGTTAAATATAAACAAAATAATTTTGTATTGTGACTGGGTATCCCAGTTCACAAAAGTCGTTTCATGATTGAAAATACAGACGTTAATGCATTACTAGATATTTGTTAGCATGGGCACAGCGGAGAGGGGGAGCAGAGCTATAGAAAAAATTAGATTATTTGACTAAAGCAGTTGATTAATATATTAGTGTATACTAGTAGTATCACTAAGGCGTAACCAACGTGACAATGTGTTATAAAAAAGATTTATATGTCTGAAGCTCATTGATTCCTGGAGGTTGGGTAGCGTTTAATCTTTCAATCCATTTGGTCTCATTTTGCAGGATTTTTTTATCCCAGTCGCCTCCTCTCGGGTCCCGCTGAATAACAGCGAGAGCAAAGAAGGAGGCAGATGATGTATTGAAACGGTGGTAGAGGTCCAAATGTCGACTGACAGGTGTCAGAATTTTTCCATTGGACGAATAGTAGATGTGATCTCTAATTCGTTGTCGAAATGGGCGAATTGTTTTCCCAACGTAGTAGATCCCACATGAACAAGTCATGAGGTAAACAACACCCATGGTGCCGCAATCAGCTTTAAATTTGGGTTGTAATAATTCGCCATTAGGTAGAATGAATTTACTACCTGTGGTGATATAACGGCAGAATTCGCAATGCCCACATTTAAACATACCCTTCCCAGCTGGAGGGTCTTGTCTGGCCGGGACATAGTGACTACAAGTAAGTTGGTCCCTCAAGGATGTTGAACGTTTAAAGACTATTGTTGGGCGTTCGCCAACATATTTGCTTAGGATAGAGTCTTCCCGCAGAATATGCCAATGTTTGGTGAGTACCTGTCTGAGCTGGTCTTGTTGGTCAGAGTGTTTTGTTATAATTTTGACTGAACCATAGGGGTCCTGCTGTGTTTTGATTTTATGCAGGAGTGAGCTCCTAGATTGTTGAATGGTTTTATTATAAGCCCTTCGTAGGAGGGATTTGGAATACCCCCTTGCCAGCAGGCGATCCCTTAGTAAGTTAGCATGGTGTTTAAAGTCCATGTCATGTGTACAGTTACGTCTCAATCTGAGGTATTGTGCATAGGGTATGCTACGTTTTAGTGGGATGGCATGTGCACTGGCTGAGTGTAGGATAGTATTTCCTGCCGTTTCTTTACGGTATAGAGTAGTTGCCAAGCAACTGTCACCATCTATAAAGATTTCAACATCGAGGAAGGAGATCTTACGGGGATTGCTGTTTACCGTAAATTTCAAGTTATAGTTGTTAATATTAAGTTTATTAACAAACGAAGTCAGGGCAAGCTGAGTCCCTGTCCAAACTATGAATATATCATCGATATAGCGTAACCACACCAACGCCTGGTTGGCGAGGTCAGCCAATCGTTCATCTGAAAAGATGTCACGCTCCCACCCCCCCAGGTACAGGTTTGCGTAGGCCGGGGCACAACAAGTGCCCATGGCCACGCCCTGTACCTGGAGGTAGTGGGAGCCGTTAAATGTAAACCAATTTCAAGTCAGAATATGCTGCAGCAATTTCAAAATAAATTCATTGAAGGGCCAAGAGTGATGATCTTGTTCCATTAGGAAGGTACGCGCCATTCCGACGCCCTGCTCGTGAGGGATGCTGGAGTAAAGGGCCTCCACATCCAATGTCACGAGCAGGGCGTCGGGAGGGACGGGCCTCCCCTCAATTTGTTGGAGAAGGTCCAATGTGTCCTTGACAAAAGATGGTAATCGTATAACATGAGGTGTCAGAAAGAAGTCGATCAGTCTACTAGCGTTTTCCGTGAGAGACCCAATGCCAGAGACAATAGGTCTGCCAGGGGGTATTTTGCTATTTTTGTGTACTTTGGGTAGGGCGTAGAATGTGGGTGCCCGTGGAAATTTTACATTGAGATAGTCATAAGTTTCTTGATCTATTATGCCTTTAGTGTAGGCCTCGCCTATCAGGCTTTTATAGTCGTTTGTATATTGTAAGATTGAAATGGCAGCAATTCTGCGATACCAAGATATATTTGATAGGATATCCATACACATTTTAACATATTGTATGTTCGTTAATAACACAATATTTCCCCCTTTGTCAGAGGGTTTGATTATCAGATCCATATGCTTTTTAAGTTTAGTAATGGATTTGATTTGTTGTTTAGTGAGATTAGATTGTGTAGGATTTATATCCAATAATTTGATATCACTGATAGTAGCCAATAGGAAGGCCCAAATGTAGGAGTTAGTGGTCAAATCCGGAAATTTAGTCGATTTAGGTCTAAATTTACGGTGGGGTATTACCAAAGTTGGAGTTATGGGTACATTAGAGTCAGGTGTATCAGGTGGAAGCCCGCCTGACTCATTTTCCTCCAATAGTAAGACTAAATCTCTAAAGGCACGGAATTCGGCCATCGTAAAGTTTTTCATGCTTTCTGCTAGCTCTTTGTCTCTTTTGGATCGCAAACGATCCTGATCGAATAGATATTTGTATGTTAATTTTCTAGCAAAGAGGTAGAGGTCCTTAATAGTATCATATTTGTCAATTTGCGATGTTGGGCAAAAACTAAGTCCGAATTGTAGTACCTCCATCTCTTCGCTGGAAAACACATAAGGAGTCAAGTTAATAATGCTATTGTTATTTACGTTTGGGGGGCGTGAGTCAGAGCCAATGGAAAATTGGACTGAGAAAGTCCTGTAAGAGTTAAATGAGGGTCAAGGGTGCTTTGTCTGGTAGTGGTATTGCCTGCATTAAGGAGACTAGGTGATGAGAGTGACACATCTGGTATTCCACGCCCTGATGGTTGTCCCATGTTGGTTAGGTTGCCTTTGGTGGTCTGTAATGTAACATCTCTGCGTTCAGTAGGAAGCAGTAATTGTAAGGCTTGGGATGCAGTTGGTCCCAAGTAGTTGGGCTGTTCTCCCAAACCCACATTGGTTCCTTGTGTAGTATTGTATAGGTTAGCTTGTTGTGCTTGATCTAGGCGTGTAGCATGGGTCGTATTCATATCAGGGCGTTTTTTGGGGTGTGGTGTAGCCATATGATTGCCATTGTGTCTCCTTTTCCTAGTTCCTGCATTCATCGCAGGGCGTGCTCCCAGGGGTGCAAAGGGGGTTGGGGGATGATGAAAAGTGGTGGGGGGTAGCGAGGAGTCAGATTCCGAATCCTCCTCTCTAGAGCTATAAGTTGCATTCCCAATTGGTTTGCGGCCTGGTCTACCTCTCCTGGCGTTTGGTGCCAGTGAATTCCAGTGGTATGCAAAGCCCTCTGCGAAGGCCAGTTTATCCTTATAGATTTTTGTTTGTTTTTTAGATATAATATCCTTATTGAGTTTATTAAGATATTCTTTCAGTTCCTGACACTTCTTGTCAAAGAGTTTATGGCTCTTGATGTGGTCATATTGTGTTTGTAGGCTGACTAGTTCTTGATCAAGGGAGTGAAGGTCCGATTTGTATTGAGTTACTAGTATTTTAATTAATTCTATACTGCACCTTGTAAGCTCAGATTCCCAGTTTCGTTTGAACTCTGGTGTAGAGTTTCCAAATGATGGAAATAACTGTACTCTGAGACCTACCGGGCATATTCTTTCTTGTATATATTGTTGGAAAAATTCAATGTGCCAGTATAGGTTAGACTTCTTTTTAAGGAGTCTTCTAGCCTTGGACATATATTGATTTAGACCTAGATCATCCCTTGTGTCAGTGGTGCAATTGGTCTGGATCTCCCTCATGTATCCAGACCAAGCGTCCCCTACAAAGTCCATAATGACTTACACAACACCAGCAATTCTCAGTGCGTAAACCGATACGGAAGCGAGAAATGGAAAAGGTTATATTTATATAATACTCAGCAACAACTTTGTTATCATACCAAACGCTGTTGAGGAGAGGGACTCAAATATAGTAGACCACCAGGTTAGAAGGAAAAAATGGAGAGGAGGTGTTTCCTCTACTTACCCCCCAGAAGATAGAAGTGTCTAGGTCTGCAATGATATAACGTCTTATTAGCTTAAAATCACAAAAGGTAACAAAAAACAAAACAGCTTTAAAGTTGATATATATTAATATTAAAAAAGGCCATCAGTTTGGTTGGGTGCTACCACCCTAAGTTCAGAATTGAAAACGGGGTTCAAGGTACACAAACCATAGGATGGACTATGGGTGACCTGGAGTATTACAGTGCCACGTCCTAGAGTAACTAGAGAAATTTGTGGTTTAGAAAAGAAAGTGGACTTTATAGGCACTACTCATAAACGTAATATAAGTGTTTTATTGATACAATACCAAGTGGATTCTGGCATTGCACTCAAAATTACAGTATAAAGTTATAAAAATACATTTAAAAAGACACATATGATTGATCACACAATAAAAGTAGTGAACAAAGAAAATAAATAGTCGTTGTAAAGGAATGATCCGGTGTAGAAATCAATACAGGTTGATAACTACTGTAGATATGGATATTCATAAACATAAACTCTACATGTTTCGCATTTGTTGCTTCGTCAGGAGTTATGATTTTTCTAGAGAGAAAGGAAGGGACCGTCATTAATATACAGACATACATTTAAACACAATATACAGACATTCGTGCGTAACATTAAATTATATCCTTTGTGCGTCAGAGCGCTATACAGAGGATGCATAGAAGACCGAGGTTGCCATGGTGTCATAGAGGGAAGGGCGTACCCATAAAGGTCCATAAGGGGGGGCATGCAGGGATACTATTGTTAAGCCCCATACACTTGGTCAGACTATTTTAACAACAAACATAAAAACGATCGTTTTCCGATCGTTCTCAGAAAATTTGTTTGTTTTTAAACTGCATCAGAAAACCATTTTTGGGTTCAGAAGTCTGGCCAACTGATGTCCCTTCAGATGAAAATCCACAGAAAAGTTTATTAGGCTTTACTGTACAAGTGTACAAACTACTCTAGTACTCAGCACAAAAGAGAAGCTGCTTTCAGTCACTGAGGCTGGCCATACATGTTCAATTTTCTTGTACAATTTTCTTTTAGATTTACCAAAAACCATATATGAGGTCAAACTAAACAACACTTTCAATTGTATGCAATCAGGCAGGCCCTTGCACTACATAGTTGAAGGTAAATCTAAAGAAAATTGCACAGAAAATTGTATCATGTATGGCCAGCCTAACTCTCTGGCCATTAAAAAAACCATAAACAAAAGATTTGCATTTGAACCCGTTTCTTTTGTTATTTTCGTATGTTGATATGACACCTATAACAAAAAAATTGCCTTCAGTATTTTGAATACACAGAAAAAAGAAAAAGGAATTCATTCAATATACAGTACATAATGAAATTCTTTTGTTATAGATGTCATTGAACAATGAACATACAACTGAAAACGAACACAAAACGGATTCAAACAAAATACACAATGCAAACCTCTTGATACAGATTTAATTTTCGTTATTTTGCCATTTTCGTTTTGTCGTTTTTTCCCGTTGGATCGTTCGTAATTGCGGTCGTTCGTTATGCGGCTAATCCGTTATCCCGTCGTTTTCGTATTTTGGTGCTTTAATATTTTCGTATGTACACATTATCCCGCGGGTACGAAAATTAACATTTTCGTACGAAAATGACATTCGTACGAACGGGAATGCACATATCTAATCTGCATCTCTTGTAACCTCCTCCTGAATTCCTCTTCCATGGAGACTGTTATCTGCACCTCTCCTCTCTCTTCAGTTGGTGCTGCTGTGACTTCAGCTGCTGCAGCACTTCTTCGCTGTAGCAAGGTGGCATCCACAGCCGCTATAACCCGGTCTATGATCTCCGGTGGAGGATTAGGACCATATTGTGCCAGTCCACGTTTAACAGCTTGATCAAAAAAAATCTTCCTCGGGTGTCCTGTCTGTTACCCTGGACCTCTCAGCTCTATCCATTTCGACAAGTTCGACAAGTTCTTCTTACGGTTGCTGGCCGGTCTGCCCCGGCTCTCCAGTAAGTCCTTGAGGGTAGAGAGCTTCAGCCATTCATACCGTGTCTCCATTGTCCTGTGCCCTTGTAGCCGTCCTTCTGAAGATGGAATCATCCCACTGCTGTGCCACCAATTGCAACGGTCACCACCGTTTACGACCTTCCATCCACCCACGACAAGCTTATCCGACACACTCCGACAATCCTGCATACACGATCCATTCCCCAGAATCACAAGACTGACAGCTCTGTGTTCTGAGTCAAATGTATGAACACTTTAATGGTATCTTCTCAGCTTTTAATACAGTTACAAGCATGTGACAGTAATCAAAGGGACAGTGAACTCTCCACCCCCCTCTTTACACACTGGGGCTAATTACTAATTAGTATCCAGGCATTTCGTCACCGGGCTATTATTAACATGAGCTAATTACTAATTGTAACAGAATGACATTATCCAGATAGCCTGGCTTGACAAGTTCTCCTTAACATAATTGACATGCTAATTCAATACACCTGACAGGAGACTGCTAACTACAACACACATACAATGAACTTCAATCACATTCTAAAATACATTCCCGTCCCGTCTCTGACAACAGCTATTCACCTGCAGAACACAATAAAAAGGTATTTCACAAGCCGGCTCCACTTAGCATTTCAATAGCCTGAGCCAAGCATTGAAGGGACATTGTCCTTTTGACCTAGTCAGGACAAAATAAACCACTTGTAATATGTCCAGTATCTCCTGCAATGAACTGTCAGTAATGTCCCATCTTCTGCAATACATGAAGTATGAATCACCAGCCACCCCATGCCCAAAGGGGCACAGGGTGGACTCAGACCCAAGAGTTATCAGTGACGCTGACACAGGAGTATCCCCCATCCTTCCAAAGTCTCTGGTTGTCACGGGTCATTCAGTTACAGTGCCCCTATAGCAAGCAGTTTAATATGGGGCATACTCGAGGGTGGGAGGTGCTAAGAGTGCCAGAGGAAGACCCAAGAAGATGTGGATTGGGGCTGCTTAGTGCAAAGCAATTGCACAGACAAGGTAAGTATAACACATGTTGTAACATAGCTTTACTAATATATGTAAGGTGGGGGCGTGGCCTGGACGGGCATGTGAACAGTCGCACTTCACGGAGCTCCCGCTACTGATCCTACAACGATCCTGTTCCCGGGAAATACCGCGGTAGGCGACCGGTCTACCTGAGACAGCACGCTTCATAGACCTTAGCTGTGGGTGACCGGACGATCGGCAAGGCTCCGGATGACCCGTAAACCTGAGAAGGGAGCGGCGGCCGAGTCGGCCATGGACGTCCAAGATGGCGCTGGGGTCTCCCAGCAGCAGAAGGCAGTGCGCGGGTCTGAAAAACACCCGGAGGCTGGAGCTAAGGCACCCAAGACTAAGCAGCAGGGGAAAGAACCCCCCAAGGACATGCTCTATTATACTCAAAGGCTGCAAGGTCCTACTAGCTCCCCGACTCCCACGCAGCTGAAATGGGCACAGAGAGTGCAGGGCCAAAATGGCGACTCTGCCATGGATGACACTCTGCCGCTCGAGAGCTCCTCGGACAATGTGCAGGACATATTTGAGGAATTGCAGGAAGATGCCCCACAGCCCACACTTAGTGAAATCTTACGGGCGGTGCAGAAGTGCACGACCTCGGTCACTGCCTCGGTGGATGGCCTGAAGGTACAGTTTGGGGAGTTAACTGAGACAGTGTCCCTCATGCGCCATGACCTCCAGAAGATTAGGGAGAGGACCACGGCTGTGGAGGGTCGTATCAGTGAGATAGAGGACGCGCTCCCACCCCTCACCAGAGACACCAGGTCTGCACTGCAGCAGTCCGCGCAGGCCACCGCGAAAACGGACGACATCGAGAACCGTCTGAGAAGGAACAATGTCCGCATAGTGGGCCTCCCCGAGAAGGTGGAAGGTAGGGAACCCACTACATACATTGAGTCCTGGCTCCAAGACACGTTTGGCAAAGAGGCATTCTCCATGCTGTTTGCGGTAGAGCGGGCGCACCGCACGCCTCCCAGACCCCTTCCCCCTGGCAGCCCCCCCAGATCCATGCTTGCCAGACTCCTGAACTATCGGGACAGGGAAACCATCCTGAGGCTGGCCAGGGAAAGGGGAACGGTACACTACAATGGAGCCAGAGTGTCATTCTACCCGGACTTCTTAGCAGAGGTGCAGCGCCAGAGAGCTAAGTTCGTGGAAGTTAAAAAGCGCTTACAGAGGGTTCAAGTTAAATATGCAATGCTGTTTCCAGCTAAGCTGCGGGTCACGGTGAGGGGCCAAGCTACGTTCTTTGAGTCTGCTGCGGAGGCCGAAAGGTGGCTGGATCACAATGAACAGGACCTGAGGAGACGTCGAGAGGAAGACAGGGGTGACTGAGGCCCTGAAGGTGCTCCTACATCGCCGCTATGTTCGTCGCAGGCGAGTTAAAGTTTTTACCTGCAAGCCGGAACTTTACCTGATTATGTTTTGTTAGCGTTCCTTAAGAGCTTCGGAAGCTGAATTACACCCCCTCTGGATTTTATGCTACAGGGGGGGGCCTGCACATGTGGGCTATGTGATGCGAGCGAAGACCCCCGGCTGGGGGAGTCAACTTTTGCTGTTTGGTGCCCTGTTGGCACAAGGGGATTGCTGAGTCCATGCAGTGGGAGATCGTGGAGGAGGCCGACCTCTGCCCCGGATGGGGCCGGGGTGTGGACACATATGTTCAGTTGTTATTTTTTGTTAACTATTTTTGATGCAATGCTCACAGAACTACACCACTTGCTGCACTGGTGCTTACTGGACCCGAATCGGTCCTGGCTGGGGCCTTGCCCACTGGTGATGACCCGGAGGCCTCGAGCCTCGGACAGTAATTATTCTCTAATCCAGCCATGGCCACCACCCCGATAGTGACTTGGAATGTGCGCGGTGTGCGTGACCCATTGAAACGAACTATGATAAGAGCTGGTTTGAAAACATTTCTTCCTGCTATTGTGGGGTTACAAGAAACCCACCTGACTAAGGACACGGTTGGGTGTCTGGGATTTTCCTGGGTGGGCAAGGCCTATCATTCCACTCACACCTCATATTCAAGGGGGGTGAGTGTGTTGGTTCATGGATCCTTGGCCTACCAGGAAATAGATGCAGTGGTTGACACGCTCGGTAGATATGTTTTTTTATATTGCAAATTATTTACGGTGTCTGTGGTACTAGCTTTTGTATATATACCCCCCCTTTCTCGAGGGAGGTGCTTCAGCTCCTGCTGTCCTATCTGGGCAACAAGCCAGATGTCCCTGTAATGGTCATGGGGGACTTTAATGCCTGTATGGATCCGAGGGAGGATAGACACCCGCCAGCCAGGATACCCCAGGGGAGCAGGGGGACAGCTCTGAGCAGGTTGCTGGGGGAGGTGGGGTGGCTGGATATCTGGAGAGCAAGATTCCCTACGACCAAGCAGTTTTCATGCTTCTCTAAGACACATGGTTCGCTATCCCGTATAGATTTGTGTGTAGGGTCCCCTCAGATTCTCCATATGGTTCCCAAAGTGGAGTACCTCCCGCGGGGGGTCTCTGATCATTCTCCGCTGGTGGCTCACCTGGTCACCTGCCCGGTGGCCTCCTTGCCCAGAGCCCCTTGGAAATTAAACGCCTTCTGGTTGAGGCTGTTTACCTCCCATGACCGTGTCGCACGCCAGATAGAACAATACTTCTTAGAAAACTGGGCGGGGGTAGATCGGGCTCTGGGCTGGGATGCTTTCAAGGCATGTTTGCGGGGAACGTTTATTGATGAGATTGCGTCCATAAAACACAACTCGGCTGCTCTCCTAGAGCGGGTGAAAAATCAGGTGAAACAATTAGAACTGACGTATGTTGTTGACCCCTCGGAGTCCGCGAGGGAGGAATGGATGTCGGCCCAGGACTCCCTGGACTGGCTGAGATCCTCCGCCGCGGAGAAAAAGCGTTTTTTTTACCCAGCAGGCTTACTATGAGGAGGGGGAGAAGACGGGCCGCTTGCTAGCCAGGATTGACCGGTCGCAGCAGTTGTCCCCTGCCATAGGAGCGATCCGGGATGCGCAGGGTCGGCTGGTGAATGAACCGGAGCTGATTCTGACAGAACTGGCTGCTTTTTACTCCGAACTGTACAGGTCACGGGATGATTTCACGGACGGGGAGTTGCAGCGCTATATTTATGTGGTAGCTCTCCCGACCTTGAATGATGGGGCAAGGATAGAGATGGAGAAGCCGCTGACCCTGGAGGAGTTGGGAGAGGCGGTAGCCTCTTTCCCCACATGTAAAGCCCCGGGGGATGACGGATTGCCCATGGAGGTGTACACTCAATATGGGGGGGGTGATACTACCCAAGTTACTCGAGGTGTTTAACGCCTCGCTTGACTCGGGGGTCCTGCCTCCATCCATGACGAGGGCGAACATCATTTTATTGCTAAAGGCGGGCAAGGATCCCCTCGATCCCGGGTCGTATAGGCCTATCTCTCTCTTGCAGAGTGACGTCAAAATACTAGCGAAAGTACTGGCCCTGCGCGTGAACAAAATTATTCTGTCCATTATACATTCCGACCAGGCAGGATTCATGCCACGTAAATCCACAGCGAGGAACCTCCGGCGGTTATACCTGAATATGCAGACCCCCTCAGATTCCGTTGGCAATAGGGCACTGTTGTCACTTGATGCCAATAAGGCCTTCGACAGTGTCGGCTGCCGGTACCGACTAAATTTGGCTTCGGCCCTAGGGTCCTGAGATGGATCCGGCTCCTGTATGCTACGCCTCAGACGGCCATTCGTTTGGCGGATAGGAGGTCCCATGCTTTTGCTCTGGGCAGGGGAACCAGGCAGGGGTGCCCCCTGTCCCCCCTGCTCTTTGCCTTAGCTATCGAGCCTCTTGCGGTCCTGGTGAGGGGCTGTGAGGCGGTCAGGGGGTTCAGATATGGCGACATACACGAGAAAATCATGTCGTACGCCGACGACATGCTTCTCTTCTTGGAGGACGCGGAGGGATCCCTGCAACAGGTCATGGCCATTATCACGGACTTTGGCCGCTTTTCGGGTCTCACAATTAACTGGACCAAGTCGGCCCTGATGTTTCTAGATGGGGTGCCCGCGGTAGGGGGTGGCCCTGCATGTCCCGTGCCTGTAGTGCCCTCTTTAAAATATCTGGGGGTCTGGATATCCCCCATAGTAACGGATTTCTGCAAATTGAATGTGTACCCCTACTGTCTAAATTCAGAGATAAAATCCAAATTTTGAGTAAACTAAAAATGTCCCTGGCAGGTAAAACCAACCTTATCAAAATGATATTGATGCCTCAATTGCTCTATCTCCTGCATAACACACCAATGGTAGTTACCCTTAAAATATTCAGAGTAGTCAACTCCCTTTTCAGACAGTTGTTGTGGCACACCAAAACCCCCAGGATTAAATAAGAACAGCTGCAGCGCCCGAAAGAGGGGGGAGAGCTGGCTTTACCCAATCCTTGGATATATTACTTGGCGGCTCAACTCCAACACTTGATTGGGGCCACAGGGGTGCAGCCCGAGGCCTCGGCGGCTAAACTGATGCTGCGGGGATCGGGGGCTGCCACGGTACTGGAGGGGCTGGAAGCCCGCCAATTCCAAAAACCCAATAACCGTATGCCCACATATGCTCTTGTTCAGAAGGTGTGGAATAAGGCTAAGCAGCTCCAAAATGTGACGGGGTTCACCAAGTTTAGCCCTATTTGGGGGAACGACTCCTATGAGGAGCTGGCAAAGGTTGAGCAGGGGCATAGGTGGAGCTCCTTTGGGGTCACACATCTTAAACATGTCTTTGGGGGGGGCTCTCCTCCCCTTCAGTGAGCTGCAAACACGGTTCAACCTGCCACACACTATGCGGTTCTACTACCTACAGTTGCAGCATGCAGTGAGGGCTCAGGGGGCAGCGGTTGAGTGGGTTCAGTCCCCCACACCGGTGTTCCGCGCATTGTGTCACGCGCGGGATACCAAGGGCATGATCTCGCACTGTTACAACATGCTCCTTTCATCATTCCTGGAGGGGCATCCTATGAGGGTGGCAGAACAGTGGGAGACAGATTTGGGGCCTATTGGGGGGGAACTATGGGAGGAAGCCCTACAGGCTGTGAATGCCTGCTCACTGAATATGTCACAACGGGTTTCCCAACTCTACATCTTACTTAGGGTGCATTATACTCCGGTTAGACTCTTTAGAATGGGCCCCGGACCCGATGTGTGGACGGTGCAGGGCGGCCCAGGGAGATCTGGTCCACCTGCTCTGGCATTGTCCCAAGCTGCACAGATATTGGTCGGAGGTCCTGGCAACCCTAAATTCTGTGTTCCAGATCAATGTTACGTTGGACCCACTCTGCTGCCTGCTGGGCGTTTTGGAGGGGGCGATAGCGGAGGAAGTCACTAGAGTGGCGTTTGCCAGGGCCTTGTTTCAGGCGAGAAAACTCATCCTCATACATTGGAAATCGAGGGAGCCCCCTTCGGTTAAGGCATGGATACAGCATATGGGTAAAACACTGTTGATGGAAAAGTATATTTACCAGCACAGGGAGAACGCAGGAAAATTCCTTAAACTATGGGACCCATGGCTGGCAACGCCGGGGTTGAGCCCCTTGGAGCTAGTCCAAGCAAGGCTACTTGGGGGGATGTAGGGGCATGGAACAACGTGTAGGGTCCCAGACCTGGTCACGAGGGAGGCTGATGGTATAATGATTGTGTACTATGAGATGGGGAAGTGCATCTGTTGTTTGATCGTAATCTTGATGTCGTGCCTGTTTGCATGCAGAGTGTACAATGTCGTTCTTATATTATTTGTATGTTGTGTGAGCAATAAAAACCTTTTTGATTCAAAAAAAATATATGTAAGGTAAATTGCCTTTTGTGATGCCGCTCTACCCTTCTTCAACACAAATGCAATATTTTTGTGTTTTTAAAAATATTGGTAATAATAAAAAAGAGTCATATCAGGTAAAATATAAAAAATGTGTTACATACCACAAAATCAATAAATATGGAAAATGCAATAATAATGTCACATGACTAATTTTCATAAATTAGAACATGCAATAATTTAAGGGAAAAAATATAAAAAATATGTTAAAAAATAACAACAAAGCTTCATTAAAGTCAATTCACTAAATAAGAAATATATATATATATTAGGAGTGTAGAAAATAAATAACAGACAGCATTGTCAATAAGTGAAAACAAAACAATGTTTCAGTGTGGGAAAGCAATAATATTAGCTCAGGAAGATAATTTGTAACATTACACCAGAGACATCATTCTGTGAATAAAGGCACACTAAGAATGTTTTCATAGTCTCATAATTCAATTCTTAAATTTTTTTAATATAAAATGATAAAGTAAATTTATTGAAAAAACACATTCTTTATTTCATTTATGGCATAGGCAGTCAATATTTTAAGAATGCACAAAATAAAGAGTGGAAAATTTAAGAGAAAAAAATGTGTCAGTGGGGAAATGTTATGCCCTTAGCTCAGGAATGTAAATAATTTGTAACATTGCACTACAGTTATTACGTTCATGTGGAATTGACCTTAGTGAACTGACCCCAAAAATTCTGTATGAAACATGTATACATGTGTTCCACTCCTTGGTGGTCCAGGTGTGATGAAAGTCACGTGAAGAGAAACAAAATAAAATCTATATGCCAAAGACAATCATTGCATCTAATGAAATAAAGGATTGTTGCCTGACACTGATTTTCAGAATTCATTGTAGCAAATTGCAATAAGATTTTCCCTCTCTTCCTGTCGGGGCCCTGGGAGAGGAGCTACTGACCATGGAAAACTTTTTCACCTCACAAAAAGTTATTCATCCATCATTTTCACAACTTCCTTCTCTAAAGTAATATGATTTTTGTAATGTTTTTGAAGTTGCTCAGTAAAACTGGACTCCAGGTAGATAGAGGGAGGAAACTTCACAAAATGCATGCAGGTACAGTATGTATTTCTAAGAAAATTCATAAATCTGTTTTTGAATGTGGCTAGTGTAAGTATCTAATTATAACCTAATTCCCGCCTCAGATAATTCCCTGAAGAGCACCACTCAGAATGGAATAGGAAGGCACAGCATATATGTCTGCTAACAAGGATCATGAGCACAGGACGAGAGAGCAGACCAACCAGAAGCAGGAAATAAGAATATGACCTATCTATGTTGCTTAACGACAGTAGCAAAAAAATGCATGATGATCAAGGTGGCTCCATTCTCCGAGTAAGCTGTGTAGGTCCTTGTTCACATAGGATATATGAATCCATACCCCATGTGAGGGCCATGTTTTCCCACATGGGGACACGTAAGTGTTCAGAGTATCTCCATGCAGGCATTCCTATTGCTGTAAATTGGGACACAGTTGTTGCACAGGTGCAGGGTGCATTTGGAGCACCTGCACCCACATGGATATCACCCACATTAATATCCCATTCCTGTCAAGTTCCACTTGACATGAATGGGACTGCCTGCTGGGATTCACAGAAAAGCTGTGCTTCTCCATGTGGGTAAACATGTCCCTTATTTAGGGTACAGATTCATACACCCCTTGTGAAGGAGGCCTACATATCAGAATTGAGTGGGACACTGATACAAATCTATTTGCAGGTAAAGTATCTACCATAAATGCATTTGCATGGAGCTGATCTTAGGCCAGGAATGTGAGATTTTAATCTACCTTCATTTTATTTTATTATTTCTTACAACTAAACATATTGTCATAACAACAATGCTGAACTACATTATTAATGCAAAGGGTAATGTGCAAAAGTTCAGTAATCCACAGAAACCATGGCTGACTATACTAAACAAAAGTTTGCTTGGATTTTATGAATTACTGAATTTAGCGGAGGGAACTGAAACCTTATAGAAGAAATAAAGACAAGGATATGTGCACATATACAGTATAGACCTGTCAGGGTTGATTTACTAAAGGAGCAACTACTTTAAGTTGCCGGTTCACACTATAGCAACTTGGGATCCGACTTGCCAGACCTCAAGTTGACCCAATTCGCTGGACATAAGAAATTCCATTGAAGTGAATGAGAGCTGTCTTAATGTACACTAATGAAGTTGCTCCGACTTCAGAAAAGGTTCTTGTACTACTTCAAAGCAACTTCTAGGCAACTTGTACCCATAGATTTCAATGGGAGTTGCCTCCAAAGTCGGATCTTCATCTTAACTTGAAGCAACTTTACAGGAAAAGAAAATAGTTTACTCAGG
This sequence comes from Rana kukunoris, assembly GCA_029574335.1. Lineage (NCBI taxonomy): Eukaryota > Metazoa > Chordata > Amphibia > Anura > Ranidae > Rana > Rana kukunoris. The sequence continues at coordinate 122,585,316 of CM056051.1, forward strand.
CAAACCCCTCCCTTCCACAGAGCTGATTATTCAGTGATTGGCCACAGCCAAAGTCACCTGTCCTGGAGGCAACTTCAAGTCACATTGTAAGTTGCTCAGAGTCATGCTGAAGTCATGCTGAAGTCCCCTACAAATCGCCTTACAAAGTTGTGCTGTAAGTGGGGTTGCCCCTGTGTGAACCGGCACTAAGTAGTACTGTATATCAATGTATTTGAAATTACATAATCATTTTTTTTTCTTTTACTGTACTGTACATGTAAAAATTTGAATGAATGAGTTGGTGATTTCAACCATCCAATTTCTCTGTTTCAAAATGAGTGCAGAACATGCTTACTTTTAAAGTATATGTCCTGTTAGCTCAGGAAATAAATTTCACTTTGAATATCCAACCAAGCACAAGGGAAATCCACAGGATTTTTGCCAACACTTGATTGGATGATTGACATGGACACAGCTTTGCTTTAGTTACTGAACTAAATAAGCATTCTCTACTCTTTTAGAAAATCAATTAAAGAAAATCTGTTTTGGGATGGAGAAAATTGATGGGTGAACTCAAAACATATTTGTTTATTTTTTTATGAATGGTACACAGAAAAAGTTCATAAACTTTTAAATGTATTCACATGCAGTACAGATTTGTATAAAAAAAGAAAAAAAAACCCTCCCCAAAATAAGTTACATATTATTACAAGCTGTTAAAAAAAGTATGTTAAGACCAATTAAAATAAATGGCTTGTTCTTTAAGCATGCCGTTTCCTTCTGCAAGGAGAAAAAAAATGGCTGTGATTGTAGCAAAAGGTTAACTGTCCACTACATAACAAACAACAGCTGAAGCGTTACTTTCTCAATTACAATAAAACACACAAAGCAATGAGAGAAATTGCTCATAGTGCATCTTATTATGTACAAAATACTGAACATCCTTTCAATTTATGTCTCTGAACACTCATTATATTAAACATAATTAAGTAAACATCTAGCTAATGATGATGCCTTTGATCTGCATGTTTCTTATGAAGATCTATATTTAATTAACTCAAGCTCATGATCATTGCTTTATTATTGATCATCCTCAAAGCTAGCCATATTGATCAATAATAACATTTAGCCAAGTTTGTAAGAAACCTTTCATTTTTCAAATAAAATCTGCTCAGCAGTTTTGATACCATGAAATATTGTAGCATATAGATTTAAGATTCTAATTAAAATAGTTTGTGTTTCAATAATACAACATCAGCATTTTATAAAAAAAAGAAACATCAGCCAGGGAACAGGTAACTTAACTGCTAGGAAAGCCATTAATATTAGGGAACATTAGGACCAATTACTTCAAAGCCCATATAATGTATGTGCAAAGGCCAACCTGTCCATGGTCAAGGTGACACATTTCAGAAGGTGGTATTAGTGGCATATCAGAAAACCTTTACCAGTGTCAAGAGTGCCAAGAACTCAGTTTGTAAGGTGTGACCTGAATGGAAAGTTGCAGTCGGAGACACCATTTTCAGAATAAGTGCATGCTTATTTATCGTGAAGAAGGAAATTAGTCCAATATTGTGGCCATTAGGGGTCCTACAGGCGAAATTCTAACTGAAGGAAGAGAGATAAGGTACACGTTCCACAACTTCTATAAATCCTTATATAAATCCAGAGGAGAAAATGAAGGTATGGAAGCTTTCTTTCAGGGACTTCCGTTTCCAAATTTGTCAGATAACGATAGAAAAAAACTGGAATCCCCTGTCACATTGGAAGAATTACAGTTAGCCGTGTCAGGAATGTCCAATCATAAATCTCCAGGCCCTGACGGGCTCCAAATAGAAATTTACAAGCGATACGGTGGTATATTATTACCACAATTGCTGCAGACACTGGAATGCGCCTTTTCCGAGGGACATCTACCTCCCTCCATGATGGAGGCAACGATCATTGTTATTCACAAAGAGGGAAAAGACCAATTAGACCCCTCTTCTTATCGCCCAATTTCATTACTTTGCACGGACGTAAAAATCCTTGCTAAAGTTCTCGCAACGCGGTTAAACGGATGTATCAAGAGTTTGATTCATCCAGACCAATCAGGGTTCATCCCAAACAGGTCAACAAGTCTTAATATAAGAAGGGTCTTCTTGAACATCCAGATACCCACCGACAGTGGGGGCCCTAGAGCACTGTTGGCCTTGGATGCCGCTAAGGCATTCGATAGTCTCGAGTGGCCCTACTTGTGGAGGGTATTGGAGAGTTTTGGATTCAGCCCATTGTTTATCAGGTGGGTCAGACTCCTATACAACGAACCACGTGCTAAAATTAAAATCAATGGCAAGGTCTCAGGCCTGTTCGGGCTGGAGAGGGGAACGAGGCAGGGGTGCCCCCTCTCCCCACTCTTGTTTGCACTGGCCATGGAACCTTTAGCCATTAAAACTAGACTTAAGGAAGATATCAAGGGGTTCAGAAGGGGTTCAGAAGAAGACAGGATATCGCTTTTTGCGGATGATATCCTCTTCTTTTTAGGCGATGTTGACAACTCGCTGACTCCAGTGGTTCAAATGGTTAGGGAGTTTGGGGGGTTTTCCGGATTAACTATTAACTGGGATAAGTCGGTTCTGCTCCCAATAGATCCTATACAAGGTCAGGGGGTTTGGATTACCTCCGATGTCAGGGAGTATATCAGTAAAAATATAGCTCCGCTACTCCTAAAGCTAAAAACAAAAAAGGATGTTTGGAGCCGCCTCCCTCTCTCTGTGGCCGGGAGATGCAATTTAATTAAAATGATCTGGCTTCCTCAATTACTATACGTACTTCACAATTCCCCGATTTGGGTGAACCAAATATGATTTAAAAGAATTGAAACACTATTCCGAGAACTAATGTGGAAAGGAGGCCAGGCCAGAATTGGGCTACAGACTATGCAGCTCCCGCTTAGAGAGGGAGGGATGGCGGTTCCACACCCGAGACTATACTTCTTGGCGTCCCAGTTACAACATTTAGCAGGTTCTGGAATCCAGGATTCAAGCAAGGGTTGTTTCAGACTAATGCTATCAGGGGCCCCACATAAAATACTAGTCGAAGCCCTAGAGGCAAATTCCCGACCATAAACCTAACTAGTAAAGTGTGGCAGACAATGAAGGCTCTTTTGGGATACTCTGGGGTAAACGAGTGTGTCCCCCTTTGGAACAATAAAAAATTAACGGAAGTAGAGGGTGTAGAAAAATCTAAAATCTGGGAGAGGCAGGGAATTAAGCGGCTACTTCATCTGTATGAAGGTAATTATATGAAATCATTCTCGGACCTGAGGCATGAATTTAACATACCAAATCAAATATTCTTTAAATATCTTCAGATTAGGCATGCCATTCAGACCCAGTTTAAGTCCTACTCGATAGCTAGGTCCCAGACTCCTATCCTCATTAAAATAACCCAAACTAATGGTGGGCAATGTTGGTTCCTTCTCTTGTAGTATCTGTAGGGCTCCTTGGTGCTGTGTTTGTTGAATGGTTATCCGTGGTGTAGATCTAGATTCAACAAACACAGCACCAAGGAGCCCTACAGATACTACAAGAGAAGGAACCAACATTGCCCACCTGTTGCACTGTTACCACTACCTTAAGGTAAGGGCAATATGAGACCATTTATCGGATGAGTTCACCCCTTATAGAAGACCCATCAGTCACCTTTGACCCATCGTGCTTTTTCACCATAGACTCTCACTATTGTCATTAACTGTTTATTCACCCCATCCAGGTGGGCTCCACTTACATTTATTGTGACAGTCTGCTCTACCACCCACCAGTACAGCACTTTGTTCTATTTGATTTATTTATTAAGTATTTGTTTACTTTTTGTGCACTTTACACATACACTTTAGCGCTTATCACCTTATACAATTTTATGTATAATGTGAAAGATGATGTAATGCCGAGCAAATATATACCTAACATGTCATGCTTTAAAATTGCACATGCTCCTGGAATGGCAACAAAGTACTGTACATAAAAATCTCCATAGGTGAAGCTATCATTTTTTTACAGGCTACATGTTTAGAGTTTCAGAGGAGGTGTTATTGCTCTTAATCTAACAATCGTGGTGCTACCAAACATGTGTTGTTTGAACACTGTTTACAAATTTGGGCGCGACTTCACTTCTGTGCTCGAGCACAGTGGGATGGGGCACTTTACTTTATTTTTTATTTTTTTTTAAACTGTTCCTTTAATTTTTTTTTTTTTTCATTTTTTTGCTGTCACAAGGAACGTAAACATCGCTGTGACAGCAATAGGCATGTGACAGGTACTCCTAATGGAGGGATCTGGAGTGTATACGACCCTAAACCCCTCCTCTACACTTGAAAGTATTCAAAACATCAAGATCTGAATTTTTGAATACGTTACATTTTTTTAAACTGGCACTGTTGGTTTCCGAGTAAACTGGAAGTGACGTCTTAACGCTGCTTCTGGGTTACCATAGCCGACACCCAATCAAAGCGATTCTCGCTTGGGTCTCCGGGTGGGATGGAGAGCCCAGGCAAGCAGCAGAAGGCGGTGGGAGGTCCCCTCTCACTTCTTGTAATAACAGCTATGTGGCTGCTTAACCGAATCGGTTGTTAGCACAAGAGAGACGACCATCGGCTCTAAAAAACAATACCGGTGTGATGTCTGCATCTGCAGGCATCACTCCAGTACAACCACTTGAAGTCATACAACCTCAGAGGCTCCCCAACAGGTCCCCAGCCAGCCATAGAGATATCAGGGATAAGAAAGGATAGAGCAGTCAACAGGAATCTCATCGGGGTGAGTTTATACTGTAGAGGAGTTTGCGAAGTTAGTATTCGCCATGCATCAGTAGATGCTCTTATAGTCGGTTCAATGTCCGCGGAAGGGTCCGGACGGATGTTGCTCGTGATGAGATAGTTATAAAGATTCCGGCCCGGGATCTGCTGTTGTTCAAGAGCAGCCCACAGGGATGGGGTGGAGTAAGGAAACCAGCCTTTCAGCTGGGCTAAGATTGAGGCTATATAGTAATCCTTAATATGGGTATGGCTTATACCTCCCGCCTTCCTATGCTTGATAATTTTGCGGAATGCACATCGCGCCCGTTTACCCCCCCCAAAGAAATTTGTTGAGAGTAGATTGTGCTGAAAGGAAGAAGGAGGATGGGACCGGGATGGGCAAAGTTCTAAAGTCATATAGTAGTTGTGGAAGGATTTGCATTTTGAAGGTGGCCAGTCGTCCCGACCAGGATAGTTAACATTTTGCCAGAGTCTCTAATTTAGAATGTAACAATTGCAAAAACGGGGTGTAATTTTCCCTCACCAACTCAGAGGTTGAGGACGTGAGAGTTATACCTAGGTAGGATATACCTTTCTCCTTCCATGTAAAGGGAAACATTGTGCTAAGGGCGTGTTTAGTTCGGGCAGGAATTCCCAATCCTAAATTATGCGACTTGGTTTCATTGACCTTATAGTATGACACTGTCGTAAATAATTGCAATACCTGGTAAGCCGAAGCCAGAGAGGACTCAACATCGGTGAGCATCAAAATGATGTCATCTGCAAAGAGGCTTATGGTATGTTGTATGCCACTTATCTGGGGGTGAGATTGTATATAAGTTTCCAAGGGTTCCATAAGGAGATTAAATATAAGAGGGGACAATGGGCACCCCTGGCGGGTTCCATTAGGAATATTGAATGTCTTGGAGAGCATCTCCGATATATACACCTGGGCTGAGGGAGTCATGTAAAGTGCCATAATAGCCGAGTATATTCTGCCCTCGAACCCAAATTTGGAAAGCACTTTGGCCAAGTAATCCCAATGGATTCTGTCAAACGCCTTCTCTGCATCCAAAGCAAGGAGCAGAGAAGGTGTCTTTGTTTGATTGGCTAGGTGCATTAATTAGACGCCTGGTGACATCGGATGTCTCTCGGCCCTTTGTGAACCCCAATTGGTCCAGGTGTATCAGTGACGGCAAAAGGTCCACCAATCTATTGGCGAGGAGCTTGGCATATAACTTCAAATCATTGTTAAGCAGTGAAATGGGCCTAAAATTTTGGGGTGTGTCAGGGTCCTTCCTGGGCTTCGGCAACGCCACAATCATAGCCCTGAGCATCTCCGATGGAAAGAAGGATGAGGAGGCAGCTTTATTAAAAATATTTGCTAAATATGGGACTAGTTCCAGTTTAAATGCCTTATAATACTCTCCGGTGAAGCTGTCAGGCCCTGGAGCTTTGTTATTAGGGAGGGAATCTATGGCTTTGGTGATTTCAGTTTCTGAAAAGGGAGAATTTAAATCTTCCAATTGGGCAGATGATATTCGGGGGAGTTCAATTTTGTTCAGAAAATCTGAGATAATGGGTCCCATGGGTTGTATTGTGGAAGGGTCATCTTTTAAATCTCAGAGTGAACTATAATAGCAAATGAACGTGTCAGCTATCGCTTGTGGGTGGAACAATTTATCACGGGTGAAGGGGTCACGAACAAAGGGGTTTTTAGTTTTATGTCTTAATCCTTTAAGGCGGTTGGTAGACATGTGCACAACAAAAATTTTCGTTTATTTCTGTTTCGTTTCTGTTTGTTTATCGTGATTCGTAACGAGTCGTAATTTTGTAAGACCTTAGTTATCGTATTCGTGCTCTTTAGTATTTTCGTAACACTTTTTTTTTCCGTTTCCGTTTTTTTATGTTAGTTTATTTTTCGTTGATTCGAGATTAGTATTTTCGTTAAATGTTGTATTCTGCCTCGTTCGTATTTTTACAATGAATTTATTCGCTCATTCGTTTTTACGTTGGTTTATTTTTCGTTGTTTTGATATTCGTATTTACATGATATTTTCCATCATGCCGCGTTTGTATTTTCGTAAGAAATAAATCTTCGTTGCTTTATGATCATTCGTATTTTCGTGTCTAATTTCATTTGATTGTAACAACGTTCTTTTGTAGATTTTTTGCATTCGTAATTCTGTTAAAATACATTTTACGTTTATTCGACACACTACTCGTCGTAATTTTGTAAAACATCGTAATTTACTGCGATTGACTTGACATATCCACAAAACCGGTGCAACCTACACACCCTGGAATCTGGATGGAATGCACTGCAGTCTAACACAGATAAAGACACAAGGTCAAGGAGCCACTAGGTAATAAGAAAGAAGCTCATTGGGGCAGTACTAATGAAAGTGAATTTACGTTATTTCATTTCCGTTTTCCGAAGATTCGTAATTTATTTTTCGTTAGTTTTGCTTTTCGTTTATTATTCTTTGTTCGGCATTTCGGTTGTTTTCTTTTCGTTCTTCGAATATTAGTAAGTTTGCATTTTCGTTTATTTTTCGCAATTATGATTTTTTTTTTGGGTTCTGTATTTTCGTTATTTCTATGTTTTTGTTTCTTTTTTCTTTCGTTGTGTTGTTCTTTTACATTTAGTAGTTTTGTATCTTCGTAGTTTTCCATATTCGTTATTTTTGGAAATATCGTTATTCGTTATTATTTGCGCTAAACCATTCGTTTATTCGTAGGTTAACGAATCAACGAAAATAACGAATAATGACGGAAAACGTATTCGTAACGAAAAAAATTGCACATGTCTAGCGGTTGGCTAAAAGCTTCCCAGCCTTGTTGCCACTTACGTAGTATGTCATTTTAAGGCGTTTAGGCCTCGTACACACGAGGGGATATGTCCGCTGAAAACGGTCCGATGGACCGTTTCAGCAGACATCTCCGCTCGTGTGTATGGGCTAGCGGACAGATTTCTCCACCCGACAGATTTCAAAGCATGCTTTGAAATCTATCCGGTGGGAATCTGTCCGCCCGACATGTCTGCTGGTTAGTACACTTACCAGCAGACATGTCGGCTCCCACCACCGCCGCGCCGCTGCCGAATGGATTCGGCGCATGCGCGGAAGTGTTTTACTTCCTGGTGCGGTGACGTGGCGGTGACGCGGCGGCGTCAACGTCACTGCCGCGTCACCGCCACGTCACCGCGCCGTCCAGCGGCGGGGAATTTGATCCGATGGTGTGTACACGCCATCGGATCAAACTCCCGATCGGACATATCCGATGGAAATGGTCCGCGGACCGTTTTCATCGGATATATCCGATCGTGTGTACGCCGCCTTAGAGTATTTTTCAAGGTTGTCAAGAAGAACCAAGCGGAGCTCACTTATAAGTTGTGCCAATCGACTAGAAACTAGCGGGGATGCATTTTGCTTATTCTGGGATTCCAGAGTATTGATATTAGAGATGAGAGTTTGTATCTGCTGCCCCCTCTCCCTCTTGGCCCTCGCACCCATCTTAATCAAAACCCCTCTTATAAATGCCTTATGGGCATTCCATACTACCATAGGGTCAGGCACAGAACCGACATTACAAGAAAAAAATCAGTTAGTTCCTTCTGCAAGGTCTTTTTGGAGTGGTCAGCTTGAAACAACCTCGGGTTGGAACACCAGACGAATGTAGCATTCACGCCCGGCAAATCAGCAACCGAGAGCATCACAGAGGCATGATCCGACCATGTGATAACATTAATTCTAGAATCCACAATTTTAGGCAACAACCACTTGTCCGTAAGAAAAAGATCTAATCTTGTGTAGATGCCATGACTCGATGAGAAGAAAGAATGGTCCCTCTCAGTGCTATGGAGACATCTCCAAGCATCATAGAGATCCTGTGAGTGTAGTGTTGATTGCAGAGAGTGCTGGTGTCTACGTGAGCATGACATAGAGTCCATCTGAAGATCTGGGGGAGATTAAAGTCTCCGCATAGGAGAAGAAAACCCTTTTGCACCGGTCTAACACTTCTGAGGACCTGTTTTAAAAAGCATATTTGGTGGTCATTAGGCGCATAAACGTTAACCACTGTATAAGTGGTAGAGTTAATGTCGCACACAAGGATGTGGTAGCGTCCCTGAGAGTCAGCAATTTCATTGTGCAACTTGAACGTAACAGTGTCCCTAATTGCTGTCATTACCCCCCTTTTCTTAGCTGGAGCACTGGCCTTGAAGATGTGTGGATATTTAGGATGGTTACAACTAGGCGTCTTGTTACGCTGAAAATGGGTCTCTTGGGTGCATAAGACATCACAATTAAATTGAATTGCCTCAGCCCATAATGATTTTCTTTTGGCTGGGTGGTTGAGGCCTTTAGCGTTAATAGACAAGAAAGTGATAGTCATCCTGGGACAGCAATCCAAGTTGATAAGCATAAAGAAAAATAGGTAACACTTACATCAGGTGGGTTAGGAGACCATACTGGTGAGCCAAGAAGAGTCGCCTTCACGGTCAGACAATTATGTTGGAATCCATTCAATAGTTCTTCAGTGGATAGGAGAATGCTTATGAGACCAACTGCAGAGTGAGGTGTTAGACTGCAATGTAAACAATGAGAAACGAACAGTAATAACAAAAAAAAGAAAAACACAAAAACAGAGAGAAAAGAACCTAAGAAGGTAAACATAGGTCATGGTGACCTGAGTGCAGCCCATGGCTGCAAGTAACCAAAAGGGTGAAAGGCAAGTTCAGCAAGGTGCCTCCAGAATTGGGCAATCAAGAATAATAAAATAATTCCAGTATCCCACAGCCTCTTCATCGGTGTGAGCGGGCATTCTTGGAGTTGACCACATTCCAGTCACCTCCAACGCGATCTGGACTGCGGTTGTTAGACCCACTGGGGAGATCATCTGGGATGATATTCCATGTCTTGAGCAATTCCAAGCTTTTTAGCCAGGGAGTCCACTGTATGTTCTTTCCCATCATTGGTGATAATGAGTTTGGTTGGAAATCCCCATTTATAGAATATTTTGTGGTTATGCAGTGCCTTGGAGATGGTGTTGAGATTTTGCCATTTCTGCAATGTGAATTGAGACAAATCCGAGAACTGGAGATCTTTGTATTGCGGAGGGATGAGATCCTTATTACGCACCTTGAACATCAGACGTTCTTTTACGTGAAAAAAATGCAGGCGTAGGATAACATCCCTCGGTATTTTATCTGGAAGGTAAGAGGGTTTTGGTAGTCTGTGGATTCTGTCCATTGTTATGTCCATTTCAGTGAGATCAGGCGGGATTGAGGTAAAGATCTTGGCGACATATTTGCGCAATTCTGATTGTGGAACAGAATTAGGAACCCCGCGTATTTTGAGGTTGTTCCTCCTGGAACGGTCCTCCATGTCTGCGATTTTAGCCTTGGCTGCCTCCATCTCTTCGTCTCTTGTGTCATGGGCATCCACAAGGCTGTTGATTGTGGTGGCAAATTCCCCCATCCTATTTTCGACATGTTCTACTCGTGATGTCACAGCCTGTAGTTCACTCCCAAATTTATGGACGCATGCCATCATGTCGCTGTGAAGGAAGCTCCTCAGAGATACCAGCATATCTTTAAGCGTGGTATCCAACACTGGTTGGTTACTCGTGGGGAAACAGTCGATGGAGTCTGGGAGCTCCCTGGTGTTGTCTCCAGATTCAAGGCTCGCACTCACCTCATGGGAAGATCCCGTGCTATCCAACTTAAATCTGGCTTTCTCGGATGCAGAGGAGGAGGCAGGAGAGTGTCTGTTGCCAGCAGGAGACATTCGTTTAGAGGGTCTATCCGTCCTCTGCGGTAGATGAGGGGTGCTGGCTGCAGAGGGCACAGATGTGCCGGTGCCATCCTGCCTCTGTTCTAGGGTGAAGTAATCTGTTAGTTCTTGCGGCTTTTGAAGCCCCTTTTGTTTTCTGGTCATGTTTGCAGGAATCAGCGCAAGATAGTTATAAAGGCAGGTTGTCTTAATCTTCACTGTGTGGGCTGCTATGTGCTGATCATTCCCTGTGGGGCCTGGAGCACCTTTTTCATGCTGCCATCACGGAACAGGGCAGGCCTAGCCTCAGAAGGGTCAGTTCAATAGTAGTGTAAAGAGCAGGCCATCTCCACTCCCTCCATTCAAAGGGAAGACTCCACTCCAGCCTCCCCCTGAGGTGTAGTACTGTTAGATCTGGGTGTTCTGGTGATGAGGCAGGGTCTGGTCTGGTTTGCAGGAGGACTGCAGGCCTTGGGTGTTCCAAGATGGCCACCGTAAGTCTGCTATATAGCAGTTTTACAGAAATGTGTGCAGTTCTGAATACCGACCATAGCAGGCCTCAGGATGTATGGGAGGGAGGATGCCAGTGGGTGTCCGTATTGCTGAGGGTGGTTCGGCCAAGGGGCGCGTCCGCGGAGCACAGCGCCAGGAAAGTCTGGGGATTCACAGGCCTAGCTAGGCCGCCAGACTGTACCAGGTAGGTGGGGAGGAAGGGAATAAGGGCTGGAAGTGGTCTCCTACCTCCAAAGGCATTCAGATCTGGCTCCCTCGGCAGGCCTCAAGCAGGCAATATGGCGGTGGCCTCGCAAGCTGGTGGTGGGGTATCTTCAGTGCCGGCCGGCCAAATTTCCTTAGAGTACCAGCACCGGACTCAGCGGGAATCTGGGCTAAAGTTTTCGTTGTGTCTGGGGTGTAGATGGGTGATTATATACCCCGATGGCTGCGGATTGCACTTGTGGGACCCGGAGCTCCTCTCTGAGACGTCCGCCGCATCCCACGCCTGGCCAAGCCCCCTATTTTTTTTTTACATGTAATGGCAGTAATCAGCGACTTATAGCTGGACTGTGATATTGTGACAGACAAATCAGACCCTTAAGCCCTGTACAAACGGGCCAGAATCTCGTCAGGAAAAAAACGTTGTTTCGTCCGAGTGTACAGACACTCCTGTCTCCATGGAAACCCGCACATGCTCCAAATTACTTTGACGCATGCAATACCGTCAATATGCACTGCCACTGTACTAATGACACTGGCTGGGAAGGGGATAACATCTAGGGATAAATGTGTGCCTGACAAGTGTTTTCTTACTGTGGGAAGGTGCTTTTACTAAGGAAAGGCATAGATCCTTGTACCTTTGCAGGAACACAGGATAAATGTCTTCCATACTAATAGAAAGGCGACCTGCCTTGTGTACATAACGATCAGCGGGTACCGGTGAAAATCGAGTCCGCCGGAGCCACTGATTGGCTCCCATACCCAGAAATGCAGAATCACGTATATATGTGATCCTGTGCAGCGTGACCGCCCTGTAGCAGTAAATCTGCTATCAGGCAATCAGCAACTGGTTAACAGGTTTCCAGCAGACAAAAGTTTTAAAACATGCTTTAAAACGTATCTGCTGGAAAACTGTCTGTCGGATATGTCTGCTGGTTAGTACGCCCAACCAGCAGACCGAAATGGAATGGATTTGACGCATGCGTGGAAGCATTTTACTTCCCGTTTGCGGACGTAGTGGCGTCAACGTCACCGCCACGTCACCGCGCTGTCTGTCCGCGGAGATTTTGGTTTGATCGTGTGTACACACATCAGACCAAAATATCCCAGGAGACATGTCTGATGAAAACGGTCCGTCGGACCGTTTTCATCGGACATGTCTCCTCGTCTGTACGCGGCCTTAGACTTAAAAGAAATTGAACTCATCAAAATTACCTTTTGCAGTAATTGCACTAATTCCTTGCAATCACACACTTTTTTTGGTTATTTCGCATATGATTCAGATCATCACAGTATGTTCTCATGCTACACTTCTGCATTGCCATTTTACATTTTATTATTTTATAACCCTTTCATGGTTTGCTTACAAGTTAAAATCCATATATTTTGCTAGAAAATTACTTAGAACCCCCAAACATTATGTATATATATATATATATATATATATATATATATATATATATTAGCAGAGAATATATTTTATGTGAGGCCGCGTACACACGATCGTGTGTACGACCTATCGGACCGTTTTCCAGCGGACAAAAGTTTCTAAACATGCTTGGAAACCTGTCCGCTGGAAACCTGTCCGTCAGACATATTCGATGGTTAGTACACAAAATCATCGGACCAAAATCCCGAGCATGCTCAGAATCAAGTCGACGCATGCTTGGAAGCATTGAACTTTGTTTTTTTATCACGTCGTCGTGTTCTACGTCACCGCGTTCTGGTCCGAGGGGATTTTGGTCCGATGGTGTGTACGCACATCAGGCCAACAGACCACTTCAGCCTGGTCTGATGAAAATGGTCCGTCGGACATGTTTCCTCTGACATGTCTGATCGTGTGTACGTGGCCTCACACAGTATTTGTGCAGCGATCTTTCAAACGCAATTTTTTAGGAATTAAAAAAAAATAAACAAACAACATTTTTTTTTGTATAATGTGAAAGATGATGTTATGCTGAGTAAATAGATACCTAACATGTCATGCTTTGAAATTACGCACACTCGTGGAATGGCGACAGACTACGGCACCTAAAAATCTCTATAGGTGACACTTTAAAAAAACAAAACAGTTATCAGGTTAGAGTTACAAAGGAGGTCTAGTGCGAGAATTACGGTCATGATGATACCTCACATGTGTGATTTGAACATTTACATATGCGGGGGCGACTTACATGTGCGTTTTTTTGCTATGCGAGCTCGCAGGACAGGGGCACTATTCTTTCTTCTTTATTCATTTTTTTTCTTATTTATTTATTTTTACATTGTCAAAAAATTATGTGATAACTTTTATTGCTATCACAAGGAATGTAAACATCCCTTGTGACAGTACTAGGTGGTGACATGTACTCTTTATTGAAGGAGTGGGTGTCTAACATCCCTCCTTTGCACTTAAAAGTATTCAGATCGCCAAAAACAATGATTCTGAATACTGTTTTTTTTTTTTTTTTAAACAGCGCCATTGGCAGCCAAGTAAACCAGAAGTGACGTTGTGACTTCACTTCCGTATTTACACAAAGCAGACTGGAAGGAAGCTGTTTCTGGCGAGAGGGTACCCCCTCTCGCTCCTTCGGGATAACAGGCGAGTGGCTTTTAGCTGCATCGGTTGTTAAACCTATAGAGTTGACCGTCCGCTCTAAAAAACAGTACTGGGATAATGCCTTCAGCTGCAGGCATCATCCCGGTATAACCCCTTAAAGCCGAGGCTGCATGCGTACGGTCGGCGCTAAGGGGATTAAAAAAAGGTGGTTAAAAATTTAAAAAGCTTCTGTAGCAGAATTAAATGTAAAAATGTAAATAGAAATCGGTAACTTTCATGTTACTCTACACAGATAATATACTATTGGTTAGTGTCTTGAAGTTCTGTTGTCTCTGTGTTTATATGTTTGTGTAATAATCTTCAGTTTATATTTTATCATTTTTAGAATGCACTATTTTGTTTTGCCATTCATTTTGCTGTGCAGCCTTACTGTTTAATAATATCATAAATCCCATTTACTTTCATTACAAAAGTGCCAACAAACAACATGCTTGCCTTGTCCTATGCGATAAGACGCCACATAATAAAAGTAGTTACACCTTCCAACATTGTGAGGGGAATAAAGTCTGCATCTTACTGCAATGAAGTCCATCAATTTTAACTACTGCTATATAGTATTTAGCTATTCCTATGTTCATGAGCCATTAAATATACATTCCATATGAAAGAAAATATTGAAAAAACAAAACCAGTCAGTTTCATAATGACAAAAAATAAATAAAAAAATGATATTGGAAATTTTTGTTTATAATGAACATGAATGTGAATTTACATTAGGACAATTTATATTTAATGTAATTAGTACAAAACAATAATGTTTTATCCTGTTTCTGGATATTAACCACTTGACCACTGGGCACTTAAACACCCTTAATAACCAGACCAATTTTTTGCTTTCGGTGCTCTCACAGTTTGAATGACAATAACTCATACTCATACTCATACAACACTGCAACCAAATTACATTTTTGTCCCTTTTTTCCCACAAATAGAGATTTCTTTTGGTGGTATTTGATCACCTCTGCGTTTTTTATTTTTTTTTGCTATAAATGAAAAAAGAACAAAATTTTACAAAAAATAATAATTTTTCTTCATTTCTATTATAAAATTTTGCAAAAAAGTAATTGTTCTTCATAAATTTGGTCTAAAATGTATACTGCTACATATCTTTGGTAAAAAAAAAAAAAATGTTGGATATTATTTAGTCTGGGTGAAAGTTATAGGGTCTACAAGCTATGGTACCAATTACTGAAAATTGATCAATTTCATCACACCTGATATACTTACAGCTTCTCTCATTTCTTGAGACCCTAACATGCCAGAAAAGTACAAATACCCCCCAAATGACCCCTTTTTGGAAAGAAGACATTCCAAGGTATTTAGAAAGAGGCCTGGTGAGTTTTTTAAAGTTGTCATTTTTTCCCACAATTCTTTGCAAAATCAAGATTTTTCTTTCATCAAATTTTCATATTAGCAGGTTATTTCTCACACACAGCATATGCATACCACAAATTACACCCCAAAACACATTCTGCTATTCCTCCCGAGTATGGCGATACCACATGTGTGAGACTTTTACACAGCGTGGCCACATACAGAGGCCCAACATGCAAGGAGCACCCAGGCCAATTCTGACATTTCTCTCCTACATGTAAAAATCATCACTTATTTGCTAGAAAATTACATAGAACCCCAAAACATTATATATGCTTTTTAGCAAAGACGCTAGAGAATACAATGGCGGTCGTTGCAACTTTTCATCTCGCATGGTATTTGCACAGCAATTTTTCAAATGCGTTTTTTTTGGAAATAAAACAGTTTTGTGCTTTTAAAAAAAAACATTAAAGTTAGCCCAATGTTTTTGCATAATATGAAAGATAAAGTTACGCCGAGTAAATAGATACCTAACATGTCACCCTTCAAAATTGCTCACGCTTGTGGAATGGCGCCAAACTTCAGTACTTAAAAATTCCCATAGGCGATGCTTTAAATATTTTTACTGGTTACATGTTTTTAGTTACAGAGAAGGTCTAGGGCCAAAATTATTGCTCTTGCTCTAACATTCGCAGAGATACCTCACATGTGTGGTTTGAACGCCGTTTTCATATGTGGGGGGGACTTGCGTATGCGTTCGCTTCTGCATGCGAGCTCACGGGGACAGGGGCGCTGTATGCCCAGAGTATGCCCAGTGTATTGCAGAGTATGCCCAGAGTATTGCGAAGTATACCCAGAGTATGCCCAGAGTATTGCGGAGTATGCCCAGAGTATTGCAGAGTATGCCCAGAGTATTGCAGAGTATGCCCAGAGTATGCCCAGAGTATTGCAGAGTTTGCCCAGAGTATTGCAGAGTATGCCCAGAGTATTGCCAGAGTATTGCAGAGTATGCCCAGAGTATGTCCAGAGTATGCCCAAAGTATTGCAGAGTATGCCCAGAGTATTGCCAGAGTATGCCAAGTGTATTGCCAGAGTATGCCCAGAGTATTGCCAGAGTATTGCAGAGTATGCCCAGAGTATGCCCAGAGTATTGCATAGTATGCTCAGAGTATTGCAAGAGTATGCTCAGAGTATTGCCAGAATATGCCCAGAGTATTGCCAGAGTATGCCCAGAGTATTGTAGAGTTTTGCAGAGTATGCCCAGAGTATTGCAGAGTATGCCCAGAGTATTGCAGAGTATGCCCAGAGTATTGCAGAGTATGCCCAGAGTATGCCCAGAGTATTGCCAGAGTATGCCCAGAGTATTGCCAGATTATTCCCAGATTATGCCCAGAGTATTGCCAGAGTATTGCCAGAGTATTGCCAGAGTATCCCCAGAGTATCGCCAGAGTATTGCCAGAGTATGCCCAGAGTATTGCCCAGAGTATTGCCAGTGTATGGCCAGAGTATGCCCAGAGTATTGCCAGAGTATTGCAGAGTATGCCCAGCCGAGTATTGCCCAGTATTGCAGAGTATTACAGCAGGGATGGCTGAGCAGGGAGGGATGGATGGATGGATCCGTGACTGCATTTGTCACAGATCCAGCCCACAGCACTGCCGCTGACATCCGCTCCCTCCCCTCTCCTCTCACACTGTACCGATCGGTATAGAGAGAGGAGGGAGGAACCGGCGTCATCAAATGACGCCGGTTTGTTTACAAGTGATCGCTCCGTCATTGGACGGAGCGATCACGTGGTAAACCGCCGCCATCAGCGGCGATTTACCGTGATCCGTGATGCGCCGGGTCCTATGGACCGCGGGAGCGCGATTATAAGAAGCCGTTAATTTACGGCCACTTAGAGTTAAGCAACCGCCCTGTAGACGTACTTTGTCTATAGGGCGGTTGCAAAGTGGTTAAAGAAGAACTCCAGACAGAAAAATTTATGAAAGGGTCCAATAAATGGTAGATGCTGTAGTAGTGTGAGGCCCTGCCACTATGAAAATGTGATGCCGCATATACACAACCATTTTTAATAACGAGAAAAAGCATTTTTCGCAACAAAAAAATGGACATTAAAAATTTAGAATCTGCTCTATTTTTTCTCGTTGTTTTTCACGTCATATTTTTTCTCGTTGTGAAAAACGGTCGTGTGTAGGCTTTAACGACGGGGAAAAAAATGCGCATGCTCAGAACCAAGTTATGGGAAGGGAAATTTGCATAATCAGCCCAAAGGGTGGCGCCATTCGAATGGAACTTCCCCTTTATAGTGCCGTCGTACAAGTTGTACGTCACCGCACTTTGTTCAAGCATTTTTTATCACGATCAGGCTTGAAAGTAATCACGTAGAGAAAAACGTTGTAGAAGCAAGTATATATATCACAATGACATATATAAAGAGGTGGGACTTTTTGATGAGACCTTGACTCGGGGGTGCATGGGTCTCCATCCCATAAGATAATGGAAAAAGGAGAAGGATGGTGGGACTTTATATGAAACATCACATAAGGGTGGGTTGAATCAAAAAAGAGCATAGATTTATTAAATAATATAATTGAGCATAATACATTGGAAGCATCAAATACATAATCGATTTGGGGTACATAGATTAGCATATAACATGATTGGTAATCACATACATAAAATGTCACATGATTGGTAGTCCTATAACATCATTGATAACATAGTAAGAACACTAATATACACGATAATGGATGAGCCAGCAATGACCTCAAAAAATATAAAAAATATAATACAATTTGGTTAATGATTCAACCATATAAAAACCCATTGTAGGTACATGACTGCTGGAGCATGATATCAGAAAGAAAGGCTGAACGCGTTTTGTGGACTTAATCCACTCATCAGGAGCAGGCTATACAGTAAGGCACCTAAAATAAATAGAGAATTGATGGTCAATGGTAATAAACTAGAATAGGGAGTCACAGAACTTAGTCTCAGTGCTCTTACCTATGGGTAGGATAGGAGAACGTAAATCATGGTACAAAATATAGGAAGCATTGGGGGGTGGAGGACATCCCCCCGGGAGTTGAGGTGATGACCATGCAGCGACAGGACGGTCAATTGTTATGGGTGAATGAGCCTCTGGTATGAAGAACATATTCTTCCGGGATTAAGATGGTTGGTAAAGCATCTAAAAAATAAATAAGGATAATGATAATGTAAGTATGGTAGTGAGTGAAGACTGGCTAAAATTAGCGAGAAGGAAATATTGTTAAAAGGGTGAAAAGACCCAAGACATCACCATGAGAGCCCCAGGAGTGATGGGACAAAGAGAAAACAAATTGTGTAAGGCAGTGAAAAAAAGGGAAGGAAAGGAAAACATCAAAGTGCCAGAGGGAAAGATCATGGTAACAAATGTACCTGAAATGCGGTAAAAGGTGGAGAAATTAGGATGAGTGCTCCATAGTGGTACGATAGTAAAAAAGTGGCCCATCTGTCAGCAAGGTTCCACCAGCGTCACGTCGGCGTGTAGGGAGAGAGGAGGCATCCTAAACTGAGCGACTAGCGCTCTTTAAATAGGTGCCTAGCCTCCATTGTGTTACACGCCAGATGGAAGACACACAAGCCAGCGTGCGGCGTCAGGAATGACGTCACTACTGCGGCGTGTGGACGTGATGTCGACGCACAGCGATGACAAGCCCCCAGTCTTGCAATCAATGATCGTAAGGACGGGAGATAGCCGCGGTGTGCGTCGCAACTCCCGGAAGTAAGAAAAAACACTCCCCAAATGAAGGCTTCCTAAAAAATAAAAACAAAAAAGGGGGCTAACCAAGTAACACAGCTACCCACGCTGGCACTAGATAACTGTCAACAGGAGATCATGAAGTAAAAAATAAAAATAAACAATGTGGGGCAGATTCACAGAGAAATGGATTATCGTAGCGTATCAGAAATACACTACGCCGCCGTTTTTTACCTTGCTCTACGTGGAATTCAGGTAGATTTTCTACGGTAAACGACGGCGGCGTAGTGTATTTCTCCCGTCGCAATCCATCTGCGCGAGTAGGGGGCGTGAAACATTTAAATTAGGCGCGTTCCCGCGGCGATCGATCTGCGCATGCTCCGTTCGCAAATTTCCCGCCGTGCATTGCGCGAAATCACGTCGTGACGTCATTCGTTGTTTATGTAGCGTACTTTACGGGCGATCCACGTCCCGACGAGTTACGTAAACAAAAAAAAAAATTAAATAAATTCGAAGCGGGAACGACGGCCATACTTAACATGGGCTACGTAAAGTTAGAGCAGCAAAAAGCTGCTGTAACATTACGTATAAAAAAATAGACGAAAACGATTGCGACGCTCGCTCGTTTGTTCGTGAATCCCCGTAAAAACACATTTGCATATCCCGACGCATTAAAACGACGCGAACTCCTCCCAGCGGCCGCAAATAGATGGCAGCGTAGATCCGAAGGCTTACGAAGACGTAAGCCTCTCGGATCGAAGCCCGAAGCCGCCGTATCATGGTTTGAGAATTCAAACTAGTGATACGCCGCGGGAAATTTGAAATTACTCCTGTCTAACCCCAGTTAGACAGGCGTAATTGTTTTGTGAATCTGCCCCTGTGTGTTTCCATCCCTACTATGTTGTAGAAGCAAGTATATATATCACAATGACATATATAAAGAGGTGGGACTTTTTGATGAGACCTTGACTCGGGGGTGCATGGGTCTCCATCCCATAAGATAATGGAAAAGGGAGAAGGATGGTGGGACTTTATATGAAACATCACATAAGGGTGGGTTGAATCAAAAAAGAGCATAGATTTATTAAATAATATAATTGAGCATAATACATTGGAAGCATCAAATACATAATCGATTTGGGGTACATAGATTAGCATATAACATGATTGGTAATCACATACATAAAATGTCACATGATTGGTAGTTATATAACATCATTGATAACATAGTAAGAACACTAATATACACGATAATGGATGAGCCAGCAATGACCTCAAAAAAATATATGAAAAATATGTTCTTACTATGTTATCAATGATGTTATATGACTACCAATCATGTGACATTTTATGTATGTGATTACCAATCATGTTATAGAGAAAAACTTTTTTTTTTCCCATGACATGAATAACGATCGTGTGTATGCAGCATTAGAGGAAGTGAGACAGGGTTTGCACATATCCAGAATGCAGGGTTCAATGGTTTCCGTTCTGAGTGGATTAAGGTGGTTTTAATCTTTCTCTGGGTTTTGTAAATCCCAAATCAGGGTCTGGAGCTCGGAGATTTCCAAGTGCTTAGGAAGGGAAGGAATCTTCAACCAAGTATGGGGCTTTAGCCAGAAACCAGCAGGTTGAATGGACAAGTGTTCACAGCCCTTATAACCTAGGACCTGACAGCAGTTCAGGGCTTCACCTGAGAGACAGGAGGCCCCTGCATAGTGGTCAGGAGGACCTTAATCCTTCCCCAGAAGTCAGAGAGGCTGCACAGAATAGCCAAAGCATTCACAGTTCAGAAGCAGAGCAGCAAGGAGATGCAATGCAACCAAGGTACACAGTGTGTACAGGAGAACTGAGTTGCTGTGTTTGATGGTCTGGAGGACCAAGGCAATAGATCTGAGCAGCTTCTCTGCTAAGGAGAGCCCCAAGGCTGAAGTCATTTATGCTTGAGTTGATGGTGGAAACCCCTACATGAGCAACTCATCCTCTGTATAAACATTTCTGTTTTATTAATACAATAGCTAGGATCCATGATCTGTCATCTCCTATAGTGAATCCCCCCACAGTTAGAAAACACACTAGGGAACACAGTATACCCCTTGATCAACCCTAGTGTTAACCCCTTCCCTGCCAGTGACATTTACACAGTAATCAGTGCATTTTTATAGCACTAATCACTGTATAAATGACAATGATCCCAAAGATGTGTTAATAGTGTCTGATGTGTCCGCCATAATGTCACAGTACCGATAAAAATCTCAGATCGCCGCCATTACTAGTAAAAAATAATAATAATAAAAATGCCATAAATCTATCCCCTATTTTGTAGACACTATAAAGTTGTGCTGATAAGTTCACATACCCTGGCAGAATTTATGATTTTTTTGGGCATTTTTCAGAGAATATGAATGATAACACACAAACTTTTCTTTCACTCATGGTTAGTGTTTGGTTGAAGCCATTTATTATCAATCAACTCTTTTTAAAGCAGAGTTCTACCCATTTAAAAGTCAGCAGCTACAAAAAGTGACACTCACCTGTCCCACTGTCTAGCGATCTGGGTGCAGGGAGCCTCACTCCTCTCTCCCTCCTCCCTGAGGCACCAGCATTCTAACTGTGGGTGCCCGGCTGTGGCTTCACAGCTGGAAGCACACTGCACACCCGCAAGCCACGATGCGCTGTGAATGGCCGAGCAATCTTCTGGGACCTGTGACTTCAGAGAGGAAGGGGAAGAGGTGATCTTCCGATACCGCAGAGCCAGGGAAGGAAGTGGGAGCTGGGTGCCTGTAAAAACAGGGTACCGTTTCTCCCCCAAATTTAATTTTGTCATTATCTGTCAGCTTTCTCCCCTACCCTTTTTTTTATCTAAACCAACAAACTTTGAACTCATCTGTTCCCAGGGCCCCCATCAAATGTGATTAATCTCTGTTATTTACCAAACACTACAGGGCTCATGCCCACTTTCAGATGATCTTCACACTTACATGCGAAAATTAGCTCAAATCATCCAAAAGCCTATCTCTCTCCCTCAGTGGGGCAGGATCTGAACCTCCACCTCCAAGATATCCCAATGCGTGATGCAGAGAGAGAGACAACGTTCAAAATACTGTTCTTCTGGTATAGAACACCAGAAATCTTACACCAATATAGTTCCCCTTTATACTTTTGCTTCCCTTGTTGACTTCTGGATGCCATCCAGATTACTATCCCCTCACCCTATGGTATACTTTTTTATGTTGTTTAATATTGTTCTATACTCCCAGCTGTAATCCAGAGCAGTATTGTTATAGCCCTTAATTAGCCTGCCATATACAGCTCATTCTATGATACTCATCTGTTTTCGACCTGGATGACTGTAACTTCTTTTTCCATTTTGTTTGTTTTTCATTTTATGGTCGAATCATTCTGGCTTTCACCAAGCTTACCGTGATGTATTTGTAATGTGAATTAACAAAAAGAAGAAGATACACCACGCACAGGATGGGACTGTGGGTGTCTTATGATAATGCAGTGCCGCGCCCTACGTATATTGACAAAATGATTGTTGGGGAAGAACAGAAAATTAAATTTTGTATTTGTAATGTGAAAATCTTTAAATAAAAAATACAATAAAAAAAATGATCGATCTGTCCGCCCCAATGTTTCAGTCCCGCTGAAAATGTATGATCTCCACCATTACTAGTAAAAGATTATAATAAAAATGCCATAAATCTATCCCCTATTTTGTTGACACTAACTTTTGCGCAAAACAATCAATAGACACGTATTGCGATTTTTTACCAAAAATATGTAGAAGAATACATATTGGCCTAAACTGATGAAGAAATTCATTTGTATTTATTTATTTTTTGGATATTTATTACAGCAAAAAGGAAAAAAAATATATATACTTTTTTAATTTTGCTTTTTTTTAATTTAAAGCGCAAAAAATAAAAAACACAGATTAACCCCTTCCTCACCCCCTAGTGTTAACCCCTTCAATGCCAGTCACATTTATACAGTAATTAGTGCATATTTATAGCACTGATCGCAGTATAAATGTGAATGGCGCCAAAAATGTGTCAATGTCTCCACCATAATGTCGCAGTCACGAAAAAAATGCTGATCGCCGCCATTAGTAGTAAAAAAAATATATATAATAAAAAATTAGAATTCTGTCCCCTATTTTGTAAGCGCAATAACTTTTGCGCAAACCAGACGCTTATTGCGTTTTTTTTTTTTTTTTTACCAAAAATATGCAGAAGAATACGTATCGCCTAGACTGAGAAAAAAAAACTTTTTTTTTTTTAAAATTGGCCTATTTATTACAGCAACAAGTAAAAAATATATTTTTTTTTCAAAATTGTCGCTCTATTTTTGTTTATAGTGCAAAAAATAAAAACCGCAGAGGCGATCTAATACCACCAAAAGAAAGCTCTATTTGTGGGGAAAAAAGGACGCCAATTTTGTTTGGGAGCCACGTTGCACGACCGCGCAGTTGTCAGTTTAAGTGATACAGTGCCACAAGCTGAAATTTCACCTGGTCAGGAAGGGGTATATGTGCCCAGTGAGGAAGTGGTTAACCCCCCTGGCGGTATCCCCGAGCGTGACTCGGGGTGGATTTTTTATGTAAAAATCGGTATTCCCGAGTCACGCTCGGGGTGAATATGCAGAGCCTGCAGCGCGCTGGCTTACCTTGTATCCAGGCAGGGTTACTGTACTTACCTTGTCCCTGGATCCAGCGATGCATACCCGCTGTGTGAGCGAGTGGCGTCCTCCATTCGACTCAAACAGTGCCCGCGCGCCGCCGATCTCCGTTCCCTGCGACGTAACGGTGCACAGGGCGGAGACCGGCGGCAAATTCAAAAAAGTAAACAAACACATTACATACAGAATACTGTAATCTTATAGATTACAGTACTGTATGTGAAAAGTACACACCCCCCTTGTCCCTAGTGGTCTGCCCAGTGCCCTGCATGTTCTTTTACATAATAAAAACATTTTTTTTTGTGCCTGCAAACTGTAGATTGTCCATAGCAACCAAAAGTGTCCCTTTATGTCAAAAGTGATTTTAGAGCAGCTAGAAAACAGCGATAATAAATGATAATCACTTGCAGAATTGAGCGATAGCGATTTGTGGGGAAATTCGTCATTAAAAAATAAAAGTAATGACAGCGACAATTCTGCAACTGAGCAAATTTCAGTGATTTTGATTTGATTACATTATTGAATAATTTTTATTATAATTACATTATTATTTGTTATAATAATTTATAGTTATTTATTATATTATAATTTTATGATTTTGTGTTTCAAACTTTATCATACCAGAGATGTTTACTAGACTATTGTTTGGACAAATTTAAGTGAGTTATTCCTAAGAATTGCAGGCCTACAGTATAAAACGCAGAATTTCCATGCAAAATAATTGTACCGCTTTTGGTACGTAATTCCAGACAGAATCATAACGCCAGGGAGGTTAAAGTCACTGCTCCTGTAAAAACAATATTTTTAAAAACATATTTTTGTATTGGTACCCCAGGGCAGTACCTGTGCCCCCATACCCTTTTTATGGGCAATAACTTGCATATAAGCATTAAAAATTGTTACTTTTGATTGTTTGCTCTGCACAAGAAGGACCAAGCTACATGCCGGGTATTAATCCACTAACTAAAGTATCTATCTATTTAAGGGACTTATTCCCTAACTATTGTATCTATACTAACATTTTGTGGTATACCTTTCCATTCCCCATGTCCAGACACACACAAAACCCAAAAACAGGGTGTCATTGGAGCATTACTCATCTTTATTTCCTGATTCTTTATCTTAAGTATACCATACAAAACAGGATATGACCAGGCAGACCTTTTTTTCTCAGTAAATAGGTGCAGGAACTCAACCACAACCCCGTTCAGATTTCAAAAACAGTAGAGGGGTCTTAAAGGGCCATTAAATACCAGAATTGCATTACATACAGAGTGTAGAGTTCAGGAGGTTACACACAGAGTGCAGAGCTGTCACTTGTACACACAGAAACCAGACTTCTGTGTTTACAAGTGATTGTGGTGAGCAGGCACCAAAGGGTCTGAGCCAGAGGTGGTGGAACTGAGTTCCCCCAAGTTCCCCCTGAAAAAAAGCCCTGTGACCAGGCATTATTTCCATTAAACCAATAGAGACCGTCTGTATATAGTTCTTCTATCAATAGGGGATAGACCCATGTACATGGGATGTAATCTTAGGCCACGTACACACGATCAGACCGGTCCGATAAAACTGCTCCGACGGACCGTTTTCGTCAGACCAGGCTGAAGTGGTCTGAACGCGATGACGTAGAACACAATGACGTGCTGAAAAAACGAAGTTCAATGCTTCCAAGCATGCGTCAACTTGATTCTGAGCATGCACGGGTTTTTGGTCCAATGCTTTTGCGTACTAACCATCGAATCTGTCCAACGGACAGGTGTCCGTCGTTGGACAGATTTTAAAGCAAGTTTTAAAACTTTGGTCCGACGGACAACGGTCCGATAGGCCGTACACACCATCGAATTGGTCCAATGAAACTGGTCTGCAGACCAGTTTCATCGAACCGGTCTGATCGTGTGTACGCGGCCTTATACACCCACAAATGTGTTATCTCTGATTATAAACATACACCAGCCAACTTGTAGAAGACATCTGTAATACAAATATCTCATATTTGACAGACATATCACAAGCTTATTTTTTACTTCCTATTAAAGTCAGACTGACCACAGCGTCTAGGCATCTCGCCAAGTTACTGCTCAACACCTTAACTTCCGCTATTCTTTATAGACATTAATTGCTTAATGCAACCTATATTGCTCTGAGTTAAGCTACATTTAGAGCACAGTGAGGTGAATATAAAGAGGATCTCTACCAAATCCTTTTACCCGTTTTCTGTTGTCCTGACCTGTTTGTGTGTGTGAATATACTATGTATCTAACTTTATATATATACAGTATATATACTGTATATATATATATATATATATATATATATATATATATATATATATATATATATATATATATATGGAAAATATAATATATCTGGTTGCTATGGATTATTAAAATTAAATATCATCTGTACTGTACTATACTGTACTTTTTCTACAATACAATACATTCTTTTACATTATGTCTTTCCCGTATGACTTCTGCTCTATTCAGAGATAATGTTAAAGAAAAACAAAATATAAACACATTTGTGTACCCTTGAAAATGAAAATGAAGTGTGTTACTGAAAAATGTATCATTCAAATACAATTTTTAATAGAAAAGTAAAAAAATAAGCAAGGCTATTTACCTTTAGGGCAAAGCACAGGGTCTGCAATCAGTTTACAAGAAGAGGTATTGCTATAGGAACAACTGACAGCCCATGGCAGTTCATAGGAAATCACAAGTTACACAGTTTTTTTCATTTAAATAAATGCAAAGATAATCTTATTCATCTAGAATTCTTTAGGGTAGAAAATAATTTCCATTTGTTTTTGTTCCACTCTATCAGGCACACTAGCTCTAAGATTAAATGATAACAGTGGACCTAATAATAAAAATACAATATAATGTAATGAAAGTAATGTAGATCTAATCCTCTTTTTTATTGCATCCTGAGTGCCTTTGGTTCCATTATTTCCCTGTGTCTTTGCCTTTGACTTATTGATGTCTTGTCAGGAAAGCTAAAGGATTTGTAAAGATTATGGTATTATGCGGTCGTGAACATTCTTGCTCGGGGCACCTTTAATTACAAAATGCTAACGCTGGCTGTATTTCTTGCTGTAGAAACAAATACCTTCCAGTTAACAAGTACCGTAACATTTTATTTGATAGAAAGAAGTTATCATTTGCCTTTTTTAGGATTGCCTTATAGTGTGTTTAATTTTTGGCTGTGTTTAAATTTTGCTTTTGATTTATCTGAATACAATTTACAGCCAAATGTGGTCTTCCTGTCATTTTGAAATGAAATAGCTTTTCAAGACAAAATACTTTTGGTAAATAAAGAATCATCACACGATTCATACATAGTATGAAATAACCAAACTTAAGGGCTACCTGTACTACAACTCAATGCAACTGTTTAGTTTCTGCCAATGATGTCTCAATCTTTATAAATAAATAAATATATATTAATTCCACAAACTGTGCAAAACAGTCATGTCTGATGATACAATTGCTTCTTGCTTTCGTTTTACAAGCTTAAAGAGTCTTGTTTTCACTTTTTTTATTGGCAAAAACATGAGTCTCATCATTAGTTTCAATGTACACACATGTATCTCACACAGCCATACCAAACAGAAGAGATAATATTCCACATTCTCTGTCATGCTCCATCACTGTGTATTTGGCTAAGATTCTGTCCTGCAACTGTGGTTGCATCTTCAACTGCCTGTAGTTATTTATGAATAGGGATACACAGTAATTTGGTTAGTAACAAATATGTTGAACAAAATTGGTTTTATCTCTTTTATATCTCAGGAAAAAGACCAATGTATGCTATTACAAAAATTAAAAGGTCAAAGGGTCCTGGTATCAAATCAGAACAGGCTGATTACTGTATTTATTGGCGTAAAACACTCACCTTTTTACCCTGAAAATAGCGGGTAAACTGTGACTGTGTGTTATACGCAGGGGTCGGTGGAAAGTTTTTTTCCTGAAAGTTTTTTCCTCAGTTTAGGCCAGTTTAGATATGTATTCTTCTACATGTTTTTGGTAATAAAGTATATTTATTGCTTTGCGCAAAAGTTATAGCGTCTACAAAATTGGGGATCGGTTTATGGCATTTTTATTATTATTTTTTTTTTTACTAGTAATGGTGGTGATTTGCGATTTTTATTGGGACTGCAACATGTTTGGGACCATTGATTGATCACCGATCCCAGCTAGTATTAACTCACAATCTGTCTCTCCCCTCCTCACAGAACAGGGATTTGTGTGTTTACACAAACATGTCCCTGTTATGGCTCTTGTGCCTGCGATCGCACGTGGCCAATGGTCATCGTGACCGCTGGCTACGTGCATCGGCACCCCAACAGTGCAGCGAGCGCATGCGCCTGCTATCACGCTTAAAGGATCCAATGTACAGCTACGACGATTCGTGGGATTGTGCTGACCTGCCGCAGTATAATAACGATGCGGTTAAAATGAGTCCACAATTTTTTTGAGGGAACTCTAATAGAACTGCGCCACAAACCTGTTATAACGAATTGGTGAATATTGAACAGGAGAGCTGCAATCCTAATTTTGATGTGTCATAAAAATAGTAGTATAAAACGGACAGCGCTGCCCCATCTACAGGTCTAACATTGTGCTCTCACTCTACCCTAATATCAACTAATTACATGTGTCACAATCTGTGAAAATCTCAAGTACAAAATATACAATAAATAAATAAAAACTCTAATACCATATGCAATTCACATGCAATAAAATGCTTAGTGCCACAATGTGCAAAAATCTATGCACAAAAAAGTTATATGCAAATAAATCTACAGTATGTGCAAAAAATACACACCATATGTTTCATATGTTTCATGTAGAAAAAATCCCAAGCGTGCAAAACATCAAAGTCTGTGTCTTTCATGCATGTCATGCAAGAGAAAGTCCTGAAGTCATTTAATGTGCAATCATAAACGTGACTCCGTTTTTCACAACTTGATCCTTACAAATGTGCCCTAAAAAGGTTTCACACTTGCTTACTGGGAAAGAATGAGAAAAAGAAAGATGCCATAGTGTAAAATCTTCATTTAAAGCAATCACATTTGCAGATGTCTCCTAGCCTTGCCCTACGCATTCTGTCATGCGACAGCGTCCTTCTGCTCCCTGTGACGTCCTCATGAAGCAGAGGAAGGATGTTGCATGACAGAACATGTAGAGTGTATGTAAAGTTAGTGTACTTAAAGCGGGGTATGCCTGTATTGCCTTGGAAGTGGAAACAGTGGCGTTAAGTGTGATTTGACCATTATATAGTTCTGACAAGTTTATTCAGTACTCACGGCGGAGGATAGCACTGGGTGCTTTTTTGGGACACATTTGTAAGGATCAAGTTGTGATGAACTGAGTCACGTTTATGATTGCACAATAAATGACTTTGGGACTTTCTCTTAAATGACATGCATGAAAGACACAGACTTTGATGTTTCTCATGCTTAGGATTTTTTCTACATGAAACATATGGAAATGCAAATGCTACTTTTGCTGCTTATAATTTGGTGGCATCTACTGTAGTTCTGGTGAGTATTTGGGTGGAAACATATTGGATGGCGGAGGACGTTTTCTAAGGCAGGTTGCGGTTGCTGTGCTTACCCAGTGTGTTTTGCGTTTTTCAGATGCGTTTTTGACGTGTTTATAATTAATTTATGACTTTTTTGGGAGGCGTCTGTTGTCATGCAGGAGAAACCGGGAAAAACACAAGCACTGCGTTTTTGATGTGCTTCCAATGCGTTTCTGCTGTGTTTCCAATGAAGTCTATGGAACCAAAAATGCAACCTGCTGAAATAAAAAAGTCCCTGACCCTTTCCAAAAAACACACCTGATATGTGAAATGGACTGTAGTGCGCTTTTGAAAAAAAATGCAGTGAAAAACGCATTAATGTAAATGTTGCACCTGCTGCTGTTTTGCCTGCTGGCCCCATGAGTGGAATGGCAGGTGAAAAAGGGACAGAGGTATTGACACAGTTATTGCAACAAGAGCGATTTCCAGTCAAGAAAGTGAGACCAACAGCAGTTGCTAGTAAGGCTTTCTTCAAAAAGAGGACTGATGTCAGTCATTAGAAAGACTGATATTGAAACAGTCTACTGTGAAGAGCGAGGGATCCCAATTGAGATCTTCCCTTTGTTCAGTATCCTGTAGAGTGTGGTGGTAAAGATTATAAGTGAATTATAAAAATGATGAAAAAAATGTTATATTATACATGAGCCATGTAAGTAGAAGGCCGATATAAATGTGATCGAAGTGACCATTAAGGAAAGTATGCAATTTACACAACAACAGATGAAACAAGTTACAGAGGGGTAGGGATGAGCTTCGAGTTTGAGTAGAACTCATGTTCGACTCGAACATTGCCTGTTCGCCAAACAGCGAACTATTTGCGGTGTTCGCGACAAGTTCGTGTGAACTTTAGAACCCTGTTAAAGTCTATGGGACTCGAACATTTGAAATATGAAGTGTTAATTTTAAAGGCTAATATGCAAGTTATTGTAATAAAAAGTGTTTGGAGACCTGGATCCTGCCCCAGGGGACATGTATCAATGCAAAAAAAGTTTTAAAAACTACAGTTTTTTTGGCAGCAGTGATTTTAATAATTCCTTTAAGTGAAACAATAAAAGTTTGCCTGTAAAGTAGCACTTGTTTCCCATGCTTTGAACTGTCCCTGCACAAAGTGTAATTTCTGAAGGAAAAAAAGTCATTTCAAATCACTCACGGCTATAATGAATTGTCGGCTCCCAGCAATACAGAGAAAAGTCATTCATAAAAAAAATGTGTGGGGGTCCACGGCATTTAAAAAAAAAATTGGATGGAGTCCCCCTTAAAATCCATACCAGACCTGAAGGGTCTGGAATGGATATTTGGGGGGAACCCAACATCATTTTTTTTTATTTGACGCAGGGTTCCCTTTAATATCCATACCAGACCCTAAGGTGAGTGATTTTAAATGACTTTTTTCCTTCAGAAATTACATTTTGTGCAGGGACAGTTCTAAGCACAGGAAACAAGCGCTACTTTACAGGCATACTATACACCCAACTAGGTACGAAATTTAAAGGAATATTTCAATTTTATTGTTTCACTTTAAGCATTATTAAAATCACTGCTCCTGAAAAAACTGCAGTTTTTAAAACTTTTTTTGCATTGATACATATCCCTTGGGGCAGGACCCAGGTCCCCAAACACTCCCCTGGGGCAGGACCCAGGTCCCCAAACACTCCCCTGGGGCAGGACCCAGGTCCCCAAACACTCCCCTGGGGCAGGATCCAGGTCCCCAAACACTCCCCTGGGGCAGGACCCAGGTCCCCAAACACTCCCCTGGGGCAGGACCTGGGTCCCCAAACACTTTTTATGACAATAACTTGCATATTAGCCTTTAAAATTAGTACTTTAGATTTCAAACTTTTGAGTCCCATAGACTTTAACAGGGTTCTAAAGTTCACACAAACTTTTGGTCTGTTTGCAGGTTCTGGTGCGAACCGAACCCAGGGGTGTTCGGCTCATCCCTACAGAGAGGGTTATGTACAAAAGGCAAATTCACTTTGTACTACAAAGTGCACTTGAAATTGCACTGAACGTGCACTTGGAAGTGCAGTTGCTGTAGCTCTGAGGAGGTAGATCTGAAATGAGGGGAAGCTCTGCTAATTTTATTATCCAATCATGTGCAAGCTAAAATGCTTTTTTTTTCCTTGCATGTCCCCCTCGGATCTACAGCGATCTACAGCGACTGCACTTCCAAGTGCAATTTGAAGTGCAGTTTGCACTTGTAGTGCAAAGTGGATTTGCCTTTAGTAAATAACCCCCATGACTACATAGTTACATAGTAGGTGAGGTTGGAAAAAAGACAAGTCTATCAAGTCAAACCTATGTGTGTGATTATATGTCAGTATATCCTTTGTATGTTGTTTATACCTGTATGTTGTGGTCGTTCAAGTGCTTATCTAATAGTTTTTTTAAACTACCGATGCGCCTTACTGATACCACTGCCTGAATTCCACATCCTTGCTCCTCTTACATTAAAGAACCCTCTAAGTAGGTTAAACCTATTTTCTTCTAATTTAAATGAGTGACAATGTGTCTTGTTAAATTCCCTTCAGCGAAAAAGTTTTATCCCTATTGTGGGGTCGCTAGTATGGTATTTGTAAATTTAAATCACATCCCTACTCAAGTGTCTCTTCTCCAGAGAGAATAAGTTCAGTGCTCGCAACCTTTCCTCAAAACTAACATCCTACAGACCCTTTATTAGCTTTGTTGCCCTTCTTTGTACTTGCTCCATTTCCAGTACATCCCTCCCGAGGACTGGTTCACAGAACTGGACAGCATACTCTCTCTAGGTGCGGCCAAACCAGAGTCTTGTAGAGATGAAGAATTATTGCTTTATCTCTAGAGTTGATTCCCTTTTCAATGCATGCCAATATTCTGTTTGCTTTGTAAACAGCAGCTTGGCATTGCATGTCACTGATCTAATAGGACCACAAGGTCCTTTTCCATCATTGATTCCCACAGAGGTTCTCCCCCTAGTGAGTAGATTGCATTCATATTTTTGCCACCATTAAACCTCATTTGCCATGGAGTTGCCCACCCCATTAATTTGTTCAGATCTTTTTGCAAGATTTCCACATCCAGTGGAGAAGGTATTGCCCTGCTTAGCTTATTATCGTCCGCAAATACAGAGAATGAACTGTTTACCCCATCCTCCAGGTCATTTATGAACAAATTAAATAGGATTAGTCCCAGGACAGAACCCTGGGGGACCCCACTACCCAACCCTGACCATTCCGAGTACTCCCCATTTATCACAACCCTCTGAACCCACCCTTGTAGCCAGTTTTCAATCCATGTACTCACCCTATGGTCCATGCCAATGGACCTTATTTTGTACCGTAAACATTTATGGGGAACTGTGTCAAATACTTTTGCAAAATCCAGATACACTACGTCTACAGGTGTTTCTAAACCTTTTAGGAACAAAGTTAGAGGACAACTGTGGTACGGCCCTGGTGGTAGAGTGTTCCTTTACAAAGTAAACAAAATGTGCATGTGTTAAATGAAGAGATACAGGCTCCTGATATAGAAAAACTGTTAATGCATCTACAATATTTGAAGATGGGTTGTACCAAACTGGCAATGTCCCTGGTGAGGTTATAGAGCAGCTCACCATTGCTGAGTCAGGAAGGTAGTACATAAAGTGAATAGCAATGTTCTGGGAGATCACTCGGCTGTTGTGTCAGCTATGGAGGAGGCTACCTCCAGCTTTTCAAATGTCCCTTTAGGAAATGCATCCTCTAGTACTTCAGCAAAGTCTCTCCATAAGCTCAGCCACATGAGGATCCCCAAGCGTATCTTAATCATGGATTTGTGTTTTAATCTTTTTGACTGACATGTGGGAGGAATGTGTAAACTGCTGAATGTTAAGTTGTTATACACTTCTGTGTCCCTTCATTTATTGGATAGGCTGGTTCTGGGGAGTTCTTATAATGAAAGCAATATGTTACTGTCTGTACTGAACAGAGTTGGGTGGGATTGGAACTATTTGGTATACAGGTTTATTAATGATAATAAAAAAAGTTTTAGTCCACTGCTGCGTTGCTTCCACTTAATTTGGTGTATCAAGGGCACCCGAGTGGAGTGTTAGCCTATACTAAGTAAGAAGAGGTGTCAGAGGCATCGCTAAGTACTTGTGTGTTGGAGGACATTTCTGCTACTCAAATTCAAGGTGCTGCTGTAGTCAAGGTTGCATTCACTAAAGCAGCAGACAAACTTTGTAAAATGGAAGGGCTGAGAAGTGATAAGGAAGTGGCAACAATCCTGTCTGTAACCTGGGAAGGGTTTATAGACACTCTGTTGCAAAGTAAAGAGGTGTTGGCAGAGTGCCAGAGTCCATAAGTATGAGTAAAGTGATTGGGGTCATGACCCAAATGTAGGTTTCTCTGTTCAATCCTGCTAAAGCCCCTGAAGCACAAATATAAATGGTAAATGCTGAATATGGGGACAGTAAAGTTGTGCTAGACAGGCTCTTACTTGGTAAGGGCCTCAATAGACAGATATGTGAATATATAGATAGAGACTATTGCTTGCATTAACTTGGTTATCCACAGATGTGTGATGACCCCAGGTGTCTGGTGTTACTTTGGTGTAAAAGGGCAGAGGAAGCTACAGGGCACTGGTGTTTTGCTGTATGAGCAGTAAGCTGATATTTACCTATAAACAGATGCTTAATTCCTGGGCAAAGTCAGACAATTGTTCCTGAACCAGCACTGATGAGTTTCTTAGAACTGATTGAAGTTATCCCTGTAAGATTGGAATTAAGCTGTCAGTATGTACTTTATAGGACCATGTAACAAACCACTTTGCATAGAGACCCTGAGGATTGGTCCCTTGTTTCCCAGGTGTCTCTGTATCTGCCGTTTTAAGGTGATATATGGCTGTGCTCTGGGTTTTGGGCTTGTTGGGCATTGCATTAGTTCAAGCTCTAACACAATTTATATCTCCAGTTTGATGAATATAACATTGTGTAGCTGGACAGTAATAAATGGGAAGCTGCACAATTGGAAGCTGTTTGTGGATGCAATATATAACAATAATGGTATATCAATATAGCAATATAATAATAATAATGTTTCTGGGGATTTTTTTGTTGTTTTTGCTATTTTAAATCATGTATAAATAAAACAATTATTTTAAGGATGTAAACAATTGATTTGTGTTTTGCCTTAAAAGTTAAAGAGTTCAATTTTGTTCTGTATTCTCTTGCTATTTTGTAGCACTTTCCTATACCAACTGGAAGCCACTCTCCCAGACTACTAGTCTGCAGTCATTGTATCACTGAAAGATGAGTAATGCCGCGTACACACGATCACTTTTTGCGATGAAAAAAAACGACGTTTTTCAAACTTCATTTTCCAAAACGACGTTGCGTACACACCATCGTTTTTCTACAAAGCTCTAGCAAAGCGTGGTGACGTACACCACGTTCGACGGCACTCTTTTCCATTGAAGCTCCATCTCATAACTTGCTTCTGAGCATGCGCGGGTTTGTTTTCAACATCGTTTTGCCCACACACCATCACTTTTTATGACACAAAAATGACGTTTTGAAAAACGACACAAAAAATTCAAGCATGTTGGAATTTTTTTTTGGTCTTTTTTTTAAGACAAAAAACGATGTTTTGCCCACACACGATCAATTTAAATGACGTTTTAAAAAACATTGTTTTGTTTCATCGCAAAAAGTGATCGTGTGTACGCGGCATTAGAGAAACAAACGATAGTTGTCAGAAATGGCAAAAGGGCTTTGTGAGATTAGCCATATATGTATCAAAATTCCGCTGGTTTAGCAGGGACTGGACAAATTTTGATCCATATGTAGCCATCCCTGTTTAAGAGAAGTCGATCATTATATCAACTTCTTCCAAACAGGAATGTTGGAAAACTATTGTTTATCAGCAGCTTTAGCGCTGGTAAGTGTTTTCTGGAAGCAGAGAATCCTGCGGTCAGAATACAATGTCCCGGCAGAAGGGGGGGGGGTTCTTTATCCCCCTTGCTTTTGTAAATAGAGGTATCTGTTCATTTTTTTTATTAAGCACATAAACTAAATTAAAAAAAATAAGATCCATCTATGACCAGCCTAAACCTTAAGCTGACCATATACTAGTAACATCTCTCCTTACATTAGAGTCCCCAGCATTAGAGTCCCCAGCATTCCCCCTTACATCCGGGGTTCCCAGATTCCCCTTACATCAGAGTCCCCAGTTTCTCGAGACTACAGACTTTTATGGACAGGAGAAATTGGGGAGTTTTTCAAACCGTCTTAAATGAAAATACTAATGAATGGCAACCCTGAATGTGTACAAATGCCTGAAGGGAAGACTACTGAGAGTTGTGATGCTGAAAACCCCTGAGAGGGTAACACCCTTGATGTTGAATGATTTTCATTCAAACAAAAGTTAGAAGAAGGCCCTAAAATGCATGTTTGCAAGTAAGTGGACTGGAATTGGCATAGGGATACATAAACACTATTATAATTACTCGTGAGCTGTACTACAGAAAAACCTTGTGTTGTCTGAATACATTTTTGAGGGCTTATTATTTTAAGAGTTGTCTCACATTTATTGTACACATACAGTAAACATGAGTAAGCCCTGTTTATGTAGGGGGAAAAATAAGAGACACTTATAACTAGCTGTAGAATACAATTATCTTTAGTTCTTCTTTAATGAATCTAACCTTATGCTTCATAGCATTGTATTATTTATTAGAACATAAGTGCAACACTGGATGATGACACAGAAGGCAGAATTTATAGCTAATTACAGCACTATCTATTGGAAATGAGATTTAAAGTTCCCACGGTTAAAGTTCAGCCGCTTCTGATGTAGAGTAGAGGTTTCCCTACTGCTCCAAAACTAGAATAATGCATTCTCTTCCAATGTAATTCATTTATACAGAGTCACAAATATTTAAAGAGCATAACATCTCTTTTGATATGACATTGCTTCCTATCATTATCAAAGACACTGAGTAATGAAAATGTGCCTAAGGTTAATTTGTCTAAACCCACTCATTACCAATCAAGTTCTACCTTTCATTTTACAAGACGTCTGCTGACTTCATTATGAAGCTTTTTGCTAATTAAGATGTAAGATACAGTTCCTTCTGATTTATAATTAACTGTGCAAATTACAAATGATTACACTGGTACTTGGCAGGACACCAAGGATTGGATGATCCATGGAAGAGCCCTACAATAATATTTCCTGAATCGCAAGTCAGCAGATTCATGCATTTTAACAGCTCCCATGATAAAATCTTGTTTATGGGAAATCATGGAGAAGTGGAAATATATCTTGTGGATTTCAAAGTAAATAGTTGCACATAAAAACAGCAAACCCTGTTGTACTCAGTAAAACAAACTAATAAATAAAAATGATGTGTGTGTGTGTGTGTGGGGGGGGGGGGGGGTAAAAATGTAAAATAAATACTTTGTCTGTACAATAACTAATTTCACCAGTGTTGCCAGTGGCTGCAGTATTGATAGTTGATGAACCCCATAGTTGATGTTGATAGTTGAATAACCCAATGATGGTTGATGCCCCCTGAAAGTGGTTGTAAAGGCAGAATATTTTTTATGTTATTGCATTCTATGCATTAAGATAAAAAGCCTTCTGTGTGCAGCCCCCCTCAGCCCCCCAAATACTTACCTGACACCCCTCTCTATCCAGCGATGTCCACAAGTGTCTCAGCCGTCTGGGACTCTCTCTCTCCTGATTGGCTGAGACACAGAAGCGCGCCATTGGCTCCTGCTGCTGTCAATCAAAGTTAGCTCAGTTAGCCAATCAGGAGGAGGTGGGGCAGGGCCGGACCACAGCTCCATGTCTGAATAGATACACGGAGCAACAGCTTGGCTTGGGTGCCCCCATAGTAAGCTGCTTGCTGTGGGGGCACTCAACAGGATGGAGGGGCTAGGAGCTACAGTCAGGGACCTGAGAAGTGGAGGATCCAGGTAACCCTGTGCAAAACCACTACACAGGGCAGGTAAGTATAGGTTTGTTATTTTAATAGAAAAAAAAAACCTAGACAATCACTTTAAAATGCTGTGTCTTGTGTCCGGCTTGACATGGTGGAAGTGAACATCTACAGTATGGACAAATGGTCTCTTTCTTTACTGGTAATTACTAAGGGTGTTGTCAGAACTGTGGTGTTGTTCCAAATAGGCAAATATAGAATATGTGGACCTGTTTAGTCAGATTTGGCGACCCGTCAGAATTGGTAATGGAAGTGACGTTCCATCACCGCCATCTTGCTACACCCCGCACTCCTCTATAGTAAGGATACTATGAGAAGGAGGGAAAGCAGACATCTTGTTACACCCACTATAGTTTTCCATTTTAGAGTTATTTTTAACAGGAAAGTGAGTTTATATAGCGTAATACAGTATTTAGAACTCCGTCTGACTGGTTAGATATTGAATTTTAAAATCAGCAAATGTCTGTCAGATTAGCAAACCTGTGGGATGAGCAGGCTTGGTGCTGCTTTTAAAATGCACCATCATAACAATCAGACGGACTTCTTAGTACTGTATTTCTGTATATAAACTCACTTTACTGCTAAATATAAGTGTAAAATGCAAAACTCTTCCCCTTCTCAGAGTATCCTTACAATGAAGGAGTGCAGGGTGTAGCATGATGGCAGCGATGAAACGTCATTTCCGATACCAATTCTGACGGGTCGCCATCTGGTGAAGCAAAATTCTGAGGCTCTAGTTACAGAGACTGACACATGTATTATTCTCCCTTTTAAAGAATCTTATTTTTAAAAATATTTTCTTTTGTGTCATAAACAATCTGCCCCCCTCCCCACCCCACCTTGGACAACTAAATGTCCTCTTGTTCTGAGAAAACTTACTTTTAAGGTTCTTTTCACACTCCTTTTGTCGCTATGGAGTCCGCCAGCTCCCGTTGACTCTGCATATATCCGCTGAGCCAGCGGATGACAAGCCACTCTCTGCTCACTGAGCGGGGAGGGGCTTGTGCAGCGCCGTTGTCTTCTATGGAGAGATCTGATGAAAACAAACAGCATGTCCGTTTTCATCAGATCTCACTCGATCTAATCCACCATGGACGGATGGGAGCGTATAGCCATCTATCTGATTTTGGCGGATCGGATGTCAGCCGACATGTCTCCGCTGACATCCGACACTCCATAGTACTGCATGGAGTGGCCTTTCAGGTTCCGGCGTCAAAACTGACAGGTGGACCTGAACAGTCTGATCATGTGAAAGGGGCCTAATACTTTTTGGCTCAGTATGGTTTTGCTTAATGACACCCATGTAAGTTAGCTGACACCTTTCCCAGTCTGGGGAAAGGACTCTGTATCATGGGGATGAAGGCTTCACTAAAAACTTTTAGAACCCACAATTACAAACACTTTCCTACCAATGCATTGAATAGGGGTGTAAAAAAATATATGACTAAACTTAACAGCATCAGCAGTTGCACCCTGTTAAAAAAATGCTTTTGTAAGTATAGAACTCAGAAAGAGTATGGCCACTTCATATAGATATTCTGCAACATGTTCAATTTCTGCTAGTACAAACAGAAAAATGGAATTGGTACTGTTGAGGCACTTTAACAAGTTGTAGAAGTATGACAAAGATAGTATGGTCCGTGCCTTTCTCTCATTTTCAAACTTTCCAAATTCTCTGAAACAATATTTATTGGTGTGAGTCAAAGACACTCAAATACATTTCTGTAAGAGCAAAATATATTAGAAAGTATCAGCTTTGTTGCCAAGTAAGAATCACATGAGTTCTTTAGTCAGATTCCCATTCAGTGTCTAAGGCCAGCAAAGAGAGACTGAAAAGGTTTCTACCTGATTCTTCTGTCTGCCTAAGAAAACTAAGGCCGCGTACACACGATCAGTCCATCCAATGAGACCGGTCCAAAGGACCGTTTTCATCGGTTAGTCTGATGTGCCTACTCACCATCGGTTAAAAAAACGATCGTGTCAGAACACGGTGACGTAAAACACAACGACGTGCTGAAAAAAACGAAGTTCAATGCTTCCAAGCATGCGTTGACTTGATTCTGAGCATGCGCAGCTTTTTAACCGATGCTTTTGCATACTAACGATCGTTTTTGACCTATCGGTTAGGCGTCCATCGGTTAACTTTTAAAGCAAGTTCTCTTTTTTTTCACCGAAGGATAACTGACCGATGGGGCCCACACACAATCGGTTTGGACTGATAAAACGGACCTTCAGTTTGTTTTCATCGGTTTTGACCGATCGTGTGTACGCGGCCTAAGAACTGACTGCTGCATTGTAATTGTCAAATGGCCTCTGCACAGTGCTGGTGCTACCACTAGGCAAACTAGGCAGCTGCCTAGGGTGAACTACTGCCTAGGGGCACCCAGCCGCTGATTTCCTCCATGTCTGCATGCTCACAGACTGCATCATGTAGGCAGCTGCTTTGTCTGGCCAGTAGTGTAATTAGAGGCGCAGCAATGGAGCCAGAACTAGAGGAAGCAGAGCCGATGCTTCCAGTATAACGCTGCCTCCTGTCACGTGGGCAGGGCAAAGGGGTGGAATCAGGGGTATAGCCAATGGGGGTGGCACAATTAGGTTTCGCATAGGGCATCAAAAATCCTTGCACCAGCCCTGCCTCTGCAAAGAAGTTCCTTGTGCTATTGTGACTGTCTGTCAGAACTCTAGACATGCTTTTTTAAATATCTTTAGTTATTTGTTAATCTAAGCAGAAGATAGTGAAATAGACTAAACTGCATAGTCAAGTAAAAACTGTACGGCTACATACCAAGGATACATACAGACAATTGCTTTACAGAAGTATGGGTATAGGTGTTTTAAAAGTGGATCACCTTAATGGGACCCCACATCCGGTGTTTCTAGTGGTTAACTGATGTAAAGAAATTAACAATCGCAAAGGGTCGATCTGATCTAACTATAGAGAACCCCGATTAACCACTTCAAGACCGGACAATTTCCTGACCAGGTAATTTTTTAGATTTTAGGACGGTCACACTTTGAATGACAATTGCTCAGTCATGCAACACTTTACCAAAATTACATTTATGGTCGTGGCCCTCTGACTGAGTGATGTGGATCACATAAACACGCGACAAGACTTACAACATAAATAGACCTGAAGTGTGCCTTGGTGGTCTGGTCAGTATGCCAAGAAAAGGGGGCAAAAGACTCAGATAGTGAAATAGCTTATATTGATTTCTTGTATTTATTGAGCCAGCTTGGTAAAGGCTTGTGCCATTTTTTTCTGAGGATTTGGGATGTATGTGGCAAAACAAGGAGACTTCCCATCAGCCTGGTATCTGATTACGTGGTCTGGTACTCCCTGTTGGGAGGCAGCTGAGGCTGCTCTAATTCAGAAAGAATGTCCAGAGAACTGACTGGGGTTTGAAGCCCAAGTTGCTTAGGATTCTGACATGCTTGACAAACTGGCTGCCACTCAGGGAGCTGGTTTAGAAAGGGTAGCAACAAGCTACCATCAGATTGGCTGGGTAGATGGAGCAGTAGTCGGTCGAGCACCGTCACTGGGCGTCAGGCATTGTTAGTCTGAAACAGGTTGATGTCAACCCCCGGGGCTGGTTTGTTGCGTTTGCAGACTGAGAGTGTAGGTGTTTGAAAGCGAGTCAGGTGGCGTTGGAGCAGTGTCTGACTGCCGGAGCCACTGACTGTAAATTCACTAGGTCGTAGGGAACCGTAGAAGGCCTGGTAGATGGCTGCTTGGGTGACTATGCTGGGCAAGGCCCTAAATTGGGAACGAGTAAGGATTTCAGTCCCTAAAGAGGGCACTCTTGAAAGGTAGGTGCTTGCCACTGACTACAGGTTGGTGCTTCTGTATGCCCTGTAGGAGGGACTTGACTGCATGGGCTTGAGAATACTGACAGTTTACTGGTGTCCTGCAGGGACAGGAAATGCTGGACGCCATCTAGATATGGCGTGATAGTATTGTGAGAAAGGGTCAGCTGCGTGTGGCAATACGATATGAAGGCTAGGACGTGTCTAACGTTGCCTATTGCTGCTCCGAGGCAAGTGGCCAAAAATTAGCGGTTAGTGTTCCAAGCAGTGCGATAGGCCTTCAGTGTGTTGCGTGCCAAAGGAGTGGTTAATAAGCTGGGTTGAGTTGGTGAGCTGCTACTTCAGTCCATTGTCAGCAATGACCAGGGTGGGACAAGGATGGTTATTGGGTCGGCTCCAGGCTCTTGCTGGAAAAACAAAGTAAGGTTGGAATGGGACAGAGCATCAGCTGCGATTTTGCATTTGCCTGGAACATGTCTACAAAAGATATTAAACTGGTGACGAAGTGAAAGCTGCGCGAGCCTGCGCAGGAAGGACGTGATGGGGAGAGGCTTGATCTACCTTAATTGATGAAGTCGGCTGTGGCCTGATTGTCTGTGGTGAAGAACACTGTCTGTCCAGTTCAAGTGTGGCCCCAGACCTGGGCAGCTGCCACAATGGGGTACAGCACGAGGCGTGATAAGGACTGGGTGAAGCAGAAATTTAAGAGAATTTCTGGGGGCCAAGGTTTGAAGAACCATTGGCGGACAAAAAATGCACGCAAAAGGCTGTGGTGGCTCGGCTGACACTGCCGGAATGAAGATTGAAATGCTGTTCTATCAGGTGGGGAAGTTGTTTCACATAGCCAAGTCTGCTACTGATGCTTGGTCTAGTTTGAGAACTTGGACTGGATTTTGCATTGGTGTGAGAAAATCAAGACAATACACAGGTGCTCAACAAGACGATATACGTGCACTCGCTGACCAACGTGCACTCGCTGACCAACGTGCACTCGCTGACCAACGTGCACTCGCTGGTGCTGGATGGAAACCTGAACTAACTGCAGGGAAAAATACAGGGAACAGATGAGTGGCCCGCGTGCCACTAAAGATGAATGGCCAACTGAGTGCCACTGTGTGTTTGTGTGGCTGACTGTTTGTCACTGAGGTGTGTTTGCAAGTTCAGTTTGTATTCGGGTTTGCACGTAGGTGCGTGCCACAAAGTGTTTTATAATACTGCAGACAATATTGTGCGGTTGCACGGGTGTCAGTGAGTGTCAGGTTGCTGGGACGATACTGTGTGGTTGCAGGGGCCTTGAGTATGAAGGTCTGTTTTGAGACGGCATTGCGGGGTTGCAAGGGTCTCAGTCTGGTTTGCCGAGATGGTATTGCGTGGTTGCAAGGGTCTCAGTCTGGTTAGCTGAGACGATATTGCGTGGTTGCAAAGGTCTCGATGATTATGAGGTTTGTTTTGAGGTGGCATTTTGTGGTTGCACGGGTCTCAACAAGTGAAGGGTTGCTGAGACGATGTTGCATTTTGCAATGGTCTCAAATGAGTGTCAGGCCGCTGAGACAACTTTGTATGGCTTCAAGGGTCTGAACGGGTGTCAGGTTGCTGAGACGATATTGCGTTTGCAATGGTCTCAAATGAGTTTCAGGTTGCTAAGACAACCTTGTATGGCTGCAAAGGTCTGAACAAGTGTCAGGTTGCTGAGACAAGATTGTGTGGTTGCAAAGGTGTAGACGAATGTGAGGTAGCTGAGATGATATTACATTTTGCAAGGGTCTCAAATGAGTGTCAAGTTGCTGAGACAATATTCCTTTTTTTTTTTATTAAAATGACTGAATGAAACGCTGGTAAAGATGAGTT
The DNA here is from genome assembly GCA_029574335.1 of Rana kukunoris. Taxonomy (NCBI): domain Eukaryota; kingdom Metazoa; phylum Chordata; class Amphibia; order Anura; family Ranidae; genus Rana; species Rana kukunoris. The sequence goes on from CM056051.1 coordinate 122,628,096, forward strand.
TACAAGCTTTTACAGGCATTGGCGTTTTCAAATGCCTCTGAACATTCATCTGCACCCATTTTTTTTGGCAAAGTTTCTAAACTCAACTACGACTATAAATGATCCTGCGTACATGTACTGATAAGATAACATAGAGGAGAGATTGGGGATCCTGTGTAGATGTACTGATAAGATAACATAGAGAAGATCAGAGGTGGCTGAAAACACCCAACTGTTCCTAAATGTCTGTTTACCAACAGCAGTGTACATGAGGCCTAAGACAAGGGTCTCAATAAATGCCAGACTGCTGGGGTGAGACTGCATGGTCACAAAGGTCTTTGACGAGTGTGGGGCTGCTGAGATGGTATTGTGTTTGCAAGGGTCTCAACAAGGGTGTCAGGCTGCTGAGAGGATTTTGCATGGTTGCAATGGTCTCAGCAGGTGTCCGGTTGCTGGGCCGAGATTGTGAGGTGGCAATTTTTTTTTCTGCACTCTTATATTTCTTTTTGCGTTTTTTTAATTTTTTTGCGTTTTTTGTATATATATATATATATATATTTTTTGCGTTTTGTAAGGGTCATGTGTTTCAAGGGTCTTAACAAGGGTGTCAGGCTGCTGAGACAATATACGCGTGGTTGCAAGGATCTCAATGAGTGTGAGGGCTGCTAAGACGATATTGCGTTTGCACGGGTCTAAACAAGGATGTCAGGCTGCTGAGACTATTTTGTGTGGTTGCAGCGGTCTCAACAGGTGTCAGGTTGCCGGGGGGCTGAGATTGCGTGTGGCAACGTTTTTTTTTTTGCGTTTTTATATATATTTTTTATTTTATTTTGCGTTTTGTAAAGGTCATGTGTTGCAAGGGTCTTAACAAGGGTGTCAGGCTGCTAAGATGATTTTGCATGGTTGCAAGGATCTCAGAGTGTGGGGCTGCTGAGACGATATTGCGTTTGCAAGGGTCTCAACAAGGGTGTCAGGCTGCTGAGACGATTTTGCGTGGTTGCAACGGTCTCAACAGGTGTCAGGTTGCCGAGGGGCTGAGATTGCGTGGTGGCAAAGTATTATTTTTTTTGGGTTTTTTTTTTGCGTTTTTTTGTGTTATGTGTTACAAGGGTCTTAACAAGGGGATCAGACTGCTGATATGATTTGCTTGGTTGCAAGGTCTCAATTAATAAGAATTGGGTTACTGAGAAAGGATAGAAACACCTGGTTTGTTTGTATCTTAAGCAAGCAGTATAAGGTAGAAGGACAACACCTGTTTGAATCGTAGGTTCCATAGGGGCCACTAATGAACGATATGGGAGACAACGAATGGTAGCAAATTGATAGGACATAAAGAATGTAATAACAAATTTTACTTGCGACAGTGGGCCATGCGAGTAAGTTTGCGGCGGACTGTGGCTGGAGTGAAACATGTAGGAAAGGTGTAGCGCGATGCCATGCATGGGGCAAAACAATAAAGTTTGGTGTAGAAAATAGAACACGAGAAGTGCATACGAATATTTTATAAGCTCCACTGTGCATACGAATATTTTATAAGCTCCACTGTGGGAAACGAACATATGATGCGGGTCACACCATGAGTGGCCACGAATTTTGACATGACAAACAAGCTAACGAATCCTACCTGGGACAGTGAACATGCAACTGGGTTTGCTTGGACTGGAGTGGATGTGCAACACATCCTGAAGAGTGTGGCTTGGTGTGGTGTGGATGAGAGACGAACCGTTTACAACTCCAGAGATAGAGATATCATTTTGCCCCTGTACAAATCATTAGTAAGACCTCATCTGGAATATGCAGTCCAGTTTTGGGCACCAGTTCTCAAAAAGGATATCGGAGAACTGGAGAAAGTGCAGAGAAGGGCAACCAAACTGATAAGAGGCATGGAGGAGCTCAGCTATGAGGAAAGATTAGAGGAACTGAATTTATTCACTCTTGAGAAGAGGAGAATAAGGGGGGATATGATCAACATGTATAAATACATAAGAGGTCCATATAGTGAACTTGGTGTTGAGTTATTCACTTTAAGGTCAACACTGAGGACAAGGGGGCACTCTTTACGTCTGGAGGAAAAGAGATTTCACTTCCAAATACGGAAAGGTTTCTTCACAGTAAGAGCTGTGAAAATGTGGAACAGACTCCCTCCAGAGGTGGTTCTGGCCAGCTCAGTAGATTGCTTTAAGAGAGGCCTGGATTCTTTCCTAAATGCACATAATATAACTGAGTACTAAGTTTTGTAGGTAAAGTTGATCCGGGGTAAATCCGATTGCCTTTCGGGGGATCAGGAAGAAATTTTTTCCCCTCCGGTAGCAAATTGGATCATCGCTCTGCTGGGTTTTTTTGCCTTCCTCTGGATCAACTGTGGGTATGGAGTTGGGTGTATGGGAGGATGTACTGTGTTTTACTTTGTTTTATTTTTTTATTTTTTTTATGGTTGAACTGGATGGACTTGTGTCTTTTTTCAACCTGACTAACTATGTAACTATGTAACTATGTAACAAACAATTTGTAAGTTCCGCTGCGGAAACTAAAATGCACAGCATGGGGGAAACATAGAATGGCAATGGTGGAAAGTATGCAATGTATCTGATACAAAACGGTTATAAAGACAAATGACTGATACAAAATGGTTGTAAAATGCATGAAACAAATCCGATATGAATCGGAAGTAAGGAGTGTTGAACAAATCTGCTGTGAATTGGTTGTAGAGTGTATGCTACTCCTTGCTGTGAAACCGAACACCTACCAGCCACCCATCCCCCCAGGCTAATAAGTGCAGACAAGGCAGCAGGTAAGTTCAATTACCACCTCAATCTGCCAAAAAACCCATACAAAGAATATATGCTAATCTCCAAATGAATGAGACAGCAAGCATGGACACTGAATATACAAATAAATAGTTTGTTTGGCAGGAGGAAGTTACAAATGTACCAAGCTTGTAACTAAGATGTTAGATCATGAGCAACAATAACTCAGAGGCAGATTTTTACAAAAGCAATGCAGGATAGGAAGCATAACGAATTGTAAGATTGCACATGATACAAAAGGTTTGAATACAACCTGCGACAGTAAGCGGGAACCGCCGTCGAAGACCATGAACGGAGAAGCCGAAATGCACTTGCGAAGTCGAATGCGATTGAATGCGCAGACTCACGGACATGAGGTGAGCTGGGAAGAGTCGGCCCAGTGACGTGTAGTACTGCACACTGAACTGACAAAAAGCATGTGAGAGTGGGCTGCTTAAATACCCTCTGAGCTCCTCCCATAAACTCAGGCCACCATACTGGCCTTCTTATTTTTATATTTAAAAAAAAAGCCAAATAGAGGTATTTTTGCTATATAAATGTAAATAGACCAAAAGTTTTGATAAAAACTGTTCTGGAAATCTTAGGCCCTGTACACACGATCAGTCCAAACTGATGAAAATGGACTGAAGTTTAGTTTCATCGGTTCACCGATTAAGCAGACTGATGGTCTGATGTGTCTACACACCATTGGTTCAAAAACCGATCGTGTCAGAACGCGGTGACGTAAAACACACGACGTGTTAAAAAAAACAAAGTTCAATGCTTCCAAGCATGCGTCGACTTGATTCTGAGCATGCCGGGTTTGGAACCGATGCTTTTGCGTACTAATCATCGGTTTTGACCTGTCGGTCAGGCGTCCATCGGTCCAATTTTAAAGCAAGTTTTTCTGTTTTTGGACCAAAGGACAACAGACTGATGGGGCATACACACGGTCGGTTTGGACCGATGAAACTGAACTTCAGTCCGTTTTCATCGGTTTGGACTGATCGTGTGTACGAGGCCTTATAGATAGGCAAATCCTATCCTTATATTGATTAGCGGTTCCAAATGGAAAATAACTACTGCAGTAGGAAACGGACACAAAAAGATACACTCTGCATCTTTCCAAAATAACTGTTCTGTTTATGCGACGCAATTGAAGTTTTTTATACACATGGTTACGTAGGTATCACATTAATATTACAATTGTACTTTTACGGTAACAAGGGGCGTAACATAGGCAGGTTAATTCTAATCAGGACTCGGAAGAATGCAACATGTAATCAAAACATTATTAATGCAGTGTGCACAATGAGTGCAGTGTGCAATACATATGCAAACCATACAAAAATAGAACACATTTTTATACAGAATTTACTAATTGCCTTAACAGAAACCCACACATTTTTTCTTTGACAAAAATAACAGAAAGTCGTACATATTATTTAGGCTGTGTGAAAGTTATAGAGTCTACAAATTATGGTATATATATATATATATAACACGCCCACTTTAATCATCTCATGACACGGCTAAATGATGTATGCAGAATTAAGTTACAAAATAAATATTAGCAACAACTTTAACAATATTAACATAAAGAATATATTTAATTCATGTGACTGTGATACTTCTCCTTCAACCATGCCTATTAACCTCTTCGCGCCCGCACGCCGGGTTTTTACGGCCACATTGTGGCTCTGAATTGCCGGCAGGCCATCTATATATGGCCTCCGGCCTTCAGGCCACTGGGGGGCGCGCCGCTTCAGTCAGGTGCCGATGCGCGTGCCTGGCGGCCGCGATGTTCGCCGAGCACCCGCGATCGGCGGTCACAGAGACAGGGACGTGGAGCTCTGTGTGTGAACACAGAGCTCCATGTCCTGTCAGGGAGAGGAGACTGATGGTGTATCCCTTGTACATAGGGACAACCATCGGTCACCTCCCCCAGTCACCCTCCTCCCCCCACAGTAAGAATCACTAATTAGGGAATACAATAACCCCTTCCTCGCCCCCTAGTGTTAACCCCTTCCCTGCCAGTGACATTTATACAGTAATCAGTGCATATTTGTATCATTGTTCGCTGTATAAATGTGAATAGTCCCAAAAATGCATCAAAAGTGTCCGATATGTCCGCCGCAATATCGCAGTCCTGACAAAAATCACAGATCGCCGCCATTACTAGTAAAAAAATAATAGTAATAAAAAAAACATAATTCTATCCCCTATTTTGTAGAAACTATAACGTTTGTGCAAACCAATCACTATACACTTATTGCGATTTTTTTTTTTACCAAAAATATGTAGAACAATACGTATCGGACTAAACTGAGAATTTTTTTATTTGTAGCGCTACCCCATTCAGGAGCCGCTGATTAGATTTTGGGATCTACTCTCAAAAGGTTAATTCGTCCCCTTTAACTGGCTCGAACCCTCCCTTGGCACACCGGATGGGTATAATAGTATTGTGGCCCCTACTTAGCCGGAACTACAATAGCATACATAAGACATGCAATGGTAATACAATAATGTTGTTACCTCTTCTGTTGTCAGTAATAAACACACGTCTCACAATATATATATATTCAAACCAAGAGAATAACTTTACTGTGAATATGGTAAAGAGATTTAAGGGGTTTGAATGATCAATAATAATACACAGGTATTAACACAAAAACTTTGCAAGGGCCCTTGCGAGAGTCAGCAAGTAAACAAAGGGGTCTAAGCTAAAGGTATTACTATTTAACTACAGTTACTATAGGCAGTCTATGCTCGCGAGCTCCCTCTAACGGGCAATCCTGCAGAACAGTTAATGAAAAAAAGAGTTTCTAACCAGGCCCGGTTCAACAGCTCCTAAGGATCCTTTAAACACAGTCTACCTTGCGGCTGTTGGTGCACTTCTTAACTTTGTAATCCAAGAAAAGGGATGAAATAAGCTCAGTCAATAGGATAACGATGAATACAAATGATGATAGACTGATCGCTAGCCAGAGTCAGCCAATCCTGTGGAATAACTCTCAACTCAATAGGCCTCCCTGGTTAAGTCAAAGATTAACGCGTGTCTCCGAACTATGGAGTGACACTATATTATCTGTCAAAGTAGGGGGGGTTTGAAAGGTGGGCATGTGCCCTCTCACCCGAACAGGCCTGAGCTGCCTGAATTCTTCTCAAAAGCTTGTCGGTTAATCACTGCTCCGTAGCACCCGATCTCCGATATCAGGCTGTCCACTGTTTCAATTGTCAGCTGGCAGCTTCTCCGGTCTCCTGGAACACGAGCTGGACACTCTTGGTCTTGCTTCTCTAGGATGGTTGGCCTCCCGATGAATTCAGGCCCCAGGCTTCAGGCCTAACAGCTTGGCTGTGCCGCTCTACACAGCTCTGCAGAGGAGAAGAGGCAGGTCCCGAGAGGCCGAGAAACAGCCCCTCCCTGTCATTAAGTAACCTCCCCCATTAGTCTGTGCGGAGGTGTCACATGTTCCAATTGGGCACGGCATTGTGGGAAGTGTAGTCTGTTTCTACTGAGTGTCAATGGAGTGCATATCTCCCGGCACTTCTGGACCCAGAAGTGCCGGGAGCAGTACATCAACACAATCAAGCCAGAGAGGGTTGAGACCCATTGGGGTTGATTTACTAAAGGCAAATCCACTTTGTACTACAAGGGCACTGCAAGTGCACTTGGAAGTGCACTTGGCAGTGCAGTCGCTGTAGATCTGAGGGGTAGATCTGAAATGAGGAGAAGCTCTGCTGATTTTATCATCCAATCATGTACAAGCGAAAATGCTGTTTTTTTATTTTCCTTGCATGCCCCCTCAGCTCTACAGCGACTGCACTTCCAAGTGCACTTGCAGTGCACTTGTAGTGAAAAGTGGATTTTCCTTTAGTAAATAACCCCCCATGTGCGGTGGTTCCAATATCATTTACAGAGGCGCTGTATGACTATCTTGCTAAGAGTCATATACTATCCTGTAAGCCCAATAAGTTGGTGTCTGTTTAAAGTACTGGGTGTCTTTCTTCTTGATCACCTGACACAGCCACGGGAACACATATTGGGGGTTATTTACAAAAGGCATATCCACTTTTCACTACAAGTGCAAAGTGCACTTGAAATTGCACTGAAAGATTACACAGAAGTGCAGTCGCTGTGAATCTGAGGGGTAGATCTGAAATGGGGGGAAGCTCTGCTGATTATATTATGCAATCCTGTGCAAGCTAAAATGCTGTTTTTATTTTCCTTGCATGTCCCCATCGGATCTAAAGCGACTGCACTTCCAAGTTTACTTTTAGTGCAATTTCAAGTGCAATTTGCATTTTTAGTGCAAAGTGTATTTGCCTTTAGTAAATAACCCCCATAGTGTTGAAGAACCTTCATGGTGTTGGACTATTTTCTTAAAAAAATAACTAAAAATGTTGGTGCATTGGACTTTGTATTCAACTTTTATTTTACATGTATTATACTTACACTGCGGATGTTTATAGCACTAATTATTTTCCAATATTTTTGGGGGGATTTGTATTGCTGGTTGTACACTTATTGATATTGGGGATGTGAATTGTGGTTTACTTAGCCCAAGGGCAGCATCGTTTATACATATAGGGGGTTATTTACGAAAGTCAAATCCACTTTGCACTACTTAAAAGAGGGGAAGCTCTTCTGATTTTACCATCCAATCATGTGCAAGCTAAAATGCTGTTTTTCAGATCTACAGTGACTGCACTTCCACCTTTCAGTCTATTGTGTGTTCATCCTGCACATTTAATTTGCTGTTGCTCACTTACAGTACTTACCATCACTGGTTATTAGGGCTGTCAAATTTAATCGCTGCATCAGTGTATCGCGATTCAGGTGTCCCCAATGCGGCACCGATGCATGCTACCGTATTAATCAATGTTTGGCCCGCCCCCACCCCTCCCGGGAGAGCGATCCGTCGTTCACACGTTGCCTTGTGTTTGTATAAGGCACGCTTATGTAACTGCCCAGTCCTCCTATCTCCTCTTACGTCTCATGTCTCTCCTGGTGTCAGCCCCGCCCACTGACTGTAACAATCAGATCAGTAGAAAGGCAGGAGGGGGTGACGCCAGGAGAGACATGAGAGCATGGTGGAATACTGCAGAGCTGGGCTTCGCTCCGTCTCCCGTCCTCAACTCCTCAACTCCTCATGTGCAGACTGCCGAGACTGAGGTGAGGCAACAGGCAAGTCTGTGGCTGACAAGGGAGCAAGAACCTGGGCACCGTGGCTGCAGAGAACAGAGGATAGAATCCTCACTGTGTATTTAGAATTATGATACTTACACAGACAGCATAGTCAGGATGTGCTATGTAATGGTCTGTCACAGTGTCATATTGCTATTGGGTGCTTACTTTGTTATGGCTGTACTGGGTTAAAGTTTGTAACGCACAGTACAGCCAAAGTCAGAACCCAAAAGCCTTTTGACACTGACAGATCCATGACAGAACACATGCTGCCTGTGCTGCCTGTGTCATTTTCATAATGCTGGTGAAGATGCAGTGAGATGATGCTTTACACTTGCATTTGGGGGGGGCAGTAAACATGTGCCCCCCAACCACTTCCCTTTAACCACTTCCTGTCCAGCGAAGTACTGGTACATTGCTGGATTGTAAGGGTAATATCTTGATCATCGCTACAGCGATGATCAAATCCACTCCTGTACTATGCCCGCAGTTTCTGATCATCTCCTGTACTATGCCCACAGTCTCTGATCATCTCCTGTACTATGCCCACAGTCTCTGATCATCTCCTGTACTATGCCCGCAGTCTCTGATCATCTCATTTAGTATTTTGGGGGGAGAGCCATGCGCACTTGCGCTGCAATCGTGATGCATCGCGGAATCGAATTGAATCAAATCGAATCGTGGACTTGATAATCGTAATCGCATCGAATCGTAAGACCGGTGAAGATGAGCAGCCCTACCGGTTATGCAGTAATTATAGGTTTATACATAAAAATGTGGCTACATGCTGAACTGATAAAGGAGACAGATCTGCACCCATTGAATGCTTTTATTTGACTCTCACAAAAAAAATTTGTAAGGGAAATTCAGTACGGCAACATGTGTGTGCTTTTCATTTCTGTTGATGACACGGCTTGTTACTGACGTGATCCTGGATTCTGCCTGTACCTCTGCTCACCTGTTCCTGACCCAGGCTCCGTTCCTAACCATGCTTCCTTCTATGCTTCTGTACCTCATTGCCCGCCTGCTACTGACCTTGGCTATCTCTGTGACCTCACTCCTGCTTCCAATTTGGCTTTATACTACTTCTACAGGTAAATGTCTGCTTCAGCTGATCTTCATAACTGTTCCAGTCATTGCAGTGTGTTCCTGCCTAAAGATTGCTGAGAGCTTCAATAAGCCATGCTTCCAGAAACTGCAGCACATGTGGAGTAACCCTATAGCCTTGAATATTACAACGTGCTTCACTTCTGCTCTTGGCCTGATCTCCTGCCTGACCTCTCAAGCTTGCATCTACTGCTGAAAGTTCTGTTACCTACACCTGCTGGCACTCGTGTTCCTTCTATCCCTCAACACCACATGTTCCATCTTCAGTGGGGCCTGGGCTGGATATACAAGAGAGGCCAACCTCATCAATTCAGCGTCCTACCTGGTACATGACAATTGCTGTCTTATGTAAGTTAAAGAGTAGCCACTGAAAGGAGCATGTGGTTCATTTTATTCAATATACACATAATAGTCTGCAGAAAGGTATCTTCTAATGGAATTTTATCTGTGAATTTAAGATTTTTTAGACAGAAAAGTGTTTATTCGTCTTTGCAGTTTTATTATAGTCATGATATGTATGAATAGTTTTCATGATCAAAAAATGCACCAATTGAATCCAAAATTCAGTTGATTTATACAATTATTCAAGTGCATTACAAAAAGCCATCTTTAAATTGCAGGCTTTTAAATGAAAAATGCAGTCATTTCAATTTAATAATACTAGTGATTATTTCTCGTAAAGAAACAGATCTTGTAGAGTGGTCCTCTGGACCTCTATATCATTTTTTCATCATGTATATCTTTGGCTATTTGAATTCAGGAATTCAGGAAGCATTTAACTGGTCCCCTGCTGATTTTAAAACATGCATAATAAGCCTTTAATGTTGTAATAAATATCAATCTTGTTTCATTCATAAACTGAACAAAGTTCATTTGCTCCCCTCTGTTAGATCACTAAGCAGTTCAATAGCTTAGACTCGTAACAAAAATAAGAATGCAGCACCCAAGTGTATACTCAGTGATTGGGGAGCCATCAAAAAAATGTGTTGTGTATATTTTGAATATAACCTGTACAGATGCTTAACTGACTTTTCAGTCATCATTACCAGTTCTGTTTGAGGGGAAACTGTTATAGAAAATAGTTGTAAACCCTTACATATGAACAGTGAAGTGACTAGTAGACATGTGCATTCGTTTCCGTTAGAATGCATTTTCGTCCGAAAATCAGTTTTTTTCGTTATCGTATTAACAAACGATAACGAAAGTGCAAGAAACGAAAACCGAAAGATCCGACATAAAAGATGCTTTATTTTCGTTTTCGTTGCGGTAAAAATTTGATATATAGAGAGATTCGACATTATAGGGAAAAGATTTGACATCATAGAGAAAAGATTCGACACTAAAGAAATAATAGATTCGACATTTCAGAGAATAGATTTTGATTTATGAGACGTAAAGGTTCGACGCTCCGTCGAATATTCTTTGGTATCCACCAGCAACCAAAAAGATTTGACGTTCCGTCAAATTTTTATTTTATTTTTTTTGCCCATTCGACAGAAACCAAGTATTATTGGATTTTCGGGCGAAAGCTATTCCCCAACGAAAAACTAAATAAATCAAAACGATTTTCGGGAGTAACTAAATACATTTATTTTCCAAACGAAAACACGAAACAAAATATTCCAGTCTGCACATGTCTAGTGACTAGCCTCAGGAGATACAGTACACAGAACTTACACAGATCTTTCTACATACATTGTACTTGTTTATCTGCAACCATCTGTCCTGTACAGCCCTGTAAAACACACAGATCAAAGTGTTTTTGCTCACGGGAAGCAGGGTGTGAGGATCTGATGTCTCACACACACTGCAGAGCTGGAGCACACAGTTCTGTGAAATGTGATAGCTGATTGAAGGGAAATAACAATCCCTTCTCTTCACAGGCTCAGCGAAACATAGAGCTGAGTTTAGGCATCATCTGTTGTGTACTGGAGGGGGATAGGGTGTGGTTATGGCTTAATCTATTAGGAGCGAGTCATGTAGATAGCAGAGAGAGGAGAAATCAGTGAGGAGCCACACATGGTGATTTAGATTCAGGTTAGTTATCAGGAAACTAATACTCATACAGCTAATACTCATGCACCTACTTGTACTCTGCACACAGACAGACTCTAGCTGAACACAGTGATGCACACATCCAATCGTGGGAATGGCATCAAGCTGCCTCTGTAAAGGAGGCCCTGTTGTGTGCTAATTGCTGCTCTTGTTATCTAACACCCCATTGCTGACCTGGCCTGCTCCTGACCTTACTTTGTGGATTCTGGACTCTGACCCTGGTTTGCCTCTGCTGTCTTTCTGGTATCAACCTTGGCCTACTGCTTCACTATGTTTACTCTTGCATCTCATTTATAACTCCGGCTTGGTTACTGACTACATAATTGCTACCCATCAGTGCTGACCCTGGCTTGCCACCTGACCATGTTCTTGATCTTGGTGGGTACTCTTCTGGGCTCTGACCCTGGTTTGCCTCTGGCTATGCTCTGCTGTCTTTCTGGTATTAACCTTGGCCTACTGCATGACTATGTTTACTCTTGCACCTCATTTATGACTCTAAATGGTTACTGACTATGTCCATGCTACCCATCAGTGCTGACCCTGGCTTGCCAAACGACCATGTCCTTGATCTTGATGCGTACCTTGGCCTGCCTTTGACTAAGTGCCCTCTGAGTCTCCATACAAAGCTTCCAAGGTCCAATTTCTCTGTGCCAGCCTGATCTTGCAGACCACCATCCTCAGTTCCCTTCTGCTGTGCCTTCATCGCTGCTGACTACAGTCCAGAGACTACTGCTACCTACTTCCTGGTTACCAGCACCTGTAATGCTTTGTGCCCTATGCCCCTGTCTCTAATCTCAGGGGGGTACTCAGCCCAGAGCCACAAGGGAAAGTCTCCACTTTAGCCTACAGCCAATGGATGTGACACTAGTACACATTACTGAGTGAGTAAGTGAGTGAGTGAAAAACTTGTTTAGCGCTGCAAATGCAAACTAAATCGCCTCAAGGCACTTATTTCCATCCAATGTAGTCCTGATCCTTCAGAAGAGATGAGTCTTAAGTTTTTCCTGAAGGCCCAATGTTTTTTTCCATGCGGATGTTTGTGGATAGAGTGTTCCATAGCCGTCGTCCTTGGACTGCAAATCTTCGTTCTCCCTTTTGATTTTTAGTGGGACTTGGGGATGTGGAGGAGGTTTTGGTTGGTTGATCAGAGAATGAGATTGGGGGTGTAGTGTTGTATTTTCTCGCACAAGTATTGAGGAACGTTTCCTTGTGTGCACTTGTGGGTAAGGCAGAGGGTCTTGAATGTGACACTATCCTTTACGGTTAGCCAATGAAGGGTCCTCTGTGAAGGGGTGATGGATTCCCGTTTTTTTTTCCCCGTTACCAGTCTGGCTGCTCTGTTCTGGACAACTTGTAGACGCGAAATCTGATATTTAGGTAGTCCAATATAGAGGGAGTTTGCGTAGTTAAGTCAGGAATTGATGATAGTTCCAACTACTACTGCTATGTCCTCTTCTGGGATGAAGGGGATGAGTCAACGCAGCAGCCAGAGGAGATGGTGAGATCCACTGACTACTGATCCTATTTGTGCATCCATCGACATCTCAGGCCGCGTACACACGATTGGTCCAAACCGATGAAAATGGATTGAAAATGGACTGGACCATGTGTACGGCCCATCGGTCCGTCGTCCTTCAGACCAAAGTTTGAAAACTTGCTTTAAAATCGGACTGATTGACGCCTGAACATCGGTCCAAACCGATGGTTAGTACGCAAAAGCATCGGTTCAAAAACCTGCGCATTCTCAGAATCAAGTCGACGCATGCTTGGAAGCATTGAACTTCATTTTTTTTAGCACAACGTTGTGTTTTACGTCACCGCGTTCTGAACTGATGGTGAGTACGCACATCAGACCATCAGTCTGTGAACCGATGAAAACGGTCCGTCGGACCATTCTCATTGGGTTGGACCAATCGTGTTTATGTGGCCTCAGAGTCAAAGATGACTCCGAGACTTATGACTTTGGTGCTTGGGGTGATGATCTGTCCAAGGATAGTGGGTGGTGTCCATGAAGTCTCAGCTTTTGTCTTTCGGTTTGTGTGGAGGAGAAGAAGTTCTGTCTTGGATCCATTGAGTTTGAGGAAACTCTCAGTCATCCAATCATCGACCGTTATATTGGTCTTTTTTTCCCGGTGATGCGAAAGTAGAGTTGAGTATCGTCAGCGTTTGAAGAGTAGCATAGGTCCTGTTTGCTGATGATTTTGAGGAGTGGACGAAGGTAGATGTTGAAGAGCACGGGAGACAGGGGTGATCCTTGAGGGACTCCGCAAGAAATTGTGCGAGTTTCAGAGGTAAAGTCCTGTAGTTTCACTGTCTGGGAACGATTTTCTAGGAAGGATGCGAACCAAGGTAGATTTGCGTCTGTGACTCCTGCTACTTCTTTAAGGCGAATGAGTAGAGTTTTGTGGTCTACAGTGTCGAACGCTGCACTGAGATTTAGCAGCACCAGGAGACATGATTCTCCATCATCTGCTGCTTCGAGGGTGTCATCCCATATTTTGAGAAGTGCTGTTTCAGTGCCATGGCCTGGGCGGAAACCTGATTAACATGGGTCCAAGATTTTGTGTGTATCCAAATGGAGTTGTAGCTGTTGCACTACTGCTTTCTCCATAATCTTGGAGATAGTGTTCAGGCTTGTTATCGGTCTGAATAATTTGGGTCTTTAGGGTCGAGGTTGGGTTTCTTTAGGAGGGGCTTAATTATGCCTTGCTTGAGGGAGATTGGAACAATACCTTCTTTGAATGATTGGTTTATGTGTTATGGTGGGTGCCAAGATGTTGGTACATTTTTTTAGGAGTTTTATAGAAATGGTGTCATTTGGTGATGCGCTGTCTCGTAGGCTTCTGATGATGTTTTTGGTGGTGTCGATGATGATCGGTATTGGAGAAAAAATTGTAGATTTTATAATGTTTGTATTGACTTCCTCTTCTTGCTGTGAGTGAGGTTAGTTGTTTTTTTTCTGTTGAATTTTTTCATGAATGTTTTCAATTTTGTTGATAAAAAATCTGATAGCTCATTACAGAATTCTTGAGTTTCATTTGCTGGAGGTTCTAGGCAGGTAGGGTTCATAGTCTGAGCGACTAGTTTGAAAAGTTTGCGAGGACAGTTTATGGCTTTTGAGATGGTGTGTGAGAAATGTTATTTTCTTACTTTGAATATTGCTTTGTGGTATTTATCAGTGAGTGCTTTGTAGTTTGTGTGGTTTTCCTTTGTTGGATTTCTTCTCCAGGCTCCTTCAGCTCTTCTGCGTTCTTGCTTCAGTAAAGTAAGAGTGTCATTGAACCAGCCTGAATTGTTTTTACGGATGAGTGCTCTACGTTTCGGAGCGACTGTGTCAGCTGTTTGTAGTAATGCTTTGTTTAAGGAGTGTTTGTTCTGTTGATTGGTTTTGCTTTAGCATTCCTAAGTTTTTTGATAGTGTGGTTTTGAAGAGTTCAGAGTGTAGTTTTTTCTAAAATCTTATCCAGTGTGTTGTTATTGAGTGTTTCGGTTTTTGGGGGGTGGTGTTGGTGGTGATTTTGAATTTGATAGCGTGGTGGTCCGCCATGGTAAAGACATGATGTCCAGTGTGTTGATGTCCATATTTTGTTTGAATATGAGATCAAGAAGGTGACCTGAACCATGCGTGGGGGCATTTTTCAATTGCTGCAGACCTAGTTCTTCCAGTTAGTTGATGCAGGAGGTGGCGATGGAATCCTGGGTGGAGTTAGCCCAGAGGTTGAAGTCCCAGAGTAACAAAAAGTTTTTGGTTTTCAAGGTGTATGTTGAAATGAATTCTGTGAGGGATGTGAGGAGATTTGTCTTTGGTCCTGGTGGTCTGTAGCATAGTAGTATGTGGATGGTGTCCTGGGGAGTTGCTTGAACCTGTAGAGTGAGAGTCTTCACGAAAGGCAATGAGTTCTGTAGATTTGGTTAGGTGAGAGAGTTGGGATTTGAAGATCACTGCTAGGCCTACTCCTCTTTGTCCTATTCTATGCTCGGTTAGGATGGAGTAGTTCTCAGGCACCAATTCTGTTAGGATGGTGTTACAGTTCTGTGTTAGCCAGCTTTCCGTGATAAAGAGGCAATCTGTGTTTTGCATGATGATGTCATGGATTTCTTGTCTGTGCTTGACTGCAGATCTGGTGTTGATCAGGGCTTGATAAGTGTTGTAGTTGAATGAGTGCCTTCTTGTTTTTGATAGTCGATTGTTGATTGCTCCTTAGAAGTTGTTATTTCCGTAGGATTCTTTGGGTGGAGGTTGGTAGTGTTGAGACGATATTCCTTAGACTGTGGAGTGTGTCCACTGAATATTTAAAGTTGCACATGATGGGAAAAAGTTGCTGTTGATAGAATGCTGCGATAATAATACTGATGAAGTGGCGATTGCGGATGACAATGTGATGCTGATCCTGAGGATGCAGCAGATAGGGTGATGATGATGATGCGAAAGGTAAAGATGGTGAGAAGTGAAGGTGATGGGACCCAATTGACTTAAAAACCGCCCCTCATTGATCCAGAGGAAGGCGAAAACCCCAGCTGAGCTTGGCCAATTGCTACCGCAGGGGAAAAATTCCTTCCTGATCCCCTTAATAGGCGATCGGGGGGACCCTGGTTCAAATTCCTGTGGCTGGTGCCACAATGTACTTACCTGGGTGGACCCCGATGGCCGGTGCCGCAGTCTGTTCTGGAGAACCTGGTGGCTACTAGTGTTGCTCACGAATATTCGTATTGCGAATATTCGGCTCGAATATGGCATATTCGAGTATTCGCGATACATTCCGAATTTCGCGGTGAATATTCGCTATTTCGAATATTCGTATTTTTTCAATTTTTTTTTAGAACAGATCACATCCTAGAGATCCCCATCGACGTCTAAAAGCATTGCTGGTATGATTAGAGACCTTGGGCCGAGTAGCTGCAGCGATCATTTTATATTGCCGAAAAATCGCAATGCGATTATTCGGCAATAGCAATATCGCACGATTATTTTCGAGAAATTCGCAATATTGTTTTTAGCTAAAATAACACATATATTCGATTTCAGAGTGTTACTGTCGAAATTCCGCAATCAATTTCTCATTCTCATGCGAAATTACGATAAAATATCAAGAATATTCTGAGCCAATCAGAGTGCTCCTTCCGCATTTGTCGAATATTCGCAATTATTTTGTATTGTAATATATCACGAATATTCTGAGCCAATCAGAGTGCTCCATTCCGCATTTCTCAAAATTTCGCAATTATTTTGTATTATAAAATATCACGAATATTCTGAGCCAATCAGAGTGCTCCATTCCGCATTTCTCGAAATTTCGCAATTATTTTGTATTATAAAATATCACGAATATTCTGAGCCAATCAGAGTGCTCCTTCCGCATTTGCCGAATATTCGCAATTATTTTGTATTATAAAATATCACGAATATTTTGAGCCAATCAGAGTGCTCCATTCCGCATTTCTCGAAATTTCGCAATTATTTTGTATTATAAAATATCACGAATATTCTGAGCCAATCAGAGTGCTCCTTCCGCATTTGCCGAATATTCGCAATTATTTTGTATTGTAATATATCACGAATATTCTGAGCCAATCAGAGTGCTCCTTCTGCATTTGCCGAATATTCGCAATTATTTTGTATTGTAATATATCACGAATATTCTGAGCCAATCAGAGTGCTCCATTCCGCATTTCTCGAAATTTCGCAATTATTTTGTATTATAAAATATCACGAATATTCTGAGCCAATCAGAGTGCTCCATTCCGCATTTCTCGAAATTTCGCAATTATTTTGTATTATAAAATATCACGAATATTCTGAGCCAATCAGAGTGCTCCTTCCGCATTTCTCGAAATTTCATTCGCATTCGCAATTCGCATTCGCAATAGCGAAATTTCGCAATCATTTCATTTCCAAAAAATATCGCGAATATTCGCATTTAACGAATATATCTCGAATATTCGACTATATATTCGAGATATATCGCAAAATCGAATATGGCATATTCTGCTCAACACTAGTGGCTACCGGCGTGGTTTCGGGGAGGTCTGCTGATGGTGGAGGGAGCATGCAGGACCACTGGAGAGAGAGTTGGGGGGAACGATAATAGGATGGTCTGCCGAGGTCTGTCCTGTGGGTTCTAGCGGTGTAGAAAAGTGGCGCCCGGATAGTGGCAGGCGGTGACTGCGGGCGCTGTGATAGTGAGGGTGGGGTAGCTGGGCTGGGGGAGAGTGGGGGTTTGCTGGGGGATAGCACGCAGGTAATCCGTGGATGAGTCCTGGATGGCCAGATGGACAGAGCTCCTGTCACACACGTCCCAGAGCTCTTGTCACACACGTCCCACATCCTGAGGTATGTGCTTTGTTCATCTTTCATGTCTGAAGTTTCCAACCACTTTAAATAGTTCCAAAATTAATACAAAAGAAAAAAAAATCATCATGTATTTTTCTGTATTTCTGTATTTCTGTATTTCTAGAGTCTTTAACTAATTACGAAATATATATATACTTGGGATTTGTGTGAAGGTCCTTTTTGTGCTTAGCTTGCATTCCCTAGATACATTAACTGTTTGGTTTCTGCATCTTTTCTATGGATTAATTTGTAGTGATACATATTTTCACTTTATTTATTTATTTACTTATTTATATTTTTTATGCTATATTAATCACGTTGATCATACATATTTTTGCGCTGATTGCACCCTCTATTTGCATTTAACTAATTACGGACCATCCCATGCACATATACTGCAGCAGGGCGGCCGCTCTGTGCCTACATGATCTGACAATTCCGAGTCTGGGGCGGGAGTCAATCAGCAGGTCCGGTGGTCTTTTTTGTTTTTTTAGCAACAAATTAAAAACCCAGTGGTGGCTAAATACCACCAAAAGAAAACTGTCTCAAAAAAATTATAAAATGTTGTTATTTGGGTACAGCATTGCATGACCATGTAATTGTCATTCAAAGTGCGACAGCACTAAAAGCTGAAAATAGGCCTGGGCAGGAAGGGGGTGAAAGTGCTCAGTATTGAATTTGTTAAAGGGCTAAAACATTTTATTTTATTTTACCTTGATATGTGTTTTAACCACTTGCCGCCCGCCATATAACAGGGGTTTCGCAGCGCCACGATCGGTAGTGATCAGCTATGACCAATCACAGTTGAACATTGCGTGAACCAGGAAGTGCCGGTAAACGTCTTTCCTCGGTTCATGCTGACAAGGAGAGCCGATCGGTGTCTCTCCCTGTCAGAGGGGACGTCTGTGCTGATAATCAGCACATTGATTATCAGCACAGCCCCCATCAGATGTGCCAATAAGCTGCCAATAAGTGCCCCAACACCTGCCAGGCTGTGCCTCAGAAAGAACGCCTGCCAGTGTCCATAAAAGTGTCAATCAGTGCCCATAAAATTGCCAATCAGTGCCCCATCAGTAATGCCTGTCAGTAGCTCCTCATCGGGGCTGCTTATCCAGTGCCACCTATCTGTGTCCATAAAAAAAACCCACTAAAAATCAGCGCTCATGGCTCTCAGAACATTCACTATGTACCAAAAGTTAAAATAGAGTTCATTTATTGATGGATCCAGTCCAATCATAAAATATATAACATATGTAGTCCATGTGTATACGTGGGGTACATAATAGGTTAAATACAATGTACAATTAGCAAGTGACTACCATGGAGCACAAAGGGTTAGGGTTTTTGAGATTCAGAGAGCAGCTCCTCAAATAGAAGAAAAAAACAAACAGTACCTTAGAGGCTAACTGTATGCGAACGGTGGTGAGGAGGTAGATGACCGTCTCCTCAAAGAACACTGCACTGCCCAGAATCACTCATGTGGCAAGTGGCTCTCAGTAGAGATGGATAGAGGGATCCTCAAGTGCAAACAGTGCTGACTGGGGCCATAGCATGGCTGGGTCCGGGAAAACAGCCACACACACACGCTTCCTCTGTATGGGGTGACGTCACACGTCTGTGACGCCAGATACCGTCCGAGGGGATGAACGATGCTGGAACCGAGAGTGCCGTGGGTCTGCTGTTCAGCACAGACGTGGGCTGCTGCTGCACTCTAGTGGGAAGAAATGAGATAGTCCGCCCAATCTTATGTGCTCAAGTGGGGAAGACGGAAAATAGTAAAAAAATCCTCATGGACCAATGATGAAATGATGAATATAGGGTCTAAAATAATGTGGGGGAGAAGGGGGGGATCAATAGTAGCCTTGACAATGAGTTTTGCGCTCTGTGCGCCTTTGACTTTGAAAAAGCGACCCTTTATTCATCATGAGTATCCCGCTACCCATCTTTACTAAGAGCCACTTGCCGCATGAGTGATTCTAGGCAGTGTGGTATTCTTTGAGGTGTCGGTCATCTACCTCCTCACCAACGTTCGCATGCAGTTAGCCCCTAAGGTACTGTTTGGATTTTTCTTCTATTTGAGGAGCTGCTCTCTGAATCTTGGAAACTCTAACCCTTTGTGCTCAATGGTAGACAATTGCTAACTGTACATTGTATAAAATATATAACATATGTAGTCCATGTGTATACGTGGGGTACATAATAATGTACCCCACGTATACACATATGTTATATATTTTATGATTGGACTGGATCCATCAATAAATGAACTCTATTTTAACTTTTGGTACATAGTGAATGTTCTAAGAGCCATGAGCGCTGATTTTTAGTGTTTTTTTATGTCTTATTGGTACTTCTGGGTACTATCTTTCTAGCTGCTCTGGACCCTCTACGGAGAGATTGGTAACCTCCTGAATTTTCAATGGCAATTATACTACCATTGTTTAGCGCCAGTGTAACTTGTTTTTTTTTATGTTTTCTTATCTGTGTCCATCAGTGCCGCATATCAGTGCCCATCAGCGCAGCCTATCAGTGCCATCAGTGCCGCTTATCAGTGCCGTCAGTGCCACATATCAGTGCCGTCAGTACAGCCTATCAGTGCCTGTAATTTTTTTCTAAATTGTGTGTCTTTTTTGCTTTTAGCACAAAAAATAAAAACAGCAGTGGTGATCAAACACCACCAAAAGAAAGCTCTATTTGTGGAAAGAAAATTATAAAAATGTAGTTTGAGTACAGTGTTGCATGACTGCTCAATTGTCATTCAAAGTTCGACAGAGTTGAAAGCTAAAAATTGTCTTGGGCAGGAAGGTGGGAAAGTGCCTGCTATTGAAGTGGATATATGTGTAGCGCTTATATAATGTGAGTCTTAACGATAAACATTGAAAAAGGAAAATGTAATAGATTAATGTATCGTGCAAATATGCAACAACTGAGTGTTGAATTAAAATTGCAAATGTGCAACAGCTAAGTGTTTAAATATCAAAAATATATATCAAAGTCCATATGTGATAAAATTCCACCAGGTGAGTAAGTGAAAGGTATCAAAACATGGATTTGTGACATGGATTCGTGACTTCCGTGTTTAGTATTGACCCGCCACCGGTAGGAATATAGACTTACCGGAACAGATGGACTTAGGGGGACATACGCCTCCGAAAGTCAAAACAGGCTTGCATGGAATACAGCCACCAACGGTAGATGGAAGGATCGTGATTATGTGAACATCATGAACGATGATTCAAATACAGCAAAGCATACGATGGAAAATTGAATCCCAGAGCTTATTCTTCAGGAGCAGACATGATGTTTAGATAGCAAGTTCCTTCTTGAAATGAAAAGAATTACACAACAGATAGTTCTGTTACTTACATCACACCCTGGTATTGAAGTGGTTAAATACCTATTATAAGCATATGCCAGCAGTTTACCCTACTTGAGTTAATATTTTTAGTGGTGCCAAGATGACAGAGTTATAATCAGTTACCTATAAATTCAGTTTTATCGATTATAAAACTATATAGAAAAAAATGAGTGATGCTTTGACATGCCATTCATCCAATATTCAGGCTTGCGACACTAGGTTATTAGCAATGACACTGCTAAAACAATTTCCATGATGATGCAGAGCTTGAAACTCTACGGTAAACAATAGTTCACTATATATAAAAAAAAAGCAAAAACAAAAACAATTCTTCCCATTAAAAGAGTATTCTTATTAAAGTAATTTTCTGCTATTTCACTTCTGAAACCATAAATCTTTCATATATCTTAACGTTCTTAAATTATTCTCAAGAAACTAGTTTCCATGGAGATATTGCAGTCACAGATATGAATATGCCAAACAAAAGATTTAAAACAAAGCTACATCAGGAACTGCAGTAAAGTTGGTATCTCCACCTGTGTTTATTTTATTTTTTTTGACCAAAGGGTAATCTTTCCATTGAAGCTTAATCAAATAGTTCGATGAGACAAACATCAACAATACACACAGCAAAATATTGTCACCTCAAATTTGGAAGACAGTTTGCACTATCAGGGCCTATTATATGTCTGTTTTTGAGTGTATTGTTAAAAAGACCACAGGGGGTATTTATAAAGCAGTGAATGTGACATTTTCCAAACCTTTACTGCAGATGACTGTCATAATAACACACCCCAAAAATATACCAACAGTGAATGTTTGGTAAATGTCAAATTCTCTGCTTTATAAATATAAATATATAAATATACCCATTACATTTTGAAGTAAACATATCAGGAAATACAAAGATGCCTATTGCTGACCTAAATGCTATTTTCCTAGATATTTGGATAATGACATTGATTACTTGTTAACATTTAGCAGCGAGTGGCAGGAGTGAATCGTGTTGTTGGTGGCAGCCATCGGAAACAATATAAAAATAATTTTGGTTGGACGTATACTTGAAACCTAATGTGTCCTTTGCTTATGTTTTTGGGGTATATACTTTAATATAGCACATCATATGTTACCATGCTATATTTGTTCATATTGTGACGTATCCTGTTTGCCACCATAGCCCATATCTCAATGTTTTAATTTCTCTAGTGGAACACACATTATGAACCTGAAAATTCACTAAAGACTCTAAACTAGATTTTTTTTTTAAATAGTGCATTCTTTGTTTTGTATGTAACCTGTCCCTTTACATGTTTCATTATATTATTTGATTTCATATATTTTTATTTATTTTTTCACAAGGAGACTCATATGTCTCCTAAGTACCAGAATATATGAGCCACTATTTAAATACACATAGCTGTTAACCACTTAAGGACCGCCTACTGCACATATACGTCGGCAGAATGGCACGGCTGGGCACATCAACGTATATATATGTTCTGCGTTCTTTTTTGAGATTACCCTTTATTTCCTGTCCCATAGCCAAAAGTCAGAGGAAATCATGGTTGTCAACAGAGTCATCAGAATTAGTGTCCCTATTGGAAAATGTATACAGTATTCCTGTTCTGGTGACAACCCAAACTCTCTAACAAGAGCATAGTGAACAATAAAAAACTGTCAGGTGTCGTCCTTATCTCATTTTACTCCAAACAAACAATATAAATTTGCTTTTAATTATACTTTAAACCAGTGCTTCTCAATTATTTTCTGTCATGCCCCCCCTAGGAAGAAGAAAACATTTTGCGCCCCCCGCGCGACTGTAAATAGTATCATTTGTCTATAAAATTGTTATAAGTACACCTCTGCATAACACTGTATCCTTATTAATGTATAAGAGAATAAAAAAAGAAATAAATGTGGATCCTACCTCCTCTCCTTGACCCCTGCTCTTTATGTTCTTTCTGTGCTTCAGCTCTTGTATTCCCACCTGGTGATGCTGCGGATGTATCTTTGCGACTCTGCCTTGATGACATGCCGGCGTCCTGCTCTTTCTCCTCTGTGAGTGGCACTAGGAACCGGCGTATTGATTCCTGTATGTCTCTACGTGTCCTCTGCATGTGTCACGTGCGTTGGCGGTTACGTGGTCCTCCGCGTCGGGCTGCTACTGGGGCTGCGCTGGGACAATCTCCAGTGATCGCGCCGCGCTGCTCCCTCTCTCCAGCCGTAGAGTTGCTAGGCAACCGACGCCGTGTGGGACGCCACTTGCGAGTGAGTCGGATAATCCGATCTGGACATCCAATATAACAGTGTTTGCCGAGGTCAAACGAGCCCCCCTTTACGGAGCCTCGGCCCCCCCTGGGGGGCACGCCCCACTATTTGAGAAACACTGCTTTAAACCAAGGTTCAGGACACAAAATGGGCGATAGATATGTTTGATATGGGTCATGACTTGACTTTGTGTCCATACACGGAATTGATAAATCATTGATAAGTAATAGCACACTGATTTTGATTGATAGCACCAATTTATGAAGAACCAGGAAGAAATTACCCAGACAAAAATGAGAGGTGAAAAGACCTGGCACTAGTTGGAAGTGTCTACTATTAAAATAAAACAGTTTACTACATTTTTTATTTCTCTGTAGGGTCCATGCACACTGGTTTAAAAATCACTGCTACTGCAGGAGTTTAGTGTTTTGGCTGCAGAAGCAGCTGAATGTTATCCTACGTGTCCATGCACATTAGGACACTTATAGGCATATTTTAAGCTTAATGTTTAGAGGCAGGAAAAAACAATCCTTGTTTCCATTTCTGATTGGAGCTTTTTGGCAGAAAAAATGCAAAACTCTCCTAAACTTACCTAAACTATGTACAATTTTTTTTCTATATGAGCGTTTTTACTTCCTGGGGCACAATAGTTTTTTTAAAAGTTTTATTAAGCCCAGTGTGCATGGACGCTGAAGAGCTACCACAATGCATTCTATGTGCTAAAGTTCTTAGTAATGAAAGCCTTAAATTTACTAAGCTAAATAGGAATTAAAATAAACCCAAGGAATTAGCAAGGCAGTAACTATCAAAAAACAGTGTTTTAATATTAGAAGGTTCATTTAAAGCAGAATCAGCTTGATATACAATATAATTGGTTGAGTAACTAACCAGCATCATACAGTAGCTTTAGTCTAGGCCAGGTAATGCAATGATTCTCATGTGCAGACCTTTACTACCCCTCCCCTCCCCAATATATTATGAATATAAACCTGTTTTAGGCCCTGCTCACACTTAGTGATTTGGAATCGCAGGCAGAATTATTGTGATTCTGCCTGCAATTCCCAATCATGCTAAAATCAGGGCAAAACACGCATCCCACGCTTCAGTGGCATTCATTCTTAATGGCACCCCAAATGAGATGCAATTTTGCTGCAAAAGTTACATGGCAAAATGTGTGAAAATGTAAAAATAGTTGGTCCATAAGCTTCTTTGGCGCGACATAGGAACAGGCTTACCCTATGCGTGACACGCAGAAACACGTCTTAATCCCTCAAAATAAAAATTGTGAGCAGGACCATGTGTTTCTGCTATGTGAAATGTAAATGGGCCTAAATGTTTGTTCAAGTTATTTTTATTTTTTTAATCTATAATGCGCCCATTGTTGTTTGCCCTTGTATGACTTTGTTGACATTTCTGTAAAAAATATATTCTTGGGTTCCAGTCTTATAACAATTTGTTATTTGGATCATTAGAATAAAAAGTTCACAAACTCCAGCTTTAATACATTCTTTATAGAAATAAATATCATCTGTAGCTCTTTCTTTCTTCCTGTTTTGAAATACAAGACAATTTAGTAATGAATATAACACCATTTAAAAGAACAGTGTTGTGCTGAAATATTAGATTGTTAGTGTATCTGTTTTAAACCCAATACAACTACCTAAAATTGATATTGAACTGTAGAAAAAATGTGGCATTCACTCTATTGCAGAATTTCTTTTTATTCTGTTCTGTTCTTTTTTTGTTTACTTGTTCACATCTGTTGTATCCCATTTGTGAGACCATCAGGGGACAGTGCAGCACTGAATGAAGTATGGATAACAGCACATGTATTGTTAGTCTGGCTTCTTAAAGAAATATAATGATTTTCCCTTTATTTTTCTCAAGTAAAGATTTTAACACAAGCACTTGTATTTCAGTCGAGAAGAAATCAGAATTAAGTATGTATGCTATTAGGCTGCAATAAAACCTCTGTTGTCTTGTGCTGGTTCAATCATTAATTCATTGATCTGTTAATACATCTCCAATAAACTTTGTGGTGTCTAATACAGATTTGTTAGAATAATAAGTTATTAAACTAATACTGAATAATTGATGAAAATTAAGGTATATACAAGGACCATCTGCAAAGCACAAGATGTTGGTGAGGCAAAGGGCCTATTTATTAAGCAGTGAATGTTACATTCACTAATAATTTATTGCAGGTTGGTCAATCACTGTAATTTAAAACACATTCACCAATTAGTGCTTTAGTGAATGATTAATGAAGGCTACATTCCCTACCCTACCTAAACATTTCTACAAATATTTTATTCAATTTTATGCAGGTCTTTCTTTGTCTTAGGTAAGACTTAACTTTCATTTTTTTCTATAAAGATGGGGCTTATTTCAAAATAAGACTGCTGTCAGTTCATCCATAGCTACAGTATATGACCTAACTGGACCACACTTTGAACAAGTAAAATGATTATAACTTACCTGGACGTCACACATATTTAACCACTCTCTTACCTTTATACCCCTTAAAGCAGAGTTCCACCCTAAAAATGAACATTCTATTAACAGCTTGCCTTTAAAGTAAAAAATAAATAAATTAACAAAACAATTTTTTACTCACTTCTATCTGGCTGTTACTAGGCAGTATTCGTAATCTGTCTAGTTCCTGGTTCTAGGTGGTTCAACTTCCTGTCCTAAGACCCCATTGCCTCCTGGGAAATTATGACACTCATTTCCCAGAAGTCTCTTGGCATTACTGTGCCTAAAAATCTCCCAGCATGCACCTCTCCCTGAAAACCAGGAAGAAAAAGGAACTGGACGTCACACGCCCACACATATGATGGATGCGACCACAACATGAGCTGGAGGATATAAGGCAAGTGTTTGCAATGATTTCTGGAACGATTGGGGAGCTATTAATATGATTTAGGGACTATTTAATTTGATTAATTTTAGCTTGCAAAAAATAAAAAATTATGCCTGGAACTCCGCTTTAAGGACCAGAGCACATTTATAAATTTCCAATATGGGCATGTTTATCTGGTCATAATTGTATCATTATTTAGATTACACAGAGTAGCACATAGAATACAATGTTTTTTTTTTTTTTGGGGAGGGGGGGGGGACTAGGCTTTCCTTTGGCAATATTCTCTTGCAAACCTTATTTAATTTTTTATGTAATCGATGGACAAAAGACATAAAAGATGAAAACATTTGTGGTTTTAATATATAATTTTTTTTTTTACAGTTTGTCTTTGTTAAAAGAAACTAAATGATGTCTGTGGTACAAAACGTGGAAAGCCATTTACAATAAAATTTGAATGAAAAATTAAATTCATCTTAAACAAAAATATCAAAAAAGAAGGAAGGAGTAGAATAGGGTTTATTATGGTTCAATGATGGTTAATATTGGGTTAAATAGGAATACATTTTATTTAAAGGAAATGGAAAATTGTCCCATAATTTTCCTTTTCTGGTGCATCTTCGTGGCAGCATACAGACTCCCTTTAGGTGATAATTGCTTAGAATTGTTTAGAATGCTGAGGCTTCCAGCATTTATTCTCTGACCAATTCTGTTATCAGAGCTGTCACTTCCCTCACATCTGCCTCCATCTATCTTATCCCTTCCTAAAAGCAGGACTGACATACCAACTTGTCAGTCAAGTATGCAGTACTGCAAACCCAGCAAGTGTTGGCCACCGGGTGCCCGCGATGTCCAGGAGGTGCATCTTCAAACAAACTCATCTGACTTCTGTTTCTATGACAACCACTATGTAATGTTATGTCCGATTAATATAAAATAATCATATCTTTTAACCACTTCAATACCAGGCACTTACTTGCACTTCCTGCCCAAGCCAATTTTTAGCTTTTAGTGCTGTCGCAATTTGAATGATAATTGCGCGGTCATGCTACACTGCACCCAAACAATATTTTTAACATTTTAGATAGAGCATTCTTTTGGTGGTATTTGATCACTGCTGGGGTTTTTATTTTTTGAAAAATAAAAGTTTTTCTGCTTCGGTTATAAAATGTTATAAATAAGTATGTTTTCTCCTTCAATGACGGGCACTGATATGGTTTATTAGAAAGTCCATTCTAAAGTTCTTTAGAAACAAGTCCAGTCTTTTAAAAGACATGTGTAGACTGGAATATTTAGTTTCGTTTTTTCGTTGTCCGGAAAAAAAATGTATTTCGTTACTCCCGAAAATCGTTTTGATTTATTTTGTTTTTCGTTGGGGAATAGCTTTTGTCCGAAAATCCAATAATACTTGGTTTCTGTCGAATGGTCAAAGAATATTCAACGGAACTTCGAAACTTTACGCCGAATCGTACATTTCCGGTCGAATATTCCGCCTACAAGAATTCTAATGTTGTATGACTAGTAATAATAATAATAATAAATAATTATATTATTATTACTAGTCATAATCAACCAACATTAGAATGTTTCTATAGCCTTTGGGCGGAGCATTAAAATGTACGAGTGCAGTAGATCTTCTCTGTCGAATCTGCTTAGCACTTTCGATATACACCATAAGCCTTCTATTCTCTATAATGTCAAATCTTTTCTCTATAATGTCGAAAAGTACCGTATGTGTGTGTATATCAGGTTCGATAGACAGATTGCTATTCATTCACTGTATTCAGTCATCGTCATGTCGAATCTCTCTATATCAAATTTTTACCGCAACGAAAACGAAAATAAAGCATTTTTTATGTCGGATCTTTTGGTTTTAGTTTCTTGTGCTTTCATTATCGTTTGTCAAAACGATAACGAAAAAAACAGATTTTTGGACAAAAATGCATTCTAACGAAAACAAATGCACATGTCTAGCTTTTAATACATCAAAGGCCTTGCTCTCCACAGGTCTAGCGGTCTTCCATTATTCTGTTGATTATGAAACCACTTTTATTTATTCTTCCTATGGATCAAATCGGAGACAGCCTGTGGAGTGGAAAACAAAGCTGATTATCTGTTCCTTCTAATAATACATAAATAGTAGATCCCAGAGAGAGAGCATAAACATCTGGCAAACAGGAAGTGCAGAGACATGGCTTAAATCAGAACGTTCATGAGAGGATCAAATCGTTCAGGGTTAAAGACAAACAAGGTTCAAGACAGGAGCATTGGAAAGAATAAAATGTATCTTAAGCGATGGTCAATAGTGAAAATGGATATTGAATAAAGTGCAATAAAGCCAAATGCTGCTCAAATCTGAATTGTGCTAACGACAAAAATGGTGAAAATGGAATAAGTGTGAGTGATGAGCGCAAATGAATACACTGAACGATGGGCAATAAATAATAAGTGCAGACAGACTAAAGGAAGTTAATGTGCAAACATGACTCAAAACAGTGAATGAATTAAATGAACCGTGGATTACAGATTTGACACTGAATGCCAAAAAACAAAATGCAAGAGCAAGTGTTGATATTAATATAAAAAAGTCCACTCCAGATAACCGTCAAATGCTGGTGGTCAGATAGTAACACAGATGGAACTTTCCAAATGGTGGGCTCACAGAGCGCTTACCTCTCCCTTGAGGGAAAATTGCCTGAAGTATTAAGCGGCTGCAGCGTCCAAACGGATGTGATGTAACTTCTGGTCTGCACTATGGAATGAAACTGGAGATGTGTCACATCTCCAGTTTCATTCCATAGTTGAAGCGGAGCTGCTGCGGGGGAAGAGTGAAAGACAAAACAAGTGCAGCGCCAGAATAGGAAAGTTGACAATATTGACACGGTAAGACCTTATGGTAAGTCTGGAGGAGAGTGAAAGATAATCATAAATAATTAAAATGACAGATGCAGCTAGAGGGATATATACATCAGGAGTGATGTGAATAAATATGAACAAAACAAAGATCCATAGGAAAAGCGCTTCATCAGAGTCAATATTAAAATCCAAACAATAATTAAAATAAAAAAATGTAATTTATTGTCTGAAAACAGGTTACAACCGACTGCATCTGATGTCCCATATCACCTTGTTGTTTCGCCGGTGTGAGACGCCGTGCCTGTGGGATAGGCATTTGCCTATTGGAAGTGCTGTTATGTTTTTTATAACAGCTTAGTTGTTTGCCAGTATTTGGATCACTCACATTGAACATTCTGCAGTTCAAGCTGGTATCATTGAAACCTGTGTTCAGACAATAAATTAAAAAAATGTATTTTCATTATTGTTTGGATTTTAATATTGACTTAATGAAGCGCTTTTCCTATGGATCTTTGTTTTGCGAGGGGAAGAGTAGTTATACACAGGGGATATGCCCTAGAAATTATGATATTTTAATAGTTTTTCCTATGTTTAAAATACTCAAGTTGCTAAGCATGTATGCAACAAAGGATTGTTTTTAACATAAAGGTTTACTGCTGGATAATTTTATATCACTGGTAAAGCAAACACATTTATTGTTTTTACTAATTTTCATGACAGGTTAATGAGAGGAGAAAAGAGTTCAGGGTTAAAGACAAACAAGTTTCAAGACAGGATTATTCAAGGAATTGTCTGGTGAACTGTCCATCATTCCTGGTAGCTCAGCAGAAAGAGTCATTGCTTTACACAGGTCCTGACATTACTCCCCTCTGCCCAGGATGTTCCCTTGATGTCTTAGGGCCAGACTTGTGAGGAAATTTGTGGTGCAATTCTCTTGTTAATCTTGAAGCATTTTCCTCAGGCTCCCAAGAATTTTCTTCTGGCCCGTGTCCTTCCCATTGAACCAGATATTGTAATTTGTTCCTAAAGATCCTGGAATCAATAATTTTCTCCACCACAAATTCTCCTTCACCATGTACTTCAACAGGTGGATGGGTGGAAGAATTCTTTCAGATTTTTTTTTTGCTTTGCTATTTCTGTAGTAATATATGAAAAACAGGGTGAATTTTAGTACTGTCAGAAAGTTTTAAGCAAAAGGCGACTAGGTTAAATCGGAGCAAAATTCTGGAAAGGTCCCACAAACCTTTTTCCTAACTTTGCAGATGGAACATGAACCTTTACATTTTTAGTTAATAACCAAACTTTGTCACCCACATTATCAATACAAAGTGATCTGCGATGTCTGTCAGCAGCCCTTTTGGAACATTCTTAAGCCCCCCTCAAAGTATTCATCAGTCTCCTGCAATTCATTTTTTCTGTTGGTAACCACAGGAATTGAAGTTCAGGTAGGGAGATCAGGAATAAAAAATGATACCTGGTGTTTAAGAAAAAATGGCTTTGAGGGATGTTCTAAACAAATTCTGCCGTAGGAACATAGCCCACCCCTTCATCCTAAAGATAACTAACAAAACATTGAAGGTACTGCTCTAAAGTTTAATTGGTCCTCTCGGTTTGACCATTAGACTGAGGATGAAAAGCAGAAGACAGATTAATTGCTACTCCTACTGTATAGCTGAGCAAAAGCTTTTCCAAAATGTTGAAGTAAACTGTATTCCTCTGTCTGACACTTCATCCACATCTTTAGGAATTCCATGTAGTCTAAAGACTTCTTGAACCATCAACTCTGCAGATTGTTCAGGAGAGGGTACCCGTAACAGGTATAAAGTCTCCCATCTTAGTGAGGCGGTCGACGACTAAAAATATAGAAGTCATTCCTTTTGAGGGGGGAATCGACCACAAAGTCCATAGAAATTGACCTCAATAGACTTCATGAAACAGGGAGTGGCTGGAGCAAACCCAAAAAGAGAATCGTGGGTTGTCTTATTGAATGGCACAGATCAGAAACAAGGCTACCTAACTTATAACATCTTTCTTGTACCCAGGACTTCAAAAGGAACGTGATAAAAGTTTCTCTGTTTTAGGAACTCTAATATGTCCAGCAAGTTTGAAGTCATAGACCAACCTGAGGGCCTCAACCCAAGCAGATCCAGGTACATGTACCAGGTTGTGTACTCAAGGTTGATGTCCATAGGAGGATTATTGAGGAGCGTATCATTCTTGTACCCTTCTTTGAGGAGACTCAAGAATGCTTTAGAACTTGTCGCCCCTAGGAAGTTCTTTTGAGGCAGGATTGTGCATTCAGAGTTGTATTAGATAATAAAAATAAACCTGGAAAAGAATAGCAACCAACGTGCTTGTCTAAAATACGTTCTTGATTTTTAGGATCTGTGAGAACGATCACAGGATGCTTAGCACCTTCCAGTAGATGCCCCCATTCAGAAAATAATAAATTATAATAAATTAATATTATTCCCAATGTCGTAATTCCTTTCAGCTGAAGACATTAAATGAGAGAAGTAAGGATGAAGCTGCATCTTTTCACCACTTCGTTGAGAAAGGATAGCTCCCACGTGGAGTCAAAAAGATCCACCTCCACTGCAAAACGTAGTTCAGAATCGACATGTACCAATACCGGTGTAGAACTGAAAAGAGTTTTTAACTTTCTAAAAGCCAAGAACCATCTTGACTTTCCCTATTGACTATAATGCATGTTGCCAAAATGGCAACATTTCACCAAATTCTCCAGATTTCCAAAATTGTATTTAAATGAAAAAAATCGCAATTTCACTCATGCCCAGTCTTAATCAAGCACAATGCCAATGGCTTGAGATACTGTATAACCACTTGGCCACCAAATATCTTGCTAGCCATACTCAATCCAATATTCTGTAACTTTGCACTTATTTGCAATGAAAATATCACAAAAGCTACTCATAAGGTTATGCTTAATAAAAATATCTTTACATGGAATAAGAATGGGCAATGTTGTGCATTTTCCTCTAAAACAAATTTGTTTATGTAATAAATTATGTCAATGTCTGTACTGTAACAATTTTACATATATGCCTTAAGCATTCCCACTATCAGTACATATTTAAGGCTAATATGCACAATAAATCTGTTATGCATGTTATATATTTTTTTTCTTGGACATCAGATAAGAAATAAATTAGAGCACTAGAATAAAAGGGATTAATAGTCAATCTGCGCACACAGCACTTATATTGCAAAAGAATCACTATACATCTCCCAAAGGACTATTTTATTCCAGGAAATATATAAATAAATCGATAAACCGTATGTATTAAGTGAAGGGGATACTTATACTGTTCATTGTTCATAGCTATGTATTTAAAGTGAACTTTTTTAAATATCTCTGTCTAAGTGTAGACATCACAGGATGCCTGCAATTATCGTTCACAGCCAGTAAACTTTCTTATTATGCCTTTCAAAAAATTGTCTTATTATGTTAATTGGGATCTGACTTCCTTGAATTCAGGGCTAAGCCCAGCTAACTGCCATTTCCTGTTTTTTGGACATTGAGGCCATCTATGTCACAAAATCCTGCTCATAATTTCTGTGTAAACAAGATGTCACCTGGCAACCACATTAGAAAACAGGAACACAAAGGAAAGTGAAAAGGTGTTTGTTTTGCAGCAGTGAGAACCCAAAGGAACAGCTTAATCATAGCTTCCAACTGTCCCTGATTTCGAGGTGCTGTCCCTGATTTGGAACAAAGTCCCTCTGTCCCTTTTTCCTCCCCATGTGTCCCTCATTTAGGTCTGATCTATACTGTTGTATATAAAATCCACCATTTATCTTTCAAAAAGTGTTTCCCAGTGCTAAACCTTTCATCCAATTTCTAAATGACTTCATTTTGAAATTTTTAAATTCAGGATAAAGGAATATGAGTGGTAAAAAAAAAAAAATCATATGCGGGTTTAACTGCTTGCGGACCATATACTGTATACATTTGTGCTCATAATTTACATAAATAGGTGAAAAAAAAGTTGCGTTACTAATATGAAAGAGTGATAGCAGCCAGCATTAACAAATTAGACATATGTGAATAGAAAATAAAAAACAAAAAATGCGGCTCTAGAAAATAAATAACAACCAAAAAATCATGATTGGAAGTTGATATAAAAACATGTACCATGTGCAAACTATATGTCAATATAGTGCTTTAAATGAAAAAAAGCTGTAACCAGCTTCCATACAAAAACAGTAAACAATCTTACAAGTCTATGTGATAATCAAATATCAAATAAGGGACGAAACACATTAAATAACCCACAGATATAAGAAAAAAAATATGTATAGGTATATAGTCCATACAGCAATCACATTTGGCATGGATGAATAATCATGAAGGAATAAACCCCATGTATCAGTTCATATGAACAGAAAATTCTTGTGATTCGCCAATGTGAAATGATGAATTGTTGAAACTCATAGGCCTCGTGCACACGACTGAGAAACTCATCATAACAAGAAACATTGTTTTTCTTGACGAGTTCCTTGTCAGGCTTGTCGAGAATCTTGTTAAGCTTTCTTTGCATACACACTGTCAATACAAAATCTTGTGGTTCTTAAACGTGGTGACGTACAACGGCACTATAAAGGGGAGGTTCGATTCCACTGGCACAACCCTTGGAGCTGCTTTTGCTAATCTCATGTTACTGTGTGTTAAGTAAAAGTTTGGTTGAGATGATTCATGCTTTTCAGTCTGTTACAGTGTGACGAATGTGCTATCTCAATTACGAACGCTACTTTTACCGAAAGTGCGATCCCGTCTCATACTTTATTCTGAACATGCGTGGGTTTCTAAGCATACACACGAACGTGTTTATCGTTGTAAACCAGCCCGACGAGAAACACGACGAATAAATTGAGACTCCCGATGAGAAAAAAGAGAACTTGTTCTCTTTTTTTCTAGTCGAGAACCACAACAGTTTTCTCGACGAAAAACATACACACGACCGTTTTCTTTGGCAAAAAAGCTCTGCCACCAAGTTTCTTGATGGATTTTGTTGAGGAAAATGGTTGTGTGTACGAGGCCATACAGATGTTAAAGCTGTTCAGCAAACACGACACCCTTGGCAGTGAATCCAGCACCAGAAAGGGGGGGTGAATACTCCTACCCCGTATCGTGGATGCACACTCCGGCAGTGGTGGGTCAAGTGAGCAACGACTAATCCTCTCTGGCACGTAGGCTGGTTGGAACTCCTGTGAAGGGAAGCTTCCTGTGTTCACGTCTCACAAAGCGAAAGTTGAAAGCTATAACGTCCCAAATCTCATTGCAACGGAATAGAACAAAGCACTGGGGGGAAGGGGCAATTCTTCTACGCACACCACGCTTCCTGTCTGCAGAGGAGCCGAGGGACAGATCTGTCACTGGGGACCGGTCAATGCAGAGAGATGTCACAGTGCAGATCTTGCGAGACGTGGACACAGGGAGCTTCCCTTCACAGGAGTTCCAACCAGCCTACGTGCCAGAGAGGATTAGTCATTGCTTACTTGACCCACCGCCACTGGCATGTGGGTCCACGATACAGGGTAAGAGTATTCACTCCCCCCCTTTCTAGTGCTGGAGTCACTGCCCCGGGTGTCGTGTTCGCTGACTACCTCTCACATTTATATGAGTTTCAACAATTCATAATTAATAACGTGTATTGCCCCCTTTAACATCAATGACAGCGTGAAGTCTTTTGTGGTATTTGTTGATGAGGCTCTTTATCTTCTCAGATGGTAAAGCTGCCCATTCTTCTTGGCAAAAAACCTCCAGTTCCTGTAAATTCTTGGGCTGTCTTGCATGAACTGCACATTTGAGATCTCCCCAGAGTGGCTCAATGATATCGAGGTCAGGAGACTGAGATGGCCACTCCAAAAACTTCACTTTATTCTGCTGTAGCCAATGGCAGGTCGACATGGTCTTGTGTTTTGGATCATTGTCATGATGGAATGTCCAAGTACGAACCATGTGCAGCTTCCTGGCTGGTGAATGCAAATATTTCTACAGTATTTTCTGTTGCCATTATGATTAAAAAAGATTAAACACAGTTGATTGTTAATAAATGGCTTTAGCTAAACACTAACCTGCGTGAAAGAAAAGTTTTTGTGTTATCATTTATACTGTCTGAAAAATGATGCCAGGGTATGTAAACTTATGAGCACAATTATATATATATACAGCGGCAAGGCAGCTCTGCTGGGGAGGATGACATACCTAGTATGTGATCCTGCACCTCCGTGTCTGGAAGTGCATTAGACACAGCGGAAGCTGATCGGTGGGTATGACAGACTCGATGTCCACCGGCACCCACCAATGCTGCACTACACAGGCAGAACGGCGGTCTGCCTATGTAAACAAAGCAGATTGCAGTTCTGTCAATAAAGAAAGCATGGATCCTGTGTCTCTGCATAATCCCTCCATAAAGAGTACCTGTCACTGCCCCCAGTCCCCTCGAGCTTGTGTACCAAAATAAACGCATATGTAAGTCGCGTCTCCAAATGTAAATGGTGTTCAAATCGGACATTTGAGGTATCACTGGAATCTTAAGAGTGAGAACACTAATTAAGCAAAATACCTCCTCTGTAACTCTGCAATTTTAAAGTGTAACATGTTAGGTGTCTATTTACTTGGTGTAACATGACATTCCACAATATGCAAAAGAATTGGGCTAACTGGTCCAGAATTGGTCCAGAAGTGGCTTTTGATGTTTGACATGTATGCAACTCTACTACAATGTCTATTGCAGCCCTCAAAATTTTCACTCGCCTGCTCGCATTTAGCGAGTGAAAATTTGCTGGGGGCGAGTGGAGAGGGGGCGCTGAGAGCATGAGTGACACTGAGTGCCCAGTGCTCTCCAGCTGCCTGAATGATAGGAGAGCTGCTGCTGTCACTCCTATCATTCCGAGCACCACACAGTGCAGGCTCCGATGGTTGTTGGAGGGAGGATTTTGCTCCCCCTCCCTCCAGCTTTGTGATTGGCAGTTTCAGGCTCTGGCTGCTTGTTGTGTGGAATGGGGATGCAGCAATCTTCTGAGATCCCGCCTACCTGCCTAAATTGTCAGCCTGCTGACCCACCTACTCGCCCGCCCATCTGCCTGAACTGCCCACCCGTCCACCTGCCTGCACCCCTGAAAGAGGAGATGTGAAAGAGGAGATGTAAACTTATCAGGAGCGAGTGTATGCTGAGGTAAGCTCAGCTAACTGCTTGTTTCGTCTCCCTGTCCAGCACCATAGCGTTAGGGCAATGGCACTTGAACAGGCTGAAATTGAGGAAGGGGTTAGCATTGCCATGTCCACCAATGCAGGTGGGGGATGTGGAGGGGAGGTCAGTGGTAATGAAAGTCAACCCCCCACCTTGCATTGGTCTCTATGGTAGTAAAGAAAAATTTAAAAAATTTAAATAAAAAAACAGCAGCTACACATACTGCAGCTGCTGGCTTTGAATAATGGAATCCAGCGATGTCGGCACAGCAGCTGATGTTTCCATCAGCTGACAGGTGCTGCCGACACCATTGCGGATAAGGGAACCCGGCAGTGTAGCCTATTACCGCAGCCTCTGATACCTGTTTTTTATTATTACTGCCACCAATGCTGGGAGGTATTATAGCGTCCACTGACACCAATCCTGGGGGTTATAATTACGTTGCAATTTAATTTGAGTTTAGGGGTGGGACAGGGTAGGGGTAACTGGTGGCGAATAACTCTTAAGGCCTGGCTATTAGCTCAGGACTTGAAATTTTGAGCCCTGTCTATTGTAATGTTATTACAGCCCCCATAAACAAAAAGGCAGCAATATGACATTTTGCCATTTCCACCTATAGGAATATAGAACAGTATAGCCCTGTAAACACGACCGGTTTTCCCGCATGGAAAACTGCCATGAGAGCTTTTGGCCTGGAAAACCGGCCGTGTGTATGCTCCATCGCAGTTTTTTCAACAGAACCAGCTCTCTTTTTTTCCCACCGGTATTCCCGGCGGTTTTTAACCCTGCAGTTTTTCTATGGGAAACACTGAGATGGAGAATACACACGTCTGGGATTCCCAACCAAAGCCCTCATGGCAGTTTTCCTGTCGGGAAACCCGGTTGTGTAGGGGAAAAAGTTACCGACCAGGTTCTCAAGTTTTCCCCTCGGGTTTCCTGGCGGTAAAAAAAGTTTGCTGGGAAACCAATACGTGTGTACGAGGCTTAAGCGAACAATGAGTTTGAAGAAAACACTCTTCTGCCACCTTGATCTGGTTATTTACTGATAACATATGCAGCCATGAAGTTTCCCCTGCCTGCCAGTGATAATATGATTTAAGCCACGCATGCACAGTTCAGATCAGATTTACAGCCCACTCTGTGTGCCACGGGGATGTGACTCCCATGCACATGACATCACCACAGCGTGGCCATTCAAGCTGCTAATGATAGAGAACACAGAGGGATGTGCTGAAGGCTCAGTTTGCAGGTAAGTCCATCATAATTTGCTAATGCATACTAGCGCATTATGACTTAAACCTATGACTTAAACCTGAAACCAGGCAACCAGCATTTTTATTTAAAAAAATTACTGTACTACTGCAGGCCTGGTTCATATCTATGTGGTTTTGTGGCCCACAATTATGCAGGCACAGCAGCCCATTCATTTGAATTGGCCGCTGTGCCTGTGTTTTCTGCAGAAAAAAGGTGCATGCAGCATTAATAAAATGTAGTGTCCTTAAAATCGCCCTGAGCCATGTATCTAAAACAGGAATCACAGGGAAATTGCCAAATCACCATTAGAGTTCAAGGACACTGTGTTTTTAAAACACTGCATGCACCTATTTTCAGCGGAAAATACAGGCAGAGTAGCCCATTCAAATGAATGGGCTGCTGTGCCTGCACAAATGTGGGCCGCAAACCTGCATAGATATGAACTAGGCCTAAAAGAAGCCCACTAAGCAGTGATGTGTTTTACTATGCCCTTGCTCTCTATTTACAGAACAACAGAATTTACAGAACAACAGCCACAGCAATTTCAGTGTTTAGGAACAACATAAGGGATAAGCACAAACTGTTTTTAATAACAACAACATGATTGATAATATAAACTGATAATACTGTATGCGTTATACCTATCTGTCCAGCAGGTGGCACTGCAGTAATATAGTGTGTTATTCTATGGTAATGTGATTACAGGATGTTCTATCTAAGTTCAGTGGGTGTACTTGTGTGCTGCTTGTTCCTGTTCTCTTTCTGTCTCTTCCTGTTCTGTGATAAAAGGCATGTACTGTAATGTATTTCTTCATTAAAGTAAAGCTAATTACTGAATCAAGAAGCTTCCAGCTCATAATTATTCAATTGCTAGTGCTAATACAAACCTGGTCCTAGGCTCTCAGTACTGCTGGCTACTGCTACCACTATCAGCTCCTAACCTGCTGCGTCCCGAGCATACAGGCAGCATGGCATGGGGTGGGGTCAAAGAGTCAGTGGAGCTGCGGACCCGGAAGAATCGCAGAGGCAAAATGTCAGCTCCCTTATCGGTGACTGGGAGACAGTGGAGGGGCTTCATTCTAAGGTAAGTATTTCATAATGAGCTAATATGTGGTGCATACTAGCTCATTATGCCTTTGTCGTATAGTTTTTTTTCTTCTGGGCATACAACCTCTTTAAGACCCAGAACATCTTATTGTACCTGCATAGTGTATGTGACTTTAGGCCTAAAGACAAATGATGATAGAGAACAACATCTGGGCTATAACCGAGAGGAAATCACATTTCCATTTTTATGTAATAATGCTCAACTTTCATTACGACTAAAGAAACATTTCTTTTTGTAAGAAATTTAATTTAAACAGGAAGGCAGAAGGCAGCATGTATCTATGATGTGACAGACTCAGCTGGTAAGTTGTTTGGTAGAACATTTTTTTTTTGTTGCTTTCTTCAAATATCTATGTATATCCCCTGACTGTCATCCCAAAATAATTTCACGCTGCATGCATGGATCATTCTGGTTTTATGTTACAAAATACAGATTTTCTCATTTTTACAAGGCAAAGATGAGCATATTTTGTGAAAGATGGTTCCTTTTCAACTCAAACGTTCTTGTAACTTATGCACTGACATGCAAGAAACATTGGTACCTTGATAGGTAAATCAGAGCAAGCTTTTAAAGAAAAAAAAAAAGTATTGTCTTATATTACTGTACATTTTTATAGTAAACTCATGCATATTTATAAGGGTAATGCTGCTTCAGTAGACTTTCTTTATGGATCAGTTGATATAACTGGGGTGATTTACTAAAGGAGTAAAGAATGTTCATTTAGCAAAGGCAATGTTCTCTTGTTCAAAACAAATGTTCACTTAGCTTAGTGAATAAGGAGGAGCTTTACTTAAAGGGGTTGTAAAGGTTCGTCTTTTATTTTCTAAATTGGTTCCTTTAAGCTAGTGCATTGTTGGTTCACTTACCTTTTCCTTACATTTCCCTTCTAAATGTTTTTTTTCTTTGTTTGAATTTCTCACTTCCTGTTCCTCCTCAGTAAGCTTTCCACCATCATCCGAGCGGTGGAAAGTCATTTAGAACAGCTTACTGAACACCTTACTGAGAAGGAACAGGAAGTGAGAAATTCAGACAAAGGGGTCAATTCACAAAGAGAAACATTATTGGTTTTCTTCAGTTGTTAAATTAGCACTCCTTATTTAACGCTAGCAAACATGGTATTCACGAAAGCTATAATCGTTATTCAACATAGTCGTTATGGTTTTCAACTGACTCTTTATCCAATCGTTATGCTAACTACTCAAGAATTATTTTAACGTCCCAAATCGTAATAATAACGTCTGAGATCATTAAAAATAATGCTGGAGAGATGCATT
The DNA here is from genome assembly GCA_029574335.1 of Rana kukunoris. Taxonomy (NCBI): domain Eukaryota; kingdom Metazoa; phylum Chordata; class Amphibia; order Anura; family Ranidae; genus Rana; species Rana kukunoris. Next base: position 122,667,737 of record CM056051.1, read on the forward strand.
CTGGGAGCAGAAGGGGAGGAGAACAGCTGCATGTGGAAAAGAGCAGATGCAGAGAGAGAGAGAGAGAGAGAGACACACAAGCAAGACACATGTTGAGATTGAGCATGTGATGTGCAAAACTTCTAGTGTGTGTTTTTCTAAAGCCATGTGTATTTCCTCATACAGAGAATAAATCATGGGAGATGAAAATTGGAATTTAGCTTTCACCTGGGTTTCAGAAAAGTCATCCAAAATAGTATGTGAACGGAATACACGTTTATAAATCTGAACAACATTCTAACGTGTTCTTCTTCGCCTCTGGATAATTTTAAGTTCAAATAGAGCATTGTTCCATCTTGCCCAACACTACTAAAAACTTCACTACACTACAAAAATCGCCAAAAGCTTCCTCTAACAACAAAATATCGCCTGCGAAATGTCATAACGCCACCCTGAGGGAGGTGTTAAATTAACGATCGATAACTGTCAAAAAAATCTTTATGAATTGCACTTCTGTACATATTTATCGATTTGACTCTTTAAAATAACGATTTCACTCTTTAGGCTGGGTTCACACTTGTAGCTCTTTTATCTCTGCAGACAGATAAGAGAAGTGTTCAGCAGATTAGCTCCGTTTTTGCTGCGAATTTGGAGACCTGGGAGAAGTTCTGAGTGAGAGGAGAGTGGGGGAGAAATGTATTGAGCTGAATGAGAGAAATTCCTGAAGAGTACTGTACACAGGGCTTTTTTTCTGGGGGAACTTGGGGGAACTCAGTTCCACCACCTTTGGCTCAGACCCTTTGGTGCCCGCTCACCACAATCACTTGTGAACACAGAAGTCTGGTTTCTGTGTTTACAAGTGACTGCTTTGTAACCCCCTAAACTCTGCACACTGTATGTAATGCAATTCTGGTATTTAATGCCCCTTTAAGACCCTCTACTGTTTGTGAAATCTGAACGGGTCGTGGTTGAGTTCCTGCACCTATTTTCTGAGAAAAAAAGCTCTGACTGTACACATCTGCGAATCAGCTGCGTACCCATAGAAGATAATGGGACTGAATTTGCACCTGAGCCGCACCGCAAGACCTCCACAACGCATACGGATTTCCGGCAATGCGCAGTGCGAATGCATCGCACATATGTGAACCAGCCTCATTGAAAACAATGTATTTAAAAATGTTCTGCGTATTAGATGCGGTTTAAGCCGCAACCAATTCGCATAGGTGTGAACCCGGCCTTAAATTAACGATCGAATCTTTAAATAAGGATCCACACCTTAAAATATCGGTTCTGTGTAGTGAAACGTTATTTGATGATTTTTCAAAGCGTTAAATCGTTTAGTGAATTGAACTAGCTTCAATAACGTGCAAAATCGTTAAAATAACACCCGCAATCTGAAAATAAAGCTTTGTGAATTGACCCCAAAGAAAACAAAAAAAAAACAAACCTTTATAACCCCTTTAACTTTAAATTCACTCCCATATACATAGAACATAAAACAAGGAACTGTTTATTCTGCACAATTGAATGATTATGGCAAACTCAGCTTTACTATATTTGCTAATCTTTTGCAAAGAAAAAAAGTATCTTCTTTGTCAGTGCCTCAAACTGGATTAATGCAATTCAACTATCTAATTTAACCAGCTATATGCTTTTTAAATGAATGTAAGTTCTAGGTACTTATAAACATGAGCTGACACATGAGTCATATTTAAATTAATTCAAAAATCAATATGTGATCCACCAGTGTTCAACAAATAAGGGAATCATGAATTATATAAATATTGAAACAAATAAAATCAGTAAAAAAGTGTTGATAGAATTATTAAAGTCCAACAATTGTAAATCGATATAACATCCACCAGTGCTCAAATCAGTAAAGTCCATCCAAATGTGCAATGGCGTCTCCAAACGCTATTAGAAAAACGTGCTGAATCCACCACCAGATTAGAAGAAATCGCTTCTTATCAGATAACCATGATCCCCTGTGACAGAGGGTCAAGTAATGCATGTAATAAAAGCACAGCTTGATTCCAATATGCAGCGAGCACACTCAAAAACCTTCAAATTGTCTCACAGCCAATCAGACCAATGGATGGGTGTACGTAGTGCATATAAAACATAAATGCTCCAACTAGTGTAAAACCTTTTTTTTACAATAATTGCAAAAAAAAAAAAAAAGTTAATTTTTTTTGCTTTCTGTTTCCTTTTTTCTCATCAACATACTAATTATAATTTTAAGTAAAACATTCCCATTTTCCCTCAGCCCTCATGTAAGCTGTGGGCTAGCTTTTAGCAGGAGTAATGCCTATCATTTGTGGATGTCAGTCCCGAGAAATGGGCATTTCTAGGCAGGCTTCTTTGACATGCAGGCTGACCTAGATAATATCCACATGCTAAGCCTTCAAAATTGAGTGAACTAAAACCCAATAAATTAAAGAAATGAGTCAGGTACAGTACGTTGGGGAGGAAAGAGCTAGATGATTCTGGGCATCCTTCAGCCAGGAAATTAGGTGGGAACTATGTGACTAGCTACAGCTTCTAGTGCACACTATGAGAAGTAGGAAATTGTACTCCTAAAATAATAAAGGTTAAGCCCTCAACTTTGTACAACCCCTCTCATCCTATTATGCCTATTCAAAATATAGACTTCATGCATGGAGTTAAAATTGGATAGCATCCAGACAGTACACAACCACTTCAATAAGCAGCACAATGAAAGATATTTGCAGTGTGGGCCTCTGCTGTCCACAAGATCATTGTGGTTTGCAGTCTCTGTCTACACTGTATCAGCTACAGTAACATTAGCAATTGTGCATGAGGAAACACATAACTATGCACCAAGATTTGAGTGGGAAGAGCACCTTAATGACACCAGTTGTCAGAAAAAGGCCCACACTTAGGGTCAGTATAAATTTCATGACCTGTGCAAAAGCTAAGCATCATATATTGTAGGTCTTGACCTTGTTGTGCCCACCTCCCTGCTGAAAAGCCCAAGATGGCTGCCTGCTTAATCCTTGGCCCAGCCCTGCTCGCAAGCCTCCTTGTTTCTCACCATCACAAGATAGGGAAGAAAGTCTAGCAAGGGGTACATTAAGAGGGTAATAGTGGGCCTGGTGGTGCAGTCTTGTGTGGTCCCCAATTCCTCCTTCAATGACCTTAGGCTGTGACTCCTCAAAACAACCAGCCCCCCCCCCCCCAAGTGCCTCAGATTCTATGCAACACGTAAAATGCTGCCACACTGTTTAGGTATGCCTCAAGGGCAAGAGCCATATTGTGCCAGAGATAGGTAGGCCAGAGAAGCGGCTGACCCCCATGCCACCTTATAAACAGGCAAAGTCGTGTATGACTACAGCCTCAACCAGCTGGCCAGTGGGCATCCTTCAGCCGTGAAAGTTCACACAAACAAACCTTAAACATGCCTGGAACATGGTGGTGCAGCAGTTCCTAGTTAGGTACCCCAGCTTTCAGGATATCCTGCAACAGGCCAGAAGAGTGTGTAGCCACTTTAGGCAGTCATAGCCACTAAGTGTTTACCTGACCAAAATGCATCTTGAACACAAGTACTCACAACTTCACAGAGGCAGCAAAACTGAACCATTATTAACTCTGGTTACTCTTGATTCAGAGTTTTACAACATTTTGTCACCAATGTAATGTGACACCAGAGTGATGAGCTGTGATGAGGTAGGGATTTGTGATGTGTATAGGAGAATGGACACTGCAGACACAGCAGTGGAGGACTTTCATTCTGTACTCAGACCAAACACAAAGCTAAAAGTTATAACACAAAGCTAACAGTTATAATTGTAATTTTAAATAAATATTATAAATAAAATAATATTGACCACATAAATTACAAATTGTAAATAAAAATAATAGTGTATTATTTCAGAGACAACAAGAAATATTGTTAATTTACAGTATATAGGCACATTGACAAGGCCAATCTTTCAAAGGAAGAAATCAAACATTTTTTTTTTAAATGAAAAAAAAAAATACAGACATATTGCACAGATTTGATGCACATCGTGTACACACAGTCAGACCCGCTGCTTGCCCCTGAAACCGATGACCGCCGGGCACCTGCAATAGCTTCTGACACAGCGAGAACTGGGATCTGTGTGTGTGGCCTGGCCCTGCTTCCTCTCTCTCCTGATTGGCTGACTAATTTGATTGACAGCAGCAGGAGGCAATAGCGCCGCTGCTGTGTCTCAGCCAATCCGGAGGGAGAGTCTCAGGTGGGCAAGACACACGTGGACATCGCTGGACAGAGATGTGGCTCAGGTAAGTATTATGGGGGCTGAGGGCGGCTGCTGCACACAGAAGGCTCTTTATCTTAATGAATAGAATGCATTCAGATAAAAAAAAACTTCTGACTTTACAAGCCCTTGAAGTTTACTAGGAAGGCATATAATTTAAATCTAGCTGTGGAAAAAATATATATATTTAGGGAGAGAACACATGAAAATGCAGTATTCTAAAGCACAATGCAATGAATTCTACCATCTTATTTTAAAGCAGGAGTTAATACGGCATCACATTTTATTCACATGTAGAAACAATAGTTATTTCAGTGATTCTTTGCTCCGAAATGAATGTTATGCCAGTACTAATTGATCACTTACAAATTTGGAGTTAAGCAAAAAGATACTGACTACATAAATTTGACAGCTATGCATTTAATATGATACATTTTTTAGTTAGAGGTGTGACACTGCTAACAAATGATAATAGGTGTAAAAATTAAAATATCTCTCTCATCAGATTACAGGGAAAGGTTTAATAAAGTAATTTCCTTCAAGCAACTCATTAAAAATGGAAATAAGCCTTTTTTAATGACTAAAGTAGTAATTTTTAAACATACATGGTACCTAAGTGCAGGTCAAAAAAAAAAGTTTAACACTTATTTAAATCTGTATTCTTGTTAAACATTTAGATATCTTTATTTCTAGGTGACTTTTTTTTTGTGAATGGGTAGGGTTACTCCATACTCATGCACGTTGGGAAGGGTGATATATGGGAGTCCCTCCTTATTATTAAAGGTACCCTTTAAAATCCACACCAGACATAAGGGGTCTGGTATGCATTTTGGAGGTACCCAATGTTTTTTATTTTTATTCATAGCATAGGATGTGCTACAGCAATGCAAAAGTCAAAAGATCACATGCATGGAGTATATACTGGACAATAGTTCTGGCAAAAGTATGCCGCAGTAGCTGCTGGGGTGGTAATGGTAGTCTCCGATGCCTGGACACAAGTTTTTGATGCACTGTGGGGCTGCTATCCTCCGAGTTGAGCCAGCTCTGCAAACAAACACAAGGAAGAAGAAGGGGGCGGGGAGTGCCACCTAAAGCCTCATACACACAACCGATTTTCTCAGCAAAAAAAATGCTGGCAGAGCTTTTTGCCGAAAAAAACTTTCTTGTGTATGGTCGGAATTCTGAATTTTCTCGTAGGGATTCTCGTCGGTCTGTTTACCGACAAGAAAACCAATCGTGTGTATGCTTTTCGAGTCTTAAAAAAACGTGCATGCTTAGAATCGAGTATGAGACGGGAGCGATCCTTCTGGTAAAATTAGCGTTCGTAATGGAGAGAGCAAATTCGTCAGCATTCTGAACAGCAGAAAACTATCTGAAAACACGAAGACTGAAAAGCACGAATTGTCTCTTACCAATGTTTTTTTCCTGACGAGATTCCCGGTCGTGTGTACGGGGCTTCAGTACAGTTTTTAAAATTAAAACAAGAGTTTGAAAACACTTACAAGAAGTAAGATATAAAAAGGCTTATGGTAAACTGGGTCCTCCACCAGAGGGTCCTGAGTCCTTACTCCTGCATGATCCGCCCGACACAGGTTTCCTGGAAAACAGTGGAGATAGAATAAAGTCCCCATGGTGTGTAGGAAGTCTATGCAAAACCAGCCTGGAACGCTCGGGCAGATGTGATGTCACCAGGAGGGGACCGAGTGGCTGGATTACTGGACAGTGACAGTATTAACAGGGGCAGTGTTAACCCCTTGGATCTGGACACTACAGCAGCAGACTGACCCAGCACAAAACCTTCATAAGAATACATACAAGTGATCTATACACTGTCGGAGTGAATTGCCAATTGCTTTGTGTGAATTTACTTCCCTTACCCACTGCACTTAGATTGGTGCCTTCTTGCTGTCTTCCCAGTTACTATTTTTGTTGAGAAATCACTTTGAAAAACATCCTCTAGCATTTTTGGTTGCAGCCATTCAGGTAGTATTTGCTTCCTGGAATCTCCCTGCCCTTAGATTGGGCATGCAGACAGGAGGGTGTGCTTAGCTGAGAAAGCCCCTCCTCCAAATGAAAGGGAAAAAAATGATCATGATAGTTTATGACATCATTATGCCCTAGGCGAGAAACAAGAAAAATAAAAAAGTTTAAAACAAGTAAGTATACTACAGTATCCTATCTATTTACAAAGGCTAGCAGCGTAAGAATTCAAAATAGACAATTTAATTGAGAGAGTTTAGTTTCACTAGCTCAAATGTGCAGTATAGCAAAGCTAAGGCCTTCTTACTATATAGTTCTTGTTCCTGCTTGTTTCCTAAATTATTAGCGCATTTCTTTGTAAGAACACAAATGTGTGCACACCAAGTAATTACTATGCAATTAACTGCTGATATCTTGAAGTCTGGAGAGAACAAATGATGTTTGAAAAGACACAAAAAGCATTCACTAGGGATCCACATAAAATATAAATATATTTAAAAAAAACATAATGACTGTACTTCAAACAACATGAGTAATGTGGTTTAATTTCCCTCAAAATACAAAGAAAGCTAAAAGAGAGTGGAAGAACCATCATTTGTGAAATAACTTGTTTTTAATTTCGTAAGATGTAATAATTACTTAAGATTGTTTTAATTATGATCATAAACACTTCTGTATTGGAATATATCAGGCTGAATTTAATCTTTACGGACTTTGCCAGGAATTTTAAGTTATATTTCATATCTGGTACTCATCCTTCCATGTACAGATGCAGACATGAACCCGCTCCACAGGTCACTAATTAAATGGCTTGTCCAGCAGTTTATATTCCTAATATATGCCAGCTGTGCCATGTACTTGTGTGAAAAACGATCCTGTTCTCTTTGTATTGCTTCCTTTGTGCGAAATCCCTGGTGTTCATGCCAGTCCCTTTGCTGTCCTTTTAAAAACTAAGCAGGAGAACCCAACGTGGTCAGTCTGTCCAGAACTTGGTGTGCTCTACTCCAATGAACAGACTTGCCCTGAACCCTCTGCACAACCTTTTACTGAAAGGTCAGTGTGCTGCTTCTTCTCCTCCAAGATATAGGTAATCCTATAATAAGACTTACCTATAGGTACAGTAAATATCTTCTAAACGTGGACTGTTTAGGAGATATTTACTTTGTACTGTGCTGATGATGTCATCGGCACATGGTCTGTGAAGAAATTGCCCTCTGAGCTGTTTCTTCACTAGCGAATGTCGTGACTGGCCGCTCCCATGTGCATGCACGGGAGTGACGTCACACGACTCTGGACAGTCACAGAGCCGGAGTCCGTGGCCCCGGAAGAAAGAGGGGTGAACATGCATGCTGCCTACAGTGGGGACAGTGTGGACTTTCAGTTAAGTGTCACATAATGTGCTAGTATGCGATGCTTACTAGCACATTATGCTTTTACTTTGCAGGGAACAAAAAAGGAAGTAAAACCAATCAGGGTTTACTTCCTATTTAAGTGTAACTGTAGCTGCATGTTACTTGTCATAATGTATGTACAGTATACTGTGCATATTTGCACAATATGGCAGACTAACTTGGCTGTGTTCCCTCCTGCCAGAAGCAATGTACACTTTTAGGGGAAGTGAAGAAAGTCTATCACCTAGCAATGCTTAAAAGCTAAAATACAGTTCAACTTTAAGGCAAAACACTGAGTTCTGACATTCAAGAAAACATCTTCCTGCCCTCCCTTCAGTAAGCAAAATCTTCCCTGGCAAAAATGTCTCCCTTAACCACTTAAAGCGGAGCTCCACCCAGGAAAACAACATTTTCCCATGTTGTTTATAAAAAAATAAAAAAAAAACCTGAAAAAAAAAAAATACTCACCCGAAATACCTGTTGCTATGCGGAAGTCCGTAATCTGCCTCTTCCACTCCGTGGTGCCTTTTCTTCTTGTCCTTCTCCTTGTGAATGGGGCGCACTGCTTTCTGGGAACTGTGTGTGTTCTCAGAGAGCAGCGCGCCCATTCAAGCAGACGCAGGCGCAGTAGGAAATGGGCAGTGAAGCCGTATGGCTTCACTGCCTGTTTCCCATAGTGTGGATGGCGGCGCGGGACCCGGAGCGATCGTGGGACCGGCATCGGGGGGCCCATCAGCGCGGGCAAGTAGGACAAGGTAAGTGTCCTTATTTAAAGTCAGCAGCTACACTGTTAGTAGCTGCTGACTTTAAAAAAAAAAAAAGGCTGGAGCTCCGCTTTAAGACCCGGACCATTATGCAGGTTAAGGACCTTGCCCCTATTTGCGATTTGGCACTGTGTCGCTTTAATTGACAATTGCGCGGTTGTGCGACGTGGCTTACAAACAAAATTGGCGTCCTTTTTTCCCCCACAAATAGAGCTTTCTTTTGGTGGTATTTGCTCACCTCTGCGGTTTTTATTTTTTGCGCTATAAACAAAAATAGAGCGACAAATTTGAAAAATAATAATAAATATCCCCCAAAAATATATATATAAAAAAAATCCTCAGTTTAGGCCGATACGTATTCTTCTACCTATTTTTGGTAAAAAAAAAAAAAACGCTAAATTTATAGCATTTACAAAATAGGGGATAGTTTTATTGCATTTTTATTAATATATTTTTTTTGACTACTAATGGAGGTGTTTAGCGATTTTTTTCGTGACTGCGACATCATGGCGGACACATCAGACAATTGACACATTTTTGGGACCATTGTCATTTTCACAGCAAAAACTGCTATAAAAATGCATTGTTTACTGTAAAAATGACAATTGCAGTTTAGGAGTTAACCACTAGGGGGCACTATAGGGGTTAAGTGTGACCTCAAATGTGTTTCTAACTGTCGGGGGCAGGGCTGGATGTGTGATGTCATTGATCGTCTTTCCCTATATCAGGGAACAGACGATCAATGACACTGCCACAACGAAGAACAGGGAATTTGTGTTTACACACACACCTCTCCCCGTTCTTCAGCTCCGGGGACCAATCGCAGGACACCAGCAGCGATCGGGTCCGCGGGTCCCGCGGGCACGGTCACGGAGCTTCGGACCGGGGTGGCGACCCCACGGCTCGGCTTAAGGAATCACATACGGGTACGTGATTGTGTCCAGCCGTGCCATTCTGCCGACGAATATTGGCGTGAAGGGGTCCTTAAGTGGTTAAAGAAAATGTCTCCATCCTCTCCCCTCCTCAAAGTAAAAACCTGCCCCTAGGAAAAAAATAACATCCCTAGGTAAACCCTCCCAGAACAATGCCCTCCCCGTCTCCCCCTCAGGGAAACCTCCCACAAGAACCCTCCCCAGCAAAAATCCCCCTCCTTCAAGAATCCCCTTCCCCGTAGCAAAAATTCCTCCCCAAGCAAGAGAAATAACTCAAGGGGTAGGATTATAGCGCCACTGGTAGATTAAGTCAAAGAGGTAGTAAGAATGGTAAAAATATAACATTTTATTATAAACTGTACATATACTGTACAAAATATCAAGTGAAAATGGTGTATGACAACCATACATGAATATTGGAAAGATTAGATACAGAACTAACGTGTTTCGGGACTTCTTCTTCAGAAGTGTCTTCAATATACAGTAAATACAACTAAATTACATATTGATATCCCAATATATATATATATATATATATATATATATATATATATATTAGCATATACATGAGCAGATTTTCAAGGTGATAAATCATATAGTGAAGCTTAAGAACATGCATCAGCGGGCCATGCCATGCGTTGTTGTTCCCTGACACCCATCCCGATGTGAACACTTGGAACAGCCCCACAGAGTTTCCCCCTGGATGCAGTCTGAAGAGATGGGGAGTGTGTGATAATAGAAGATGGATATAACCCCAAATGGGAACTTGGATCTAAAGGGGGAAATGGCATGTAAATGTATGTGTTATAGCACCCAAATATGTGGATGCATGGTAACATATATACCATGAAAAAAAATCCCCCATGAGTCATCAAGTACCTACCAGTGGGGAAAAGAGCCCGCTCTAGGTATCCTGGTCGCAAAAAAATCTTCTCCTCTTCTCCTGGTGCTGGCTCAGTATGCAAAATAGCATATAGAAAATAATTCAATCCGGATGGCCGCACTCCAACAACGATTTCTTTATTGGTTAAAAACCATACAGCAAAAGTGGGACCACTGTATCACTGTCCAGACTGAAGATAGTCCTGAGTCAATTGTTGGGTGATGAAGCCAGGTAGTCAGAATTTCCAAGCTCAAAAAGTGAGTCCACATTGGAAAATACATGTATATGAATAGCAATATGACTGCCATCACAGGATGCACATGAATACAAATCCACTAGTGTGGAGAGGGGGACTTACCCTGTATGAGCTTCAGAGTGATAGACACACATCCAGCTGATCCACCCTCGTTTATGACACTATGGGGGTTATTTACGCAAGGCAAATCCTCTTTGCACTAAAAGTGCAAACTACAACTGCAAAGTGCACTTGAAATTGCAGTGAAAGTGCACTTGGATGTGCAGTCGCTGTAAATCTGAGGGGTAGATCTGAAATGAGGGGAACCTCTGCTGATTTTATCATCCTTTAATGTGCAAGCTAAAATGATGTTTTTTATTTTCCTTGCATGTCCCCCTCGGATCTACAGTGACTGCACTTCCAAGTGACTTTTAAAGCAATTTCAAGTGCACTTGTAGTGCAAAGTCGATTTGCCTTTAGTAAATAACCCCCTATTTATGGATTTGTATTCATGTGTATGCCAGTGCCACCTGCCAGTGTCCACCAGTGCCACCTACCAGTGCCCACCAGTGCCACCTATCAGTATCCATCAGTGCCACCTATCAGTGTCCATCAGTGCCACCTATTAGTGCCACCCATCAGTGCCCATCAGTTCCACCTATCAGTGTAGCTTATCATTGCCACATATCATTGCCCATAAGTGTAGCCTATTAGTGTCCATCAGTGCAGCCTCATCAGCACACATCAATAAAAGAAAAAAATTACCTGTTTGCAAAATTGTATAACAAACTATGAAATGTTTTTATTTTTTTCAAAATGTTATATTTTCGATTTCTTAGCAAAAAAAAAAAAAAAACAGCAGTGATTAAATACCACCTCTATTTGTGTGAATACATGAATTTTATATGGGTACAGTGTTGCATTCAAAGAGTGACAGCGCTGAAAGCTGAAAATTGGCCTGGGCAGGAAAGGAGTTTAAGGGCCCAGTAAGCAAGTGGTTACAACATGATCTCAAGCAATTTATACTTCCTATACATTTGTTGAACATTTACAAAAATAACTGCTTTAAAATAATTCTTTGACTGCATAAAGTGATATATTTAAAAAAATCCAAACAGGCGTTGACTTTACCTAGTTCAAACATCTCAGTAGTGACACAACTGAGCAAGCCCAGACCAGACCAGAAAAACTACAATTTGCCTTCCTTCCCTTGGATGTTTTTTTTTTTTTTAAGTGCTATAGTGAATACCAATGTTCCCAAGTCTGGAAATGTTCAAAATGCAGGAACCTGTCTTTGCTAAAGCCCGATTAATAAAACAGGCTAACACACACACATATATATATATACAGTGGGGATCGAAAGTTTGGGCACCCCAGGTAAAAATTTGTATTAATGTGCATAACGAAGCAAAGGAAAGATGGAAAAATCTCCAAATGGCATCAAATTACAGATTAAACATTCTTATAATATGTCAAAAAAGTTTAAATTTTATTTCCATCATTTACACTTTCAAGTTTACAGAAAACAAAAAAATGGCGTCTGCAAAAGTTTGAGCACCCTACAGAGTTAATATCTTGTACTGCCCCCTTTGGCAAGTATCACAGCTTGTAAACTCTTATTGTAGCCAGTCAAGAGTCTTTCAATTCTTGTTTGAGGTATCTTTGCCCATTCTTCCTTATAAAAGTCTTCCAGTTCTTTGAGATTTCTGGGCTGTCTGTTACGCACTGCTCTTTTAAGGTCTATCCATAGATTTTCAATTACCGTATGTTGTGGTCAGGAGATTGTGAAGGCCATGGCAAAACCTTCAGTTTACGCCTCTTGATGTAATCCCCCCATGGATTTTGAGGTGTGTTTAGGATCATAATCCATTTGTAGAACCCATCCTCTCTTTAACTTAAGCTTTTTAACAGATGGCATCAAGTTACCATCCAAAATTTGCTGAAATAATATTGAATCCATTTTTCCTTCTACTCGTGAAATGTTTCCTGTGCCACTGGCTGCAATACAACCCAAAAGCATGATTGATCCACCCCCATGTTTAACAGTTGGACAGAGGTTCTTTTAATTAAATTCTGTGCCCTTTCTTCTCCAAATGTACCTTTGCTCATTCTGGCCAATAAGTTCTATTTTAAACTCATCGGTCCACAGAACTTGTTTCCAAAATGCATCAGGCTTGTCTATATGTTCATTTGTAAAGTTCAAACGCTGATTTTTTGTGGTGAGGATGTAGAAGAGGTTTTCTTCTGATGACTCTTCCATGAAGACCATATTTGTACAAGTAAAAATAACACAGGAATACAGCGCTCGGGATGTTCATAGATAATGATCAGCATAAAGGATGAGTAATGCAGGGGTACATCAACAGCTGTATTTGACATAATAATATTTTGAGTTATTGCAGTCCATAAAAATAGGTTCAAAAGTCCGGGGCCCAGATTCAGAGAGAATTGGATTCTCGTAGCGTATCAGAAATACACTACGCCGCCGTTTTATACCTGGCTCTACGTGGAATCCAGGTAGATTTTGTCCAGTAAACGACGGCGGCGTAGTGTATTTCTCCCGTCGCAATCCATCTAGACGAGTAGGGGGCGTGAAGCATTTAAAATAGGCGTGTTCCCGCAGCGATCGAACTGCGCAGGCTCCATTCGCAAATTTCCCGCCGTGCATTGCGCAAAATCACGTCGTTACGTCATTCGTTGTTTGAGTAGCGTCGTTTACGGACATTTCTATTCCTGAACGAGTTACGCAAAAAAAAAAAAAAAACATTTAAATTCGACGCGGGAAGGACGGCCATACTTAACATGGGCTACGCACCGTTAGACCAGCAAAAAGCTGGTCTAACAGTACGTAAAAAAAAACAGACGTAAGCGATTGCGAAGACTGCTCGTATCTTCGTGGATCGCCGTAAAAACACATTTGCATATCCCGACGCATGAAAACGACGCAAACTCCTTCCAGCGGCCGCAAAAATATCGCAGCGTAGATCCGAAGGCTTACGAAGACGTAAGCCTCTCGGATCGAAGCCCGAAGCCGCCGTATCATGGTTTGAGGATTCAAACTAGTGATACGGCGTGCAAAATTTGAAATTACTCCTGTCTAACACCAGTTAGACAGGCGTAATTTGCTTAATGAATCTGGACCAGGGTCTTTAGAGGGTTATCATCTAGTAGGTGGGTATCTTGTAGATAACCAGGGCAGCTCTCCGAGAGTGAAGTCAACTCAAATATGCATAGAAAAGAAAAAAGGAAAAAAGCGCCTCTAGGTTATCTAGTTAAGTTTTAATAACAAACACAAGTATCCAGCACTTACATATGGTGTAGCAACGGCAAGAGATGAAGTGTTGGCAGTCTAATAAAGCTGGAGGTGTTTGCATGTGCAGGCTGTATACAACATCCACTCCGAGACAGGAAAGGGCCAAGTATGTCACAGGCAGGAGACAAAAAAAGGAGGACGTCAGCGGCAGATAAAGGAATGTCCGTGGATTTAGCTCAGAGGCCGGGGGAGAGCGGCGTCCACAATCAGTGAGCTATAGAAGGAGCAGCTCGTATGCCGGGTTGGTGACGTCAGGAGGACGGTGAAGCTCCACCAATTCAGAGGGTGACACCACTAATCCACAGTGATAAACCAATAAAGAAAAAATATCAATTCATAAATAAATAAACATAAATCCTGGTGTAAGTCCACCAATGTAAATGCCCAAATAAAATAAGTAGTTATTTGTATAAGTGTTCCACCATCATACGTTTTCATAAGTTGATAACAATAGGCGGCCTTGTGATTTCCACACCAACATCAATTGTAGCTTGTTACCAAGCACTAAGACCAAAAATATAGGTGGTCCTATAGCAGCATGTTGTCAGTAATCATCTGTCCATATGGCAAATCACAGCAATAGGTTGTTGAATGACACTCAGGAACTCCAGGGTAGGGATTCAGTAGGGATTCATCAGTAGGGATTCACATCAGTAGCGATTCACTATTTGCATCTCCACTCCCCTATGTAAATTAAGGCATGTAAGGGATAAGCAAGCATTCTATACATTCCATAATGCAACCTGCAGATATTGTGTAAGAAATATTGTGCATCTACTCACATAAGTACATGGATAAATCACATGGCATAATGTACATGGTGGAGCAGAGATGAAAACAGTAAATTCCTGTTTTATGTTTTTTTTATTTTCTTGTGTCACTTTGGAATGCTGGTGTCCCCATGCGTACTTGGGGCTGGTTCACACCACAGAGCTGTAGGCTATATGCGTGTGGCAGCACAGTGGCTAAGTGGTTAACACTTTTGCCTAGCAGCACTGGGGTTGTTGGTTCAAATCCCAAACATGGTACTACCTGCCTGAAGTGTGCATGTTCTCCCTGTGCCTGTGTGGGCTTTCTCCCACAGGTCAAAGACATTCTGGTAGTTGATTTGGCCCGTCCAAATTGTCCCTAGTACAAATATGTGTATGAAATGTGCATTATGGACTTAAAGTGGAGGTCCACCCTAAAATTAAACTTCATTTTAATAGCTTCCCTGTAATCTAGAATAAAAAATGTTGTCAAAAATATAACAATTCTTGCCTATAAATTGCTGTTACTAGGCAGATTTGCTAATCTATGAGTGCCGTTCTACTGCACATGCGCGAGATCGAGAGGTGCATGCTGGTTATCCAGCATGCACCTCTCACTGAAAAAACAGGAAGACACAGGAACTAGGCTTCGCATGCCCACAGCTATGATGGAAATGGCCACAAGATCGCCGAGAGTATATCAGGTAAGTGTTTGCACTGATTTCTGTAACGTTTGTATATGTTTTAGGGAATATTCACTGTAATTAATTTCATATTGCCCAAAAAAAATTAAAAATTATGCGGGAACACCGTTTTAAGATTGTGAGTTCCTTGAAGGCAGGACCCCTTGTGAATATGTCATGTTGTGTAAAATTAGGAAGCTTTGATTTCTGTAGTGTATCAATGCTTTACTAAACAGGAAAACATCTGCACATACAACTGTAGGATGCACAATGCAACATAACTCATAGCTTACAAAAATATGCCTACACATATAAGCAAGTACTGTATGTACACATTAAGTAAACTAAACAGTTACTCAACTTCATGGTGCTTTGCTCAGTTTGACTCACAAAGTTCTCGATGTCTTCCTCTTTGTCCTTCCAAACACATCTGTCTCCAAACACGTTCCTTTCAAAAGCTCTCCAAGCCCCCTCCCACCCATTTCCTGCATACACCAACTTCATGCAAAGAACTTCCGGTCTCAGTTATTTATTCATATCAATGGAGGGGGAAGGGCCTCTGTAAACATATGCTGTTACTAAACCTAATGCCGCGTACACACGGTCGTTTTTTGCGATGAAAAAAAAACGTTGTTTTTTAAAACGTCATTTAAATTGATCGTGTGTGGGCAAAACGTTGTTTTTTGTCTTCAAAAAAACGACCAAAAAAAAATTCCAACATGCTTGAATTTTTTGTGTCGTTTTTCAAAACGTAATTTTTTGTGTCATAAAAAGTGATGGTGTGTGGGCAAAACGATGTTGAAAACGACGTTTTTAAACCTGCGCATGCTCAGAAGCAAGTTATGAGACGGAGCTTCAATGGAACAGAGTGCCGTCAAACGTGGTGTACGTCACCACGCTTTGCTAGAGCTTTGTTGAAAAACGATGGTGTGTATTTTTTTTCATCACAAAAAGTGATCGTGTGTACGCGGCATATCTCTATATTATTGCAATAAAGTCACAGTACAAATGGTCATAGCAATACAAATGACAGCATGGGGGGCAGGTTGTGCTTGCTTTCACTCCCCTTTCCTGGCCTGTAGGAATGTATACCCAAATAAGGGTGATTTTTTTTGGCCAAGGGATTCCCCCTCAAATCCATAACAGATTGAAGGGCCCATGCTCTTTTGTGACATTTTGGCTATGTTTTTTCCATTTTGCTGCCATTAGGAAATCA
The DNA here is from genome assembly GCA_029574335.1 of Rana kukunoris. NCBI lineage: Eukaryota > Metazoa > Chordata > Amphibia > Anura > Ranidae > Rana > Rana kukunoris. Next base: position 122,684,124 of record CM056051.1, read on the forward strand.
CTGCTGATAGCTGTTGTTTTTTTTTTGTTTGTTTTTTTTAGCACTGAGCATGCCCAGGAACTTGGACATTTTACTTGCATATGCTTATATAACCGTTACTTTCTTTCTGTGCTGGTAGAGACATCCCCAAAAAGGGGGAGAACTAGCTTCAAGTGATAGAGCTTTAAGGTCTCGGCCACTCGCTTTATTCTTTTAATGTGTTTTTGTTTGCCTAATTTAAAAAAAGATTTAATACAGTTTCGGACATCAAAATCAAACAGTTTTCCTCTCAGGGTTTTTCAGCATTTCTCTCTTGCAAAGAAATACACATAAATAATACAACTTCAGCACTACTTCTCAAGCCTTACTCTTTAGGCCTTTGTTTCTTATAGGCCTTCTTCATACACAACTCCTGACTCCTGAGCAGAGACCTCCTCTGTCTGCCAGGTTGGAGCCCAGAAGCCATCAGGTCTCTCCTAAAAGCCCAGCACAGACTTGCCCTATTAGTGAGCTGGTGGTTCTAAAAACACAGACCCAGGATTGGAGATTTTATACCACGAGATCTCTAAGAAATCTCCAGGCTCCAGGTCCCAAACCAGCTTTTACCGACTGATGAGGAAACTGAAAAGCCAGTTTCCTCTGAATGATACAGGTTTTCTGGAGGCCCTTAACCTGCCTGGATGAGAATCATGGGTCAATAATTTGTTTTGTACCCAAATAAAAAATAATTTTTATATATATATATATATATATATATATATATATATATATATATATATATATACAGTATATATATATATATATATTCTTTTTTTTGGATGCTAGTGGCAGCACTTACATTGTGTTGGGCTTCTTTACATTTATCATTTCCTTTCATGGGGTGCCTGCTCCCAGAATAGCTGCTGCTCCTCATAGGATATCCAAAACACAAGGAGAGGCAACTTGAACAAAGCAGGGGTATCCATTAGGTAGATTATCCCCAACAAACATCACCCCCAATATGGGAGTCATAATTACTGAACAGATCCAGAAAGACACTGGCTCATTAAAGCTCCTAAAAAGATATAATCAGTAAATCCTGAGCATGCCAACAATAAAATTTCCCGCAGAAAATAATTTCCTTAACTTAAAAAGAATTTAAAGATTTCAGCTTGGTGGAAAATCTAAAAGATTTACTGTAGTTGTGTACCTATTGGTCACTCTCATATATTTGTGGTATGCTAGAGCCACAGCAAGTAATTGATGCAGCTAGATAAGAGTAAGAATGTGAACATTGACCCTTTCAGCTATGTAGCTAGATAATCTGCCATCACTTAGGATGACTAGCTGTGGATAATTTTGCATCTCTGTTTAGCATACCATTATCCTCAGTAATATGTAGCAACCTATTATCACTCTACATATCCTGACATCAGTCTTGTATGAATAGGTATACTTATCCTGTTACATCTATTTTAAGCTGTAGGTCTGGTTACTGTATGATAGGGTTTCCAACACCTTCCTTCTGCAGAATCACAGCAATGGATAACAGAAGTTATTGGAGTAAAAATGCAGGAGAATTACATCAGTTTCCTGTTTAAGCAAGTCCATTAACTACAAATTCTAGTGTCACATGTTTTATATTCATTCCTATTTAGGGTTGCCACCTTTTATTCTAGCCAAACCTAAACACTTCAGTGTTCTGGGAAACATGTGGGTGTCCCAAGGAGAGTAGTAATGCAGTGCGGATACTGTAATTGTGCTGCAGCCAATGGTGGGTGTAGCCAAATTTCTCTTGCTGACATCATCGCCCTGCCCCCAGTGATACTGAACCTGCCCACAAATAGCTGACCCCAGCTCCCAAAACGGCAACAGACATGTGTGTGTGTATCTTGGTTACTTAGGGAGCCACAGCGCAATCTGAATAATGTGTCTGGGTTTTAGTCCGTGAATCCCAGACAGGTGGCAACCCTATTCCTGGTGAAATGTTACCTGTGACTTGTCTAATTGTAGTCTTCTATAAAATGTATGATCCACTTACTTGTACACTTGACAGACACCATGGCTTAGTACGTTTGGCAGTGAGGGAATACTTCCGCCACACATAATTATATTAGAACTGTAGTTGTATAGTATTTTTGTGTGTAATGATCTTTATTCAGGTTTGCATTCATGGGAGGGGTTACATCATATGACCACGTCTCCTTCCTGTGTACCCGACACTCCGTCACTCACAGCTACGCCTCCTGCCCCTGCTCATATGATAGTACAGTGGTCCAATGCGGAGCCAGGAGGCGTGGCTGTGCGTGACGGAGTACACAGGAAGGAGATTGCATCTCTATGTAATTCAGCGGCACTGGCTCCTCTTCCCTCAGAGACAGTAGGGATCAGCGTATAACACGCACCCGCGATTTTCTCTTGATTATACGCCAATAAATACAGTAATTTTCTGACTAAAGTTCACCTTTTTTTCTAAAATCCAGCTCTTCTATGTACCAGTATACAATTCATGTACAGTTTCTTTGATTTTGAGAACAAGGCCTTACCTTAGCCCTTGCTATATTTCTTAGAAAGCTCAGAGACTGGTATACAGAATGAGACAGAGAAACCAGTAAGACACAGGAAGGAGTTTACCAGCTGACCTCATTAGCATACATCCTTCTCCCATCAACTAAGTTTCCCAGCATCCCTGGCATTTCTCCATGCATACATTAGCCTGGCTTCCCCAGCATCCCTTCAGACAGGCTCAGGCTGCATGCTAAACTCCCTTGGGCTGCATGCATTCCACAGGACACCTCTGATGTAGTGCAAGGACCTGCCTGATTTGATACAGAGTGAATGGATAGATTGGATAGTCTGCCTATTATATAGATTTGGTAAATCTATAGGAGATTATACAAAGATTTTACAGATTGTATAGTGTATGGCCACAATTAAACACCTAAAATTACCTAGTTGCGCTTTTAGTGTCATTAATTGTTAACATCACATCAAACACAGCAGCAAACACACAACAAAACAAAAAACAGCAAAACAAAACGTGCTTTTTTTGGTATACTTTTTTTCATACTATTAATACATTATTTAAATATAATTATTATCTGTGGTATTATTTCCCTGTGGCACTTAGCACTTACCTTCCTTGGTATAATGCATACTTTTTTCATGCTTCCCTTTGGCTACTGAATCCCATTTGATTCAAATGTGTGGAGAATTACCCGGTGGTATCTTTATATGTACCTTCATTTAGTACCCGCTTTTTCTTATAGGAGCATTAACCAGCCAAGCCCTGGATAAACAGCCAATACTTAGTTGAGATAAACTTTTAGAGCAGTTAAATGACAATTAGCAATAACGGATAAATGATACCACTATACAAGGTAAAAGACAATATGCAAATGGCTTTCTCAAAGGGTCATAAGTTGCTGTAAATAATACTACTGCTAAAAGGGAAAACCCGGGCAGGCCTATAATAACTTTAATCCTAATGAGAGATGGAGCAGTATAGGTACAAGAGACGTGTCCCCTTTTGTGAACCCTTTACAACCGCTTAAACCTATAGGTACGCCTAGATTGTAGCTTACCTGTAGGTGCTTGAAATATCTCCTAAACCTCCAAGGTTTAGGAGATATTTACAAAAATCGCAGCCGCCGATCTCTAAGGCGCATACGCCGTAGACAATGGCACAGATGCACTTTAGCAATGGCGATCTTGCCATTCCTAAAGGAGGGCATGCCATGACCGATGTCATCGCGGCTCTGACCAATCACAGCGCCAGAGCCACGATACTCGGAAGTAACCCCCGGGAAAGATGTCAGCCGCCCGAGTGGTGTACGAGAACGGCTGCGGGGGCTTCGATCGGAGGTGGGTATTACACAATGAGCTAGTATGCTATGCATACTAGCTCATTATACCTTTGTCTTTCTGTTTTTTTTAGAGACACTGTTTAAATTGCATGGCCTTGTAGTTATCTACACCGGCAATTGGAGAGACAAAGAATCCCTAAATATGGCACAGTGATCAGCGATCAATACAGTAAAGTTGTTCTGACTAGTGACAAATCCTCTAGGCCACAGGTGTCAAACACAAGGCCCGGGGGCCGAATCTGGCCCTCCAGGCCTTTTCATGTGGCCCTCACACCTCTCTGTAAGGGAGAGTTGGGGACTCAACTTCTGATGGTGGGTTGTGGCTCTTGACATCTAATGTAAGGGGAGGGGATGTGCTGGACATCTAATCTTACAGATACAACTGGCCCTTTTGAGGACAATCATAATGCTGATGCGGCCCACAATGAAATTGAGTTTGACACTCTAGGCAATCCAAGTCTAATGCCGGGTACACACGATCATTTTTCGAGTTGTAAAAACCTACGTTTTTAAAATATGTCATTTAAAACGATTGTGTGTGGGCTTCAGAGCATTTTTCAGGTTCTGAAAAACGAACAAAAAAAAAAAAAATTTAATATGCTCTATTTTTTCACCATGCATGTTCAAAAAAATGTGAACATGCTCTATTTTTTTTTACGATTTCGTTTTTTGGGTTGTAAAAAATGATCGTGTGTGGGCTTTAACGATGTGAAAAACCCACGCATGCTCAGAAGCAAGTTATGAAACGGAAGCGATTGTTCTGGTAAAACTACCGTTCGTAATGGAGTAAGCACATTCATCACGCTGTACAGTAACAGACAGAAAAGCGTGAATCATCTTTTACTAACATGAAATCAGCAAAAGCAGCCCCAAGGGTGGTGTCATCTGCATGGAACTTCCCCTTTATAGTGCCGCGCTTTGCTAGAGCATTTTTTTTCACTATCATGTGTCGTTTTAATGATGAAGTTGAAAAAATAATATTTTTTTCTAGAGGCTGAAAAACGTGGCTTTTACAACCCAAAAAATGATTGTGTGTACGTGGCACAAGGTGTCTGTATACAGTGTTGAAAGTGATGCACTAGTGTTTGGCAACTGTATTTTGAGCATATGCCCTCTCACCAATCCTAATGACCTTTACTGATTACTGGATATTCGATCCAAGTCGATTCTTCAAATTGCGATGGCTGGTAATCTGTTGATTCAGTGGGTCATCTGACATCAATGCTATCAGCGATGTTGCTGCTGTGATACCCCTTTGGGATAGCGTGTGACATCCGTCCCACCTGGGCTGGAACCGCGGAATGCAAGGAGTCGCATGGTAGGCCGCAATCCTCCATCACAACTGTGGACTGATGCACACTTGATGGATCCCAGGAAACAAGAGAGCGTGGCCTGTTCGGAAGATCCCTTTAAAGTCTCCCCAAAAATTCTACCCTGGAGCAGATGGCATGCTGAGAGGTGTAGTTAATAGACAGTTCAACAGTTCAGCGATGGCTGCTCAAGAGACTACAGTTTCCACAATGCTCTCCTCTAATCTCAGATGTAGGATGCATGCAATCCAAGCCCAGTACTAGGGGGATATAGAGACAGTCTGGGAAGATGGAGGACAAGTCTAGGTCCACGTACACACGATCAGACCGGTCCAATGAAACTGGTCAGATGGACCGTTTTCATCGCACCAGGCAGAAGTGGTCTGATGTGTGTACACACCATCGGACCAAAAATCAGATCAGACCAGAACGCGGTGACGTAGAACACAACGACGTGATGAAAAAAGGAAGTTCAATGCTTCCAAGCATGCGTCAACTTGATTCTGAGCATGCGTTGGTTTTTGGTCTGATGCTTTGGCGTCCTAACCATCGAATCTGTCCGACGGACAGGTGTCCATCAGACAGATTTTAAAGCATATTTTAAAACTTTGGTCCGACGGACAATGGTCCGATAGGCCGTACACACCATCGAATTTGTCAGATGAAACTGGTCTCCAGACCAGTTTCATCGGACCGGTCTGATCGTGTGTACGCGGCCTAAGTGTTAGATACCTGTAGTCCGCTCCCGGATACATTACTATTGAAAACAACCAGTTATAATGTATAATGGGATACAATATGATTTTATTGGACTCATAAAGCACACAATAAACAGTATAAAGCAACTCAACAAAATACATTTTACCCACTTTTATGTAAACAACAAAAATTTCATAGCACAAAGGACAAAAAAAACATAAAAGCTAAGCTACAGTAACTTTAACAATGTGGTAAAGTACTCATTATCCATAATGCATATTTCTTTCGCTCTCTGACTACCTCCCAATAGTAGGTAGCTACAACCTACTTTTTCCTATTGAGACATGAATATCAATTCATGACTTTTCATTTCTCAATAAAAAAGCCTTTTATAATGATTTGGCGCTCAAATTAGAATCTGCTACTTCCTACTGAAATGACGGCACACGGTATTCAACACCTCAAAAACTAAATGAAAATTGTAGCTTCTGACAATGACTTTTTAACTCTTCATCAAGTACTGCTAGGGTGATTTGCACATCTTCTCTGATTACCTAAAACCGCGTTTATAAGCTTTTAAGACAAATCTATATCTTTCTTCAGACGTGCAATTGAAAATAAACTCAACGTTGAAAGATAATGCAAATTCCCATTTGACTATAGGAAGCCTCTTTATACTGCATTCTATCAAGCTCTCTTGCATTTATATGCCAGCCTTGCCAACGCTTCATACAGAGTAACGGCATGCCATCTACCCTTGAGCATCTCTGGGTCACAAAGGGGTTGTGAAAGCTGAACTTTAGTACAGCATGATCTCTTCTGTAGTTGCTAGGCAATAATTGTGTTCTCAAAAGTGACTGATTCAGACCCTTGTCTGCTACATTTCCGCATTTAATTTGCAATTCTAATTTCCTGACAGGCAGAAGCAACCAAGCTGTTCACCTAAGATTGCAAAAGTTATATTGAAATACAAGAAATATCCACTGCCTGGAGCCCTCTTTGATAGTAGAGTGAATGGAAAAAAAGAGATTTAATCACAATAGAAAGTTTATGGTCCATTTGAATTTGATCAGTGTACATCATTATTACTCAGTTCCAACCTAACTGCGTAAAATCGGTCTATCATGTGTCCACTCCTATATTGTGAGTTAAACAGACTTATCTTTTAGGCACTCTCCAGCCATGTTGCAAATCTGTATAATCTTCTTCTAATTTGTCTTTTCTTCATCCTGCACTTTCAGAGTGAATCATATGTGATATTATATATTCAGTATTCAATGCTATAGAATCATTTAGAAATGCTTGATGTTCTTTACTTCAACTGCATTTGTAACCCCACATATGAAACAAGTGTTTCGAAAGTGGCAGTAGGAATGCAAATATATATGTATCTGCTTATGCTACTTAACCACTTCAGCCCCAGAAGAATTTACTCTCTTCTTGACCAGAGCACTTTTTGCGATTCGGCACTGCGTCGCTTTAACTGACGATTGCTCGGTCGTGCGACGTTGCACACAAACAAAATTGAAGTCCTTTTTTTTACCACAAATAGAGCTTACTTTTGGTGGTATTTGATCACCTCTGCGGTTTTTATTTTTTGCACTGTAAACAAAAAAAGAGCACCAATTTTGAAAAAAAAGCTATATTTTTTACTTTTTGCTATATTAAATATTCTCAAAAAAATATATAAAAAAAAGAATTTCTTTCTCAGTTTAGGCCGATATGTATTCTTCTACATATTTATGGAAACAAAAATCACAATAAGCGTATATTGATTGGTTTGCGCAAAAGTTATAGGCCCGGATTCACGTAGCTTTACGCCGGCGTATCTCCAGATACGCCATTGTAAGTCCAAATGTGCGCCTTCGTATCTTTACGCCGATTCCCGAAGCTAGATACGTCGAAACAATAGGCTTCCTCTACCCGACGTAACTTGCCTACGCCGGCGTATCGTGGGCGCATAGTTACGCTGGACACATTTGGCGTACCCATGTTAAATATGCAAATGAATGAATGAATGAATGAAGAACTTGTATAGCGCAGCACATGCGAAGTAAATCGCCGATTCACGGACGCGCCAGGCGGAAAAGATACACAGTTTGCTTAAAGGGGTATTCCAGCCAATATTTGTGTTTATTAAAAGTCAGCAGCTACAAAAAGTGTAGCTGCTGGCTTTTAATAAACAGACACTTACCTGCTTCAGCGTTCCAGCGACGCGCCGACCGGGGCTCCGCTCCTCTCCCCCCTCCCCGGCCGGCGTCCTCATCACAACTGTGGGCACCCGGCCGTGACAGCCTTCGGCTTCACGGCCGGGCACCCACTGCGCATGCGCGAGCGGCACTGCGCATGCGCGAGCGGCGCGGCCCGCCGCTGATTTGACAGGCGATCGCATGGGACCTGTCATGTGTCCCATGCGATTGCCTACAGGGAGGGGCTGCTGTAGGCGATTAAGCTTAATCGCCTTACCAGCCCCTCGGCAGAAGCAGGAAGTGGGACAGGAAGTCCCACTCCCCCCCAAAAAAATTACATGCCAAATGTGGCATGTAAGGAGGTCAGGAGTGGGATTAGTGGAGTTTCCATTTTTGGGTGGAACTCCGCTTTAAGGCTTACGCCCGGCGTAAAGTTATTCCACCATATAGGTGGCGCCACCCATTCAAACGTATGGACCAGGGAACAGCAGTCGTCTGTTACGTCGTTTACGTTGTACTACGTGAATAGGGCTGTGCGTAGGTTACGTTCACATCGTAGGCAGTGTATTGACGTATCTTAGGCAGCTATTTCGACGTGACTGTGAGCAAGCGCACTGGGATACGTCCAAGAGCCGACGCATGCGCAGTTCATTTTTTGAAGCTCAGCCCATCATTTGCATGGGGTCACGCTTCATTTAAATGTTACACACCCACTTCCACCTTCTTTGACTTACGTCGGCTTACACCGACAACTATACGCTACGCTGCCGCAACATTGAGCATATTTTCTTGGTGAATACCAGGCTTGCCTCTCAATGTTGCGGCGGCGTAGCGTAAACAAAATACGCTACGCCAGAATAAAGATGCACCCAGGTACGTGAATCCGAGCCATAGTGTCTATAAAATAGGGGATAGTTTTATGGCATTTTTATTATTATTTTTTATTACTAATGGTGGCGATCTGTGATTTTTTGAGTCCGACATCAGTTACTTTTGATACTATTTTGGGATTATTGTCATTAATACAGCAAACAGTGCTATAAAAATGCAGTAGTACACACTATTAAATGACACTGGCAAGGAAGGTGTTAAACAGTAGGGGGCAACCAAGGGGTTAAGTTTGTCCTAGGGAGTGATTCTAACTGTGGGGGGTCTGGTCTCACTAGTTTATGACAGAGATCACTGCTCCCGATGACAGGGAGCAGTAGATCTCTGTCATGTTGCTAGACAGAACATGGAAATGCCTTGTTTACATAGGCATCTTCCCATTCTGCCGCTCCGTCACATGATCGCGGTCACACAGACATAGAGTCGGTGGAACCCGCGATCACACTCACGGAGCACACATACAGGTACGTCTCATATCGCAGCCGTGACATTCTGCTGATGTAAATAGTCGTGTGGTGGTCGCCACGTGGTTAAACATAAAATCCCTGTAAAAGAGAAAGCAGTGATGGATAGTTGTACATTGATTAAGGTGTACCTAAAAACCTTTTTGACCCACCTTCCCACTCTATTATAACTTAAATATTTATAAAATAAGAAACTTTATGGTCACCAGAGGGTCACAAGTGGTGGAGGATGGAGGAATGGGATGTGGTGTGGGCCACAGCACTAAATACGTGGTCTGTATTTGCATAATAGAGCAGCCTGGCTTTAAGAGCTCTTAGAACAGTCTAGAATGTACCAGTTGTGACAGGGCAAGGCCCTGCCACTGTGTGAGTGTAGGGGAAAGGGACACAGGGTTTATACGTAAACAGAGCGCAGGGTTTTCAGAATATCAATTGTGAGTGGAAAAACAGTTTTTTTGGTTTTCTTTGAATTTTGGTTTTCCTGGATTGGGTTCTAAAGTTTGGACATTTCAAATATTTTTGGGAGGGAATAAATCTCCAATCCAGTGTCCAGGTCTTGCAGGCGACCAACAGACTATGAGTCAGGTGCACACAGCTCTTATAATGAAAGACTTGGACAGGTGTGCTCCATCCAGGAGACAGGTTTGTTTGTTTGTGGGGACAGGTGTGCTCCACCTGAAAGCCAGGAGGTCCCAGGCAAGAAGACTTCAGATGGGTTCCAGGAGATTCCACAATTGAGAGGCCAGGGCCCGAGCCCCTGCAACAGGGAGCTGTGGAGTGATACACAGGGGACCTTCATGTTTTGTACTGATGGTAGAATCCCCTGCATGGGCAAAGGTTCTGTTGAATGTTTTTTTTTTTGTTTAAATAAAAGTGGGCCACCAGTACCTAGAGCAGACTTTCTGACTCACGTGGACTCACTGAAAACACATCTACCACATTTTTTTTCCCTAAATAGCTTCCTTTACCTTAGTGCAGTCCTCCTTCACTTACCTCATCTTTCCATTTTGCTTTTAAATGTCCTTATTTCTTCTGAGAAATCCTCACTTCCTGTTCTTCTGTCTGTAACTCCACACAGTAATGCAAGGCCTTCTCACTGGTGTGGAGTGTCATGCTCGCCCCCTCCCTTGGACTACAGGAGAGTCAGGACGCCCACTAACACACAGCTCCTTTCTCTATCTGCAATGTAGAGAGCATCCTGACTCTCCTGTGTAGACCAATGGAGGGGGCGAGCACGACACTCCACACCAGGGAGAAAGCCTTGCATTACTGTGTAAAGCTATACAGACAGAAGAACAGGAAGTGAGGATTTCTCAGAAGAAATAAGGACATTTAAAAGCAAAATCGAAGAATGAGGTAAGTGAAGGAGGACTGCACTAAGGTAAAGGAAGCTTTTTAGGAAAAAAATTGTACCTTTACAACCACTTTGTCAAACTCAGAGACATGGCCCCACTCTCTGACTTGCCCTTTTTGCTATACTGCTTGCATCCATGTTTGCTTTTTCCTGACATGACCTCTTGCTGATTTTTTTGATTTAAGTTTTCTTTAATTAATTTTAAACAACATTACAAAATGTGCATTATATCTATAGTACAAAACCTAAAAAAATAGTTTATATTGTCTCATTGTTACAGGTTATCCAGGAACAGGGCAATAAACATTGCATGAACAGAACATGATTAACTTTGTCTTTATCATTTTTCTCAAACAAAGGTTTTTATTGAGCAAATTTAAGAAAGAAAACAGCTTACAAAACTCCAGAGCATAATCATAATTGACTTTCCATGGGGGAGTACAAACATAGCATAGCATGACACTTCATCAAAAGCCACTCAGTGTGGTAAATAGCCCTACAACCCTCCACCCCCTCCTGCGAACATATTCGAGTATCCAGGAGCCAGTCTACTGCAGATCTAAAATAGCCTTTCATACACAAGATCTATCGGGGCTAGCCCCGGAACATCAAGCCACTGGGCCCATAACTTTTCATATTTACCGCTAGACCCTCTTCTCTGATACACCACCTTCTCCAGCCTCAAGGTGACTCCCATCTGCTTGATCCATTCCTGCACCGTGGGTGGTTCAGTGTCCTTCCAGTGCCTCAATATAACTAAGCGGGCCTGAAACAGGGCCCGGCCTATTGCCTGTCTAGGGATATCCTCCACTGGGAGGTCCCCGGAATTTCCCAGCAGACAAACCTTGGGTTCCAAAGGAACTTGTACCTGGAAGGCCCCGTTAATAGTGTCAACCACCCCTGCCCAATACCGATGGAGCTTCGGGCATCTCCACAAAAAGGTGGATGAGATCGTCATGATCCCTGCAGCACCTAGTGCAGCAGGGGTCTACACCCATTCCCATTTGCGCAAGCCTAGTTGGTGTATAATGGACCCGTAAGAGGATGTAAAGGTGTGCCACATTCAGGGAGCACATGGGAACCGCCTGCAGGGCCTCCTCCCACTGTTCATCTTCGAACGCTCCCACGTCCCTCTCCCACCGAGCCACCACCTTGAGAGGGGCACTCGGTAGGAAGAGGTTTAATAACATAGCATAGCAGCTGGATATGAACCCCTTGCAGGTGGACACCTCGGACATGAAGTTAAAGACCAGTGCCGGGTCCAAGGACCATATATCAGCCTCCCTCTGAGCATCAAATGCGTGTTTGAGTTGCAGGTAGTAAAAGTGCATGGATGCTGGAAGCTGAAAGTCTGCCCTGAGCTCAGTGAAGGACCTCAACTGGCCTGCCCTAACTATGTGCGACATGAGGGATACCCCATACTGTTTCTACTTCAGGCCGTACGGTAGTTTAGCTATTTCCCGGTAGTAGAGGTTATCCCATATGGGGCTGGATTTAGTGAACCCTGACACCCCCTGCAGCATCCTAACTTTATTCCAAATCTTCTGCATAAGTGCATATGTGGGGAACCGTCTATTAGATTTTGCCTACTGCAAGGCCTCCAATCCCACCATCACCTCCCCCCCTGTCGTGAATCTGAGCAACCGAACCGAGGGGTCCCTCAGATTTAGCTGCAGATCCTGTTGAGGGCCCGCCACCCTCGCGATGTGCTGCACCTGAGAGGCCAAATAGTAGAGCCAAGGATTGGGCAATGCCAATCCACCGGCCTCCTTCTGGTGCTGCAGTTGCTCAAGTTTAACCCTAGGGGGCTTTGTGAGCCAAATCAGTGAGCGGAAAATAGAATTAATGACTCTAAACTGTTTCAGGGGGATGACCATTGGGGAGTTGTGCAGTATGTATAGCAATTGTGGCATAAGGATCATCTTTATCAGGTTGACCCTCCCGACCGGCGACAGTTTTAATTTACTCCAAACCTTGACCCGATCCCGACACCGATTAAGTAAGGGGGTAAGATTGAGGCGGACATAGTCCAGCGGGCATGCGGTAACCTGGATACCCAGATAGCGGAAAGAGACAGAGACTGGGATGTCCTGTATTGTACTTATGGGCTGAGGAGACCATCTATCAAGCAGAAGGAGGGAGGACTTAGTCCAATTAATGGTCCGGCCCGAGTATTCGCCGAACCGTCGGACCACAGTCATGGCCTCAGCGAGCCACCCGGCGGTATCCCCCAGAAGCAACATGGTATCGTCCGCATATAACATGATCTTCTCGTGCAGGTCCCCATATTGGAAGCCCCGCACCAAAGGATCTGCTCGAATCATGGCTGCCAGAGGCTCAATGGCCAGGGCAAAGAGGAGGGGAGAGAGTGGGCACCCCTGCCGGGTACCCCTGTATAGGTTAAAAGTGCGAGACACCCTCCCTCCCTCTCTTATCGCCGCTACCGGGGATGCGTATAGGAGCTGGACCCAAGTAATGAAACCATCTCCAAACCCAAACTTCCGCATTACCGCCCAGAGAAAGTCCCACTCGACACTGTCAAACGCCTTGTGGGCGTCGAGAGACAGCAAGGCTCTGTCCCCCATGTTATCCGCCCGCGATTGCATATTGAGATAGAGTCTCCTCAAGTTTATTGCCGTCGACTTTTGTGAGAATGTATGATAGTGGAGATGGCCCCATTCAGTCTGACCGCCTGGACCTTGGCAAGAATCTTTACATCATTTTGTAAAAGGGAAATCGGTCTGTAGGACCCCGGGTCGAGTGGATCCTTGTCTGGTTTCAGAATCAGGACAATGTTTGCCCTGGTCATGGATATGGGAAGAGTGCCCTCCTCCCTCGCAGCATTAAACACCTTCAGCAAGTGCTGGAGTATCTGTTCCCCATATTGCTTGTATATTTCCACAGGGAGACCGTCGTCCCCCGGAGCCTTGGGGGTTAGGGAACAGGCTGGTCGCCATCTGTAATTCGCCCAGGGTCAACGGGGCATCTAGCATCTCCCTATTGGAGGCTGACAGCTTTGGTAACTGCATCGGGTCTAGATATTCTCTCAGAGAGTCCAGCGAGTGGAGTCGTACAGAGAGGAGTAAAACCCGACTAGTTCATCCAGGACTTGGTCGGGGGAGTTCGTCACCCTCCCTCCGGTAGTGCGCAGCGCCCCTATGGAGGGAGACATCTGCTGGGCGTGGGCAATAGTTGCTAGCATGCGACCAGTGTGTTCACCCTCCTCATAAAATGCCGCTTTTTGGAAAAAGCGTTTCCTCTCTGCCCCCGAGGTCGTGATTCGGTACAGAGCATCCTGCGCCGAAAGCCACGCCTCCCTATTTGTGTCAGATGGGTCTACAATGAATGTGTCCTCCAGCCTCTCCGCCAACCGCTCCACCCCCTCTCTTTGTGCATTCGTCCATGGCTTGATGGCCTGAATCTCCGTGATAAACATGCCCCGCAGGACGGCCTTAAAGGCCTCCCAAGTGATCGCTATGTTGTCAGTGCCGGTGTGTATACGCCAGTATTCCTCAATGCGGGCCTCTATATGCTCGTGGGACGGGAAAAGGCTCAGCCAGAAGGCGTTCATCTTCCACGGGGCCTTGGCCACCGTGGAAGAGGGACGCACCCCCAGGGTTACAAGCAGTGGAGAATGATCCGAAACAGTTCTCAGACCATACGCCACCTCTAAATCATATCTCTCAGCAGCATGCGAACAGAAGCACAGATCTATCCTAGACAGGGATGAGTAGCTCTTAGAAAAACATGAAAATTGTTTGTCTCCAGGATTCCTAGCCCTCCAAGGGTCCCTCCACCCCACTTCCTCCACCAGTTTTCTCAGGGCCGTCCGGCGTGTCCCCCTCCCTCCCCCTCCCGGTGGATGCTTATCCAAGAGAGGGTCCATGTAACAGTTGAAGTCCCCGAGGGCAAACAGTGGCACCTCCGGGAACCACAACTGGAACTGAATCAATGCCCTCAGTACCTCATTGTTGTACGGGGGGGGGGCACATATACAAAAGCAAGTATACATTTAAAGGCAAACAGCTTGCATAGCAGAAAAACATATCTCCCATCAACATCCACATCAGCATTCAGTTCCTCGTAATCTAATGAACTGTGCACCATCACACTCACCCCCCTTGAATACGAGGTGTGAGTTGAATGATACGCCCTACCCACCCACCGATATCCCAAACAAGGCACAGAGTCAGGGGTCAAATGAGTGTCCTGAAGAGCACAGATAGCGGGCAGTTGCTTCCTCATCAGGGACGACACCATAGTCCGCTTCAGCGGGTCCTGTAGTCCCCGAACATTCCATGATAACACAGTGACCGCCACCATCAGGGAAGTTGAGGCATATCACTGAAGTGGGAAAAAACTCCTCCACCCCATCCACCCGCCACCCCCTCAGTTGAAGTGTCTGAAGCAGCCGGATGGGCATGTGATAGGTACAGGGCCGTAAACCAAATGCTGGTGAAAAAGTGTAGACTCCCACAGTGGAAAAAAGAAAAAAAAGAAAAATTGTAAAAAAGCTCTGGAGTGAACTAAAATTGGGTAACCAACTGAGATACACAGCCGTGTATCAATAAAAGCCGTGGATCTCTTTCGTTGCAGGCCTTTCGCCTGTAAGGGGTGTGCGCCCGACATCTCGCAGGCCCACTGGACGCTCAAACTTTGGGGCGCCAACGGGCAGCCGTGGGACAACAGGTCCCTGAACTCTTACAGGTGATCAACACCTACGGTAACAGCTTCAGCAGTCATCTTTGCTGGGTGCGTTAATAACAGCATTTCCGAACTCGCATTGCAGAGCAAAAAGATAGGGTGTTGTATGTTTCCGGCAGTTCCCTCGGCCGAGGGGTCAACTTAGGCAGGGCCAGTGATATTGAACCAGGATGTCAGTCCTCTTTCATCGGAGGTCTCCTAACCTGTCGGAGGGCACCTTCATTAGCATCCAGCCAGTCTGAGGCATCAGCAGGGTGTTCAAAAAAGTGGGCCTGGCCATTCAAAATAACCCGAAGTCTTGCAGGATACAGCATGGCATATGGGGCCTGCACCTTCTGCAGGGGTTTCTTAATCTCTGTAAATCTAGCTCGGCTCTTCTGTACTGCAGCAGAGAAGTCCGGATAAAATGACACCCGGGTGCCGTTGTATTGGACATTCTTTTTTTCCCTGGCCAGCCTCAGAATTATTTCTCTGTCTCTGTAATTTAATAGGCGGGCCAGAATCGGGCGGGGGGGGGGGGGTTGCCTGGCGGGAGAGGCCTAGTTGGCACTCTGTGGGCCCTCTCAACCGCATATAGATGTGTAAGAGCGTCTTTGCCAAACACGTCGGCCATCCACTGCTCCACAAACTGTGTGGGGTCCCTGCCCTCCACCTTCTCTGGTAGTCCAACTATGCGGACGTTATTGCGCCTAAGACGGTTCTTAAAATCTTCTGCGCGCATATCAACCGCCCTGGCAAGCCTTGAGGTGGTCTGGGCCTCTCTAATCAGTGGGGGTAGCTTGTCTTCCAGGTCACTAATCCATCCCTCCGCGGCTGTGGTTCTCTCCCTCATTTTCTGTATGTCATGCCTGATGAGGCACACCTCCTTCTCCAAACTTCCAAATCTGAGACGTAGGTCATTCACAGAGGCTGTGCATTTATTCACTGCCTTCAGTATGGCAGCAAGTGTGGGCTGATCCCCCCCTCCTCCTCCAGGTCATTAGCCTCCCACTGCAGGCTGGAGCTGCTCCCAGCCTGTTCCAATATGGCCCCCTCTCCCTGCACATTCTCCCCCTCCTCCGTTTCAATGTCACTGAGGGAGGCACAGTCATCCATTGGCTGCGCACCTGTTACACTGGGTTTCTCTGTCAGCTTCTGGGCATAGTACCTCATGTCCTTGGGGGGGTCTCCGGAGCCCTCTTTGGCCTTTTTCAGGGTTTTACTCACCCCCTCCTTCCCTTTATCCCCTCCGCGCGCCTTCTGAGCTGATGGTGGGGCGGCGCCATCTTGGAATTCCTGCCTCGAGCCGTCTTGCTTCTGTCCCCGGGTCATCATGCCCTCCGGCCGCTTGTAAGTTGCAGCCGAGTGACGAGGGAACGTTCCCCTGCCCGCAGAGACAAAAATCCGGGTGTTCTGGGTGCCGGAAACCGGGTAAGATCAGGATCACTGCGGAGCTCTGTGAACCTGCGTCTGTTCACATGCCGCGCTGGCCACGCCCCTTGTCTTTATCATTATTGAGCTATAGATATTAGTTGCAGAGATAGTGTTAGGAATCCTAGATATCTGGGGAGAACGTTACATAACAATGAGATATTACATCCCAATTGTATTTACAAAAGAAGAATGGAAATTGTGAAAAGTTGAAGAGAAGCGGGAGGAGGGGGAACAAAAGTGTCAGCTGGGAGGAGTATCTTATGTATTAATTGTAGGCTTACACAAGAGAGAGAAAGGAGAATTCATAAGGCCACAAAAAAGTAGAGTAATAGGACACTGATATAAAATAACAGATGAAAGCTAGCTAATGCTGTGTCAGTGGTTACTGGATGTATGCATGTTTTTCTTATTACACCTGGTGGATGTAGGTGAACTATGGTTCCCATATCTTCCTGAATTTTGCTTGTCTACCGATTAGTATTGTGACATAATGTAAAGTGAGGTGATCAGGGACAGCCTTATATGCTTTGATATGTGGGACACTAAGGTATAATCCAGTCCACTTTTTCCAGATCACCATAGCAGTGTGGAATCCGAGCTGGGTTTTCCTTCCCACTTTTGACCAGCAGCAGGTAGAATAAAGAAGGAAGGACTGGAGAAAGAGGGTGCTCTGGCCTAGGACTTAGGAAAGCTACTTAAAAGAGAGTTGCATGTGGAAATCACTCTGTAAAAGTTTTGCCAATTGCTTGTTTTGTTGATGACTGGGAGAAGTCAGAAGAGGAATCTGTCCCGTTTAGTTAGTGCCTGGTTGAAAAGGATTTATTTTCTACCTTGTTCTGTTCGGTTTGTTTGCAACCTTTTCTGTTTGAGCTGCCTTTATTTTTTAATTGAGCTAACCTCCACAGTATACTAACATGTTTCTCATAAATCATGATCCAATAGAGCTTATTTTTAAAGTTGTCCCATAATATATTTTTTAGATCTCTAGGAACATGTCATAAACCTTTTAACCAGTAGTAAGGCAAAGGATATGAATAGTTGTCAGTGTTTGGGTATAATGGTTACAGGTTGGTTGAGTAGGGCTATTTGTGGGGGGAAAGGCTATTTTCAGTCATGTTATGTGGTTGATAAGGACTGTTGACTAGTGTTGAGCAGAATATGCCATATTCGAATTCGCGATATATCTCGAATATATAGTCGAATATTCGACATATATTCGCTAAATACGAATATTCGTGATATTTTTTGGAAATTAAATGATTGCGAATTTTCGCGAATTTTTGCGAATTGCGAATTGCGAATTGCGAATGCGAATATTCAAGAAATGCGGAATGGAGCACTCTGATTGGCTCAGAATATTCGTGATATATTACAATACACAATAATTGCGAATATTCGAGAAATGCGGAAGGAGCACTCTGATTGGCTCAGAATATTCGTGATATATTACAATACACAATAATTGCGAATATTCGAGAAATGCGGAAGGAGCACTCTGATTGGCTCAGAATATTCGTGATATATTACAATACACAAAAATTGCGAATATTCGGCAAATGCGGAAGGAGCACTCTGATTGGCTCAGAATATTCGTGATATATTACAATATAAAATAATTGCGAAATTTCGAGAAATGCGGAATGGAGCACTCTGATTGGCTCAGAATATTCGTGATATATTACAATATAAAATAATCGCGCGATATCGCTATTACCGAATAATCGCATTGCGATTTTTCGGCAATATAAAATGAGCGCTGCAGCTACTCGGCCCAAGGTCTCTAATCATACCAGCAATGCTTTTACACGTCGATGGGGATCTCTAGGATGTGATCTGTTCTAAAAAAAAAATTAAAACATTCGAATATTCGAAATAGCGAATATTCGCCGCGATATTCGCGTTATTCGCGAATACTCGAATATGCAATATTCGTAGCGAATATTCGCAATGCGAATATTCGTGAGCAACACTACTGTTGACCAGTACTTGCTAAAAGCAGGGCATTGCCACCATTTTAACCACTTAACGCCCGCCGCACGCCTATTTACGTCTACAGAAGGGCACGGACAGGCAGATGGACGTAAATTTACGTCCCTGCCTACTAGCGGTTCGGGGGTCCGATCGGGACCCCCTCTGCTGCGTGCGGCGGGCGGCTTATCTCCGGGAGCGATCCAACTCGAGGGGGCGGCGGTTCGTTTCTGTCCGCCCCCTCATGATCGCTCCCAGCCAATCCTGTGCGCCGCCGCCGTGTCACTTCCTCTGCCTGTAAAATGTAAAGCGCTCATCTCGGTGGTATTTTCAAACCGCCGAGATGAGGGAAGAGTCACAGTAAGTCTGCACCAACACTACACTGACACCACACACATAGGCACATTTAACCCCTAGCGCAAAAAATAAAAATCGCAGAGGCAATCAAATACCATCAAAAGAAAGCTCTATTTGTGGGAAGAAAAAGACGCAAATTTTGTTTGGGAGCCACGTCGCACGACCGCGCAATTGTCTGTTAAAGCGACGCAGTGCCGAATTGTAAAAACGCCTCTGGGCATTTAGCAGCATATTGGTCCGGGGCTTAAGTGGTCAAAAATGTTGACCCTACCCATCTACAAATACAAATACAAAAGCACAGTGAAGAGGAGCGAGGTTCCATCTTGTTTAATTTTTATGGTACTAAGGACCATCAATATAGGTGTTTATGGAGCATAGAAGTTCAACTAGCCCAAAATTGCAATTTGTCTATTGTTATATCTGCCTTCAGTTTCAGAGGAGATTTTGCTGAATTCTATCATTCTCCTTTCTTTCATCACTCTCTGTAATTTGGTGCCTTTTTGCTCACACTCCACCAATATTTTTATTATTTTTGTTCTCTAGCTGTTTTTTTTTTTTTGCATCATGGTGTCCTCCAGTTGAACAGCCTCTGTTCTCACTGAGGGGCATCTTCCTTTGATAGATATCTTGTCCATTGTGTCTCTCTAATCATTTGTTCTGTTTTCTGTACTTTATTTTTCTGCTTTTTTTTATTACTAGCGCCTTTAGCATTTTTACAGAGTCCACTCCAGCCACTTGCCGACCGCCTAACTGTAAATATATGTCATTATCAGTGTTGCTCATCTTACTTTAAAAAAGTAATTAGTTACAGTTACAAATTACTTCTCCGAAAAAGTAATTGCGTTAGTGACTCAGTTACTACATTGGAAAAGTAATTAGTTACTCAGCAAAGTAACTGAATTTTTTTTTAATATTCTACAATGCTTTATTGAGAAGCAGATGACGGGCGCTTGCCAGGGAGCAGTGAGTTAATACTCCAAGACAAAAGAATGCCAGATCCTTGAGAAAAGAAAACCGGAAACAAATGGTGATCTCGTGTATATCCCAGCCCAGGTGCATCCGTCCCACCATGTATGTGCAGCTAATAGGACGTAAAACCCTTATCCATCTGCTATATATTACATCCAAATTATAAGCTGGATTAAAATGTATGCTTATAATATACATTCCCTTGACGTTTAGAGTCTGTAATTTAAAATCTTATATTAGGCTTTATAAGAATTTTCTATAGTTTATTGTTTATTATTTTATTTATCTTATATAAGCTTTATTAGATGCAAGGGATCTGGAATGGGGGTGTCAGATTTTTCTTTGTTGTCTGATGAAGAGATGAAATCACTGACCAAAAATAACCTGCTGATCATTGGTCTGTATAGGTGTCCTGCACTTACCATGTTGACCACTAGATGTCACTGTGTACACTGTGTTGTATAGGGAATGTTTGTTCTGTGGAACATTTTGTTTCGGCCATGTGTTCCCCAGATCATTGATCAGGTTGCGCACACAGTGTGTGTGATTGATGCGAGTTGTTCCCCGGTGATAGGTCAGTGTGAGGCGGGTGGGGCTCATTGTATCCAGGGCTCCTTGCGATTGGGAGTTTTCAGATCGCTGTGACAGGCCATCACAGCGGTCGCATGATTCTAAAGCGGAGTTCCACCCATATTTATGTTCACAGCGCCGGCAGGAGCAATTACTCTGCTGCCATCTAGTGGCGGTAGATGTAATTGAGGTAATGCCGCCCAAGTAATGGGAACTGCGTTACTGTGAGAGGAAGAGTAATCAGGTAGATTACTTGTTACCCTCAAAAGGGGCTGCGTTAGGTAACTGCGTTTATTGTAACTCCGTTACTTACAACACTGGTCATTACCTTGACATTAAATACTTGGGTTGTGGCAACAGCTATAACCCACGGTATCTTTTTTCAGTTAGGAATCCGGTTTTCAGTTAAAAGTCAATGAAAGGAATTTATGGACAGCCGCTCACCAAAATAAACTTAAAAAGGTAGCCTTTATTGGTGTAAAAAGGATAAAAAAGCACTACAAAACACAGCACAGCAAGCAGTGGGTTAAAAAACTGACGTGTTTCGCACAAACAATCAGTGCTTAGTCAGTTAAAAGTGGTCCCAGTGGCAGATTCTGCGAAAGTTCACTTTTACAGGCCACATAAGAGGTGCCCCCTCCCACCGTTTCCCAGTGGTTTCTGAGCTTACGGGAGCCATCAGTAAGCCTGGAATCTGGCTGATGTCTAGGCAGGAAGCTGAGTGAGGGAAAGATAGCGTATTTGTAGGTGTCTATTTGTAATTGTTGTGGTTTACAATGAAGTTCAGCTGAGAGGGTTCATGTACCTTGAAATACAAATACTCCCAGTTGGAAGTTAGCACTCTGAAAAGTTATCAATATTCAACTTGCCAGTGGATTAGACAGGGAATCTTTTTTTTATAGATAGGGCTTACAGTTGCTGTAATTGTGCCTTGTTTTTAAACTGTGTTTTTCCACATTGCTGTTTCTGCATTGTTTAATGCTGATTCTACTGTCGCACAGACTGACTGTATGACTTTATAGGGCTGTACTTTTTTTAATAAAGCTAATTTAAACTGTTTACAGGTGTGTTGGTGGTCACTCGAGTCTGGGTCTGGGCTCAGGTGCATGGGCAGGAAGACCCAAACAATCCAGTGGCTTCTCCAGTGGTAGCGCTATACTAAGATCAATTTAACCACTTGCTTACTGGGCACATAAACCCCCTTCGTGCCCAGGCGAAATTTCAGCTTCCGGCACTGCGTCGCTTTAACTGACAATTGCGCGGTCGTGCGACGTGGCTCCCAAACAAAATTGGCGTCCTTTTTTTCCCCAGAAATAGAGATTTCTTTTGGTGGTATTTGATCACCCCTGCGGTTTTTATTTTTTGCGTTATAAACAAAAAAAAGAGCGACAATTTAAAAATATATATATTTTTTTTACTTGTTGCTATAATAAATATCCCAATTAAAAAAAATAAAAAATGTCTCAGTTAAGGCCGATACATATTCTTCTACGTATTTTTGTAAAAAATAAAAAATAAAAATCACAATAAGTGACTGCTTTGTGCAAAAGTTATAGTGCCTACAAAAAAGGGGACAGAATTATGATTTTTTTTAATATTTTTTTTTTACTAGTAATGTCGGCGATCTGCGATTTTTATTGTAACTGCGACATTACGGCGGACACATCGGACACTTTTGACACATTTTTGGCGCCATTCACATTTATACAGCAACCAGTGCTATAAATATGCACTAATTACTGTATAAATGTGACTGGCATTGAAGGGGTTAACACTAGGGGGTGAGGAAGGGGTTAAATGTATTGCCTGGGTGTGTTCTAACTGTGTGGGGGGAGGGGGTGACTGGGGGAGGTGACCGATGCTGTGTCTCTATGTACAAGAGACACAGATCGGTCTCCTCTTTCCCTGACAGGACGTGGAGCTCTGTGTTTACACACAGAGCTCCACGTCCCTGCTCTGTCACCGCTGATCGTGTGTACCTGACGGACACCGTGGCCTCCGGGTACACGCATCGAATCCTCGATGATGCGACGGCACTGTTTTTTCCCGCCGCGCGCCACTGGGAATTAGAAATACTTCATGTTCAAAGACGTGACCCTGGCGCCTAAGGTCCGCGCTGTTGACGTATTTTGTCAATAGCGCGGACCCGAAGTGGTTAATAGACACGTTTCTGTCCTTGGTATACATGTTTCCTAGATATAAGTAGCAGTTTGCTGAATAGTTTTACTTGTTGTGTTGAGGTACTCTTTATTATAGAACCAGTAAATTAAGAAATCAGAAAAAATGTTCTGTCACCTTTACGAAAGGGACAATTTTTCATCTGTTTGCCATGCTCTCAATTATGGCAACTTCTGCCACGTTGATATATAATAGCACGCCAAATAGGGAAATGCTACAAGAGTTCTTAAAAGAAGCAATCTTTTTTTTTTCCCTCTCATTTGCATGTACTCATTCTGCTTTAATTTGCAGTTTGCTGACATTTGTACGTGCTTATGCAGGCCTGAATTATGAATGGAGGCACATTAAGCTTATTCAGTCTTAACCCTTTTCATTGTATCGCATCAAAGATGACATTTCCTGTAATCTTTTCTGTGATTTTATCAAACTGGTTGGAGGTAGGGGATGTACTTCACTCAATCGCTAGCAATATTTAGGAGTTTACAAAGCTAGTCATGAAATGCTTCATTTCTTCCGGACATGGCTAAATTTAGTTTTGATTTAAAAAAGCCAGTGTCTAGGTTAAAAAGCACAGTCTTTACTTTAAGGTGGCTTTGTCATTTTGAGATAAGATTTTATTCTTGCTAGAATAACAATAGTATGGCTCAAATGCAAAGCCATGAAATAATGCATCATACTTTGTAGCAAAAAAAAGTAGCACTTTTATTTTGTTTTTGAGCAATTTCCAATTGCAATATAGGTTTAACATCTTCAATCTTGTAAGCAAATGTTTTAAGTTATTATTGTAATTTTATCTTTAACCACTTACATACTGGGCACTTTCACCTGCTTCCTGTTCAGGTCAATTTTCAGCTTTCGGTGCTGTCGCATTTTGAATGACACGATCATGCATCACCGGACCCAAACAAAATTGTAAGGCCACGTACACACGATCGAACATGTCCGCTGAAACTGGTCCGCAGACCAGTTTCAGCAGACATGTTCGATCGTGTGTACGGCCTATCGGACCGTTTTTCAGCGGACCAAAGTTTCAAAACATGCTTAAAAACATGTCCGCTGGAAACCTGTCCGTCAGACAGGTTCGATGGTTAGTACACAAAATCATCGGACCAAAAACCCTCGCATGCTCAGAATCAAGTCGACGCATGCTTGGAAGCATTGAACTTTGTTTTTTCATCACGTCGTTGTGTTGTACGTCACCGCGTTCTGGTCCGAGAGGATTTTGGTCCAATGGTGTGTACGCACATCAGACCAACAGACCACTTCAGCGTGGTCCGATGAAAATGGTCCGTCGGACAAGTTTCATCGGACATGTCTGATCGTGTGTACGTGGCCTTAGAATTTTTTGAGACAAATGGAGCTTACTTTTGGTGGTGTTTAACCACTTCAATACTGGGCATTTTCACCCCCTTCCTGCCCAGACCAATTTTTAGTTTTCAGCGCTGTCGCACTTTGAATGACAATTGCGTGGTCATGCAACGTGGCTCCCAAACAAAATGTACACCCTTTTTTTCTCACAAATAGAGCTTTCTTTTGGTGGCATTTGATCACGTCTGCGGTTTTAATTTTTTGCGCTATAAAAAAAAGCGTCAATTTTGAAAAAAAAAACACAATATTTTTTACTTTTTGATTTAATAAATATCATATTTTTTATTTATTTTTTACTTTTTTTTTCAGTTTAGACCGATATGTATTCTTCTACATATTTTTGGTAAAAATCGCAATAAGTGTATTTGATCGGTTTGCGCAAAAGTTCTAGCGTCTACAAAGTAGGAAATAGAATTATGGCATTTTTTCATTTTATTTTTTTACTAGTAATGGTGGCAATCTGAGATTTTTTTTTATTGTGACCGTGACATTGCGGCGCACACATCGGACACTTTTGACACATTTTTGGGGCCATTCACATTTACACAGCGATTTGTGCTATAAAACTGCACTGATTACTGTGTAAATGTGACTGGCAGGGAAGGGGTTTTTTTGTTCAATAAATTTTTATTATTATGAAGCATACAAAATATACAGGTACAAAGAGAAAATAAACGAAAAAAAAAAAAAGGTAAAGGAAAGCCATTCCAAAATGTAGGACATGCAGCAAATCAGGTATAGTATAACCAAATACGATCAGGTAATGAGAAACAAAGTGGGAGGGGAGGGGCAGACAGTGCAGTCCGTCCAATATAAGGAACAGAGACCTTCTCTACGTCATACAACCAGAACATATTAAACATTGTTAACACATCTCTACTGAAGGTAACCCCGATACAGTATTTCCATGAGATTGTGCTTAAACTGTAATGCTGAAACTAAAGTAACCAATATTGGAATGTAAAGAGGGAGGAAAGAAGAAAATAAGAAAAATATAAGAAGGTAAGAAAGGAAAAGATAAAGATAAGGTTGGGGGGGGGGGGAGAGGGATAGTCCGCCTCAGGTGGCCACCATGTGCATACAGGTAGGGTAAACATATTAAATAAGAGCAATGTAATACCACAATTCAGGACATAAGATTGGCATATGTAGTAGTAAATTTGAAAGCGAACCAGTCAGCCCATATTTTAATCGCTAAGTCAGATTTATTTCTATTAGAAAGTGTGAGGTCCTCCATACGGTATGTATGGTCAACTACCTCCAACCATTGACGCAGGGTTGGGACCGTGGCCAATTTCCAAAACCTAGGAATTAGGGACTTCGCCGCATTTAAGAAGTGCGGTGTTAAAGATTTCCTATATAAGCTGACTGGTGCGCCTGTACAATGTAACAGAACAACCCCAGGGTCATCTGGGGTCTCAAATCCCTGTATTTCCTTCATACAAGCAAGAACAGAGTTCCAAAAGGGGCGTATATTTGGGCAAAACCACCAGAAGTGAGCGTGTGTTGCTTGGTTTCCGCAACCCCTCCAGCAGAGAGGGGAAGATTGGGGGAAAATTCCATGAAGTGTCGCAGGGGTGAGGTGCCATCTAGTGAGAACTTTGTAGTTCACCTCCGCTGTCCTGGAAGAAATTGAAGAAGTGTGGGCCAAACTAAGGATCTTGGACTTTTGGGTCTCCGTAAAGGATGTATTGAGATCCTGTTCCCAATTGCGGAGAAAGATGGGTTGGCCTTTAGATGATATGGACAACAGTGCCTTGTAAAAGTAAGAAAGAGGCCTTTCCGGAGGGCGGTGCCCAGCAAAAGCTAATTCAATCAGTGACAAATCCGAGAGGCCTCGGAGCGGACGTGGAAGGGAGCGCACAAAGGCTGAAAGTTGATGATATTTCCAATGATCCATGAAGGGCACAGGAGGGGGACCCACTAGGTCAGATAAAGAAGCCATCCCAGTGGGAGTGATCACTTGATGCAACATAGTCGCGTTACCTAAAGACCATGACTTTCCAGAGGTGTGAGAACTCCCAGGGGGGAAGTAGTTGTGACCAGCAAGGGGCATCAGTGGAAAGTTGTGCGGCCAGCCATGGGATCTACACAGCGAGTCAAAGATTGTTAAAGTAGAATGCGTAAGAGGAGAAGTGGACACAGCCAAGGATCTACATCTTCTGGGGATCCACAACTGCGTAGAGAGATCAGAGGTGCACATGGTCTCCTCAAGAGACACCCACAATTTAGATCTCTTATGGTACTTCCAGTCCAGCATCCTAGTAAGCACTGCGGCTATAAAATAACTTTTAGCATCTGGCAAGGCCAGGCCTCCGTCAGACTTAGGCCTGAGGAGAGTGGTTCTAGCTAACCTGGGTCGCTTCCCATGCCAGATGTATTTACGAAAGAGGGACCGAAGCACAGTGAAAAAGACCACCGGGATTTTAAAGGGTATCATTTGGAAGAGAAACAGTAGCCTGGGCAATATGTTCATCTTTATAACACTGATCCTCCCCAACCAGGAATGGGCAAGTTGGGACCACCTCTGTAAATCGGCTCTAATAGTGTTAAGTAAAGGGATGTAGTTTGCTCGGAATAGGGATGAGGGGTTGGGGGTCAAAAAGATACCTAAATACTTAAGGGACTGAGATTGCCAATTAAAAGGAAAGGACTCTTTCAGGCGGGATGCAAGCTCGCTCGGGACGGTAAGGTTCAAGATTTCTGATTTGGACATATTAATTTTAAAATTAGAGATAATACTAAATTTTGAAAAGGCGGACATCAAGTTAGGGAGGGAAATAAGGGGGCGCTGTATATAAAAAAGAATATCATCTGCATATGCAGCATATTTATGTTCAACCGAGCCAACCGTGATCCCACGGATGTTCGGGTCCGCTCTGATCGTCGAGAGGAAGGGTTCAAGAGAGATGGCGAACAAAATTGGGGAGAGGGGGCACCCCTGTCTGGTGCCATTGTACAATGTAAAGGGCTCGCTCAGGGTGCCATTTATCCGAAGTTGGGCGGTGGGGGAGGAATAAAGAGCCGAGATACGGGACAATAGGGAGGGACCAATGCCAAGATGGGAGAGGGTCGCCATTAGGTACTCCCAGTCCACCCTGTCAAAAGCTTTCTCAGCATCTGTAGATAGAAGAAGGGTGGGCTGGGAGAGCCGGCGAACATATGACATCAGTGAAAGGGTGCGGAGGGCGTTGTCCCGCGCCTCTCTGCCGGGGATAAAACCCGTTTGGTCCATAGAGACCCAATGGGGGAGGAGCGGGAGAAGCCTGTTTGCAATGACCTTAGCATAAAGCTTGGCGTCGATGTTTAACAAGGAGATGGGCCTATAACTCTCACATTTACAGGGATCCTTACCAGGCTTGGGGATGACCGAGATGTGCGCATGAAGAGTTTCAGGTCGAAAAGTACTAATCTCTGAGATGGAGTTGGCATAGTTGGTCAAATGCGGGATCAGTAAATCAGCAAAGGACCGGTAATAGTGAACTGTGAACCCATCAGGGCCCGGGCCTTACCAGAGGCCATAGCTTTTAACGCAAAACGCATCTCAGAGATAGTGATTTCTCCTTCTAAGGCGGCTAACTTATCCACTGACAGTTGAGGTAAATTAGATTGAGATAGGTATTCGCTGATGAGTCGAGACTTAACCTCCCCATCGACAACCGAACTATGTACATGGTACAAAGCCTGGTAGAACGAGCGGAATTCCTTAGCAATAGCAGAGGTATCATGAACCATAGAGTCCCGTATAGTTTTTATCTGTGCTACAAAAGTGGCTGTCTTTTTTTTCTGCAGCGAACGAGCCAGCAGGCGCCCAGGCCTATTGCCCCATTCGTGCAGGCGTTGAGCTACAATATGGTAGGATTGTTTCTGATCCAGATGATAGAGGGCCCTAAGCTCCTCCCTCCTCTGGGTCAGAACATGAAAGATCGTTTGAGAGCGGCTAGATTTATGTTGACGTTCCAGAGTCTCAATGTCTCTGATCAGATCTTGCTGCTTAGAGGTACGTTCCCTCTTCTTTCTCGACCCCAATTCTAGGAATTTGCCACGGATGAAGGCCTTATGGGCCTCCCATAGAGTGCCCGGGGCGACATCTGGGAGTGTGTTATCAGCAAAGTAATGGGATAGATCATTCTGGAGCACCTTCCTATCCACTTCATCCATAAGAAGATTGTCGTTAAGCTTCCAATTCGTGGGTCTATTAGGAATGGAGGGGACTTTTAATGTGAGGACAATCGGGGCATGGTCAGAGATAGTAGTGGCGGCAATCGATGAAGCCGTCGGGAGGGAGAGGTGGTGGTGATCAATGAAGAAAATGTCTATCCTGGAATGGGTGCGGTGTAGATGAGAATAATGGGTATAATCTTTCACTCGGGGGTGCATGATCCGCCAAACGTCTATCAGTTGAGCATTATGTAAACATTTACGTAGAAACGACAAGCGTCTCTGTGATAAACAGGACTGACCCAGGGAAGTATCAAGTGACGGCTCTAAAGATACATTAAAGTCTCCGGCAAGGAGGACACAACCCCGGGCGAAATCCCCTAATTTTTTAAGGGTAGAGGCCAAAAAGGAAACCTGGTCCCGATTGGGGGCGTATAAAGTGGCAATAGTGCACTGCATATTACCCAGACTACCTCGAATGAATAGGAAGCGACCCAGATCATCACTAAGCATGGCATCTAAAGTAAAAGGAGTTCCCCAGCGAAACCCAATGGCTACACCCTTAGATTTAGGAACATCTGAAAGGCTATAATACCACAATGGGTATTTAGGGGAGGAAAGTTTCACTGAGGTAGTGTGCGTGAGGTGGGTTTCCTGCAAAAGCACAACATCCCCTTGCAGGCGACCCAGCTCCCTGCAAAGGTTATGTCTCTTACCTGGGGAGTGGAGACCCCGGACGTTCAAGGAGATCAAATTCAGCACAGCCATGGAGGTTCGCGGTAGGGGCACTCAGCAACAATACAAGCAAGGTGGCACCTGCGGCGGAGACAGAGAATAAGGGAATGGGGGGGAGGGCATGAGGGAAAGGGACCATTGAGTTAGAGAGAGAGAGAGAAAGAGAGAGAGAGAGAGAGAGAACAGAAAAAGAACAGCAACACAACAAATAACATTAGCCCCTGAGAAGGAGCCCTCTGTATCTGCACGCAAATGAATGCAGTGCAGGGAAGGGTGGTGCGAGCGGGCCGGAATCCCCACGTCCAAAGCACCCGAGGGGACCAGGTCATGGGAACGCCGGACCGCGCCGCACACCCTAAAAAGGGGGGTGAAACCGCGCCAGGAGGTGGCGGCGAGCATTGAAAAAACCATGAACGCCGTCAGGGGACCCCAGCGCCGACACTACTAACACCAGGATTACAATTACCATAGAATTCAAACACATTACACAAATTAGACAAATCAACAGTTTAGAACCTGCTATGTAAACAACAAGCTTAACATAAAACCCATTGGGTAAGGTGAGCAGAACCAAAAATAAACTGAACCAGAGGGATCACCTCACTAGTCACTCCAGAACAAGTAATGGATCGGCAAAACTCCAGGGAGGAGAGAATGATAGATGAGGTATCCATGGCAGACACTTAGAAAAAACATAACCAGGCCGGAGCGGCAAAACAGGACTGAGACAGTGACAGAAGGTCTTTCATCGGGTAACACAGGTCTCACTCTAGAGGCGGGGAGGCTTCCATGTTGGTGGACCTGCGACCACGTCCCACATTTCGCCATTGGGGGGTCGGTGCAGCAGGGAGGGGGGGGATAACATCCTGCCAACCGGGCAGCTCCGGCGGGGAGATATCAAGCTCAGAGCAAAACTTCTCCAGGTCCTCTGGAAAGCGGAGCACCGCAGTCTTACCTCCATGATGGGCAATTAGAGCCGACGGGAAGCCCCAGCGGTAGGAGATAGAGGCGGCCCTGAGTTTCTCTGTCAGGGGTTTCAGTGCTCGGCGGCGATCTAGAGTTTCCCTGGCGAGATCAGGGAAGAAAGACAGGGAGGCCCCATCAAAGTCCAGGGAGGTAGACTCCCGAGCCTTGCGCATTATTCGCTCCTTTTCTTCGTAGTAGTGGAGCCTGCAGATGACATCTCTCGGAGTGTCAGAGGAGAGATTGCGGGGACGCAGGGCCCTGTGGACTCTGTCCAGCCTGAGCAGATGGTCAGCCGGGAGGCCTAGCATACCATTGAAGATGCCGCGGACCGAATGGAGGAGGTCATCATCACCCGTCGCCTCAGGGAGACCCCTGATGCGAATGTTATTTCTCCTGGCGCGATTTTCCTGGTCCTCGATCTTATAAAGGGCCATCCTGTGGGCAATAGCAAGGGACCTGGTGGTGGATCGCAGGTCTCTAATGGCGGCCGCGTGGCGATCTAGGCGGAGCTCCGATTCCTCCACACGCTCCAACACCAGCGCCAAGTCCCCTCTCACCGCGGAGAGATCTTTCTTGATCGAACGCTCCAGGCCCCGGAACATAGAGGCAAATTCAGCCTTAGTCGGGAAGTCCTCCGTTGGAGCCACAATACTAGAGCGGCCAGGGGAGCTCTCCACACCCTCCGAACAGGCAGACGAGGCTGGAGAGAGGTGCCTATGCTCCGACTTGCCGCGGGGGGCGGAACCCGCTCCGGAGCTAGTAGCACGTCTGGTGCGGCCTAGGCCGTCTGCATCCGCCACGTCTCCCGAATCCATGGAGAGGAATCTATTGATGGAGCCCGAGGACATCCCCGGCTTAGGAAGAGTCTTACCCGACTTCTTCCTCATGGTGAGCAAGTGTGGGGTTCTGAAAAGCAGCAATATAGCAGGTTTTCACTGTGTCGGCGCTGGAGCTCCAGAAGAACACGTCCTCACCGCTGGATGTCCAGGCCACGCCCCCGGCAGGGAAGGGGTTAACACTAGGGAGCGCTGAAGGAGTAAAATATGCTACCTAAAGTGTGTTCTAACTGTTAGGGGAGGGGGACTCATAAGGTCGAGGAGATCGATGTGTGTTCCTCTGTACTGGGAACACACATCAGTCTCCTCACCGCTGACAGGCATGGATCTGTGTGTTTACACACACAGATCCATGCTTCTGCCGTGATTGCGGGAGATCACGAGTGCCCGGTGGTCATCCTGACCGCCGGGCACGCTCACCGAGTCCCGAGGAATGCGGCAGGGGTGCGCGCGCACCGTCGGCGGCGCGTGCGCCACCTAGTGGCCGGAAAATGCAAGGACGTCATATGACGTCCAGTCTGAAAGACGAAAGGTCCCCACCGACATCATTTTACAATGGCTCGGTGGGGAAGTGGTTAATCACCACTGGGTTTTAAATATTTACCACTAATCTACATGCCAGGAGCATGGAATTCAATGTCCTTGTTTCTTTTAAAGAAGTGATTAGAGCCAGAGACTCTAATAGGCTTCAAAAAAGTGTGGGTTGTGCCCCAAGCCAACCCAGTTGCGTGACAATAGCGGATGAATATTCACTATTGTCACACTGGATTTCCTCCCAGCCAATCAGGAAGCAGGTCTTGATCCTATTGGCC
Organism: Rana kukunoris; assembly: GCA_029574335.1. Taxonomy (NCBI): domain Eukaryota; kingdom Metazoa; phylum Chordata; class Amphibia; order Anura; family Ranidae; genus Rana; species Rana kukunoris. Next base: position 122,715,889 of record CM056051.1, read on the forward strand.
TAGGAGGGAGGAGGGGAGGGAGGAAAAGCATGACTGCCATGATGTCGAGGAGATGCAGGGGAAGGCCGACTGACTGACCCACCAGCAGCCACTGGAAAAAGGAGGGGGAAACATGGAGTTCGGGACCCAGAGGAGATGGAGGGGTAAACTGCCAGCAGCAGGCACCCACCAACATGTCAGTCAGGGGGCAGCACTAGGTGAGGGAGCCGGCGACCGTGTGGGGGTATGGTGCACTGTGCGGGCTGGAGGGCTGTAGTGACAGGGGGGTCAGGTCCATCTGCCACCCCCCTTATCAATGGAGCAACAGCCACCACTGAAGAAACCAATCATGAAACAAGTTATTATTAAAATCATACTTATACATTAAAAAGATCATCTGAGTGAAACTGGTTGATGAGGACAATGGCCTTTTCCCTACAAACCTCACCTAGTGATGGAGACTGTGGGTAGAAGGCTTATCAGAATCTGAAAGGCAGTAACCAGATACTTCCTGTCTCCAAAATTATATTGTAAAAAAAAAAAACGCATACACAGTTTTTGACAAGTCCTTTAATAAAAAACAAAAGAAGTCCCATAATCTACATTCATCATCAACCACATTGTCCAATGATGTAGATCCACGGTAGTCATGATACCAAATGCCCACCAACCCACTGAAAAAAAAGCCTACCACACATGGCTGGTCCAGTTGCTTTCCTTGGCCAAATGGATCTCAGTTCCTGAAGGTTTTATTGCTTCAGAACATTTTAGCCTAAAAGCAAAACGCTATGTGTGGCAGAAAACTAACACTGCACATTACCCTGAACACACCATCCCTACTGGTGGTGACAGTATCATGTTGTGGGGTTGTTTTTTTTAGCAGGGACAGTGAAGCTGGTCAGAGTTGATGGGAAGATGGATGGAGCCAAATATAGGGCAATCTTAGAAGAAAACATGTAATGCCATGTACACACGGTTGAAATTTCCGATCGTCTGTATGCAATTCCGACACGCACAAAAAAAACACACCTGCTCGGAATCAATTTGACGCATGCGTGGAATCATTGAACTTAATTTTTCTCGGATCGTTGTTGTGTTGTACATCACCGCATTCTTGACGGTCGTAATTTTATGTGACCGTGTGTACGAAACACAAGTTTGAACCACAATTCCGTCAGAAATTTCCGATCGAGTGTACGCGGCATTAGAGTCTGCAAAAGACCTAAGACTGGGGCAGAGGTTCACCTTCCAGCAGAACAACCACCCTAAACATACAGTCAGAGCTACAAAGCAATGGTTTAGATCGAAGCATATTCATGTGTTAGAATGGCCCAGTCAAAGTCCAGACCAAAATCCAATTGAGAATCTGTGGCAAGATGCTCTCCATCCAAACTGACAGAGCTTGAGCTATTTTGAAAAGAAGAATTAGGAAAAATATCACTCTCTAGGTGTTCAAATCTGGTAGAGACATCCCCAAAAAGACTTGCAGCTGTAATTGCAGTAAAAGATGGTTCTACAAAGTATTGACTCGGGGGGCTGAATACAAATGCACTCCACACTTTTCACATATGTATTTGTAAAAAATTTGGAAAACCATTATATAGTTTCCTTCCACTTCACAATTATGTGCTACAGTACCTGCTGCTGCGAATGTGTTTTTAGCTTGACAGCATCGCGCTGATTCTCGGCAACAGGGTGCTGACATCTCACACTCGCTGGAATAGTAAAAGCACATTCCAGCGAGCGCGTCATAGAAGCGACGGGGATCTGACGTGGATTCCCGCCAATTCTACACGTGGGCGGCGTTTGTTATGAATCCTGAGGGGGGACTCCCCGCCGGATTTTAAATAAAAATCCAGCATGGGTTCTCCCCTCAGGAGCATACCGGGCCCTTAGGTCTGTTATGGGTTTCTAAGGAGACCCCCCTATGCCGAAAAAACGGCATGGGGGTCCCCCCACAATCCATACCAGACCCGTATCCAAAGCACGCCGGCCGGCCGGTCAGGAAGGGAGTGGGGGCGAGCGAGCACCCCCCCTTCCTAAACCATACCGGGCAGCATGCCCTCAACATGGGGGGTCAGGTGCTCTGGGGCAGGGGGGTGCACTGCGGCCCCCCCCACCCCAGAGCACCCTGTCCCCATGTTGATGAGGACAGGGCGCCCCTTCCCGACAACCCTGGCCATTGGTTGTCGGGGTATGCGGGCGGGAGGCTTATCGGGATCTGGGAGCCCCCTTTTTGCGGGTGGCTCGCAACGACTTATATAGGCCACCTACGACGCCACAGTCCCATCATGCCCCGGTACCTACCCACGTGATACCTACCCACATGGCTAGGTACCGGAGCATGATGGGACTGTGATGTCGTAGGTGGAATATATAAGTCGGTGCGAGCCATTGCAGCGAAAGGAAACGAGCCACCGCACCCGGCATTGCAGCGACAGTCATCTACAATTAAATTATCAACCTTGCTGGACATTTCCAACTTAAAACCTAGTGACAATTAGTGTGGAAATTGGCAAGTTGTATATTCAGTCATGTGATCTGAAATTATCACTAACATAAGGAATGTTTTAAGGCAAATCATTTTATGTATGATTATACATTGTGCATATATATCTATTTATATATATATATATATCTATCTATATATATATATATATATATATATATATATATATATATATATATCTATATATATATATATATATATATATATATACATATATAGATATAGATATATATATATATATATACAGTATATAGTACAGACCAAAAGTTTGGACACACCTTCTCATTCCAAGAGTTTTCTCTATTTTCATGACTATGAAATATGTAGAGTCACACTGAAGGCATCAAAACTATGAATTAACACATATGGAATTATTTACATAACAAAAAAGTGTGAAACAACTGAAAATATATGTCATATTCTAGGTTCTTCAAAGTAGCCACCCTTTGCAGCAGACACATCTCTAGAACACTGTAAATAAATGGTAGTCACACAAAATGCGCCCTAGTGACTTCCACCGCTGCGCTCAAATGGAAATATATAAATATACTGTTATATATAAATGTTATACTGTTATATATATATATATGTTAAATATATAAATATACTCCTGTTCACAGCTGCTGTTTTTAAACAAGTGATAGTGAATGAGCATATATATTGTATTAAAACATAGTGATTTAAATAACAAAAATATATAAAACAGCGCTAATATGTGGGTGATCCACATACGTGAAAAAATAAAATTATTGAAAACAAATGATATGAACCTGTGAGTAAATAAAGTGATTCAAACAAAGACAAAAGTTCATATGAGATGAAGTCACACAAAACTCAAATCAGAAATCTTCACAATATTCTTCCACCACACCCGATGTGCACAGTGAATCCTCCACCAATTCAATTGGCAACTCACCAGAGCAAGTTGCCTGACACTCTCGTGTTTAGGCAAAATCGCAAAAAGTGTAATCCTTGACCAATCAGGTCGAATTCCAAATCCAGTGTTATGGTATATGAGAAACAAAAATGAAAAAAGGATATGATAGTGTGATAACACACCACATAAAACTACAATGGTTGCACTCACAAACGTGAAATGAATCAAAGCCGTGAATCAAACAACAGTAGAACTTCCTCCATATTCAAAAGGCTGATGAACCATGGTCTCGGCGGACCTATGTACACAATCAGATGTCTCTCACCGTTCCACCTGCACTGTAATTGTTCCCTTGGTTGGTGTAAAAAACTCACGAAATGCTGATAAACTGGCATGCAGAGCGGTGTCCCCACGTTGGTTCAAACGTGTCAGATGTTAAAAATGTAGCTATGCCCCGACATGTTTCGTATTAAAACTTATTCATGAGGTTAGCTACATGTGTATCCTGACATTCTTTATATACCCTATAGTACACTTAATGAAAAAAGCTTCCACCTGCCACGATCTGCATCCTCCAATCAGGCGTCCTGAACGCGAGGTGTCAGCCAATAAGCAAGAACGTCACGAATCACGCTCGTCCAATCACATGTCCCCACAAGAAGGGCGGACATGATGACACAACTAGTGTCGTGGCCGGGGCAGAAGTGCTGCAATCGTCACAGGCCATCCCACGGGCCAATGAGAAGTAAGAGCGAATAAATCCAGCCCCATCTGGTCACATGACGCGCACACGCTCCCGACGTGATGACACAACTAGTGACATAAGAGGGCGGGAGAACTAGGGTTGTTACGAGTGATGTGAGTGACGATATCACGCGGGCCTGTGAGACGTGCGTGCGATGGTTCCCGCCCTGTCCAATCACACGTCCCCATGAGAAGGGCGGATATGATGACACAACTGGTGTCATGACAGGGCGGAAGTACTAAAGCCATCACAGATGATATGGCTAAGGCCGTCAGGCGGGCCAATGAGACATGAGGGCGAATAAATCCCGCCCAGTCTGGTCATATGACACGCGCGCCCCCAACATAATGACACAGCTAGTGACAATAGAGGGCGGAGGAACTAGGACGGTGTAAATAGAAGTGTCGCGCGGGCCAGTGAGACGTGCGAGCGGGAAAAAAAACCGCCCCGTCTGGTCCCACGGTGCGTGCGCACACCCTACATATGTAATGTTGAGGACATATAATTTGTGGCCAAATTCATCCCAACCCGGCTTTTCAAATATGTATCCCCTAGTGTAAGCGGTAATTATAATAGAGGCCACACTAAACAAGTGGATGGATGGTCTTAAGAAAAAATCTTAAAGGTATCATCCCCACGATTAATCAGCCAAATGAATACCTCAGATTACAAATGTTTCACATAAACATAAACATTGCTGTCCACTGAATGGAGATACATCAATCACACTAATTATACCTCACTGGTTTTTAGTTGGTGCATGATGATAAACTATAAACATAAATATATATTAAACCATAATTTAAAATATATTCTAAAACATATATAAATCTTGAATGAGCTATACCTTAATAACGAATTTGGAAGTTGGAAAGAGTCACATAAATTGTAAGTAACAGTATCTGTCCCTCCTTAAAGGGGCAGTGTTACATAATAAACTGTATATGATACATATAAAAGCAGATACAATGATGAATTTGTCTATATATAGGCCTTTATTCCACTCTCACAAAAGAAGTACCAATACATAAATTACATAAATGGATAAATGTTAAGAGTTATTAATGAAACAGTTTAAGTCTAATTCTATATTTAACCCTCGTGGAAAAAGACATTTTAATGAAAAGATCCATTGGGTTTCTCTCTGAGACAAGTCTCTAACCCTATTGGATCCCCTTCAATTTGGGTATACACAATCTATACCACAAAATTCAGCAAGGGTGGGGTCCTGATTATGTTTTTCTTTGAAGTGAACAGATACACTATGATATTTATAGCCCTTTCTTATGTTGGCCAGATGTTCGAAATGCAAATTCTTAACAATCGCTTCGTTCTGCCAACATATAACAAGCCACACGGGCAGCACAGTAGGTATACAACAAATGATGAATTGCAGGTAGTGAATTCTTTAAGTTCAAACACTTGGCCATCACTTCCCCTAATTTCTGTTTTCCCTTTGTTGTGTACTTTCACCGTACGACAGCAAATACATTTATTACATGGAAAAAATCCTTTTAAACTAATCTGCAATCGTTGGTTAGGGGCATCTAAGATCTTCCGGACGACTTGGTCACCAAAATTGGGGGCCCGTCGATATATAAACCGTGGTTGTTCAGGTAAAATTTTACTCAGATGCCTATCCTTACCTAAGATATGCCAATGGGTTCTTACTATGTTTTCGATGTCTTTATATTGTGCGTGGAAACCCGTCAAAAAAAACACATTGATGTTGATTTGTCACAAGTGGTGTTTCTTTCTTCTTAAGACACTCGCTTCTTGGCATGTTAGAGATTCGTTGAACAATCTCATTCAGCTTAGGTTCGTCATAGCCCTTTTGGACGAATCTGGTCTTTAATACATTAGCTTGTGCAAAATAGTCAGATTCATCAGTACAGTTCCGGCGCACTCTCAGGAACTGACCTTTCGGTATGTTTTCGATCCACGCTGGGTGGTGGCCACTCTTAATTGACAGATAGCTGTTACGATCGGTCGTCTTAAAGAAAACTTTAGTTTTTAATTTCGCTTCATCATGTTCAATTGTGACATCCAAAAAATTAACACTATGATTGCTAATAGTGTATTCCAGCTTGATATTATTGGTATTATTGTTTAATTGTTCCAAAAAGTGAATCGCATCCTCTTTGGTTCCTTCCCATATAAGCAAAATATCATCAATAAAACAAAGGTAAAATAATATCTGGGGTTTCTTATTATTGAAGATATGTTTATCTTCCCATTCTGCCATAAACAGGTTGGCCAGGCTGGGGGCAAACTTAGCCCCCATAGCCACTCCAACCTGTTGTGAGAAGAAAAAGCCGTCAAACCAAAAATAATTATGGGACATGCAAAATTACAATGCATGGCCCAAAAAACATTTCTGATTGTGTGGGATGTCCTCTCTTCTACTCAAGGCCCAATTAAGGGCTAATGCGGCATCTTCATGCTGAATAATAGTGTAGAGAGAGGCCACATCAGCTGTAATCAAAAAGATTTCAGAATTGGGATTAATAGTCACCTTATCCAGCGATTGCAGTAAATCAGAGGTGTCTTTTAAATAAGCCTTTGTTGCCTTAACACTGAGTTGAAGGAACTTGTCCAGATATTCACCCAGTCTAGCAGTGACAGACCCTATCCCATTGACAATTGGGCGGGCTGGAGGGATAGTTGCATTATTGTGGATTTTTGGCAATGTATAAATTACTGGAATCCTGCAAGCTGTAGGGGCTAGATATTTAAATTCCTTACTGTTCAAAGCTTGAGTATGATAACCCCATTCGACTAGGGCATCAAGCTGGAATTTGTATGCCTCTGTGGGATCTGATCACATCCGATCTTGTAGAAGTTCAGTAAGTTGTTTATAATAGAATTCTCTATCCAGAACTACTACGCCCCCCCCCCCCCCTTATCCGCCTGACGGATGATGACATCTTTTTTCTTTTCCAAGGATTTGACACCTTCTCTTATGTATTCCGGATTGACATTTTTTTGAGGTAGATCTTCTATATCTCTCAAAACTAACTGCTTAAAAACTTCAACAAAATGATTACTGGAGTTTTGAGGATTAAAAAGTGATCGATTCTTTAAACCACTATCAATCTTGGTATTAACAACCTTACTCCTCATAGAGGATTCAGCAGGATGATTCAGAAAATACTTTTTCAAGTTTAATGTTCTGATAAACTTCTGCGTATCAATGTAAATGCTGAACTTATTCATAGTCTTTCTTGGTGCACATTTCAGACCAGTGTTAAGAATATTAAACTCCTTTGGATTCAAAGTGACTTTGCTCAAGTTATAAATACCTCTATCTAGGTTTTCCTCATCCTCTTTTTGGGATTGCTGTTTCCGTCTTCCTGCCCTGCAGCCCCTTCTTCTTTTTGGCTTTACATTCCATCTTTGTTGTGAGGGGGTTGGGGACCATTCTTGTTCCCCCCCCTGTTGGGCATCTGGTATGATGGTCCCTTCGGGGTTCCCCCCTCCCCCTCTGTCCTAGAAAAGGTTGATGGTGGTACTGTCCCCTGTACTCATGCCCCTCCAATGGCTGAAATCTGTTGGAGGTAGAAACAGGATCAGCTCCAGGGCAATGACCGATTTCTACAGAATTGCCAGATTCCCACGCACCGTGGGGGCCATTGATTGCACAGTAGCTGTGAGTGAGTCAGTCAGTGAGGCAGGGGATTAGCTACAGGAGCTCCACATGGCGCACGTCTCCTAGAGTAGGAGCGTGTGTGCTTTAGCTCCAGGCAGGCTTAGGAGGCAGACAGGCAGAGTCCCTCCCAGCCCTGCAAGCTCAGTCCTCTCTCCAGTTCCAGACCTGGAAATCCTGTGCCCCTGATCTCTCTTCTCCTCCAGCACAGCTCCCTGGCTCTCTGCAGGTAAGAGCCCTCTACCAGAGCTGCTGACGGCCGTCCTTTTCAGGATAAAGCCGCAGCAGCAATACAGATCTCCTTTTCTCCTTTTTTTTGTGTCCCCCTGTACTTCCACACCTTCATCATCCTCAAGGGCCCCCCTCTCTATCCTCTCTACCCTCCGCCCGAAAATTTGCGCCGTTCTGGGGCTCTTTTTGAGAGCACCGCGCCAGGCCGCTCTGAATCGCGGGGCCGCGGTCTAGGAAAGACCGCGGCTTCACTTGCGGCCTAACGGCGCGCCGCTCCCCACGCCTCTGTGGTCTTCACCCAGCCTCCAGGAATCCCCCTTACCCCAGAAAAACAGAAGGACAGTTACCCTGCCCTGTCTTACACCCTCTCAGTTAAAGAAGCACCCTGTCAGCCCTCATCCCACCGCCTGTGCAGATAGCCATCCCACCAGACCAGCAACAGGGTCACCCTCTTAGCCCCAGCCCCCCTCCCCCCCTGTCCTCCAACATACAGAAGCTTGATCCAGGGGTCACCCGATCGCCTCTTACAGGGGTCAGGAAGGAATTTTTTCCCTACCGGAGCATATTGGCCGAGCGCCGCCAGGGTTTTTTGCCTTCCTCTGGACCAAGCCAGGAGAGAGGAGTTTAGCCAATACCTCTCCCCACTGCCCTAAAATCCACCCCCCCCTGGTGTATTGGCGATCATGGCATGTAGGCAATATTCTGCCGAAACCATTTGGAGTTTGAGGCAATGCGCCGCAATACTGCCAGCCATCACCAAAAAAGCCCTAAGAACTGAGCGACTATTGAGAATCGATCATAGATCGACGGTCAGACATTTCAGTCATTTACCCCAGCTCAAGCACATATCATGTGCTCTGATCAATACAAGATCGGCAGTAAAACACCGACTAGAAATCCGCGACTTCATTCAACAAAAGGATCTAGATTGTCTTTTTATTACAGAGAGCTGGCTCACAGCCGACTGTAACACCATTCTAGGAGAACTGGTGCCAGAAAACTATCGTATTATTACAGAAAACAGAATAGGGCAAAGAGGAGGCGGCCTGGCGGTGATCTATAAGACTCATCTTACGATCACCAAACCAGTCCGCCAAAACCCTCTTCCATTCATGGAAATCCTTACTCTGCAACTTCAAGCAAATTCAAAGGAGACCGTCCACATTCTGCTCTGCTATAGGCCGCCCGGCCCAAAATCGCAGCTGCTATCATCTTGGACGGATTTCTTCTCCACTTATACCCTCAACAGCAAACAACTTTTGCTGCTCGGGGATTTCAATATCTGGGCAAACTCCTCACAAGACCCCATTGCAGACGCCTGTATTGACCACCTGGAAGGATTAGGATTGCAGCAACTAGTGTGTGGGCCCACACATGCTTCAGGTCACACACTTGATCTTATTTTCAGACAAGCTCTGGAAATAAAAATTTGGGAAAATGAAAAATTGCCATGGACAGACCACCATGCAATTATATTCAGTATTACCACCATCCCCCCTGCAACAAAAACATCAAATCCAGTGACAACACACTGGACTAGATGTCAGAAGAAGCTCCACTCGGAACTCTTCAAAACGACTTTAAGGAAAAAAATAGAAACAACTCAGCCGCATCAAACGGCCGTTGAAACATTGGAAGCCATAAACTCGGCCATGCTACAGTCAGCCGACTTGGTAGCGCCAAAACGAAGAACCCGCATTCGGAAAAACAACCGCAGCTGGTTTAATAACCAGCTGTCGTTACTGAAGCAAGAACGCAGAAGGGCAGAATCTGCCTGGAAAAGATGTTCTTCAGAGCTAAACCTATCCATCTACAAGGCGACTACAAGAAAATACCACAAAGGAATTTTCCAAGCCAAGAAAAATTATTTTTCGGAGGCTATCAACGGTGCCCTAAACCGCCCCCGCGAACTCTTCAAGATGGTCACCCAGACCATGAAGCCAGGATGCATTGAAGCCCCCAGTTCAGACACACAAGAATTTTGCAATGAACTATCGAATTGCTTCATTAATAAAATCAAGGCAATCCGCGAAAGCATTCAGCAAAACAATTCTCCCCCCAGCCCCCCCCCGCAGCCTCTCACACAGCACCCATAGTAATTCTCCGATATCAGGTAAGTTCACCCTGGAACCCATCTCCATCGAGACCACTAAGAATGTCATTTGTACTCTGCGCAATGGCACAGCGCCAAATGACATTATCCCCACAAAACTGCTGAAGGAATGCGCCTACATCCTGGCTCCTCCCATCACGCAGCTTATCAACCAGTCTTTCTTGGAGGGCATAGTGCCCTCACAGTTGAAAGAAGGTATAATCCAACCCATCCTGAAGAACCCCTCCCTGGACCCCAAGGACCCACTCCACCGCCGTCCCATAACAAGCCTCAACGTACTCTCTAAGATAATGGAAAAAGTAGTGGTACAACAGCTGCAACTGCATCTAGATACCTACAAGCTACTTGACCCATTGCAATCAGGCTTCCGTCCCGGACATGGGACGGAAACAGCATTGCTGAAAGTATGGGACGATGTTCTCAAGGCCGCAGAAGAAGGAGAATCTTGTCTCCTGGTTCTGTTGGACCTAAGTGCAGCTTTCGACACTGTAGACCACAATCTGTTACTGACTCGGCTTGCTGAAGTAGCCAGAGTCGCAGAAAGCGATTTATCTTGGTTCTCCTCTTTTTTGGAAAACCGATCGCAAACAGTGAAGTTAGGACCTTTTACGTCTGAAAAACGCACAGTAACATGCGGAGTCCCTCAAGGATCGCCTCTGTCACCAGTGCTGTTTAACATTTATCTTCGTCCTCTTTTTGAGATTATTAGCAGCCAAAAACTGCTCTACCACTCATATGCAGATGATACGCAACTGTATTTCCGTATCTGCAACAGACAGGATCACCACCTCAATCTAGAGACATGTCTCTCTTTGATAGAGGACTGGATGACAAAGAGTTATCTTAAACTCAATGGAGCAAAAACAGAACTTCTTCTGTTTCACGCCAAGCGCAGGAATCAACTTTCAACAGCGTGGACCCCCCCGCCTATTTTGGGCAAAATCATCACCCCTAGCGCCAAAGTCAAAAGCCTAGGGGTCATTTTTGACTCCTTTATGACAATGGATGCTCAAATAGGGTCAGTAGTCAGCGGATCTCACCATCTACTGCGCCTACTACGCAGACTCACTCCGTTCATCCCCAAAGAAGATTTAGCGGTCGTGGTGGGAGCTATTGTAAACTCCAGGCTGGATTATGCAAATGCCCTTTACCTCGGCCTCCCCAAGTACCAAATCACTCGTCTGCAAGTCGTTCAGAATACGGCCGCCAGACTTGTGACTGGGAAAAAACCCTGGGAATCCATCTCACCTTCACTGAGAGCCCTTCATTGGCTGCCAGTTAAAGACAGAATTGCTTTTAAAGCTCTCTGTCTTACGCATAGATGTGTCCATGGGAATGCCCCCCTTTATTTATGCGAAATAATAAAAGCGCATAATCCCAATCGCGTTTTGCGATCCACGAATCAGAACCTGCTCCAGGTTCCGAAAGCCAACTTCAAGTCCAAAGGAGAAAGAAGATTCGCGATCCAAAGTCCCAGACTATGGAACGCTTTACCAACCAACATCCGGTTGGAGGAGAACCACCTAGCATTTAGGAAAAAGGTCAAGACTTTTCTCTTTTGATATCAAAGGAGACAGGAACAACAAGCGCCCAGAGGCGATTCAGTTCGCATGTGCCGCGCTATACAAGTTTTCATTCATTCATTCATTCATTCATTTAAAAGACACCTCTGATTTACTGCAATCGCTGGATAAGGTGACTATTAATCCCAATTCTGAAATCTTTTTGATTACAGCTGACGTGGCCTCTCTCTACACTATTATTCAGCATGAAGATGCCGTATTAGCCCTTAATTGGGCCTTGAGTAGAAGAGAGGACATCCCACACAATCAGAAACGTTTTTTGGGCCATGCATTGGAATTTTGCATGTCCCATAATTATTTTTGGTTTGACGGCTTTTTCTTCTCACAACAGGTTGGAGTGGCTATGGGGGCTAAGTTTGCCCCCAGCCTGGCCAACCTGTTTATGGCAGAATGGGAAGATAAACATATCTTCAATAATAAGAAACCCCAGATATTTTTTTACCATCGTTTTATTGATGATCTTTTGCTTATATGGGAAGGAACCAAAGAGGATGCGATTCACTTTTTGGAACAATTAAACAATAATACCAATAATATCAAGCTGGAATACACTATTAGCAATCATAGTGTTAATTTTTTGGATGTCACAATTGAACATGATGAAGCGAAATTAAAAACTAAAGTTTTCTTTAAGACGACCGATCGTAACAGCTATCTGTCAATTAAGAGTGGCCACCACCCAGCGTGGATCGAAAACATACCGAAAGGTCAGTTCCTGAGAGTGCGCCGGAACTGCACTGATGAATCTGACTATTTTGCACAAGCTAATGTATTAAAGACCAGATTCGTCCAAAAGGGCTATGACGAACCTAAGCTGAATGAGATTGTTCAACGAATCTCTAACATGCCAAGAAGCGAGTGTCTTAAGAAGAAAGAAACACCACTTGTGACAAATCAACATCAATGTAGTTTTTTGACGGGTTTCCACGCACAATATAAAGACATCGAAAACATAGTAAGAACCCATTGGCATATCTTAGGTAAGGATAGGCATCTGAGTGAAATTTTACCTGAACAACCACGGTTTATATATCGACGGGCCCCCAAGTTTGGTGACCAAGTCGTCCGGAAGATCTTAGATGCCCCTAACCAACGATTGCAGATTAGTTTAAAAGGATTTTTTCCATGTAATAAATGTATTTGCTGTCGTACGGTGAAAGTACACAACAAAGGGAAAACAGAAATTAGGGGAAGTGATGGCCAAGTGTTTGAACTTAAAGAATTCACTACCTGCAATTCATCATTTGTTGTATACCTACTGTGGTGCCCGTGTGGCTTGTTATATGTTGGCAGAACGAAGCGATTGTTAAGAATTCGCATTTCCGAACATCTGGCCAACATAAGAAAGGGCTATAAATATCATAGTGTATCTGTTCACTTCAAAGAAAAACATAATCAGGACCCCACCCTTGCTGAATTTTGTGGTATAGATTGTGTATACCCAAATTGGAGAGGATCCAATAGGGTTAGAGACTTGTCTCAGAGAGAAACCCAATGGATCTTCTCATTAAAATGTCTTTTTCCACGAGGGTTAAATATAGAATTAGACTTAAACTGTTTCATTAATAATTCTTAACATTTATCCATTTATGTAATTTATGTATTGGTACTTCTTTTGTGAGAGTGGGAGAAAGGCCTATATATAGACAAATTCATCATTGTATCTGCTTCTATATGTATCATATACAGTTCATTATGTAACACTGCCCCTTTAAGGAGGGACAGATACTGTTACTTACAATTTACAGTATGTGACTCTTTCCAACTTCCAAATTCGTTATTAAGGTATAGCTCATTCAAGATTTATATATCTTTTAGAATATATTTTAAATTATGTTTTAATATATATTTATGTTTAGAGTTTATCATCATGCACCAACTAAAAACCAGTGAGGTATAATTAGTGTGATTGATGTATCTCCATTCAGTGGACAGCAATGTTTATGTTTATGTGAAACATTTGTAATCTGAGGTATTCATTTGGCTGATTAATCGTGGGGATGATACCTTTAAGATTTTTTCTTAAGACCTTTTCTTAAGATTTTTCCACAAGTTACAAATGTCCTATTATCCATCCATCCACTTGTTTAGTGCGGCCTCTATTATGATTACCGCTTACACTAGGGGATAAATATGTGAAAAGCCGGGTTGGGATGAATTTGGCCACAAATTATATGTCCTCAACATTACATATGTAGGGTGTGCGCACGCACCGTGGGACCAGACGGGCGTGTTTTTTTTTCGCTCGCACGTCTCACTGGCCCGCGTGACACTTCTATTTACACCGTCCTAGTTCCTCCGCCCTCTATTGTCACTAGCTGTGTCATTATGTTGGGGGCGCGTGCGTCATATGACCAGACTGGGCGGGATTTTTTCGCCCTCATGTCTCATTGGCCCGCGTGACGGCCTTAGCCATATCATCTGTGATGGCTTTAGTACTTCCGCCCTGTCATGACACCAGTTGTGTCATCATATCCGCCCTTCTCATGGGGACGTGTGATTGGACGGGGCGGGAACCATCGCACGCACGTCTCACAGGCCCGCGTGATATCGTCACTCACATCACTCGTAACAACCCTAGTTCTCCCGCCCTCTTATGTCACTAGTGTCATCACGTCGGGAGCGCGTGCGCGTCATGTGACCAGATGGGGCTGGATTTATTCGCTCTTACTTCTCATTGGCCCGTGGGATGGCTGCAGTCATATCACCTGTGACGATTGCAGCACTTCCGCCCTGCCATGACACTAGTTGTGTCATCATGTCCGCCCTTCTTGTGGGGACATGTGATTGGACGAGCGTGATTTGTGACGTGCTTGCTTATTGGCTGACACCTCGCGTTCAGGACGCCTGATTGGACGATGCAGATCGTGGCAGGTGGAAGCTTTTTTCATTAAGTGTACTATAGGGTATATAAAGAATGTCAGGATACACATGTAGCTAACCTCAAGAATAAGTTTTAATACGAAACATGTCGGGGCATAGCTACATTTTTAACATCTGACACGTTTGAACCAACGTGGGGACACCGCTCTGCATGCCAGTTTATCAGCATTTCGTGAGTTTTTTACACCAACCAAGGGAACCATTACAGTGCAGGTGGAACGGTGAGAGACATCTGATTGTGTACATAGGTCCGCCGAGACCATGGTTCATCAGCCTTTTGAATATGGAGGAAGTTCTACTGTTGTTTGATTCACGGCTTTGATTCATTTCACGTTTGTGAGTGCAACCTTTGTAGTTTTATGTGTTGTGTTATTAAACTTTTTTTACGTTATCACACTATCATATCCTTTTTTCATTTTTGTTTCTCATATACCATAACACTGGATTTGGAATTCGACCTGGTCAAGGATTACAGTTTTTGCGATTTTGCCTAAACACGAGAGTGTCAGGCAACTTGCTCTGGTGAGTTGCCAATATAATTGGTGGAGGATTCACTGTGCACATCGGGTGTGGTGGAAGAATATTGTGAAGATTTCTGATTTGAGTTTTGTGTGACTTCATCTCATATGAACTTTTGTCTTTGTTTGAATCACTTTATTTACTCATGGGTTCATATCATTTGTTTTCAATAATTTTATTTTTTCACGTATGTGGATCACCCACATATTAGCGCTGTTTTATATATTTTTGTTATTTAAATCACTATGTTTTAATACAATATATATGCTCATTCACATCTCTAGAACAACTGTAAAGAGGAGACTGTGTGAATCAGGCCTTCATGGTAAAATATCTGCTAGGAAACCACTGCTAAAGAAAGGCAACAAGCAGAAGAGACTTGTTTGGGCTAAAGAACACAAGGAATGGACATTAGACCAGTGGAAATCTGTGCTTTGGTCTGATGAGTCCAAATTTGAGATCTTTGGTTCCAACCACCATGTGTTTGTGTGACGCCAAAAAGGTGAACAGATGGACTCTACATGCCTAGTTCCCACCGTGAAGCATGGAGGAGGAGGTGTGATGGTGTGGGGGTGCTTTGCCGGTGACACTGTTGGGGATTTATTCAAAATTGAAGGCTACCACAGCATCTTGCAGCGGCATGCTATTCCATCTGGTTTGCGTTCAGTTGGACCGTCATTTATTTTTCTACAGGACAATGACCCCAAACACACCTCCAGGCAGTGTAAGGGCTATTTGACCAAGAAGGAGAGTGATGGGGTGCTGCGCCAGATGACCTGGCCTCCAGTCACTGGACCTGAACCCAATCGAGATGGTTTGGGGTGAGCTGGACCGCAGAGTGAAGGCAAAAGGGCCAACAAGTGCTAAGCATCTCTGGGAACTCCTTTAAGACTGTTGGAAGACCATTTCAGGTGACTACCTCTTGAAGCTCATCTAGAGAATTCCAAGAGTGTGCAAAGCAGTAATCAAAGCAAAAGGTGGCTACTTTGAAGAACCTAGAATATGACATATTTTCAGTTGTTTCACACTTTTTTGTTATGTATATAATTCCACATGTGTTAATTCATAGTTTTGATGCCTTCAGTGTGAATCTACAATTTTCATAGTCATGAAAATAAAGAAAAGGAATGAGAAGGTGTGTCCAAACTTTTGGTCTGTACTGTATATATATAAATATATATCTATTTATATATAGATATATCTATATATACTGTATAAAGATATATATCGATATATTTAGATAAATATATCCATATCTATATATATCCACTAGGGGGACCCTTAACCACTCAATAGCAGCAATGCAGTACTGTTAAATAGATCTGATTGTCACTTGCTATCTCACTTGTGATAAAGGTGTTGGTTTGTGTTACACTGAAATAAAATGTTCAGTGTCGTTCCTGTTAACAGCTTGGTTGCAACTAATGGGCTAAGGAAGATAATCTTGTACATATGTTACTCCAGACCTTAATATCGTTGTTAAGGGGAAATGTAATACAAGATATTACATGCAATGTTAAAAGAAATCTACAGCATCGCATTTTTTTTTTTTTTTTTTACAGATAATAAGTGATTGTAATTAGATTAACGAAAATATACCCCAACAACAAAAATTACATTATATTTATTATTCATAGCAGTGCTGAGCAGAGTTGGGCTCTCAGTGGGATGTGTGCCCACCGAATGCCCCACAATGCACTGCACGCTGCACAGTGCATTCTAGTGCATTCTAGGGCCCTAATTGGATGAAGCAAGTCTTTGCTCATTTAGGGCACAGAACACAATCAGTGACATGATTGGACAAAGTAATGATGATTTTGTCCAATCATGGCTCAGTGTTCATAGTCCCACCCCACACTGTAAAAAGGTTCCTTCACACAGAAACCTTTTGCAGTGTGTTGTTAAAGTGGAGATAGATAGAGCAGGGCTCTGTTTGCTACTAGTGAGTTAGTGTGTTATTGTGACTCTGATGCCGCGTACACACGATAATTTTTCAGCATGTAAAAAACGTTGTTTTTCAGCATGTAGAAAAAACAAAGTTTTTTCCAACTTCATCATTAAAACAACGTTGCCCACACACGTTGTTTAAAAAAATGCTCTAGTAAAGCGCGGTGGCGTACAACACGTAGGACGGCACTATAAAGGGGAAGTTCCATTCGAATGACGTCACCTTTTAGCTGATTTTGTGTTAAAGTAAAAGACGATTCGCGCTTTTCTGTCTGTTACAGCGTGATGAATGTGCTTACTCCATTACGAACGGTAGTTTTACCAGAACGAGCGCTCCCGTTTTATTACTTGCTTCTGAGCATGCGCAGGTTTTTAACATCGTTTTAGCCCACACATGATCATTTTTTACAACCCTAAAGATGATGTGAAGCCCACACACGATCATTTTAAATAACAATTTTTTAAAACATTGTTTTTTACATGCCGAAAAATTATCGTGTGTACGCGGCATTAGTGTAGGGTGTTAGTGTAGTGTTAGTGTAGTTTGAGTATTATGTCAGTGTAGTGTGTCAGTGCAGTGATAGTGTAGTGTGTCACCGTGGTGTCAGTATAGTGTGTCAGTATATTGTGTATTGTCAGTGTAGTGATAGTGTAGTGTGAGTATAGTGTAGTGTTAGTTGTGACTCTAAGTGTAGAGTGTTAGTGTAGTGTTAGTGTAGTTAGTGCAGTGATAGTGTAGTGCGAGTATAGTGTATAGTCTAGTGTGTCAGCGTAGTGTCAGTATAGGGTGTCAGTATAATGTGTATTGTCAGTGTAGTGTGTCAGTGCAGTGTGTCAGCGTGTTGTCAGTATAGTGTGTCAGTATATTGTGTAGTGTAGTATAGTGTAATGTGTCAGCGTGGTGTCAGTATAGTGTGTCAGTATATTGTGAGTACAACATAAAAATAGTGCAGCGCAAACAATGCAAAGTGATGACTATAATGGTGTTTCTCATACACCAAATGACATGTGTAATTAAAAAGCAAAAACACAAACCAAATAAAGTGATATATTACACCAATAAATAAGTGCATAAAATATCTTAATAAGTGTCCATATAATATTCTGTGCTGTAAATCCAATGATCCAATTGATCTAATAGGAATCCACCGGAGTGTAAATGAGATAAGAATTAATCCAATGGTTGTGATCAGATCCACCAAGGTGCAGACTGGATAAGATAATAAACAGTGCTCCCACCACCAAATGGGTATTCTACTATTACCTCCAAGGACGACCACTGTTTTACCAGATGGTCATACTGCGCATGAATATCCAACAGGAAGCCCGGGGCAAGGATGTTATGAAGTCCTCATATGTCAAACATGGTGGTGTATAAAACAAAGAGAGAGGAGACAAACATCTAAGAGCTTCCGTAGGTACCAGGGATTTATTGCAACATAAAAGTACAGTTTACTCACATTTGGTGAGAAAATATCAGGCATCAACGAAATCAAAACGGGACCGAACGAGAAGATTAATACAGGATAAGGTTCAGACCATGAACGAGCGACTGTGCAGGTAATTGCTCGTTCATGGTCTGAACCTTATCCTGTATTAATCTTCTCGTTCGGTCCCGTTTTGATTTCGTTGATGCCTGATATTTTCTCACCAAATGTGAGTAAACTGTACTTTTATGTTGCAATAAATCCCTGGTACCTACGGAAGCTCTTAGATGTTTGTCTCCTCTCTCTTTGTTTTATACACCACCATGTTTGACATATGAGGACTTCATAACATCCTTGCCCCGGGCTTCCTGTTGGATATTCATGCGCAGTATGACCATCTGGTAAAACAGTGGTCGTCCTTGGAGGTAATAGTAGAATACCCATTTGGTGGTGGGAGCACTGTTTATTATCTTATCCAGTCTGCACCTTGGTGGATCTGATCACAACCATTGGATTAATTCTTATCTCATTTACACTCCGGTGGATTCCTATTAGATCAATTGGATCATTGGATTTACAGCACAGAATATTATATGGACACTTATTAAGATATTTTATGCACTTATTTATTGGTGTAATATATCACTTTATTTGGTTTGTGTTTTTGCTTTTTAATTACACATGTCATTTGGTGTATGAGAAACACCATTATAGTCATCACTTTGCATTGTTTGCGCTGCACTATTTTTATGTTGTATCTACTTTGGGAATTTTGTGAAAGTTTCTTTGTGTTCAGCTAGCATTCATAGAAAATTTAACCTTGGTGTTATTTTTCACTATTGATTTTATATACAATTCTTTTTTCCTCATCATTTTGCGCTGAGTGCACCCCCCCTCTTTTCAGTATATTGTGAGTATAGTGGTAGTATGGTGTAGTGTTAGTGTAGTGCAGTGTTTAACGCATCAATACATAACATTTATAAGAAAAAAGAGAAATACCCCCGAGATGGGACTTTGAATGCCAAACCCAGAATTGGTAAAAAATGTTTATTAAGGGGACCGAGCAAGATTCGGTTGATACTTGTTAACAGAGAGTACTCGACAGTCAAAGTGTATCTATTTTTACATATATACAATAAATATCACCAGGGACAAATGTGCACCAAATGTGACAAGAAAAAAGGAAGAGGGGAACAACACAACAAACACAGTGTATAATACAACATATTTTTAAGTAGCGAAGTTTGGCACCATTCCATCAGTGTGCGCAATTTTGAAGTGTGACATGTTGGGTATCTATTTACTCGGCGTAACTTTATCTTTCACATTATGAAAAAAAATTGGGCTAACTTTACTGTTTTTTTTTTTTTTTTAGCACAAAACAGTTTTTTTTTTTAAAACACGCGTTCAAAATATTTCTACGAAAATGCCATGTGAGATAAAAAGTTGTAACGGCCGTCATTGTATTTTCTAGGGTCTTTGCTAAAAAAGCATATATAATGTTTTGGGGTTCTATGTAATTTTCTAGCAAATAAATGATGATTTTTCCATGTAGGAGAGAAATGTCAGAATTGGTCTGGGTGTTCCAGAACGCCTGATGGAGTTCCCTGCATGTTGGGCCTCTGCATGTGGCCACACTGTGTAAAAGTCTCACACATGGGGTATCGCCATATTCGGGAGGAATAGCAGAATGTGTTTTGGGGTGTAATTTGTGGTATGCATATGCTGTGTGTGAGAAATAACCTGCTAATATGACAGAAACAAGATAATTTTTTATTTTTTTACAGAATTTTCAGTCGTTTTTCTTTTATAGCGCAAAAAATAAAAAACCCAGAGGTGATCAAATACCACCAAAAGGCTGGGGGCGTGGCGGCTGGACTCCAAGATGGACGTGTAATCCAGGAGCTCCGTTCGCCCGCCGGAGATAATCACCAGCCACAGCGATCACCGGCTCCATCCGCGGCTCCTGACACGCTCGTCGGATAGACGGAACACCACAGCACCGTCCGGGATGACGAGGAACCGCAAGCATCCCCAGCAGCCGCAGAAGATGGACGGATTCCTCATCCCTCAGGGACGCGGATCTGCCCAAAATGGCGGCACACCACGAGCAGGGAACGGGACCGGAGCACAGCCTAAACTCCATGGGCTGCCTCCAGGCTCCCACCACCAACTTCTGGCTGCCAGCGGATCCTCCTCGGGGACGCCCAGCCCCACCACCCGCAGCCCTGTCAAATCAAAGCCGCGGAGGGACTCGCCGCATAGGCCGCAACAGGATGAAGGCATGGAGGTAAGCAGGTCCCATGTTCCCGCTGACGCCAGGCAAGCACGGGGGAGGGATCCCATAGCAGAATTCCCCACAGCCGACAGGCCTATCTCAGACACCACACTCAAGGAGATGCTGTTGTCCCTGAGGTCATCACTGCAGGCTGACATGATTTCTGGCCTAAACGAGTGCAGGAAAGAAGTACAGTCCCTAGGTACAAGGGTACAACAGGTGGAATCCAAAGTAGGGGCCTTCGCTACTTCATACAACACCATGGTAGAGGCACACTCTGGGCATGGAAGGGACATTGAATGGATAAAGGACAAGCTCTCGGATCTCGAGGACAGATCCAGGAGGAATAATATCAAATTGAGGGGCATTCCTGAATCTGTTCCTCCCTCACAGCTCCAGCAATATGCCCAAGCCCTCTTTTCTTCCATACTGCCAGAAGCCTCGGCTCAGGATCTTCTGATAGATAGGATCCACAGGATCCCCAAACCACAGTTCCTCCCCGACGATGTCCCCCGGGACACTCTACTAAGAATCCACTTCTTCCACATCAAAGACAGACTTTTACAGGCCTCTCGCAAACCAGGGGGTATGCCCCAGCAATACGCCTCAGTTAGAATGCTGCCGGATCTATCCAGACACACGCTACAGAAACGGCGCAACCTGCTGACCATCACCAAGGCACTACGAAACCACAACATCTTGCACAAATGGAAATACCCTGCCACTCTCACCATCACCCATGCTGAGACCACCGCCACGGTGACCACCCTGGACGAAGGGCTCTCGTTTTTACGTAAGTGGGGCATACTTCCGGACCACCCAGCCCACTTACCAGCTACAGCTGGACCACAACTGCTGCATGATGACTGGCAAGTGGTCTCCCACAAGCGCTCTTCCAAGAAAAAAGCCGGTGACAACGCAAACCCTTGATCCACATCCGCCACTTGTTATCTCCGGGGTCGAGATAGTGCAGTTAGCATATTCTCATTACCCCTCTTTCTCCAAGTAGCAGTTACGTCTGCACGAGGATCAGTTATGGATCCACTTATTAATATTGTTCAGTTGACATTTGCACTTTTCTTTTTTTTTTGTTCTGTTTCATTTTTTCAATTTTCTGTTCTGCACAGTATCGCCTGCAAGCCCCGGCCTACGACTTCAGTGGATGTTCGCACCTACCTTCATAAACAAGCCTACTTGCCGCATGGTGGACGTCCCCCTTTGGTCACAGTGAGTAACAGCACACGATCATCACAAAACCTTCCACAACCTAGTCACAATGACTATTAAAATATTATCCATTAACGCCCGGGGGCTAAACCACCCGGCGAAACGGTTTTCTCTGTGGTCTGAAGCCCACCGGCAGGGAGCGGATATACTATGTGTGCAGGAAACGCATTTTCAGCTGCATAAGGCTCCCCACTGCTCACATAGGGACTTCCCTTTCGTGTACCTGGCATGCACGCCGGGCAGCAAAACTGGTGGAGTGTTGCTAGCCATTAGAGACTCATTAGCTTTTCAACTCAAGGACGTCACTACAGATGACAAAGGAAGATACATAATCCTCACGGGAGACATTAACTCTAAGCCCTACACGATTGTTACAGTGTACGCGCCCAATACACACCAGCTACGCTTCTTGCGCAAGGTGATCGCTAAAGCCAAATCCATACAGTACGGGAACCTTGTGATTTGTGGAGACCTCAACATCACCTCTGACCCCGCAGTGGACACCTCTGGCGGAAAGTCCAAGGGCATTCCGGCATTACAACCCATTCTCCACGCCGAGGAGATGTTTGACGCCTGGCGTTGCCTGAACGCAAGCGAAAGAGACTATACCTTTTTCTCAGGCAGGCATGGCACGTATTCGCGCATAGATATGTTCCTAACGGACAAATGGTTGTTGCAATGTGTTGAGAAAGCGTTAATTCATGACATCACTTGGTCCGACCATGCTGCTGTCTCTATGTCAATTGCTGAAAAGGGAGTCTTCCTCTCACCCCCCATCTGGCGCTGTAACACTAGACTACTTCAGGACCAAAATTGCCTACGTCACACGACCCAGCTCCTCAATAACTATTTTCTAGATAACTCAGGCTCAGTGGAGGACCCAAGTGTGCTCTGGAATGCGCACAAGGCCTTCATGCGAGGCGTCCTAATTCAACTAGGGGCTAGGGAAAAGAAAAGGAAAACACAACAGTACAACGAAGCTCTCTCTAAACTGAGGGAGTTAGAATCCCTAAATAAGAAATCACCCTCAGAGTCCGTTACTAAACAACTCCAGAAACATAGAGAACACCTCAGGGACATAATGTCACAACAATACGATAAACACCTCAGCCGCCTTAAACTACACTATTACTCTAATGCCAACAGAGCAGGCAAATATCTAGCCAACAGACTTAAGGCTGCCCGCACCAAATCCAGGATAGCGTTTCTGAGGCATCCCACGTTAGCGCACAAAATTATTAATCCCCAAGACATTGTGAACCAATTTGCAGAGTACTACAGTTCCTTATACAACCTACACAAAGACCCTAGTACGCCTCAACCAACTGTTGATTCTATTCAATCGTTTCTGAATAAAGTACACCTACCATCCCTGACTGAGGAGCAGCTCGAGATACTTAATTCTCCCATCCAACCTCGCGAAATAGAAAATATAATTCGCTCCCTTCCCACAGGCAAATCCCCTGGCCCCGATGGCTTTTCTAATGAATACTTCAAACAGTTCAGTGGTATTCTAGCACCCCACTTAACTAGTGTTTTTAACGAAGCTGCGGACACTGCCACTTTGCCCCGCGAGATGCTTAAAGCACACATAGTCACGCTACCAAAACCAGGCAAGGACCCTAATACCCCAGCGAACTTTAGGCCCATATCCCTACTCAACACAGATACTAAAATATTTGCTAAGCTACTGGCCAAGAGGTTGTCCACTTTCATTCCTGCTCTTATACAACGCGACCAGATGGGTTTCGTTAGGGGAAGACAAACTTCCGATGCACCCCGTAGAATTATCAATGTGATTTACCAGGCCGAGAAAACTCGAACGCCTTCTCTGTTGCTCTCAATTGACGCAGAGAAGGCGTTCGACAGGGTCCATTGGACCTATATGAAAAATGTTCTAGATAAGTTTGGGTTTGCTGGTAACATTCTCAATGCTGTTCTAGCCCTCTACTCTGCACCATCGGCACAAGTATTCTCTGGAGGCTTCTTGTCAAACCCCTTTGACATCACGAATGGGACCAGACAGGGATGCCCCCTGTCCCCCACTATCTTTAACCTGATAATTGAGCCGCTGGCCGAGGCGGTCCGCACACATCCCTCGATCTCAGGCTTCCAGTTTGGCGATAGAACTCACACTATAAATTTGTTTGCAGACGATGTGATTCTGCTCCTAACCGACCCGCTAGTGTCACTAAGAGAAGCACATGCACTACTCACGTCTTTCGGAGAGGCTTCCTACTATAAAGTTAATTTTACTAAATCTCTCATCCTGGACCTGGGAGTAGCTTCTCATACTAAGAATGCCCTACAATCCCAACTGCCGTACACATGGAGCACAACAGGTATCACGTATCTGGGTATTGTGCTTACGGGTCAGGTATCTAATATTCCTAAAGCCAACATGCCCCCACTGATCGCCAAACTCGGGGCTCAGATTAGGGATATGGCAAAGAAGGAACTGTCATGGATGGGGAGGATATCGGCATATAAAATGCTGATACTACCCCAAATATTATATGTATTTCGCACTCTGCCAGTCCATATACCCTTTCATTATATCAAAACATTGGCGGACCTAGGGTGGAAATACATATGGAACGGCAAGAAGGCTAGGTGTTCTCGCAACAACCTTGTTTCGCATAAACGAATAGGGGGGGCAGGCCTAGCTGACCTATACGACTACCTCTGGGCGGCGCGCTTGGACCAACTGAAAAATTGGGTCGCAACTACCGAAATACCGCTTTGGGTAGAAATTGAAGCGGACATAGCACCGACCTCTGACCTGGCACTACTGCTTTTGGGAGACAGGTGGGATAGATGGGATCTAACCATGCTTTCGCCTCCAATGCGGGCCTCTATGAAGGCCTGGAGATTCCTTCTAGACCGACAACACAACGCCGAGCATAACGTTGACTACAAACTCCCCTTAGTGCTTCTGGAATCTAAGATTCCAATGCTGAGAGTAGGAGATCTGACTGACAGGGGGATAACCTCTCTCTCTGACTTATATGGGGAAGCTGGCTATAAAACAGCCTACCAACTCATGTCCCAATATCACCTACCGAGAGATAAATTGTATAAATGCCTGCAGATAACCCACTGCCTGAAGCGCATGGCCCCACCCTATATCACCCTCCCGAGCACAGTCTCAAATTTTTACTTCACGGATAAAGGGGACAGGAAGGGTATCTCCTTCTTCTACAACACACTCCAAAACAAGTTAAAGTTTTCTAAAACCACCGCCATGACAAAATGGGAATCTGACCTTGGCGCTTCCTTCTCTGACGCTCAGTGGAAGTGCGCATTCAAAGAAATCCATAAAGCTTCACACTGTGTCAAACATTGGGAACTGGGGATCAAGTTAGCTAACAGATGGCACTATACCCCCTTAAGACTAGCCTCGTATTTTGCAGAACTAACACCTAACTGCTGGAGAGGCTGTGGTCAGATAGGAAGCTTACTACACATGCTCTGGCTCTGCCCAAATGTTAAAAGCCTTTGGAACAGGGTGTTCCAGCTTATCTCCTCTTTGACCGGGTTGATCACTGCCCCTGACCCTGCCTTAGCGATCCTTCACTTAAATATAGAAAGATTCCCGCATAACACTAGGCCAGTGGTAACGCACATACTCCTAGAATCCCGCTCACTGATCTTGAGACACTGGAAATCAAATAAGACTATAAACATCTCTGACGTTGAGACAGCGGTGCAGAGAAATTATACGTTCGAACGTCTGCTGGCTATTAATGCTTTGAAATGTGATAAGTTTGACGATTGTTGGTCGATTTGGCCTAAACAAGTTTAAATGGGTAAATTACTATCACTATACATATGCTGTACCCTTGTTGTTGATACTGTGCACTTTCTCGCCTTTTGTTTTTATTTTTTATTTTTATTTCTGTTTTTCTTAATATGTTCCTGTTCCTTGTATACCTGAAAATTTTCAATAAAAACTATTGATTAAAATACCACCAAAAGAAAGCTCTATTTGTGTGAAAAAAAGGACAAAAATTTCAAATGGGTACAATGTTGTATGACTGAGTAATTGTCATTCAAATTGTGGGAGCACCGAAAGCTGAAAATTGGTCTGGTTAGGAAGGGGGTTTAAGTGCCCAGTGGTCAAGTGGTTAAAGACACAATGTGATGACTAGTTTGCAGAATTTTTGACCTGCAACTAGTAATATTTCATGCTGAGTTATTATCTGTATACATTAAAAAGGCTCACTTCATGCATCCAGAGTCCAAGTAGGGGTGGTTTTAACCGATGAATCTGACTGATGGACTGATGTGCCTATACACCATCGGTTCATGAACCAATCGTGTCAGAATGCGGTGACGGAAAACACAACGACGTGATGAAAAAAATGAAGTTGAATGCTTCCAAGCATGCGTCGACTTGATTCTGAGCATGCGTGGATTTTTAACCGCTGCTCGTGTGTACTAACGATCGGTTTTGACCTATCTGTTAGCCGTCCATCGGTTCGATTTTAAATCAAGCCATCTGTTTTTGGACCGAAGGATAACAAACGAATGGGGCCTACACACGATCGGTTCGGACCGATGAA
Organism: Rana kukunoris; assembly: GCA_029574335.1. Lineage (NCBI taxonomy): Eukaryota > Metazoa > Chordata > Amphibia > Anura > Ranidae > Rana > Rana kukunoris. The sequence goes on from CM056051.1 coordinate 122,742,418, forward strand.
AACGAACTTCAGCCCGTTTTCATCGGTTTGAACTGATCGTGTGTACGTGGCTTAACACATGGGTGCAAAGGCTTAATAATACCTAGGTTCGGGGCAGATAGGCAAGGACCTAAGACACACGGACAGGGGACAAAACCCAGCGCCAGATCAATGTCTTATATACTCCCGGAGTAAAATTTTTTATAACATGTTATTATTTATGATATTAAGGTTTGAACATGCACTACAGACACAGATTTAGCCATTGATATATATAAGTTATGTATATCACAATTGATAAATCTGTGTCTGTAGTGAATGATCAAACCCTAATACCATAACTAATAACATGTTATTAGGTTTATTGCTCTGAGGCCTCGTACACAGGACCGAGGAACTCGTCGGTCGAAACACATCATTTTTCCTCGTCGAGTTCCTTGTTAGGCTTGTCGAGGAACTCGACAAGCTTGCTTTGCGTACACACGTTAAAGACCTAATCTCAAACGCGGTGACTTCTGTATCTTCTGTTGGTTAGATGTTAATGAAGGCCTGCTAATCAACAAAAACCCAAGTGTGTATATTATGGCATCAATTACATAAATACTCCATAATAATATAATAATAACTAGATGTAAACATGAATGAGAACATAGTAGCAGCAGGAGCATCAATAATAACTAGTTATTGTTTGCTACATTCTCTTCCACCCTCACTAAAACTGGTGAGTAAAAACAGAAAAAACAACTATGAGAAATATTGGTGTTTTAATTGAGTCCTTATTACTTTCCTGAGCTTTAAGGACAGGTCATCTGGGTGACCTGCACTCCCACAAGATGCCATGTTTACACAGTTCTATACTGTCAAGTCAACTAACTAGCTACTGTTTCTTCAACAACCATCTACAACAATTCATTTAGTTTACATAGGAAAGTAAAGGAAATAAACTGGATTTAAAACTCTAACAGATGAAGAAATTATTCTGGTGATAGTATGTCTATTGTCATTGACTATGACAGAAATCCTCAAAGAGTGCTGTGAGAGGGTTGTAGGAAGTTCTTCGTCTTGTAGGGTTTAAAATGAATGACTAGTATGCTCTACCAAACTGAAATGCACTTGCATCTGTGTGAGAATTTTGTAGACATTTTGTTGGAAAATTAGGCAGATTAAAGAGTCATAGCATTAACTGATCAACTTGTATGCCTTCCTCTAAAAGAAAATGCTTTTTAAGGCTGGGTTCACAGCCTCTATAACTGCCTCTCTATGAAGCTGGTTTACGTATCTCTGCTGTGGCTCCAGTGTGAATTTGCTGTGGCTCCTGTGCATATTTTGGTCTGTTTCAGGTCCAAATTAAGACAAAAAAATTGTGTGAAATTCGACCAAAAACGTTTAACGGGGACATACAGGACCCCTGCTGTGAGCCACATGCAAAGATAGCGTGAACCCAGCCTTAATGCTTATTGATAGCATTAGACACACATTTAATTAATATATATGTCTGTCTCTATCTATCTATCTACTGTATCTATCTAGCTATCTATCTATCTCATACATTTTCCCTTTAATGTTGTTGCTGTTTATTTGAAATTTAACATATATGTGGGTGTTTATACATCCCAGGGGCTATGCCAGATAATACGGGAAGCCTGTGAGTTAATAATACAAAGGTTTATATCATTTTGTAAAGGCAGGAAATCCTAGGGTCATGAAGGATAATGAAAGGTCCCCAGTGTGAGATTCAGTGTTAATCACCGCCCATCAACAACTGGCCTTAGTGTGGATTAGAGGAAGGATTAAATTCAGTTTATAAGAATACGCAGCAAGATAAAGTATACACTGGTAAGCCTGTGCCGTTCTATTTTTATAGGAGCTTTCAGTGGGAAATATAGTAATTCTTTAGGCACATGAAATGGATTCAGACTGGGTGGTATTTACAGTTCAGCCTAGCGTAGGAAAGGGATGCCACTATGAATGTATAATTTCATCACTGAAGCACTACCAGCTCAACTGTTGGAGCTGGTCTACATTTCAATTCCTCATCCGTTACTAACACAATATTTATATATTTTTTTAATACAAATTAGGGCAGTCACATTGTAGTAACATGTAATTATTATAAATGTAACCAATGTTTTGGGTCCACATGTTGATGTTTCTCAAAGCAAAGACCAGTTTCATATATGACAATCGTACTATAAAGTATATCCAAATGAGGACATGTAGCCTAGCCAAAGAGCTGTCATCATAGTCAGTACACTACTAGGCACAAGTCCTAAAGATATTATTGGGGGAAGAGGGTCACTAAAGGAGTAAAATAACTGTTAACTGTTAAAATCAGTAGCTTCCTAGATTTTTGTTTTAGCTAACACGTTCTGAAAGAGGAGGTACTGTATAATAGTAAGTTAAGGAAAAAAATAGTTGCAGCAGCAACATTATTTGTTTTTCGCTAAGGAGACACCGTTTTTTTTTTTTTGCAGTCTGAAAAAAATTACTGAATATGTGTTATCTTTACATTCACACAGATTTTCTGTGTTTAATTTGTCTCAACAGTCTCAATAATGAGGACCTCCTGTCCCCAGGCCCCAAAGCAGCCACATGGGCTGCTATGGTTTTTGTTATGCCACTAAATCAGACTAATACAGAAAATAAGCAGCATTGAGAACCAGTCCAGTTCTTTAACCACTTCCATACTGGGCACTTAAACACCCCTCCTGCCCAGAGCAATTTTCAGCTTTCAGCGCTCTCCCACTTTGAATGACAATTACTCAGTCATGCAACACTGTATCCAAATGATTTTTTTGTCCTTTTTTTCATACAAACAGAGCTTTCTTTTGGTGGTATTTGATCACCTCTGTGTTTTTTATTTTTTGCGCTATTAATGAAAAAAGACCGAAAATTTGGAAAAAAAATGATTTTTTCTTAGTTTCTGTGATAAAATTTTGCAAATGATTAATTTTTCTTCATAAATTTTGCCCAAAATTTATACTGCTACATGTCTTTGATAAAAATAACTCAAAATTTTTGGAAATTATTTGGTCTGTGTGAAAGTTTTAGAGTCTACAAACTATAGTGCAAATCATAAAAATATATCACATCTGATCACACCTGATGTATTGAAGACCTATCTCATTTCTTGAGACCCTAACAAGCCAGGAAAGTACAAATGCCCCCCAAATAACCACTTTTTAGAAAGTAGACATTCCAAGGTATTTATTAATGGGCATGGTGAGTTATTTGAAGTTGTAATTTTTTCCCACAATACTTTGCAAAATTAAGATTTTTATTTTTTATTTAAAAATGTTCTCAACATTTTCATTGTAATAGCTTATTTCTCTCACATGGCATGTGCATACCACAAATGACACCCCAAAATACATTCCGCTACTCCTCCTGAGTAAAACGATACCCCATGTGTGAGACTTTTTCACTGCCTGGCCACATACGGAGGCCCAACATGCAGGAAGCGCCATCAGGGGTTTTAGGAGCATAAATTGCACATCTAACTAGTTGACTACCTATTACACTTTTGAAGGCCCTGGAACACCAGGACAATGGAATTACCCACAAAATGACCCCATTTTGGAAAGCTAACACCCCAACGTATAATCTATGAGGCATAATGAGTCTTTTGAACGGTTTATTTGTTTTCAGCAGTTTTTGGAAAATGTGGAAAAAAAATGAAAACGCATTTTTTTTACACAAAGTTGTCCGTTTCTAAGATATTTCCAACACATAGCATTTAGATAGCAAAAATGACACCCCAAAATACATTCTGCTACTCCTCCTGAGTAAAACGATACCCCATGTGTGAGACTTTTTCACTGTCTGGCCACATACGGAGGCCCAACATGCAGGAAGCGCCATCAGGGGTTTTAGGAGCATAAATTGCACATCTAACTAGTTGACTACCTATTACACTTTTGAAGGCCCTGGAACACCAGGACAATGGAATTACCCACAAAATGACCCCATTTTGGAAAGCTAACACCCCAACGTATCATCAATGAGGCATAATTAGTCTTTTGAACGGTTTATTTGTTTCCAGCAGTTTTTGGAAAATGTGGAAAAAAATGAAAACGCATTTTTTTTTACACAAAGTTGTCCGTTTCTAAGATATTTCCAACACATAGCATGTACATAGCAAAAATGACACCCCAAAATACATTCTGCTACTCCTCCTGAGTAGAACGATACCCCATGTGTGAGACTTTTTCACTGCCTGGCCACATACAGAGGCCAAACATGCAGGAAGCGCCATCAGGGGTTTTAGGAGCATAAATTGCACATCTAACTAGTTGATTACCTATTACACTTTTGAAGGCCCTGGAACACCAGGACAATGGAATTACCCACAAAGTGACCCCATTTTGTAAAGCTAACACCCCAACGTATAATCTATGAGGCATAATGAGTCTTTTGAACAGGTCATTTGTTTCCAGAAGTTTTTGGAACGTGGAAAAAAAATGAAAACGCATATTTTTTTTACACAAAGTTGTCGGTTTCTAAGATATTTCCAACACATAGCATTTAGATAGCAAAAATTACACCCCAAAATACATTCTGCTACTCCTTCTGAGTACAACGATACCACATGTGTGAGACTTCTACACAGCCTGACCACATACAGAGATCCAACATGCAAGGAACAACGTCAGGTGTTCCAGAGACACATAGCATGCACATACCAAGAATTACACCCCAAAATACATTATGCTGAGCAAAGTGTAAACAAAAGATTACCTGTGGTAATAGTAGCGCAGTTCTACACAGCAGGATAGCACTGGTCCAGGCAGCAGGCAGGGACTTGGTCAGCAACGGCATACACAAGTAGTCAGTTCATGCAACCGGCAAAGGCATGATGTCATAGGTCCTACAGGTAACAGGCAGAAGTAGGGCCTCGTTTAGGACAGAATGGGGACAGGGGTAGAGGCTTCTCCCACCCAAATCTCTTTGAAGCCTCCGGGCAACCAGACCCTAATCTAGGATGAGAAAACAAAAAAAATGTTTTTCTTCATCTAGAAAAACTTTTCTGGAGCCCCTCACATTTGTGAGACCCCTGTGTTAAATCCCACTAGTCCAGTAGCAGGGTACAAGATCAGTCCAAGGGGCAGGCAAAAGGCATGGTCAAACAGTCCGAGGTCAGTTCCAGATCAGGCAGAGGCATTACAGAATCGTTGGGCAGAAGAATGGTCAAAAAACAAGCCGTGGGTCAGTTCCGGTTCAGGCAGAGATATTACAAAATCGTTAGGCAGAATCGTGGTCAAAAAACAAGCCGGGGTCAGTTACAGAGCAGGCAGTGGCATAAGGGGTGTGAAGGTGTATGAAGGCAGGAACGGAGGATTAATAATTTAGTTTGGTATGGTAAATCCGAAAACAGTCAGTTAGACAGAGGCCAGGCTGTGAAGGGCAATCGGCACACTGGAAAGTTGTGTCTCGTCTGATTCCTTGACTGGAACACACCTTGCATCTTTTTTGACGTCGTCGGCCTGTTTCTGTGGGAGGGACTTTACCGGGAAAATGACGCTCGACGAGACGACTTAAAACGTCAGATCGGATAGTTTGGGGTGGGCCGTTCGGGAAAATAAGGGCAGTGATAAGGTCCTCTTGGTAGCCAAGGAAGCGTTTGGGGTTTTGGGTGGAGTTGCGGTATATTACATAAGAGTTGTATATGGCCAATTGAAAAAAATAAATGGCAACTTTTTTGTACCAATGGTACGTCCGCCTTGTAGCAAGATAGGGTTCAAGCATCTGGTCATTGAAGTCGACCCCCCCCATAAACAAATTATAGTCCTGGATGCATGTTGGCTTTCGAATGACGGTGCCACGCCTTCTGCGGGTTTCAACGACGGTGTCATTGTGGATGGTGGATAGCATGTAAACATCCCTTCTGTCCTTCCACTTTACTGCCAGGACCTCCTTATTTCGCAGACTTGCCGATTCTCCACTTTTCAGCTTCTTATTCACGAGACTTTGAGGAAAGCCCTTGCGATTATTCCTGATGGTGCCACATGCTGGCGTCTTCTTCCGGTGCAGGTTGTGGAACAGGGGAAGGGAGGTATAGAAGTTATCCACGTACAGATGGTATCCCTTTTCCAATAGAGGGGTGATGAGGTCCCAAACAATTTTGCCACTTGATCCCAAGTAGTCTGGGCAATTAGGGGGATTCAGTTGGGTGTCCTTGCCTTCGTACACTCTGAAGGCATACAAGTATCCTGTGACTTGGTCACACAATTTGTAGATCTTCACGCCATAGCGGGCTCTTTTGCTGGGGATAAATTGTTTTATTTGAAGCCTGCCAGTGAATTTCACAAGCGACTCATCCACACATATGTGTTGGTCCGGGGTATACAATTGGGGGAATTTTTCAGAAAAATAAGTCAGTAAGGGCCGAATTTTAAAAAGCCTGTCGTGATTTGGATGATTTCGGGGATGGCACTGGGTGTTATCGTTAAAATGTAGAAATCTCATGATGGCATAGTATCGGGATCTGGGCATTATGCTGGAGAAGATTGGCATATGATAAATTGGGTTTTTGGACCAAAAGGCACGTGAAGAATTTTTTGGGTTGAGTCCCATACATAATGTGAGGCCTAAAAAAATTTTCAACTCCTCCACCGTAAGGTCTCTCCATTGGAAGGGACGGGCATGATAGGATGTGGGATTTCTTTCAATAAATTGTTGTGCAAATAGGTTGCACTGGGCCACAATTTCAGATAGCATGTCCTCTGTGAACATCAGGTTGAAAAAATCGATCGGGGAAAAATTCTCCGTGTCCACTTGTACTCCTGGCTGGGCCGTGAAAGGGGGAATGTTGGCTTCCCCGGAATTTGGAGGAAGCCACAAAGGGTTCTGAAGGGCATAGGGAAGGCCGGCATGGGTCTTTGGCCTTTCTTGATGAGGCACTGCGGTGCTGGTGGAAGGCACTGCGGTGCTTGTGGAAGGCACTGCGGTGCTTGTGGAAGGCACTGCGGTGCTTGTGGAAGGCACTGCGGTGCTTGTGGAAGGCACTGCGGTGCTGGTGGAAGGCACTGCGGTGCTGGTGGATGGCACTGCCTCCTGACCAGAACGCCTTCGTTTAGCGGGCCGGCTATCTTCCTCCTCGGAGTCACTCAGTGTTCCGCTACTGGGGGCAGGCTCATAGTTGACGTCCGACTCAGAAGAAAAATTGGAAGTGGAGTTTGAACGAGAGAGGTCCATGTTGCTCTCATCGGGTGCAGAAATAATTTGGAATGCCTCCTCTAGTGAATAGGATTTTTTTGACATGTTTTGACGGAGCAGATGGGTACGGATTGGCACAGGTGGGCACTGAGGTGGCACTGATGAGGCGGCACAGGTGGGCACTGATTGGCGGCACAGGTGAGCACTGATTGGCGGCACAGGTGAGCACTGATTGGCGGCACAACACAGGTGGGCACTGATTGGCGGCACAACACAGGTGGGCACTGATTGGCGGCACAACACAGGTGGGCACTGATTGGCGGCACAACACAGGTGGGCACTGATTGGCGGCACAGATGAGCACTGATTGGCGGCACAGGTGAGCACTGATTGGCGGCACAGGTGAGCACTGATTGGCGGCACAGGTGAGCACTGATTGGCGGCACAGGTGGCAACTGTATGGGCACAGGTGGCAACTGTATGGGCACAGGTGGCAACTGTATGGGCACAGGTGGCAACTGTATGGGCACAGGTGGCAACTGTATGGGCACAGGTGGCAACTGTATGGGCACTGTGGCACTGTATGGGCACTGTATGGGCACTGTGGTGGCACTGTATGGGCACTGTGGTGGCACTGTATGGGCACTGTGGCAATGTGATGGCACTGTATGGGCGCTGTATTTAACTCACTGAAGTTTCTCCCTCCTCACACGCTGTCTCTGTGTGAGGAGGGAGAAGCGGCGATGAGAGATGATCTCATTTGTTTACATTTGAGATCATCTCTCATTCGTCCTCAGATCGCATCTGAACGGCCACTCCGATTGGCCGTTCAGGGCGATCTGTGATTGGCTGTGTCCAAGAGACACGGCCAGCAACAGAATTTCCCTGACGCGCGCTCCAGAGCGCGCGCAGGGAACCAGGAAGCAACTGCCGTCAAATGATGGCATGTTGGAAATTGAGGTCCGCACGGTTGCCGTCATTCGGCGATACGCCGGGCCTCAAGTGGTTAAAAGACTGTCAAAATATACCTTGGCTAAGTGTTTATGATCAATACTATTCCACTCAAAAAGAATACACAATTTCTCGTTAGAAGGCAGCTACTACATCACTGCGCATAAAAGCATGTTTTCCATCAGTACCAATTTGGTTAATATTATCTGAGTTACAGGTGCTTAGTAATAAGATCAACATTGTTTCCTATCATGTAAAACTCACTACTCATTAGACATGTGCATTTGTTTTCGTCTGAATGCTTTTTTGTCCAAATTTCAGGTATTTTCATTATCGTTTTAAGAAACGAAAACGAAAGTGCAGAATACAAAAAACGAAAGATCCGACATAAATAAAGATTTGACATAGAGAGGAAAGATTCGACATTATAGAGAGACATGATTTGACAATATAGAGAGAAAAGATTCGATATAGAGAAAAAGATTCGACATTATAGAGAGAAAAGATTTGACATTATAGAGAGAAAAGATTGCTGCTGGAATTGGGTGGGGGAAGTAAAATAAAAATAATGATGATGATGAATGTTATTGGCTGATTGTAACCAAAGAGGAGGAGCAGAAAAATAGCTAGAACTAACTTGATAATTCAACATGAACGACAAAGATTCGACAAAGCATCGAAAAACATACAAACGTTGAAACTGTCATTGAAGGCTTATGGTTTCTGTTAAAAGTTCCAAGAAGATTCGACGGAGCAGCTAAACTGTACGAAGCTGCAATCATACATTTCCAATCAAATGCTCGGCCCATAGGCTATAGAAGAAGTCTAATGTCGGTTGACTAGTAATAATAATTAATAAATATAATTATTACTAGTCATACAACATTAGAATTCTACTATAGCTAGCTAGTAGGCAGAATATTTGATGGGATATGTGTCGTACAGTTTCGCTGCTCCGTCGAATCTTCTTTGAACATTCGACAGACACCATAAGCCTTCAATGACAGATTCAAGCTTAATTAATTCAGATTTTCGGACGAATGCAATTTCTAACGAAAAACAAAATAAATAAAAACGAATTTTGGGAGTAACTAAATTGATACATTTTTCGGACGAAATTCTGAAACAAAATATTTCAGTGTGCACATGTCTACTACTCATTAAAACTATGCAAACAAAAGAAGTACAATCTACAATGTAGCAAATTCCTATGTATTGTAGTCGAGAAAGACTTGAAAGGGTTTAACTTGTGTAGCTCAAAGAAGACCCTTGCTTCCATTTTCTCTCTAAAGTGCAACAACACACCAGGGTCCCGATTGCTGCATACATTTCTTTTTTAAATTCACATGATAATGTGGATGAGTGCAGTTACAAATGGGTTGGTCTGGGTTCACATCAATGCAATTGCATTTGATGCTTTTAATAACGTTTTTCTGTGTGTTTTGATGAATTTTTGAATGCATTTTGTGTTTTTTTGTTATGTCCCTTTAAAAACACTGTATATAGCTGACTGCTAAGGAGTGGACCGGGAAGCCAGCCGCCGCATCCTTAACAACCGATGAGTCATCAGCTGTCAACAGGGTTCCCCTTTGACAGCTGAATGTAAAAAAATAATTGACTGCTAAAAAGTTTGTGAAAAAAATGGTGTGGGTTCCCCCAAAATTCACACCAGACCCTTATCCAAGCATGCAGATTGTCAGGTCAGGAAAGGGAGGGGCTGATAATGTGCTCCTCCCTCTCCTGAACTATACCAGGCATCATGCCCCCAACATGGGGGGGTGCTTTGGGGCAGGGGGGCTTATTGGAATCTGAAAGCCCCCTTTAACAGGGGCCACATATACCCCCCCCCCATGTGAATGAATATGGGGTACATACTACCCCTACCCATTCACCAAAAAAAGTGGAAAAGTGAATAAAGACAGCCTGTATAACATCCAGCTTCTATTGATCATATGAACAGGCTTGTGAAAGCATTGTAGTGCATATCTCCGAGTCTCTGCATCTCCATCATTGTGGACTCCATAGCCAGTCTGTACTCTTTATGCTATATGTTTTTATCTTGCCACAAAAACAAAATGAATCATATCTATGTAAGTATGTCTAAATGCTAAATACTAATTACCATGTAAAGTAAACAAGCATGATGTCGCAATGTTATTACACAAATACTCTTATGCTGCTTTATCTATATTGCAGACTAAGGCCGCGTACACACGACCAAATCTGACTAGACTGTCCCAGCAGACAGATTTGATCGTGTGTATGGGTGAGCAGACGGATTTGGCCAGCCGACAGATTTGAAAGCATGCTTTCAAATCTGTCGGCTGGGAACCCGTCCGCCCGACATGTCTGCTGGTTAGTACGCTAACCAGCAGACATGTCTTCTCGCACACGCATCGAATGGATTCGATGCATGCGCGGAAGTGATTTACTTCCTGGTGCGGTGACGTGGCGGCGTCAACGTCACCGCCACTTCACCAAGCCGTCTACTGGCAGGGATTTTGGTTTGATCGTGTGTACACGATCAAACCAAAACGTCCCCAGCAGACAGATTTGTTCAAATCGGTCTGCCCGACCGATTTGAACAAATCTGTCTGCTCGTGTGTATGGGGCCTTAGAAGTAAATCAACCAGTGTATAAGTCACCCCTGAAGAAGGAACATTGCATTGTATTGTGAAACTCCGAAACATGTTGGGATAATATGCTTCAATACTGTTCGCTTGAGCCTGAATCGCATATGGGTAGCGAATTGTAAGCTTCTTAGTTGATACCTGTACTTCAGTATGAGCGATTTATTTATTCCAATTTAAATGAGTGTTGTATTTTTTCATGTTCATTATTATTATATATACTATTCTTTCTTTTTTTCTTGTCACACTTTATGTGCATTTTTTTTACAAAAATTTACTTTTTTGAATATTTTTTCTGTCTAAAAAGTCCTATGGGGCAATCCCAAGTGTACTAGCTGCACACACTTTTCAATAAAGACATTACAAGAGTTTTTGACAATTCCTTTTCTTAAAAAATAAAAACAATGCCCCCCCCGATGTAGAGCATTTGTGGCGAGCAGAGTTTGACGGTTGGGGCGGTGGCGCTGTGATTGACAATAGAACTACATTGGGGGGGGGGGGGGGGGGCGACATTTTTATTTTATTTTAAAGAAGGGAATTGTCAAAAACTCTTGTACTGGCTTTATTAATTTTTACACTTTTTGGTGAATGTGTAAGCCATACTTTTTCACATGGGGGGCAGGATTTGGTGGCGTTTCTGAAAGTAACATTTATAGGTCTTGTCCTTTCTCCCAACCTGTGACTTGACAGTATAAAGAGAAGCAACAGACTGGTGATATTATATTCTGTCACCTTACTTACTTCTCCTATCAGCATGTCCTTTGTTAGCCCATGTGCACTCCAACACATATGTTTGGCTTCGTGTGTTGCTTCTCCCACTCCCAGAATGGCTGTATAGGGTACCAAGTCAAATTTGGGTACTTACTGTACATCCAATTACGCATTTAAGAATACCCATGTGTGTCTTTTATATTTGTCTGGAGCTCAGCTTTAAGAATTTGGATAAATAAACAACTGTTTTTTATACTCTATCTCTTGGGAATTCTATTTGATGATATTTTCACTTGCGATCCTGTTGTGACTGTTAGGGGGTTCCTCTTTAACCCAGGAAATTACCATATTTATTATTACCGGCATATAACACACACCCTGATTTTAAGAGGGAATTCTCAGGAAAAAAAATTACATTTTAATTAAAGAACTTTGAGGCGGGGCGTGTCCTGGCTATGGAGGAGTGAGGACGCGTGTGTCTGCCGCTCCGCTCCGCCGCTGCACTTCCTCTCAGCTACGGGTGAGAGACTTTCACCTACCGCTCCCCGCCATGTCCCACAAGAACCGGGCATCCTCACAGCCCCCTCGGGCAGACCTATCGAAGCAGGGTCAGCTGGATTCCTTCCTCATGGAGCCGAGCAGGAGCGGCCGCGAGGCCTCCAAGATGGCGCCGGCCGGGAAGAAGCAGAACGCTGCCCAGGCTCCATGCGCTGCCGCAACCAGGTCCCAGCTGCAAGAATGCTCCCCGGTGCCTTCTCCATCGCTGGTGAGTGACCCGACAGCCCCGATTTCCCCGAGCTCGCCATCCTCCCTGCTGGGCCTCTCGGAAGCATTAGACCCCCTGGAGGATATGGATATCATGCGCCATATTTGGGCCCTCCCTACTAAGGCCGACCTGGAGCGTTTTGCAGACTGGGTTGAGAAGGCCCTGAAGGAAGATGTCGCACAAATTAAGGCTGATACTGCCCATCTGGGTCATAGGGTAGAGACATTGGAACGAAAGCTAGAAGAGGTGCTCCCAGCCATGTCACAGTTGCGGGAGAGGTGCTCAGCTCAGGGTCAACAGATTGAGACCATGTTATGTCATTTAGATGACGTGGAGAATCGCAGCCGCAGGGCGAACATTAGGATAAGGGGTCTACCTGAAGCGACCGGGGCCAGAGACATCGTTCCTACCCTGAAGGATATCTTTAAGAACATTCTGGGCCTGCCCGCCACGGCTGTGGTGGAAATTGACCGAGCGCACAGGGCCCTTAAACCCCCGTCCCAGGACGTGAACAACCCGCGTGATGTCATCTGCAAACTTCATAAATATACGCTCAAGGACCGTATCATGCAGAAAATGCGGGGCAAGCCCCATTATGATTTTGATGGTGCGCACCTGTCCTTCTACCAAGATATTTCTAGGCGCACCCTTATGCAGCGGCGGGCGCTGCGACCTTTCCTGGCAGCCATTCAAGAAGCAGGCCTGTCCTACCGTTGGGGTTTCCCCTTTTACCTTCAAGTCACCAAAGAGGGCAGGACCGCGACCCTCCGCACCAAAGATGATTTGCCGAACTTCCTTTCCTCCCTTGACCTGGACCCGGTGGACTTCCCGGATTGGAGAACTTCCTCGGACCTTCCCGCTCTTACTCTCCCATCCCCCGGGCCTTGGCAGATGGCCAAGCGCAGGAACCGTAGAAGAGACCGGGGTCGGCGCCTCTCTGACTCCTCTCGGGGCTCTGCCCCTGTTGGGAACTGATGGTTTCGCTCATACCTATGCTTGCTTTAATGCCCCCCCCTTTTTTTTTTTACATCTCCGGCCGGAGATGTCTGACAGCCCCTGATGTCAACCCATTGACCCCAGCCGGTTTCGGGCCTGACATTACTTGTGCTTTTGAATGACTGCCCTATCAGTGACTGATAGCTCCTCGCCCCTCTCCCCCCCGTCAACCCACATCTGATGCGGTGGCGGCGGTGGGCACCCCCCTCTACCTCTTTTTGGATTGGCCACGTACCCCCAGTAGGCCACCCTCTTATTTTGGGTATTGATCCCCATTGGGATCTTGGACTGCGGTCCGGGCCCCCCCTCCGTAGGATGGGGGTCCCGGACAGGGTCCATAGTGATCTTCTTAGACTGTTTGGCCTCGGCCATTATGTCATGTCTGTCATGTTTTTTCATTTGTCTGATGCTTGTTATTTCTCTCCCCTGCTCCCCCCTCCTTCTCTTGCCCTTTTGTCTTCTTTTCTCTTTTCCTTCTTCTGTTCCTCTCCCTTCCCCTTTCTTCCTAGGTGCGTTCCACGGCTCTGCCTTCCACACCGGGTGCATCACGATCCTCAGCGATTCCACTCTATCCGGCTCTCCCTATGACCACTCTACAGGTAAGCTCTTATAATGTTAGGGGCCTGTGCTCCCCACACAAACGTAGCAAGCTTTGGCGGGAATTAAAGAAGCTGAAGACACAGGTGATCTTCCTACAGGAGACCCACTTTACGCCACAGTCGTTGCCTAGACTCCCCAAACATCTCTTTAACCAATGGTTCCTCAGCACATCCCCGACCCCTAAATCCAGGGGTACGGCTATTGCTATACACAAATCATGCCCCTTCCAGCCCATGGACACTCGAATCGACCCTTTGGGTCGCTATGTGTTTCTAAAAGGCTCCCTGGCAGGACATACATACACGTTAGCGACTATTTATGCCCCTAATACGGATCAACTGGGTTTCCTTAAATCTACACTAGAGCGACTGGGTGACTTTAGAGAGGGTTTCCTGATCCTCGGGGGGGATTTTAATGTCAGCCCTGACCCCTTGTTGGACACCTCCCACGCTCGGTCCCCTCATTCCTATGCGTTCCTCAAACATTTTCGTAAGCTCCTCCACTCCCTCCTCCTGACTGATAGCTGGCGACTGTTACACCCCGCTGACCGTGACTTTAGCTACTATTCCAAGGTGCACGACGTATATACTCGCATAGACCATCTATATGTAGATCGTGATATCCTGGAACTTTTGCGGTCTGCCTCTATAGGCTCTATCACCATCTCAGATCATGCACCAGTGTCGGTTGTCTTTGATCTACCATCCGGTTCGCGACGGTCTTGGACGTGGCGGCTAAATGACAACTTGCTGGACAATGTGGGGGTGGTGGGAGAGGTTGCGAAAACTTTAGCTCACTATTTTTCAGAGAATTCTACCGGCGACGTGAGCGAGGGTGTGTTGTGGGAGGCCCATAAGGCGGTGGTTAGAGGAACATTGATCTCCCATGGCTCCCGTCTGAAACGGGAACATGGGGCAGATTTTCAGAGGGTTTATGATGCCCTCCAGAAGGCTGAACTCCACCATAAGGCGACGGGGGGTCCGGAGGCGTTGAAAGCCCTGACTGAGTTGAGGGAACTGCTTCTGCGCCTTCTAGATAGACAGACGCATAACCATTTCCGCTTTATGTCCCATAAGTTCTATGAACATGGGAATAAGTGCGGGCGCATGCTGGCACGGGCGCTCCGGGCCCGGGCTGCGCAGACGCATGTCCATAGGTTACACTCTGCCTCAGGGGAACCGATAGTGCTGTCCTCCAAGATTGCCGCGGGCTTTCGGGACTACTATGCCACCTTATATGACTTGACTCCCGGACTCCCTCCCTCGGTGCGGGACGCTAAACGTCGGGCGATTCGTGACTACTTGACCTCGTCGGGCCTCCCCTCGCTTACGGAAGATCAGATCTTGACCTTGGAGCAACCGATCACTCTGACTGAGCTTAGGTCGACAATTGAGTCCTTACCCAACGGGAAGAGCCCAGGCCCGGATGGGTTCACTAAGTCCTATTATAAGACTTTCATTTCTCACTTGGAAGCCCCCCCGTTGAGATATTTTAATTCTATAGCGGGGGGAGAGGCAGTGCCCTCAGAGGCACTATTAGCTCATATTACTGTGATCCCGAAGGACGGCAAGGACCCCGCCGCCCCACAGAGTTACCGCCCTATTTCCCTTCTTAATTTAGATGTGAAGATCCTTGCTAAAATCTTGGCTAATAGGCTAAAACACCTGTTGCCTGGGCTCGTGCACCTCGATCAGACGGGCTTTATTCCGGGCAGGGAGGCCAGGGATAACTCCCTGAGAGCAATTCAGCTTATACATTGGGCTCGCTCCTGTCCAGACCCCCGGCCCTACCTCATCTTGTCAACTGATGCCGAAAAGGCGTTTGATCGGGTTGACTGGTCTTATCTTCAAGAGGTACTTGGCCACTTGGGACTTGGTCCTCGTATGTTGGCCTCCATCCTGGCCCTTTACTCTGATCCTTGTGCACAAGTGAAGGTGAATGGCACTCTTTCCTCTCGCTTCCCCATCAGGAACGGCACGAGACAGGGGTGCCCTCTTTCGCCCCTCCTCTTTGCCCTGGTTCTGGAGCCTTTACTCCGCACTATCAGGGCTAACAGTGACATCAGAGGTTTGCAGGTCGGGAATACGGAACATAAGTTATCGGCGTATGCTGACGATGTTCTTTTTCATCTGGCAAATCCCCTGATCTCGTTGCCGAACCTGTTGAGGGAACTTAACCACTTTGGAACCCTATCTAATTTTAAAATAAACTACGAGAAGTCTGAAATCCTCCCCATAACCCTGCCCCCGGACCTTGCCGAGAGACTTAGGGACGCCTTCCCCTTTTCGTGGGCCAAAACATCCCTGCGCTACCTAGGAGTACAGCTTACAGCTAGACTTGACACCTTGTACACAGCTAACTTCCCCCCTCTGCTGACTATGATCAAGGCGGATCTTTCCCAATGGACCCGCACAGCCTTTACCTGGTTTGGCCGGGGTGAACGTGATAAAGATGAATGTTTTGCCCCGCATCCTTTTTTACTTTCAGATGCTTCCGATCCGTTTACCCGGACTTTTCTTCGACCGCCTTACTAGTATGCTGACTGAATTTGTCTGGAACGCAAGCAAGCCCCGCATAGCCCTCAAAGTACTGAAACGTTCTAAGACGGAGGGGGGTCTGGGGTTCCCTGACGTTAGGCGATATTATAGGGCGATAGCGCTTCAACGAATTCTAAACTGGCGTTTCCACTCTCACTCGAAGCTTTGGGTTTCTCTGGAGAAGTGCCTCGCGGGTAGGAACCTCTCGTACGCGCCCTGGTTGCCCCGGGAGCATAGGGGACTTTCTGAGACAACCTCTCCGCTGACGACTCATGTGCTCGCGGTCTGGGACAGGATAAATGCTATGTTTAAATTGTCTCCCCCCATGTCTCCCTTGGCCCCATTGGGTGGCTTTCTCTGGTTCCCCCCGGGAGAACAAATGGCCTTCTTTGGATCTTGGGTGGACGATGGTAACGCCAGTTGCGGCAAACTTATGAAAGACGGTAAGCTTCTTGACTATGAGGCCCTCCCTGCGGGTCGACAGGGCGCACGGATGAATTTCTGGCGCTATAGACAGCTACACCATTTCTTTGAAAAACAGGGCCATAGGATTAGGGACCCCTCCTCTCTTACCCCATTTGAGAGTCTTTTTGCTAATAAAGGCCCTACCCCCCACTTGATATCGGAACTGTACCGCCTGCTAGGTTCCGCTGCCTCTCTGCCCACACCTGCCTACATAAGGAGATGGGAGAGGGACCTGGATCAGGCCCTTACGGGCACACAACTAGCCCACCTCTACCATCTTACCCATACTTCTTCCATTGATTCTAAGACTCAGGAGACAAGTTTTAAACTTCTGTCCCGCTGGTACCGGGTTCCGGCGGACTTAGCAAGTATTTATTCCACCCAATCTGGGTTGTGCTGGTGGGGGTGTGGGCACAGAGGCACGCTCATTCACATATGGTGGGACTGCCCCTTGGTAGGGCCCTTCTGGGCAGATGTCAAGGAGCAGATACTGACGATCACAGGGATTGACATTCCCCTCTCTCCGGTGCACTTTCTCCTCCATGTCCCAACTATTCCTCTGAGTCATTACAAAAAAAGTGTTTTGCCACATTTACTTAATGCAGCCAAGAAGCTGCTTCCGGTTTATTGGAAGCAGTCCCGGGTACCTAGTCGGGAGGAGTGGATACGGGGGGTGAGTGCCATCGGAGAGGCTGAGCGTTGGGCGGCGACCTGTCGTGGCCGCAGCGACCAACACAGGGCTATTTGGGCGCCGTGGACGGACTATGTCTCGGACCCTGTCTTCGTCCCCTCTAGTCTAGACGTTGCGCTCCTAGAATTAGCAGAGCCTTCCCTTAAGGCTTGCAGGTTACGGGTTGCTGATGGACAAGGAGCTGGTCCCCCCTAGTGGTTAATGGTACGGTGGTCTGTTGGTGCTGATGTTATGGAATGGAGTGCTGCGCCCGGTGTGGAGATGGATACGTTCTTTGCCGACTTTTGAGGTACGCACTGCCCCTTTTTTTCTTCCCTCTTTCTCCTTTTTTCCTCTCTTCTCTTTCCCCTTTCTTCTCTTCCTTGCCCCCCCTTCTCTCCTCTCTTTCTGTATTTCTTATTTCCAGGTTCTTATTCTTTAATTGTTACCAGTGGGTTGTATATGTTAGCGTATGTTGGTTTGCACTATTAGGTTCGCTGGCGCACGATGGGGGATGGCGGTTTGCTCTTTGGCCCCGTCCACGTCCTTTAGCGGGCCCTCTGGTCTCGGCCCGCTGGCCCGCTGGCCCGCATGGGAGCGGTGGGTGGTTAGATGGAGGCCTAGAAGCCCCCCCCCCTCCGCCCCGGCTGTGGGCTGCGGGTCTGGGCCTGGGCCATGCTGTTTCTCACCCCCTCCCCCCCTTAGTATCCTAGGTTTGTCCCCCTTTGGTGCCTTACTCAATTTCATGCTCTTATAGGTTGCTGCCCACTCGGCTACCTTATTGTCCCCGGGGTCTGCGTGGCCGCTGACGCCCTTTTGGGTGTTGGCCGTCGCGGGGACCCCTGTGTCTTTAATTGCACTTCCCGTAAACGATTCTGTACATATGCACAGTGGGATTTCTATGATGTACGCTTATGACTGTTGGTGGCCCTGCGAGGCCGACGTCTGTCACACGAAACTTTACTGGACTTGTCTGTCCTGTGTTCTACATGTTATCCCCTCTCTCCCCCCCCCTATTGTTCCTTTGTTTTTTTTCTGTTGTTATTCTTTCAATAAAAACTGATTATACAAAAGAACTTTGAGGCAAAATAAGAGTCAGTGCCCATCAGTGCAGCCTGATCAATGCCCATCTGCAGCTTCACAATTGCCCATCAATGCAGCTTAATCAATGCCTATCTGCAGCCTCCCCATTGACATGAATGCAGCCTGATCAATGCCCAACTCAGGGAGGGGGAGGGATGAGTGCCATCAGATTACATACAGCGAGAATCTCCTGTTTACTCAGCGGCCTCTTTAATACAAAGTCTCCCCTCCTGGACCAGCTTCTATGATAGACAGAACATTGGTCCAATGCCGGCCCAGGAGACGGGACTTCCTATTACAGAGGCTGCTCCCCTCCCCGTTCTCTCCAAGGCAACCCAAATTGCAGTATCAGCGTATAACACACACACACTATTTGCAAGCGATTTGCAACGTGAAAACGTGAGTGTTATACACGAATAAATACAGTATATATTTGCTTTAGGTAAAAATGTAACATGAGGATCTGGAGTATTGTACAAGGACTTGGGACTCCAAAACTGCCAGTCAGATGGGAACACAATTATGCCAGGAAGATCTCATTGTAAGAATATCCAAGGCAAGACTCAGCCCACCAGGCTTGAACTATAATTATAATATTACAGTAGGAAAGCCATTAGGATATTAGGTATATGAACTGTTGGATATTTAATACATGTGGTCCATACTGTATATAGCAGAAATGTTGTGCTAGAAAGATGGTCATTTGAAATTCACCAGTTTTAATATCCACATAGTTTCTTTGATGAGGTATTTTATAGCTTATATAAATTCTTAAAGTTTATATGAATAGAGAATACAATTGCTTCTCACTACCTGCTTTTGTAGATGTAGTAAATCTTAGTAAGCATCAGAAGGAAACAGAACTCATCGAAATACCCCTTTTTCCACTGAACAAGTAATACAAATATGCATGCAACTTTTCTTCAGCAAAGTAGATCATTTACAGACACTTTAGTAGTTTACTAAATGACCTACATACTAAGGCGAAGATACTTTCCTCTGTCTCTATCCTCTTTTTAGCTAACCCAGTTTGTGCAATACACAAGTTAGCAAAATAAACTAAAAGTTCTAGTTGCATAAAAACATAAGGACTGGAAAACTGCAAGTGTTTCATACTGTATATTTATTATATTTTTACAATTGTTTTCTTTATTTTTCTAAAATGAAATATAGTGACTGGGATTACACTTGTTGCTGTGACAACCAATCAACATTACTATCATTCATTTACAGATCTTGCAAACACATCTGTAGCGGCTGAATGCTTAGAGGTTCTGATCTTTCTGAAACAGGGCGATTGGATACATTGAAGGATAAAAATGTAACTTTAGCTTTTATAAGGAAAAAGCAATCCCTATTAGCCTCCAACATTAGTGCTTTGAAATATTCTCTAGATCAGTTTCTTCAATTTTTTTGATGAACCCTTGAACCCTTGAAGAAACTTTCAAGACTAATGCCGTGTACACACGATCACTTTTTGTAATGAAAAAAAACGACGTTTTCAAAAACGTAATTTAACCACATGCCGACCAGTCGCCGTCGTTCTACGGCGGCAGGTCGGCTCTCCTGGGCGAGAGCCCGTCATGCTACGTTGCACTTTTGACGGCCACTAGGGGGCGCGTGCGCGCCGCCGTCGGCCCGCGTGCGCGCCCCCTGCACGCCTCCGAGTCCCGCGCATGCGGCCGGCGGGTACGATCGCCGCCGGGCACCCAGGATTGCTCGTTACAGAGCGGGGAACGGGAGCTATGTGTGTAAACACATAGCTCTTGTTCCTGTCAGCGGGGGAAAAGCTGATTTTCTGTTCATACAATTTATGAACAGAAGATCAGTGATTTCCCCTAGTGAGGTCACCCCCCCATACAGTTAGAACACACCAGGAACACACTTAACCCCTTCCCTGCCCCCTAGTGTTAACCCCTTCACTGCCAATGCCATTTTTATAGTATGCATTCTTAAAGCATTGATCGCTAAAAAAATGCCAATGGTCCCAAAAATGTGTCAAAAGTGTCCGATGTGTCCGCCATAAGATCGCAGTATGAAAAAAAACGCTGATCGCCGCCATTACTAGTAAAAAAAAAATATTAATAAAAATGCCATAAAACTACCCCCTATTTTGTAAACGCTATAACTTTTGCGCAAACCAATCAATAAATGCTAATTGCGATTTTTTTTTACGAAAAATATGTAGAAGAATACGTATCGGCCTAAACTGAGGAAAAAAAATGTTTTTTTATATATTTTTGGGGGATATTTATTATAGCAAAAAGTAAAAAATATTGCATTTTTTTCAGAATTGTCGCTCTATTTTGGTTTATAGCGCAAAAAATAAAAACCGCAGAGGTGATCAAATACCACCAAAAGAAAGCTCTATTTGTGGGGAAAAAAGGACGTCAATTTTGTTTGGGAGCCACGTCGCACGACCGCGCAATTGTCAGTTAAAGCAACGCAGTGCCGAATCACAAAAAGTGCTCTGGTCAGGAAGGGGGTAAATCCTTCCGGGGCTGAAGTGGTTAAAATCACTGTGTGTGGGCAAAACGTCGTTTTATGTCTTCAAAAAAATGACCACAAAAAAATTTGAACATGCTTGAATTTTTTGTCGTTTTTCAAAACGTCGTTTTTTGTGTCATAAAAAGTGATGGTGTGTGGGCAAAACGATGTTGAAAACAAAGTTTTTAAAAACCCGCGCATGCTCAGAAGCAAGTTATGAGACGGAGCTTCAATGGAACAGAGTGCCGTCGAACGTGGCTTGCGTAAGCACGCTTTTCTAGAGCATTTTGGAAAAACGATGGTGTGTATGCAACGTCGTTTTGGAAAATGAAGTTTGAAAAACGTTGTTTTTGTTTCATCACATGAAACGTCGTTTTTTTTTCATCACAAAAAGTGATCGTGTGTACGCGGCATCAGAGAACCCCTGATAAAAACGATACTTACAGCGTTTGATACATGAATGTATTGATTAATTTTATGCCTTGTACATACGACCGTTTTTCACAAAGAGATTTTATATTGGTTGTGAAAACCGGTCGTCTGTATGCTCCTTAGTAGTTTTCTCAACAAAAAAACTGCCTGCAAAAAATTGAAACCAGATCTCTTTTTTCTCGTCGTGTTTCCCGGTCGTTTGTATGCCTTTTCAAGGGGAAAAAAACACACATGCTCAGAATGAAATATGCAGCCCAAAAGCAGCCCCAATGGTGGAGCCATTTAAAATTAACTTCCTCTTTATAGTCCAGTCGTACGTGTTGTACGTCACCGCGATTTGGTCGGACAGTTTTTTGCATGAACGTATGTATGCAAGTCAGGCTGGAGAGGAATCACATCGGGAAAAACTTTGTTTTTTTTCCTGCCGAGAAAAATGGTTGTGTGTATGAGGCATTAAAAATAGTATGTTTGACACCCTGAGTAGACAAATTTGTAACTTTCTTGTGCCCTATACTTGAAAAGTCCATAATAAACATGAAATTAAAGGCAATAAAAAAAAAAAAAACATGTCATACCTACTCTGTGTAGCCAGTTTGAACAGAGAAGCCCCGATCCTCCTTTTATGGGGTCCCAAACTGGTGCTCCTGGCCCTGCACTCCTGTCGAATGTCCCCAGAACAAGCAGCTTGCAATGGGGCATCCAAGCAGGCATGCGCCTGAGCCGCTGCTCTGTGTTTCTATTCAGACACAAAGCTGTGGCTTGGCCTACCCCTCTCTCTCTGCTCATTGGCTCACTGGGTGTGAATGACAACAGTGGTAGCCAATGGCCAATGAGGAGGGATACTCTCCAGAGATCTGATGATCTCATGTGCATCTCTGGATCAAGAGGGAGCTCAGGTAATTATTAGGGGGGCTAGTGGCCTGTTTCACTCACAAGGTCTAAACCTTCCGCCTATAGAACCACTCTAATGACAGTGACAATTGTAGTGCACTCCTTACATTGATGTTCCATAAAGAAATTACCCCTTAAGTTTGTTGTCAGGGTGTAGGGTCTACTTATTTTGGTGGTCAGTAGCAGTAGATTATTGGTTTGTGGGAGAAGGGCCCCCTTACAGACCCACCTAAAAACATCATTGCTGTCATCTGTTACTTTCATCAGAGACAATGATGTAATGCACAGTCGGGGGACTAAGTAAGAAACTATAGCTGGCTGGTGTTTCTTCTGTTTATAGCAGCCTCTGTTTAAGGGCAAGCAGGTCTACCAGTGCCTGGCTGACCCAGGTTTTAGAACACAATGCTATAGTTCCTGGCCAGATGGCATTGGGAATGAGAGACTGAGACAAAGAAGAGGACCTGTAGTCTCTATAATGGTCAGGCAGGGAGGTAATAGGGAGCTAGGAAGCTAACACCACCCAAGCATCAAGGTACAAATTGATGGAGGTAGAACCTAGGGAAGGTACTAAGAGGTGGGTAGGGGGTGCAACCTAGGGAAGGTACTGGGAGGTAAGTACGGGGTGGAACCTAGGGAAGGTACTGGGAGGTGGGCAGGGGGTGGAACCTTGGGAAGATACTGGGAGGTGTGTAGGGAGTGGAACCTAGGGAAGGTACTGCAATGTGGGTACTGGGATGAAACCTAGGGAAGGTACTGAGAGGTGTGTAGGGGGTGGAACTTAGGGAAGGCACTGGAAGGTGGGTTGGGGTGGAACCTAGGGAAGGTACTGGAAGGTGGGTAGGGGTGGAACCTAGTGCATAGTAACCAATTAGCTTTTAACTTCAACGTGTTCAATTACGCTTTGACAATAAAACCTGTATGCTGCTTGGTAATTACCATAAACATCTGCATTAGCTACTTTGTGCACCAGTTTTAGTAAAATCCCATATAGGGCCAGATTCAGCAACACTTACGCTGGAGTATTTCGATATGCGCCGCGTAACTGTGAAGATGCGCCGTCGTTTCTATGTGCCCGTACCCACCAAACTAGATGCGCCCAATAACGGGCCATTTGTGACCGGCGGAACGTTCCGATGCCAGAGTATCGTCAGCGCTTAATTTCGCTTGGCGCATCAGTCGCGCCTATTGATTTCCCCTGCAAATATGCAAATGAGGGATTTTTCCCAATTCACAAACGGATTAGCACCATACGCTGGCTACATGCGCCGCGCGTATCTCGTCCGTCCGGCGCAAAGTTATTTCTACAAAAGGCTGCTTTATCTTTACTCCAGATGGCCACAGGTCAGCAGGAGAGCAGCTACAGCAGCGTTACCGACGATAAGAGCTAGCTGAGCACCCCCACTTGCAGGACAACACCTCTGTCCATGCTTGTCTGTCAAATTTTACAGCCATGGAGGAAGACATCATAGGTCTCCATAGCCGAGATGACGGCTGACAGCTCCTGGCCATTAAAGTTCAGCTTTCTCCTGTGTGTTTGCGGGGAACGGGAGCAGCCATCTCAGAACAAAAGTAACATCACTGCGGGGAGGGGGAGCAGGATATACTTTAGTGCCGGAATGGCGCTTCTACGGGCGCATTTAAACGCCCAACGGAAGGCATTGCGCTGACGTTTCCCGTGAAGTGGTGCCGACGGAAGTTGTGAGCATACGCACAAAGGGGGCGAGTGGAGCCTCACTCACTGCGCATGCTCCGTGGTTGATGCGCTGAACGTAAGCCTCTGCGCTGGGCTCCGCCCATCATTTACATATGATCACACCCACTTCCCCTTGCGTCGGGTTACGCCAGCGCATTATCGTTACTCTGGCGCAAGTTTACGCGCAACTGCTATGTGAATAACAGTACTTGCGCTGAAAGGGTCGTCAGAGTAACGTAAATGAGAAGCGTTACTCTGGAGCAAAGATGCTCTCATCTACCTGAATCTGGCCCATAGTCTATTACCCTAGAACTGGATCTGATCAGATTGTCTAAGGTGGTCATTGTGTAGGGCAGTGTTTCTCAACTCCAGTACTCAAGACTCCCCAACAGGTCATGTTTTCAGGATGTCCCTTTAGATGAAACAGCAGTGGCAAATACTAAGGCAGTGAAACTGATCAAATCACCTTTGCAAAATAATGGAAAGCCTTAAAACATGACCTGTTGAGGCACCCTAAGGACTGGAGGGAGTTGAGAAACACTGATATAGGGACCTGTAGAAGCTGGTGGCTTGTTATTAGAGGTTACAAACACAAACAGTGATCAGCTTGTGCAAAATATTTATTTTAGTGATAAATTGTGAAGACCTTAATGTTAAATAATTTAAAATGACATTCAAAGGAAAATGTACAGTGAAACATTTTATAGAAACATTTATCATAAAATTGCTTACAGTATATACCACACGTTATTTTTTTACACTTCCAGCTAAAGAAAAATAACAAATATTGTTTCATTATATGTATTAAGATTTTTATTCACCATATAGTATGTAATTTTGGACTTCTTTAAAACAAAATTTTCATTTGTAGAACCACTAGTTTTTTGGCAATCATATCTTGGATTTCTTATGAAATATGCAAGTCAAATATATTTTTTATGCTCCTGCAGAGCAGTTTTAGTAACAAAAGCATACAGTAGTAAAGATGGTGCAAATGCAATGTACCCCCAGCAATCAAATTTGTATCTTAACGTATTCCAGAGTAAGCAAAGGTTATGGCCTCTTCCTGCTATAATATACAGAGACTATGCACAACCAAATTGATAGAGAGATATATTTATATATATATAAGTATACGCAAAATAATGCTCTCTTTCCCCTGCTTTTTTAATTCAATTTTTATCATATATTTTTCTATGTATATATATAAGATGCCGTTATATTTGTATTAAAATCTGTTTAGGAAGTAATCTTTATTTATTCATTATTATTTTTATGTAAATGTCGTGAAAATTGTGTGTATATACATGCAACTATATGAGAGAGAGAGATGCTGTCCTATTTGCATGCTTTTTCGATGATTCTCCACAAAGAAGTTTCAATACACTATTACATGAATATGCAGCAGCTTTCCAACATTAATTATCTTTTGCTCCCTGGCTTCTTCACTCCATTCTTTTTCGTTTATTTATCGGTAAATATTGCTGACTGGCTCTTTTGATGGGACATGGGTGTCTTTTCTTGTTTTGCCTATGCACGTCCTGGTGTGGGGTGGATGTGGTGGGAGGGTTGGGCTATGTCTCCCCCTCCCTCCCTCTGTGGCTGCTACGGGCCTATGGCTATCGCTTCTGTGACACCCTTCTTACGATGACGTCATATCCGGAACGATGTATGGGCATTTTCCCCACTTCCGCCATCACACACCTTTGTGTTTATGCGCCTCCACGCACTTGACGCACACCGATGATGTAGCCACGTTGCACTCATCTACCTATTGGTGTGATGCACATGTATCAGGTGCAAGCGGATGACGCTTGCCCTGACGAACACCGCGACGTGATGACGCGACTTGCGTCTGACTCCTCAGCACTAGATATCATTGGATTTTTCCACTCACTCCCGCCCCACCATTTTCTTTACTTCCACTGACACTCCCGCCGCCACCGTGAGCAAAACGACATGGCGCACCCTCATTAATCACACAATGACGTGTTGTGTGGCCACACGTGAGCAAAACGTCACAGGGTATTTAAAGCCCTCATTCACACTCTGTGTTGTGTGGCACATAGATGTACACCCTGGGACACGGACGCCCGTACGATTCATCCCCCTGGTAAGGTACCTTATATAGAATCTATCACTGTTTTCTCTGTTCATTCGATATCTATGCTGCCAAAAGTCAATCTTTGCTCATAATATCCCTTCATTTGCTACCATACAGATCGGTGGGCTCGTTTCTATAGGCCTAGACCATAAACACTGATTGGTAATCTCATACCCTCAGTGTGTCTGAAACATAAAACATCAAACGGCTGGTCCTGTGTCCCAGTTTGATGTATGATTCCTGATTAAGGGTAAATTTCTGTTCCTTGTATACACTTTATACCCCGGATACTTTCTTGTATTTGCTACATTCACTTACATTTATAAGTAATTAATCCTCTCTCTTTTACTTTTCATATAGAACGATGGCTGGTAGCAGCACTATCTTATAATTATATATTATTTTTTTATTTATGCTGGAAAAGCTCTTATCCTTGACCTCACCGTCAACCCACAGGTATTTTTCCTTGTATACTTTTCACACACTACTTCACTATTCTTGCACTTTTTCCATCCTTTTCATTTCACAACCTTTTTTGCCAGTACCCTAAAAACCTACAATAAATACAGAAAATGAATGTATGAAGAACAAATACATGATAATATATATATGTGTGTGTATATGTATATGTATATATATATATATATATATATACATCTTTCTATAGGTCCATATGATGCCTTGATGATCTTGTTGGAATTCACCACAGTGCATAATATCCAATACTCGATTGTGATATGTGTTCTATCCTGCATTGACTACAGAGTCATCTGTCATGTAAATATATCTACAATACCTCTCTCCCTCATTGTTGTATGTTCTGTTTTGTTCTATATTTTAAATGTTCTTGATTATGATGCTGGCAGCACAAATAACGTGTAACCATGTATTATTACAGATAACTAATGTTATACATCTCTGTACGAAAATCTCCAAAAACTTTGCCCTGAAGAAGCCTCACGGCGAAACGCGCGTCGGCGACTTTGGTTTTTGTATATCTGGTGGTTTATTCATGTATCAATTCTATCTCTATGTATATGTACAATTGTCCCATTTTTTATGAATTATATTAAAATTATATTTTTACATTACTTCTCTGGCCTCGACAGTCTGACCTTCAATACCCCTCCACAGTTATTGTTTTTACATAATTTTTGATTCTTTACACGGATGTGGCCTATGTGAGTGCAGTTCCTTTGTTTTTTCTCATCCCCCTATTACTCCCCTTTCCATCCCGTCCTTCCCCCTATCATTCTTGACTTATATTTATACTCGTTCAGGTGGTAGACACCTATTGTCCTTTCGCACTCGGGGGTGTGTTAAGACCTCTATTAAAAGAGGCCATCACTCCCCCCCTCCCTCTTTTATATCTTATTATTTTTTTAAATTAGCAGGCACTTTCTTATATACTAGTGTATATAGAATTTGGTTTAGTACTACATTTTTTTTACTTAGAGATCACTCCGGCCACTCCTTAGCGGAGTGCTCCTCGAGTTTTTTCCTCCTTTCCCCCTCCCTCTCTTCCCTTCTAGACTGTGGAGTGGTATCGATGGCCAACTTCGTGGGCAACAATTGGGAGGGCTTTATGTTAGATATACAGAAAACATGCTCTACCAATACGAACTCTGAGGTGGAATTTGAGATCGTGTATCAGAAACTCCTTCAAACATTTGAGAGAAAATCCAGTCTATTCTGGCATATTAGATATTTCGAACAATACATCACAGATAACATCAACCCCAAAGGTCTCAGGGTACAGGTATTTCCTAATATCTGGTCTATGGATTCAGACTTTAAAATACGTTGGGAACAAAACCTTATGGGATGTTCACACAAGATGATGGAACTGATGGTAGAATATTATATGAAAGAGTTGAAGATAGTAGATTGTGAAATTAAAAGAATTTATGATGAAAATGAAGACACTTTACACAAAGAAGGATTTGGAGTTTATGATGCACGACTCAAAGAAAATATTCAGAGTTTTACAAGAGATTTGTTGGTCAAAAAAGAAGAGAAAATGTCGCGGGATAAACTGGCTTTCGCAGGTCAATACGCATTTAATTGGCCAGTAACAAATGGCCCAAGAATAGGACGGATCAATCCCAACCAGTTGAGGGTCAATAATAAAAGGGGTAGTAACAGTAGAGATAAAAATAATGACTCTGACTCATCTACCAATTCTTATACCTCACAGCACTCCAGAACGGGCGATAGAGGACAACGTAAAGGAAGAAACAGTAGAAAAAGACCTCAACAAGGTGGTGGGTATTCAAATGGCACACACAACAAGAAACGTATGACAGAAAAGAATGACCCACAGAATGTAAGTACTCCAATTGAAGGAGATATTTCTGACCAAGCACCACAAACACCAAGACCGACCTCTATGTTTCCCATTCACTCACTGGGTGCCTCAACTGAGCTTTCTACCAATCTTTCCTCTATTCCTCCTAAGACAACTCCTAACATCCGACAGAGCATATTGGAATCAGCCCAGACGCTAGCCAGAACGTACAGTGGTAACGAATCCGGTACCACTCCAAAAGACACCAGAAAATGACAAATTGATCACTTCTTTGGACCTTTAGTAACTAATGACTCCAGCGACAAAGAAGGTATCAACACCTATAACAAAGGGACAACACCTCATCTAACCTTATCTAGACCTCCAGTAGTAACTAATGATAACCTCAAATTAGAAATTATCAACTTGTCATCCTACGCCTTGAGCCAATCAGAGGAAGAACTTTTGGGCCTAGGCCTAAACTTCTGCCCTAATCAAACCGTTAATAAATTTAATCTTATTAAGGATCTATATCTTTTTGCTAGAAAATTAACCCTAAAATTCATGTACGACAAGGAAAGGAAGGAGAAACAGGATGAGATCATCAACCAGGAAATCTGGAAGGATTTCACAGTGGCAGACTTTAGGGCATTAAAAACCCTTATCTCATTACTAGACGAAAATGACGGATCCCAATCCCAGGAAGCAATTCCTGAGACCCCCGAATTGAAGGGAGAAAGGATACAGCTTTCAATATATAGAAGAGATATTGAAACACTAGAAAGAGCTGTAAAAAAGAAGTCACTCAATTTCCCCTCACTACACACCAACTCGAATGTGTGGGCGTTCCTCGTCCAGACCATCAAGGAAGTAGAAAACATCCCACTCGTTAGACTCAATAACCAGAAATTTAATTCCATACACTCTAGGGCCCTTGACACACTTAGTAAAAAAGCAGAAGTCGTTATAAAACCATCAGATAAAGGGGGGAATGTGGTTATCATGGATGATCCCAAATATAGAAACATGTGCTGGGATATACTTAAAAACCGAACCTGGTACAGACCAATCAATGAAGATGTAATAGACAGGTTCAATAAACAGTTTAATGACATACTACAGGCAGCTCTAATGGATGGCTCTATCACCAAATCCATCTTCGATGGTATCTCAGTTCCTCATCCAAAAACACCCACATTTTATGCATTACCAAAGACACATAAAAATCTGACAGATCCTCCTGGACGCCCAATAGTGTCCGGTATGGGCTCAAAGACTGAGCGTGCTAGCAGATTGATCGATCAATATTTGAGACCCCATGTGACCTCATTGCCCTCCTACATACAAGACACACCCGACTTATTAAGAGCCTTAGATGGCCTTACTGTACCCCCTGGGTGCCTCCTTGTATCTATTGATGTGGAGGCCCTTTATTCATCTATCCCTCACAATAAAGGATTACAGGTAGTCTCTACTTTCCTGACAGAAAGAGGTCCAAAAATGGACAAAATGAATGGTTTTGTATTAGAGATATTGGGCCACATCCTTACTAAAAATGTTTTTTCCTTTGATGGGTCCCACCTCCTCCAGGTACAGGGGGTCGCTATGGGCACCTCCTGTGCGCCATCCTATGCGAACCTGTACCTGGGGGGGTGGGAACGGGAACTTTTTTCTTTGGAACATCATTTGCTTTTACCCATTTTGGGCTGGTTCCGTTATATAGATGATGTGTTTATGTTATGGGCAGGATCAACAGAGGATCTGGCCAAGTTTATGCAACTTCTGGATAATAATAATTATAATCTCAAATTCACCATGAACTTCAATGTGTCCGCCATTGCCTTCCTCGACATTTTAATTTATGTCGATGAGGCTAATGGCATTCAAACATCTTTATATCGGAAACCCACGGCCGGAAACACGCTGTTACATGCGGCTAGTGCCCACCCGGCCCCACTTATTCGAAGTATACCATACAGCCAATATCTTCGGCTACGCCGTAACTGCTCGAATAATGAAAAATTCAAAATAGAATCGGATATGTTGTATGCGAGACTATTGAATCGAGGATATAGCAGGTCCTGCCTAAAAAAGGCCTACAACAGAGTTTCAGGCAAAGAAAGAGCTACTACCTTACTTAAAAGTGACACTAAGCAATCCGACAAGGATGTGACACGGTTCATCACTACTTATTCTGACCAGCATGACGAAATTCGATCCCTAATGAACAAACATTGGCATCTCATCACCGCTGATCCTACTTTATCGAAATATGTAGGCCTTAACCCAAATATCACTTTTAGACGATCCATATCCATTAGGGATCGGTTAATTAAAAGCAATTATCAAAAACCTAGATCAAATGTGAGAGAGACACCAGGCCTATTCAAATGTGGCCATTGTAACTATTGCCATCTACTTAATGAAGGACCTAACATCCATCTTCCGAATGGGGAAATACACAAACTTCGTACACATATAACATGCCAGACCAAAGGAGTGATTTACATCATCTTTTGCCCATGTGGCAGTTTCTATGTGGGTAAAACCATTCGCCCACTATGGAAACGTATTAAAGACCACATGTACTACATTACCAACGGTCTGCTAAACAAAACTATGGGCCACCATGTAGCTTTTATACACAAATACAACATCCCTCCTGTCAGATTCGCAGTCCTTGACTGCGTCCATGAGGACAAGAGAGGCGGTAATTTTGACCAGATGGTCCTACAACGTGAGACCCAATGGATTTATCGCCTGAGGGCCAATCAAGCCCCGGGCCTGAATGAATCCCTAAGTTTCAAGTCCTTTCTAAATGTCTAATTATAGTTTATTTATTTTCAATACTCTTTTGTCATTATCTTGGCTCAACTTTACCATTCCTATAGTATATTTGGAGGTCGATAGAATCTATCATTCCCATATTAGAATGGAGGTGACCAAATTACAAAGGATGGGTAAGTGTAATCCATACCCAGTAATCTGATATGATACAGATACTTCCATTCAAAATGTAAACAGACTAAAATTGAATGGTTCATGTGCCTCTTCCTGCTATAATATACAGAGACTATGCACAACCAAATTGATAGAGAGATATATTTATATATATATAAGTATACGCAAAATAATGCTCTCTTTCCCCTGCTTTTTTAATTCAATTTTTATCATATATTTTTCTATGTATATATATAAGATGCCGTTATATTTGTATTAAAATCTGTTTAGGAAGTAATCTTTATTTATTCATTATTATTTTTATGTAAATGTCGTGAAAATTGTGTGTATATACATGCAACTATATGAGAGAGAGAGATGCTGTCCTATTTGCATGCTTTTTCGATGATTCTCCACAAAGAAGTTTCAATACACTATTACATGAATATGCAGCAGCTTTCCAACATTAATTATCTTTTGCTCCCTGGCTTCTTCACTCCATTCTTTTTCGTTTATTTATCGGTAAATATTGCTGACTGGCTCTTTTGATGGGACATGGGTGTCTTTTCTTGTTTTGCCTATGCACGTCCTGGTGTGGGGTGGATGTGGTGGGAGGGTTGGGCTATGTCTCCCCCTCCCTCCCTCTGTGGCTGCTACGGGCCTATGGCTATCGCTTCTGTGACACCCTTCTTACGATGACGTCATATCCGGAACGATGTATGGGCATTTTCCCCACTTCCGCCATCACACACCTTTGTGTTTATGCGCCTCCACGCACTTGACGCACACCGATGATGTAGCCACGTTGCACTCATCTACCTATTGGTGTGATGCACATGTATCAGGTGCAAGCGGATGACGCTTGCCCTGACGAACACCGCGACGTGATGACGCGACTTGCGTCTGACTCCTCAGCACTAGATATCATTGGATTTTTCCACTCACTCCCGCCCCACCATTTTCTTCCTTACTGACACGCCTCCCGATGTGAATGGCGCACATTAATCACACAATGACGCCACACGTGAGCAAAACGTCACAGGGTATTTAAAGCCCTCATTCACACTCTGTGT
Organism: Rana kukunoris; assembly: GCA_029574335.1. NCBI lineage: Eukaryota > Metazoa > Chordata > Amphibia > Anura > Ranidae > Rana > Rana kukunoris. The sequence continues at coordinate 122,774,868 of CM056051.1, forward strand.
TGTGTGGCACATAGATGTACACCCTGGGACACGGACGCCCGTACGATTCATCCCCCTGGTAAGGTACCTTATATAGAATCTATCACTGTTTTCTCTGTTCATTCGATATCTATGCTGCCAAAAGTCAATCTTTGCTCATAATATCCCTTCATTTGCTACCATACAGATCGGTGGGCTCGTTTCTATAGGCCTAGACCATAAACACTGATTGGTAATCTCATACCCTCAGTGTGTCTGAAACATAAAACATCAAACGGCTGGTCCTGTGTCCCAGTTTGATGTATGATTCCTGATTAAGGGTAAATTTCTGTTCCTTGTATACACTTTATACCCCGGATACTTTCTTGTATTTGCTACATTCACTTACATTTATAAGTAATTAATCCTCTCTCTTTTACTTTTCATATAGAACGATGGCTGGTAGCAGCACTATCTTATAATTATATATTATTTTTTTATTTATGCTGGAAAAGCTCTTATCCTTGACCTCACCGTCAACCCACAGGTATTTTTCCTTGTATACTTTTCACACACTACTTCACTATTCTTGCACTTTTTCCATCCTTTTCATTTCACAACCTTTTTTGCCAGTACCCTAAAAACCTACAATAAATACAGAAAATGAATGTATGAAGAACAAATACATGATAATATATATATGTGTGTGTATATGTATATGTATATATATATATATATATATACATCTTTCTATAGGTCCATATGATGCCTTGATGATCTTGTTGGAATTCACCACAGTGCATAATATCCAATACTCGATTGTGATATGTGTTCTATCCTGCATTGACTACAGAGTCATCTGTCATGTAAATATATCTACAATACCTCTCTCCCTCATTGTTGTATGTTCTGTTTTGTTCTATATTTTAAATGTTCTTGATTATGATGCTGGCAGCACAAATAACGTGTAACCATGTATTATTACAGATAACTAATGTTATACATCTCTGTACGAAAATCTCCAAAAACTTTGCCCTGAAGAAGCCTCACGGCGAAACGCGCGTCGGCGACTTTGGTTTTTGTATATCTGGTGGTTTATTCATGTATCAATTCTATCTCTATGTATATGTACAATTGTCCCATTTTTTATGAATTATATTAAAATTATATTTTTACATTACTTCTCTGGCCTCGACAGTCCGACCTTCAATACCCCTCCACAGTTATTGTTTTTACATAATTTTTGATTCTTTACACGGATGTGGCCTATGTGAGTGCAGTTCCTTTGTTTTTTCTCATCCCCCTATTACTCCCCTTTCCATCCCGTCCTTCCCCCTATCATTCTTGACTTATATTTATACTCGTTCAGGTGGTAGACACCTATTGTCCTTTCGCACTCGGGGGTGTGTTAAGACCTCTATTAAAAGAGGCCATCACTCCCCCCCTCCCTCTTTTATATCTTATTATTTTTTTAAATTAGCAGGCACTTTCTTATATACTAGTGTATATAGAATTTGGTTTAGTACTACATTTTTTTTACTTAGAGATCACTCCGGCCACTCCTTAGCGGAGTGCTCCTCGAGTTTTTTCCTCCTTTCCCCTTCCCCTCTTCCCTTCTATACTGTGGAGTGGTATCGATGGCCAACTTCGTGGGCAACAATTGGGAGGGCTTTATGTTAGATATACAGAAAACATGCTCTACCAATACGAACTCTGAGGTGGAATTTGAGATCGTGTATCAGAAACTCCTTCAAACATTTGAGAGAAAATCCAGTCTATTCTGGCATATTAGATATTTCGAACAATACATCACAGATAACATCAACCCCAAAGGTCTCAGGGTACAGGTATTTCCTAATATCTGGTCTATGGATTCAGACTTTAAAATACGTTGGGAACAAAACCTTATGGGATGTTCACACAAGATGATGGAACTGATGGTAGTATATTTTAATGAAAGAGTTGAAGATAGTAGATTGTGAAATTAAAAGAATTTATGATGAAAATGAAGACACTTTACACAAAGAAGGATTTGGAGTTTATGATGCACGACTCAAAGAAAATATTCAGAGTTTTACAAGAGATTTGTTGGTCAAAAAAGAAGAGAAAATGTCGCGGGATAAACTGGCTTTCGCAGGTCAATACGCATTTAATTGGCCAGTAACAAATGGCCCAAGAATAGGACGGATCAATCCCAACCAGTTGAGGGTCAATAATAAAAGGGGTAGTAACAGTAGAGATAAAAATAATGACTCTGACTCATCTACCAATTCTTATACCTCACAGCACTCCAGAACGGGCGATAGAGGACAACGTAAAGGAAGAAACAGTAGAAAAAGACCTCAACAAGGTGGTGGGTATTCAAATGGCACACACAACAAGAAACGTATGACAGAAAAGAATGACCCACAGAATGTAAGTACTCCAATTGAAGGAGATATTTCTGACCAAGCACCACAAACACCAAGACCGACCTCTATGTTTCCCATTCACTCACTGGGTGCCTCAACTGAGCTTTCTACCAATCTTTCCTCTATTCCTCCTAAGACAACTCCTAACATCCGACAGAGCATATTGGAATCAGCCCAGACGCTAGCCAGAACGTACAGTGGTAACGAATCCGGTACCACTCCAAAAGACACCAGAAAATGACAAATTGATCACTTCTTTGGACCTTTAGTAACTAATGACTCCAGCGACAAAGAAGGTATCAACACCTATAACAAAGGGACAACACCTCATCTAACCTTATCTAGACCTCCAGTAGTAACTAATGATAACCTCAAATTAGAAATTATCAACTTGTCATCCTACGCCTTGAGCCAATCAGAGGAAGAACTTTTGGGCCTAGGCCTAAACTTCTGCCCTAATCAAACCGTTAATAAATTTAATCTTATTAAGGATCTATATCTTTTTGCTAGAAAATTAACCCTAAAATTCATGTACGACAAGGAAAGGAAGGAGAAACAGGATGAGATCATCAACCAGGAAATCTGGAAGGATTTCACAGTGGCAGACTTTAGGGCATTAAAAACCCTTATCTCATTACTAGACGAAAATGACGGATCCCAATCCCAGGAAGCAATTCCTGAGACCCCCGAATTGAAGGGAGAAAGGATACAGCTTTCAATATATAGAAGAGATATTGAAACACTAGAAAGAGCTGTAAAAAAGAAGTCACTCAATTTCCCCTCACTACACACCAACTCGAATGTGTGGGCGTTCCTCGTCCAGACCATCAAGGAAGTAGAAAACATCCCACTCGTTAGACTCAATAACCAGAAATTTAATTCCATACACTCTAGGGCCCTTGACACACTTAGTAAAAAAGCAGAAGTCGTTATAAAACCATCAGATAAAGGGGGGAATGTGGTTATCATGGATGATCCCAAATATAGAAACATGTGCTGGGATATACTTAAAAACCGAACCTGGTACAGACCAATCAATGAAGATGTAATAGACAGGTTCAATAAACAGTTTAATGACATACTACAGGCAGCTCTAATGGATGGCTCTATCACCAAATCCATCTTCGATGGTATCTCAGTTCCTCATCCAAAAACACCCACATTTTATGCATTACCAAAGACACATAAAAATCTGACAGATCCTCCTGGACGCCCAATAGTGTCCGGTATGGGCTCAAAGACTGAGCGTGCTAGCAGATTGATCGATCAATATTTGAGACCCCATGTGACCTCATTGCCCTCCTACATACAAGACACACCCGACTTATTAAGAGCCTTAGATGGCCTTACTGTACCCCCTGGGTGCCTCCTTGTATCTATTGATGTGGAGGCCCTTTATTCATCTATCCCTCACAATAAAGGATTACAGGTAGTCTCTACTTTCCTGACAGAAAGAGGTCCAAAAATGGACAAAATGAATGGTTTTGTATTAGAGATATTGGGCCACATCCTTACTAAAAATGTTTTTTCCTTTGATGGGTCCCACCTCCTCCAGGTACAGGGGGTCGCTATGGGCACCTCCTGTGCGCCATCCTATGCGAACCTGTACCTGGGGGGGTGGGAACGGGAACTTTTTTCTTTGGAACATCATTTGCTTTTACCCATTTTGGGCTGGTTCCGTTATATAGATGATGTGTTTATGTTATGGGCAGGATCAACAGAGGATCTGGCCAAGTTTATGCAACTTCTGGATAATAATAATTATAATCTCAAATTCACCATGAACTTCAATGTGTCCGCCATTGCCTTCCTCGACATTTTAATTTATGTCGATGAGGCTAATGGCATTCAAACATCTTTATATCGGAAACCCACGGCCGGAAACACGCTGTTACATGCGGCTAGTGCCCACCCGGCCCCACTTATTCGAAGTATACCATACAGCCAATATCTTCGGCTACGCCGTAACTGCTCGAATAATGAAAAATTCAAAATAGAATCGGATATGTTGTATGCGAGACTATTGAATCGAGGATATAGCAGGTCCTGCCTAAAAAAGGCCTACAACAGAGTTTCAGGCAAAGAAAGAGCTACTACCTTACTTAAAAGTGACACTAAGCAATCCGACAAGGATGTGACACGGTTCATCACTACTTATTCTGACCAGCATGACGAAATTCGATCCCTAATGAACAAACATTGGCATCTCATCACCGCTGATCCTACTTTATCGAAATATGTAGGCCTTAACCCAAATATCACTTTTAGACGATCCATATCCATTAGGGATCGGTTATATAAAAGCAATTATCAAAAACCTAGATCAAATGTGAGAGAGACACCAGGCCTATTCAAATGTGGCCATTGTAACTATTGCCATCTACTTAATGAAGGACCTAACATCCATCTTCCGAATGGGGAAATACACAAACTTCGTACACATATAACATGCCAGACCAAAGGAGTGATTTACATCATCTTTTGCCCATGTGGCAGTTTCTATGTGGGTAAAACCATTCGCCCACTATGGAAACGTATTAAAGACCACATGTACTACATTACCAACGGTCTGCTAAACAAAACTATGGGCCACCATGTAGCTTTTATACACAAATACAACATCCCTCCTGTCAGATTCGCAGTCCTTGACTGCGTCCATGAGGACAAGAGAGGCGGTAATTTTGACCAGATGGTCCTACAACGTGAGACCCAATGGATTTATCGCCTGAGGGCCAATCAAGCCCGGGCCTGAATGAATCCCTAAGTTTCAAGTCCTTTCTAAATGTCTAATTATAGTTTATTTATTTTCAATACTCTTTTGTCATTATCTTGGCTCAACTTTACCATTCCTATAGTATATTTGGAGGTCGATAGAATCTATCATTCCCATATTAGAATGGAGGTGACCAAATTACAAAGGATGGGTAAGTGTAATCCATACCCAGTAATCTGATATGATACAGATACTTCCATTCAAAATGTAAACAGACTAAAATTGAATGGTTCATGTGCCTCTTCCTGCTATAATATACAGAGACTATGCACAACCAAATTGATAGAGAGATATATTTATATATATATAAGTATACGCAAAATAATGCTCTCTTTCCCCTGCTTTTTTAATTCAATTTTTATCATATATTTTTCTATGTATATATATAAGATGCCGTTATATTTGTATTAAAATCTGTTTAGGAAGTAATCTTTATTTATTCATTATTATTTTTATGTAAATGTCGTGAAAATTGTGTGTATATACATGCAACTATATGAGAGAGAGAGATGCTGTCCTATTTGCATGCTTTTTCGATGATTCTCCACAAAGAAGTTTCAATACACTATTACATGAATATGCAGCAGCTTTCCAACATTAATTATCTTTTGCTCCCTGGCTTCTTCACTCCATTCTTTTTCGTTTATTTATCGGTAAATATTGCTGACTGGCTCTTTTGATGGGACATGGGTGTCTTTTCTTGTTTTGCCTATGCACGTCCTGGTGTGGGGTGGATGTGGTGGGAGGGTTGGGCTATGTCTCCCCCTCCCTCCCTCTGTGGCTGCTACGGGCCTATGGCTATCGCTTCTGTGACACCCTTCTTACGATGACGTCATATCCGGAACGATGTATGGGCATTTTTCCCCACTTCCGCCATCACACACCTTTGTGTTTATGCGCCTCCACGCACTTGACGCACACCGATGATGTAGCCACGTTGCACTCATCTACCTATTGGTGTGATGCACATGTATCAGGTGCAAGCGGATGACGCTTGCCCTGACGAACACCGCGACGTGATGACGCGACTTGCGTCTGACTCCTCAGCACTAGATATCATTGGATTTTTCCACTCACTCCCGCCCCACCATTTTCTTCCTTACTGACACGCCTCCCGATGTGAATGGCGCACATTAATCACACAATGACGCCACACGTGAGCAAAACGTCACAGGGTATTTAAAGCCCTCATTCACACTCTGTGTTGTGTGGCACATAGATGTACACCCTGGGACACGGACGCCCGTACGATTCATCCCCCTGGTAAGGTACCTTATATAGAATCTATCACTGTTTTCTCTGTTCATTCGATATCTATGCTGCCAAAAGTCAATCTTTGCTCATAATATCCCTTCATTTGCTACCATACAGATCGGTGGGCTCGTTTCTATAGGCCTAGACCATAAACACTGATTGGTAATCTCATACCCTCAGTGTGTCTGAAACATAAAACATCAAACGGCTGGTCCTGTGTCCCAGTTTGATGTATGATTCCTGATTAAGGGTAAATTTCTGTTCCTTGTATACACTTTATACCCCGGATACTTTCTTGTATTTTCTACATTCACTTACATTTATAAGTAATTAATCCTCTCTCTTTTACTTTTCATATAGAACGATGGCTGGTAGCAGCACTATCTTATAATTATATATTATTTTTTTATTTATGCTGGAAAAGCTCTTATCCTTGACCTCACCGTCAACCCACAGGTATTTTTCCTTGTATACTTTTCACACACTACTTCACTATTCTTGCACTTTTTCCATCCTTTTCATTTCACAACCTTTTTTGCCAGTACCCTAAAAACCTACAATAAATACAGAAAATGAATGTATGAAGAACAAATACATGATAATATATATATGTGTGTGTATATGTATATGTATATATATATATATATATATACATCTTTCTATAGGTCCATATGATGCCTTGATGATCTTGTTGGAATTCACCACAGTGCATAATATCCAATACTCGATTGTGATATGTGTTCTATCCTGCATTGACTACAGAGTCATCTGTCATGTAAATATATCTACAATACCTCTCTCCCTCATTGTTGTATGTTCTGTTTTGTTCTATATTTTAAATGTTCTTGATTATGATGCTGGCAGCACAAATAACGTGTAACCATGTATTATTACAGATAACTAATGTTATACATCTCTGTACGAAAATCTCCAAAAACTTTGCCCTGAAGAAGCCTCACGGCGAAACGCGCGTCGGCGACTTTGGTTTTTGTATATCTGGTGGTTTATTCATGTATCAATTCTATCTCTATGTATATGTACAATTGTCCCATTTTTTATGAATTATATTAAAATTATATTTTTACATTACTTCTCTGGCCTCGACAGTCCGACCTTCAATACCCCTCCACAGTTATTGTTTTTACATAATTTTTGACCTTTTCTTCTGAAATTACAAGGCTGTTGTGCCGACCCTCATACTGTAAGGTGACCAGATTTTTAAAATAAAATCCCGGGGACATATTTTTTTTACTAGTAATGGCAGCAATCAGCGACTCTCTGCCCATCGTCGCCGCAGCCGGCCTCACAGCCTGTCAAGTCTTACTCTCTAGGCCACGGCTACTACTGGGTGGGGAGCAGAGGAAGATAGCTCTGCCAGGTAGGGCAAGAAGATAAGCAGGCAGGCGGGGCTGAGCCAAGGCAGAAGAACATGTGAGCGGAGCTGAACGGGCATGCCCTGAAATGGAAGAAATATTCCCTCCGCTCCGACCAGCACATGATCATCAGAAAGGGGCTCAGATAATGGGGAAAAAAATAGACCGGCTTCAGCTAATAGGAGCGGCGGAGTGGAGTGTGTAATTCAGATTTTTTTGTATTAATTCTGCACTGACTTGCCCCAGCCCCTGTTCAAATCCCATCCGGGGACAAAACTGGGGACAGACTTGGTGCGGGGACAGTGCCCTCAATCCAGAGACTGTAACTGGAAAACGGGGATGTCTGGTCACCCTATCATACTGAGAGGTATTAATCAGAGGAAGGAGAGATAGTATAGTTTGTTAGAATTAAGTATTTATGAACAGAAATAGTATGCCTAGCATATCATTCCTTTTCATAGTGCGAACAGGAAAGCATACAGGGTAACAGGGATTAGTCAATAAGATAACTGTATTTTTCTATGTATTGCTGTGTTATGTAGTCTGGGAGGCAAAGGTTATTAACAGGTTAAGGTTTCTATAAAACATGTGAGCTTTCTTCTGATTACTGTATATCATAAACGAAACAGAAACTGGAACTAACTTGTACAGGGTATAGAAAGTATTATACATGTAACAACTATAAACAGTGACATCTACAGACCAGAGGTATGAAAAACACATATTCCCCTCACAGTACATAAGAGTCTCTTGAAAAAACAAACAAAAAAAACTGACAAAAACAAGAATAATATCACAAAACGGTACTATGCATTAAAATTACATTACATTATCCTTTCGTTCACACAGGAGGACCTTGATTGTTATCAGTAGGAATAGGAAAATGTTCTTTTCCACCTAAAACTTCTGAAGAGTATTGCTTAACACAAGGCACATATAATTCTATATGTGTCCATCAGACAGGTCATAGGTGTAAGCCTGTAAGGTCCTCCTTTGCTTGGCACTTTGAGGAGGTTGACAAATTTGAATTGTCCCTGTTTCAATAAGCCAGGTTTCTTATTTCAAAGTAAAGATCTCTGGCACCACGATTCCTCTCAGTATATGCATTTCATTTTGTTGTTTTTAACAGTCTTAGGCAACTGATTTCAAGAGCACTGGACTTTGTGGGAATTGTATTTGCGCAAAAGGTTGTTCAGTGCATATTTGTCTGCCACATATAATACAGCTTGTGTAACTTGTGTAGTTGCATGTCTAGTCACTCTGTAGACATGAACTTTATTTCTCTCTCTCTCTCTCTCTCTCTCTCTCTCTCTCTCTCTCTCCTAGGAAGAATTCAAACTCAGATTAAAGAAATTGTGGTTCATTTTCAGAAACTAGTTGACTAAAAGGAGACGTGTCAAGACCTGGTTCACCTTTTGGTGGCACTGTGCTTCCCAGAGCTGAAGGTTGCAGTTCTAGTGTCCATTAGCAGATGTCTCCCAGCAGCAAGCAGTCTCCAAATATCAGTCTCCACCTGATGCTGGTTGCAAAAAGATAGGTCTTTCCCTACTATTACACAGCATTTCAGTGTTTTGCTGCTACCAAACCCTGTTGCCATTTATCCTGTTCGTACCCCGTTGGTTGTAACCTGTATCCTGCTGCCCTGTACCTGCTCTCCCTTGTTTCTAGTTCCAGTCTTGATATTCCTTTCCCATCAGCTCCCTGCACCTACAGTTTTCCCTGCTTTTTTGTGTTCCCTATTTTGTATATATTGTATGTAGTTAGTTGTTAGCTTTAAGGGTCAATAAAGGAAAACAAATCTTTAAAATAACAAACATGTTATACTTACCTCCACTGTGCAGTTAGTTTTGCACAGAGTGGCCCCGATCCACGTCTTCTGGGGTCCCTCGGCGGCTGTCTCTGGTCCTCCCCACAAGAACTCATCACATTCATGCGAGAGAGCTTGCATGGTGATGAGTCCTTGCAGGCGCGCTCCCGTGATACAGCGAGTGGCCATAGATGCTCACTGTATCACTTGGCCCCGCCCCTCAGTGCACATGTGTCACTGGATGTGATTGACAGCTGCTCCAGGACTTTCGAGGGGTCAGGTAAGTAAAACGGGGGCTGGGGGGGCGGCACCACGAGATGTTTTTTCACCTTAATGCATAGATTGCATTGCATCCACCCAGACGCCTGGACAGACAGCTGACTCAGCCTTTTATTGAGTCGCTAAGAGCTTGAGCCATTTGTTCCCACACTCTTCACAGCCTGGAGCTCCACTTGGCACTGGAGGGGCAGAGCAGAGAGCAAGATTGACAGTAACTGGCCCTCTGCTCACTAAAGACAGAGAACTGAATGATCAGCAGTCTTTGATCACTCAGCTGCCGGTCTTAGAGGCAGTAGGGGACAGATGCAGCATCAGATTGCATCTACCTGGTTGAGTATGTATATATGTGTTTTTTTTTCAATTCCCAAATTTCTGTTTGAAGTTTTATAGTTACTGGTTGTCAACCAAGAGGGTAGATTTCCTCAGGTAGTTTTGAGGCAGCAGATTCTGTATCTGTATCACGATAAAGGTATAGCTCTTGTTAGCAGAAGCAGTGGGTAATAGTGACTTTGCACAAAAGTTTATCTGCAAGTGTAGTACTTCCCCTGCAGGAACGGCTGAAAATGATGGGCTCTCCTACTGTTTCCAGGGAGGACCCATCCTACTGAATATACTCCAACACACCAATACAATATTTTAGCTTTACTAAAGCAGAAGTAAGCCCAGGAGAAAAGTAATGGTTAGATAAATTGGACAGTAGTAAAGGTCACCAATCAATAACAGTGGTAGACTTCAATAACATAATGAAGTGAATAGGACAGGAGTTCATTCTCTTTGCCAGTGCCTGTGAGAGGCCTGGCCTCTAATGCAGTAAGAAAGTGGAGAAGGACACTTCAAGCAGCAATAAAAAGCACTCAATGCAACAAAAAACCCCTAGATAAGGAGTAAAGCTGGCCAAGTGGCCACACATTACTCAGTTTTTTCATTCAGCCAGAAGGCTGAATGGAAAAAAAACTGAACCGTCTCCCCCATTATTCACCCCACATCCCACACATTTAGTTTCTTTGAAAAAATCCTCCCTGCCGTTTCATGGTATTCTAACAGCAGGACATCCTCGTCATCAGAATACACTGAACAGGTCTTCAGCTTATTGGCTGCATGTGCTGAATAAAACAACATTTTTCAATAAGCCCGTTCATGAAAAGTCGATTGATAAATGGGAATGCCCATAGATGGATGGAAATTTAGCTGGTTCTTGCTGAACCAATCAAATTTCAATCCATCTATGGCCAGGGATAAGAGGGATAAGCCTGCTGTTGGGACTTAACTACAATCAAATAAACCCTGGGTAACCTCTGCCAAATAAATCAATTTGTCACAGAGTTTGTCGGTGGTGGGGCCTGCTAAACTCAATGGTGGAGTGCTCAGATTCCCAGTGTAGGTATTTGAAATCCACAGTGGCAAGGGTTTCTTTAAACTGTATCTCAAACAACTGATATTGAGGGGCTTAGGAGGTCCTTTCTAAATAACGTTCCACCAGAGCAGCCATGCCCTCAAACAGGTCTAAGCTAAATTCAACACATGATGTCCACCTAGATACAGTCTGCCTTTTGATGGTCACTGTGATTAGCTGGATTGAGTATAATACAAATTAGGCTTCAATGTCTCTTTCAGGTATCCCTTGAGGCTTTTCCCTGTCCTAGTTCACATAGCAGTTGTCCAGTGTGGCCTAAGCTTAGTGGGGCTTAGTAGGGTAAGGCAACTCTGTCCTCTGCTATCTCCTTGGTGAATGGTGGGTTCTCTCTTCCTAGCCGCCTGTACATTTTGTTCACCTCTCTCTTCCCTAGGGCATATGTCCCAGTCATCTCCAGTGGGTGGGCTTAAGTTCCTGTGGGTTTATCATTGTGCAACTTTTGCACAGCATGTAGCATAATTTGCAATGTACTGTGTTAAGTGTGTTGACCGGTTAAAGATACAGCAACACAAATAAGCCCAACATTGCTCAAGACACCTAAAAACTCTAAATTTACCTAAACTGGAGGATCTGGAGCAGCTGTGCAGAGCAGCCAATCAGCTTCTAACTTCAGCTTGTTCAGCAAAGCTTTGACAAAAAAAAAACAGAAGCTAGTTTCTATCAGACTTTGTATGCTCCAGTTTTTAGTAAATCTCTCTTGCGGCAGATTCAAAAATGTAACATCTGCCTCTCTCATCAACTTAGAACTAGCTAAAATTAAACAGGTGCACATAGGCAGGAGAATCACATAGCATGGCTTTACTGTTCCACTGTTTTTCATATTGCTCTGCCCATGTGCATCTTTCCACTTTTTGCTAGTTAACCTCCCCGGCAGTATGATTCTTTCTGATTTTAGGTGCTGAAAGCGGTACCATTATTTGCAAGGAAATTTGGCGTTTTATACTGTAGGCTTGTAATTCTTAGGAATAACTCACTGAAATCTGACCAAACAAGAGTCTAATAGGCATCCCGGGTATGAATTTTTTTTTTTAACCACTTCAGACCCGAGGACGTCCCTGGACGTCCTCGGCTTTGTGCGGTGATATCTAAATGATGCCTGCAGCTGCAGGCATCATTCAGATATTGCCGTCTTCAGCCGGTGATTCTGTGCACCAGAAGAACGATCAAAGTGGTGGTTCCGCCACTTGATCGTTCTTCTAGGCAGTGGGAGGGGACGTCCCGTCTATCGTGTCATCGGGGTCCCGGAGAGCGAATCGGCCGCCACTCGTTGGTGAAGCATAGAGATGACTGGTGACCAGACGGTCACAGTCATCTCTATGACCGTCGGAGGACCGGGCACGATGTTATGACGTCACGCCCGGTTCCCCGAAGTAAACAAAGCAGATATCGCGGCTGTCGGTATGTAATCAGTGATTTTTTTTTCACCGATTTCATGCTTGTAAGCCTGTAGGAGAGATGTGGGGTCTCTCCATAAAGAGAAAAGCGTCGCCTATGGAGATTTTTAAGTACCGAAGTTTGGCGCCATTCCATGAGTGTGCGCAATTTTAAAGCGTGACATGTTAGGTATCTATTTACTCGGCGTAACATCGTCTTTCACATTATACAAACAAATTAGGCTAATTTTACTGTTTTGTTATTTTTTAATTCATGAAACGTTTGAAAAATAATTGCGCAAAAAAGTTGCAATGACTGACATTTTATTCCCTAGGGTGCCTGCTAAAAAAATATATAATATTTGGGGGTTCTGATTAATTTTCTAGCAAAAAATTGTGATTTATACATAAAGGAGAAAAGTGCCAAAATAGGCCCGGTAACAAAGTGGTTAAAAACAAAATGATAAACTATAATATAATAAATAATATAACAAATAAAAATATAATTATAATAAAAATTATTCAATAATGTAATCAACTTAAAATCACTGAAATTTGCTCAGTTGCAGAATTGTCACTGTCATTACTTTTATTTTTTATGACGAATTCCCCCACAAATCGCTATTGCTCAATTCTGCAAGTGATTATAATTTATTATCGCTGTTTTCTAGCTGATCTAAAACCATTTTTGACATAAAGGGACACTTTTGGTTGCTATGGACAATCTACATTTTGCAGGCAGAAAGAACAGTTTTATTATATAAAAGGACATGCATGGCACTGGGCAGACCACTAGGGACAAAGAGTGTGTGCATTTTTTACATACAGTACTGTAATCTATAAGATTACAGTATACTGTATGTAATGTGTCTGTTTAAGTTTTTGAATTTGGCGCCGTTCTCCGCCCCCGTGCGTCGTAACGTCGCAGGGAACGGAGATCAACGGCACACAGAGGCACTGTGTGAATTGAGCGAGCACCCGCTCGCTCACACAGCGCGGATGCATCGCTGGATCCAGGAACATGGTAAGTTAACCATGCCTGTGGATGCTGCAAGGCGAGCCCGAGTCTGATTTGGGGTTACCGATCTCAGCACAAAAATGTAACCCCGAGTCAGACTCGGGAATACCGCCAGGGAGGTTAAATTATCAGCTGTAATTGATTTATATCAGAATCACCAGTTTTTATAGCCGTCAGGATTACTTTTACTATGTAGGGAATCGCAAGATTGGTTGTAGAATCAAACATGATCCTGGTATAACCACTTCAATACAAGGCCCTATAATACTGTATATGTACAGTGGTATTGAAGTGGTTAACTTATCAAACAGATATAACAAAACATTTTTAATAGTACATTTAACAGACGAAAGGGAAGAATATAAATCTAGTAAACTAGACAAAAGAGACACCTAAATAATGTTGTATTATATTCTTACATTGCAGTCAACAACTATTTGCTATTTACAATGCATGTCCCTATAAAGGCTTTGGTCACACTATTGTGGGTGTGGCGTAGCTCCCAACTGTCCCTGATTTCGAGGGACTGTCCCTGATTTGGAACAAAGTCCCTCTGTCACTCTTTCCTCCTCATTTGTCCCTCATTTTGGTCTGATCTATATAGTTGTATATAAAATGCACTTTTTATCTTACGAAAAGTTTCCCAGCCCTAAACCTTACAACCAATTTATAAATTGCTGCATTTGTACATTTCAAAAGCCAGTATAAAGGATCAGTAGGGGTAAAAAAAAGCACTTGTGGGTTTAACTTTAAGGGGGCATAGCAGGGGTGTGTCCTATACCTACATACTTTTGCTACTAGATGTCCCTTGTTCCCATCTCAAAAATTTGGGAGGTATGGTGTGGTAATGTGTGTCAATTGCACACTTCCCTGCACCCGGAGCCAAAACATGCTGCAGTTCCATTTGGCTGCCCTGTGGGTGACTTTTCAAAAAAGGATCAGGGACCTTTTACCTGCATTTTCTGCAGGCACAGCAGCTCATTTAAACAAATGGACTGCTGTGTCCGAGCAAACAAGGCACACAGGACCTGCAATAGTGAGAACCTAGCCTAGCCTAAAACCACACATTAACCACTTGCTTACTGGGCACATATACCCCCCTCCTGCCCAGGTGAAATTCCAGCTTCCGGAACTGCGTCGCTTTAACTGACAATTGCGCTGTCATGCGACGTGGCTCCCAAACAAAATTGATGTCCTTTTCTTCCCCACAAATAGAGCTTTCCTTTGGTGGTATTTGATCACCTCTTCGGTTTTTATTTTTGTGCTATAAATAAAAAAAGCAACAATTTTGAAAAAAAAACAATATTTTTTACTTGTTTTTCTCAGTTTAGGTCGATACGTATTCTTCTACATATTTTTGGTAAAAAAAATAAAAAATAAAAATAAAAACGCAATAAGCGCTTACAAAATATGGGACAGAATTATTTTTATTTTTTATTTTTTTACTAGTAATGGCGGCGATATGTGATTTTTTTATTGGGACTGCGACATTATGGCGGACACATCGGACACTTTTGACACATTTTTGGCGCCATTCACATTTATACAGCAATCAGTGCTGTAAATATGCACTAATTACTGTATAAATGTGACTGGCATTGAAGGGGTTAACACTAGGGGGTGGGAAGGGGTTAAATGTGTACCTGTATTGTGTTCTAACTGTGGGGGGGTGACTGGGGGAGGTGACTGATTGTGTCCCTATGTACAAGGGACACAGATCGGTCTCCTCTCTCCCCTGACAGGACGTGGAGCTCTGTGTTTACACACTGAGCTCCACGTCCCTGCTCTGTCATTGCCGATTGCGGGTACCTGGCGGACATCGCGACCGCCAGGCATGTGCATCTGCATCTCGGGGATGCGCCGGGCGCTCACGCTCCCCCCAGTGGCCGGAGGAATCCATATGACGTCCTGTTGGATTTTCAGAGCCACTGTGAGACCGTCAATTGACAATGGCCTGGGGCTCGTTGGTGGTTAAAGAGACACAAAATTACATCCCTAATTTCAAAAATTATTCATACACCTCCACTAAGTAGTAAGTAAGTAATATCCCTGTAATCTATGTTTCATGCAATAATATCTTACTGTGTTTTTCTGCCTTTTTGTAATGTCCTCTGTAAACTCCCAAATCTCTACTTATCCCCATCACTTCCATTGGTTTGTAACAAACT
Source organism: Rana kukunoris (assembly GCA_029574335.1). Taxonomy (NCBI): domain Eukaryota; kingdom Metazoa; phylum Chordata; class Amphibia; order Anura; family Ranidae; genus Rana; species Rana kukunoris. Next base: position 122,790,696 of record CM056051.1, read on the forward strand.
GCACTTTAGTTGCAGCCATGTACACTGCTCTATGCAGACAACACATGGCATAGCCCACAGTGCCTAATTCCGTTTGAGCAGTGAGCAAGTGTGTGGGTACACCCCTGCATGCACAGGGGCCTTGGAGAATGAATGTAGAAACCCTCTAACATGAATTTGGAAATTTGATAGAGGCTGAGAGCAATAGACATTTTTTAGTTAAAGGGATTTTAAATGTATTTAAAAAAATTAAATAAATAACAATTGTCATACTCACCTGCTTTGTGCAATGGTTTTGCACAGAGCAACCCCAAGTCTCCTTTTCTGGGATCCCTCACTGGTGCTTTTGGCTCTCCCCCCTGCCAAGTGCCCCTCCATAGCAAGCGGGCTCGCTCGCAAGCTGGCTGTGTATGTACATAGGCACACACAGCGTGGCTCCTTTCTGCTCTCTGCTCACTGGCTGTGCTAGGCAGAATCAGGAGCCAATGGCTTCCACTGCTGCCTCCATGTCCAGCGAGGAGAAAGAGCTGAGAAAGCCGCTGCCCTAGGGCACAGCGCTGGATTGAGATCAGGCTCAGGTAACCATTGGGGGGCTGGAGGGAGGAGCTGCACACAGGCTTTTTTTTTAGCTTAATGCAGAGACTGCAGGTAAAAACCTTCTACCTTCACAACCACTTTAATAATACATACTTGAAAATCATTTTTGTTATCAAGATTTAGAGTTATTTTAAAGTGTGACAACAATTGACACTTTTTCTTTCCTTATAGCACACTCAGGACTTAACTAAATTGTAGGAAGATATTGTTTCCTTATTGCCAGCTGGCAATCCTATGTTATTTTACTTACTAGTATAACTACTTGAGCTTTCTAATTTCACTGACCAGTGAACTTGTCGTGAATAAGAGAGGCATTTAAAAATTGTACAATAAAAGCTTGCTCAAGTTGTGATCTGGATGCTTTCATATTTAAAGAAACAGAGTTACAACTTGCTGTGATGGTTTCTAATGAGCCCTGGTATTAGATTTTATAATACTTTATAATTAGGGCACACAATAACATTAAAATTTACATTTGTAAAAGTATATTTATTTATAGCGATAAGATCACTCCAATGTCACATCTGTATAAGTTACAAGAAGCAAAAAATGATCAGACTTTAGAAGCAACATTGGACAATACATATTTAAAATCATTTTATTGATAAACAAGTATTAAAACAAACATGTAGAATCATACATCAATAAAATAATATATGTAAATACACAAATGGCAAAAATACTATATTGCAGCTAACAATGTTACAGTCTAGTTTATAGTTCTTGTATGTCAACACGTTTTGCTTGCCGGACAAACAGAGTTCATTACAAAAATAAAAATAACATATTACATTTTACATAAGTTAGCAGACATGTATTTTACCATCCATAAGAATTATATGTTCCCACCTTGCCTAAATAAGCGAGCGTGCATACAGGAATACTCCCTGAGTGGGCACCGGGAAAAAAAGGAATTCAATCAATCAGCAGCCACTGGCTAGCACAGATAAGCTGGAATACAAAAAAGCTGGTAAATAAATAATAGTAAATACAGCACCCATAATGCTCAAAAAAATATATGCTACTATATATTAGACATAAATAAATGTGAAACAACTACTAGAGCACTTAGATAAATACCATGATCAAGTGCATCATGGTACACAGAAGCCATGGATGTAAATAGGAAACCACACAATTCTCAAATTAAATAGATGGTTGAGGGTGAATGTATAGCGGTTCACAAGGAATGGGGACAGGGCCAGGCTCAAAAATGTAGATAGCCTACTGTATATCCAACGATAAAGGCCAGATGACTGTTTCATGCAATAGAGCCACCCTGCCGCAGTATTTATGCAGTGGGCGGTCTTTAACTGGTAAAGGGAGACAATACAGTTACAATACAATTTAATAGAAGTAGGTTAGGAGGGCCCTGCTCCTGGGAGCTTTGTCTTTAGCCATATCCCAGGATTCATAGCCCACTATCGGTATCCCTCTATCTGCATCCCAGTATCCATATCAATATCTGTATACCAGTATTTAAATCTCCATATCTTTGTCTCTACATTCATATCCCAGTATACATATCCCACTACCCATTTCCTAGTATTAATTTCCCAATATCTTTTTCCCTGTGTCAATATCCCAGCATCTATATATCAGGTTCTAAATCCCTCTACCCAGACCCTAGTATGCGTATCCCAGTATTAATTTTCCAGTATCCTTATCCCTGTGTCCATATCCCAGTATCTGCAATACCCATTAATGTGATAGATATATGTATTATATAGAGCAGGCACTATTATAATCAAGAATCCAACTGCATCAAAATCCCTTGAAGGTTAAGGATTAGAAAAATTTCCCGGGTCGGGATGTTTGTGTGGGATTTTTAATGATGCAAAATGGATAAGTATAGCAAATTTCTACGACTGTTTTTAATGATTGTTAAAAATTATGATTTCTAAATACTTTGTATCAATAAATCGTTTTTATTCTTATGCCGCGTACACACGATCACTTTTTGTGATGAAAAAAAACCGACGTTTTATGTGACGAAACAAAACAACGTTTTTTAAACTTCATTTTCCAAAACGACGTTGCATACACACCATCGTTTTTCCAAAATGCTCTAGCAAAGCATGGTGACGTACATCACGTTCGACGGCACTCTGTTCCATTGAAGCTCCGTCTCATAACTTGCTTCTGAGCATGCGCGGGTTTTAAAAACGTCGTTTTCAACGTCGTTTTGCCCACACACCATCACTTTTTATGACACAAAAAATGACATTTTGAAAAACGACACAAAAAATTCAAGCATGTTCGAATTTTTTTTTGGTCGTTTTTTTGAAGACATAAAACGATGTTTTGCCCACACACGATCATTTGAAATGACGTTTTTGAAAACTTATTTTTTTTCATCACAAAAAGTGATCGTGTGTATGCGGCATTATATTTAAACACCAATTTGTGAGACTCAAGTGCTGTGGGTTTGATGTAAATCATCAAGTATTCTCATGTACCCATGCTTTTGATGCATTAATTTGCTATACTCATCCATTTTGCCTCATTAAAAATCCCACACAAACATCCTGATGGGGAGATGTTTCTAATCATTACTGTGATAGTCTTCCTGTGAACATATAGAACATTCCAATACATATCCTCATAGGTGTGCACAGCCTATTGAATTAGGGTGTGCACCCCAAAGCTCAAACACACATGCCTTTCTTTGCAGCATCAGCTGCACTGGACAGTGAATAAATAGGTAGTGCTCATGTTGAGTGGCTTCCTGTTCATTCACAAACTGAAACATGGTAAACACAGGTTACTATAATTTTTGTTTTGAATGAATGCAGTGAGTGAGTGTGTTCAATGTATTCATTTAGAAAAAGAAGGGGCCGGTAAATGACATATTGACTAGCTCCTTACCCCCGCTCTCCATTCTGAAACATCTCTGCAGCAGCCGGGGGAGAGAAGAGGAAAGCCAGCAGGTGGGAGGAGGTGCAATACTGCGGAAAGCCCAGACAGAAGGGGGAATCAACACCACATGTAGTGATTAGGGTGTGCCCGGGCACACCTGGCACACCCCTTTTGCACACTTATGCATATCCTACATATGAGAGCTGTCATTCTATCCTCCAGCTTTCCACGTGTACACACCATCGGACAAAAATCCCCTCTGGCTATGGACGCGGTGGCGTAGCGGTGACGTTGACACCGCCACGTCACCACTCCAGGAAGTGAAATACTTCCACGCATGCGTCAAATCCATTCGACGCATGCGTGGACAGTTATGTTCGCTGGTGAGTGTACTAACCAGCGGACATATCCAACGGACATGTCTCCGGCGGACAAATTTCAAAGCATGCTTTGAAATTTGTCCGCTGGGAAAACATGTCCGATAGCCCGAACACACGATCGTAGATGTCTGCTGAAACGGTCCGTCGGACCAGTTTCAGCAGATAAATTTGATCGTGTGTACGCGGCCTTAGAGTAAAAACTGTTTAATTGGTAACCATACAATTGGCAACTCACATGTACGTGGAATAACACAGGCACATCTGTCGTCAGTAGGCATTATATCTGCCATGCAATAATGATATCCCCACTAGTCATCATTATTCCAAAGTTGGCCGTGCGGTGAGTAGGATCCCAAAGCAAGGCTTGAGGCGCAGAGATAATGTCTATTTGCCCATTTTTTAGAACCCGAAAAATGTTCTGAAGCCCACACCTGATCGTTTTTAATGACATAAAAAAAAAACTAAATTTTTTAGAACCCGAAAAATAGTCGTGCGTACGCGGCATAAGTGTAAGGCCGCGTACACACGATGAGACATGTCTGCTCAAACATGTCCAACGGACCGTTTGCAGCGGACATGTCTCATCAGATTTTGGTCCGATGGCGTGTACACACCATCGGACGAAAATCCCCTCAGGCTGAGGACGCGGTGATGTGGCGGTGACGTTGACGCCGCCACGTCACCACCACAGGAAGTAAAATACTTCCATGCATGCGTCAAATCCATTCGACGCATGCGCAGAGATTTTTGTCCTCTGGTTAGTTTACTAATCAGCGGACATATCCGACGGACATGTCTCCAGGGGACAAATTTCAAAGCATGCTTTGAAATTTGTCCAATGGGAAAACATGTCCGCTAGCCTGTACACACGATCGGAGATGTCTGCCGAAACGGTCTGTCGGACCATTTTCAGCAGATAAATTTGATCGTGTGTACGCGGCCTTAGAGTGAAAACTGTTTAATTGGTAACCATACAATTGGCAACTCACATGTACGTGGAATAACACAGGCACATCTGTGGTGTAAATATCCCAAAGGATGTCGTCAGTAGGCATTATATCCGCCATGCGATAATGATATCCCCACTAGTCATCATTAATCCAAAGTTGGCCGTGCGGTGAGTAGGATCCCAAAGCAAGGCTTGAGGCGCAGAGATAACGTCTACTGATGAGCCAACATCTTTTGGGATATTTACACCACTGATGTGCCTGTCTTTTTTTTTATGTAGTTGCCAATTGTATGGTTCCCATTAGGCTGTTTTTAGCTTCTATTCCTATGTGGGTGGCAGCACTCAGCGATTGGGCTTTTTTAGCTAAAATTCTTTTATGCCATATGAACTTTCCCAATGGACTTTAATTTACCTTTATGGGTTTAATGCTGCGAACAATAGCCCTTTCCTTGTGTTTAGATCCAGAAATATTAATTGCTCAAATTCTATGCAAATTTTTGCTTTTTATGACATAAAATGTAAGCATGTTTCAACCCTCTTGCATCACAAGTCTTCTTATTGGTCTTTGAATGTGATGGATGGACTGTAAAGATGAAATGGATGCAGTGAGATTGATAAGCTTGACTTTCACAGATAAAGATACATTTCCATGTAATGATATCTTCCCTTATATCTGCATTGATTGTTATGACATGTGGTTTTCAGAGACAGTAACATCTTTGTATGATGTCCTTCATCATATATTCAGTTTCTACTTTCTACCAGGTTCACTTTAAATTACTAAATCTGCAATAATATGATTTAATAGACAAACATCGGTGCTAGAAATTCAGCTGATACTATTATTCTTACTACTACTACTAAATAAAATAAAAATTAGGGTAGTACAACCAAAGCACATTAGATGTTTTAGTACTTATAGTAGCAATAACTTGTTTCTTTTGTATAAAATTATTTTTCTTTTATATTATTAATTTAAAAAAACTTGACATTTAAGTGTAGGCAAAACACAAGAAAAACTAAGAAATATGAAGTTAATATCTTATATAAAGCTACCTACGGTTACTGCAAAACATAAAAAATAAATAAAAAATTAAGGAAAAATTATAAGCATCACTTTGAACTTCCCTTGAGCTATCGGATGAGAAAACAATATTGCTGGATATTGATTACTCAATATTTTGATTTATATCTGATGCAAAAGAACACATGTTAATGAAATGGAAAAATAAAGATTTATCTTATGAATAACATAACATTTTCTGGACAGTGAGTCTTCAATACTATAAGCCTGTAAATTAATTTTATTGCTAGTTTATAGCCATAATTTCTGTTAAGACTGTGTTGCAACAATAAACTTGTGTATAAATAAAGTTTTTTTTTTAAACATAATCACCAATCTATAGATAGTTCATTAAATAAATAATGAGGGATGATCTACCGACATTATTGGAAAAAAATGTTTTGTCAAATGCAAAGGACTATTTGTAGTATTTATTGGGTAAGAAAAAGCAGTGCAAGCTTTTCACATTTGCATGACACATTTCAGGTTTTTGTAAAGGGTTGTTAGTACGCTTTTCAGGCTGAAGAATTAAGCAAGCCATACACTGTTTATCGTATAGTAATCTGAGACATACTACGCAATATTTTAACCAACATTTTAAAGAAACATTTACAGAGAGATGACTTTCATGGCTTAACCTGTTCTGTACTATGCATTTTGAGGTTTGATTCACACCTATGCAGGTTGCAGTTTGCATATTCCAGGTGCATTTTGTGTTTGTTTAACCACTTGTCCACCACCCACCGTCAAATGACGGCGGGTGGAGGACTCCAATATCCTGACTGCACGTCATATGACTTGCAGTCATTTGAATAAGGAATGCGCGTGATCGCGTGCGCGCATCCCTATACTGTCGGTAGCGGCGTGTTACGGAGACACCGCTCGTTACCGACAGGGGTGAACAGCGGCGCGGATGTGCTGTTAACCACGTAATCGGCCGTGATGAAGTCACGGCTGATCACGCATGGCAACACGACCAAAGTGCACGGCGTGTGTGAGCGATCACGATCGGTACACAGCCATTGGTCAGGGCTGTGTACCACGTGATCAGCTCTGATCACTAGTGTAAACAAAGAGCTGTAACTAACTATTACCAGCTATTCTCCCCTCACACATCGTTTCCAGTGTGAGGAGAGAAGAGCTAGAAGCAGTGAGTTACAGTTCTGTGTTACTGTAGTGTCTGCACAGACACCACATCTGTCCCTTTGCCCCCCCCCCCCCCCAATTGTCACCAGTCACCCAACAGTAACCCATAAAGTGCACCTGTCACATAAATAGACTGCCATCAGCGGTGCAACCGTCACCCACCAGTGACCGTACCCTGTCACCGTCACCCATCTGTGACCTGCCCTGTCACCCGTCACCCACCAGTGACCTGCCCTGTCACCCGTTTATGAAGAAAAAATACTAATTTGCTAAATTTTATGACAGAAACAAAGAAAAATGCAATTTTTTCACAAAATCTACCGTCTTTTTTTATTTATAGCGCAAAAAATAAAAAAACCCACGAGTGATTAAATACCATCAAAAGAAAGCTCTATTTGTGAGAAAAAAAGGACGCAATTTTTATTTTGGTACAGTGTTGCATGACTGAGTAGTTGTCATTCAAAGTGTGAGAGCACCGAAAGCTGAAAATTGGTCTGGGTAAGAAGGGGGTTTAAGTGCACTGTATTCAAGTGGTTAATTCACATTTTTGAAATCTAAGGGACCAAAAAAATGAACAAAATCCCTGACCCTTTCCTTAAAATGCACAGAAGTAAACTACATCAATAGGAAACCATGTTAAAAGGACTTTGGTCTGTTTCTGCAAAACTGAAATTGCACTAAAAAATGCAGAGTTGTGAACCAGGCCATAAGAATATTTGCAAAACAAAATGCAAACTAACATATCTAAATGAATATTTAATATCAACAACATTTCCCTGTATGCTAAACACTCTGTTGAACAAATGTTTAACATCACCAATATTGCAATTCTAATGGGCAGCCAGACAAATTTCTGAAAAATATTATTTGCCATGACATATTGCCCCCCCCCCCAATTGTCACGAGTCACCCAACAGTAACCCATAAAGTGCACCTGTCACATAAATAAACTGCCATCAGCGGTGCAACCGTCACCCACCAGAGACCGTACCCTGTCACCGTCACCCATCTGTGACCTGCCCTGTCACCCGTCACCCACCAGTGACCTGCCCTGTCACCCGTTTATGAAGAAAAAATACTAATTTGCTAAATTTTATGACAGAAACAAAGAAAAATGCAATTTTTTCACAAAATCTACCGTCTTTTTTTATTTATAGCGCAAAAAATAAAAAACCCACGAGTGATTAAATACCATCAAAAGAAATCTCTATTTGTGAGAAAAAAAAGGACGCAATTTTTATTTTGGTACAGTGTTGCATGACTGAGTAATTGTCATTCAAAGTGTGAGAGCACCGAAAGCTGAAAATTGGTCTGGGTAAGAAGGGGGTTTAAGTGCACTGTATTGAAGTGGTTAATTCACATTTTTGAAATCTAAGGGACCAAAAAAATGAAAAAAATCCCTGACCCTTTCCTTAAAATGCACAGAAGTAAACTACATCAATAGGAAACCATGTTAAAAGTACTTTGGTCTGTTTCTGCAAAACTGAAATTGCACTAAAAAATGCAGAGTTGTGAACCAGGCCATAGGAATATTTGCAAAACAAAATGCAAACTAACATATCTAAATGAATATTTAATATCAACAGCATTTCCCTGTATGCTAAACACTCTGTTGAACAAATGTTTAACATCACCAATATTGCAATTCTAATGGGCAGCCAGACAAATTTCTGAAAAATATTATTTGCCATGACATATTAAAGTAAAACCAAATTAAAGAGCAAATATCAACTTTTAGGTATCTGGGGTATACACATGCAAAGTTGATTTTGCTTTTATCCTATTCCCTTGTCTTTTATTGGACCTGAAATTGTTCTTGGTAAAATAAATATTTGTACTTAAGCTCCATTTTAATTTAAAAAGTAGAATTCCTTTTGGTGGAAAAAAAAATATTCAGTTCATGGAGTGCTGGAGACTGTACCTATCTATTAGGCATCTAAATGGAATTCAAAATCAGCTGTGTGTGTTCAATTTTTCTTCATGATGATGAGGATAATAAGGTGCTAATGTTTGAGCACAAAATTAGGATACTGAAGGAAGGGATTGGTATTATTTCGCTGGGAGATAATATAATATTTTTTTCAGGGTTTTATTATGGAGACAGAGGTATTATTATGGTGTCCAGTCTTTATATTATGCTATATTATCTGTGGTGGCAGATATAATACAGCTGAATTATACTGTTATGCTGGCTCTGGGAAAATATATTATATACAATTATATTTCAGACAGGAGGCTCATATCTTAAGCATTAATCTTTCTTTAATTAATGCTCATAGCAGAAAAACATCTAACATTTCAACGTTTAAAAGAAAAAATTAACAATCTGAATGGCACTATGTGGACTACGAATCTCAGCATGCCATGCGTCCGTATCCACTCCCCTTAGTGCCTCTATATAAGTGTCAGCTCCTCCCAGACTCTTCCTCTTTCTTTCTGGTCATGGCAGCACTCAGATAAGTATACTTGTTTTATCTTTATTTGAAATATTGCAGCAGGTTGCGCGGTGTACAACCGCTTATATATCTCCGCTATACAGGTTCTCTCCCTAGCGATATTTCCCTGCAACTATTTCTTTCTTTCTCCCTCATTCTCGAGCTGTGGGGACCTCACTCCCCCTCCACTCTCTCACTTCAGAGGCCGGCCTGACGAGACTTAGTCAGGCGCGGTCCTATTACAGCAGCCGTCTCATCGGCGAAATCTCGGCGGCGAAATCTCGCGGGACTTCGCCGCAAAGCGCGCCCTCAGGCTCCCCTCCCACCGCATATCACTGCAGCGACGAAGAGGTAGGAGCCTGGTTTAGGTAGGCGGCTGACAGTTCCTCGGTAGCATAACATATAGTGGGGAGAGCGGAATTTATTCCCCCCCCCTCGTTCTAGACACCTAAGAGGTTACCTCGTGCTATGGCTGAGGAAGGTACACCCCCCAGGGGGTTAGGTGAGGTGATTGAAGAACCTCAGGCCCTAAACGCAGCTCAAATACAGGAGCTGATAAACAAATCGATCTTAGCAGCTCTGACTGCTAATAAGATCCCCATGGGGATACAACAAGGTCCTTCTAATACCCCTATCCCTTTGGTACCCGGTGCAGAACCACGAGCCAAAAAGGGAAAAGCCTCTCAAAAGAGGAAACATATCGGGGTCACCCAGGACTCCCCGACAGGGGAAGTGCATAATATGTTTGACGCATTTCCACAACCGGAATGCAACCCCATGCATCCATCGGACTCATTGCAACCCCTGGGCCTCAGGGAGTCACAAAAAAGGCTAATGACAAATAGACGGGCAAAACCCGATTCTTTTGTCCTCGATTCGGAGGTAGATACATCCTCCGAATCATCTGAGACGGAAGTCTCCGAATCTGAGTACGATGACGATACGGATGCTGGGGCAACAGCGTTCCACCAAGACGCTACCCCTGACACACAGGGTGATACCATAACAGACACCCTGGGCGAACCTTTGTTCCACCCCGATGCGATTACTCACCCCCGGTCTGGGGACTGGTCCCCTCTACCACACGTGGCACAGTACGTAGAGTTTTGGACACGTAGACCACTCACTAAAAGTAACCGCAACAAATTAAGAGCGGAATGCCCTCGACCACAAATTCCCAGAAAGGTTACCACTACTCCAGAAATTGACCCCATTCTGGCAAAGTACCTAGCTAAAACAGGGAAATCTCCCAAAAGAGGTATCGACCGGTCATTTAAATCCATCCAAGACCGTGTCCTAGACCTGCTCGGCCCGCTCACCAAAATACTCAACATAACTGAAAAGGCCGTATCGGCACAACAGGCAGTGGACGTTACCCAACTACGGGGTTGGGCCCAAAGAGCCGTATGCCTACTGGGCACCGCAAACACGGCATGCTCAACGGAACGCAGACGTTCCATTCTAATGAAACTGGACCCCCAACTGGCCCACCTGGCGGAGACTGAGACGGGCCCAGCAGCAGAGGGTTTCTTGTTTGGTGATTCCTTAATGAAGGACATAAACAAGTTTGTAGGCCTGTTTAATAGCCTAGATAAAGCGCAGTCGTCGCTAAAGAGAACTGGGACTCACAGAGTTTTTGCCAGGGCCGGTAGAGGCAGGGGCCGCTCTGCCGGCCGCAATACCAACTTTAGGTATGCCAATAGGGCCGCCGCCCAGACACAATTCAACCAGGCTCCACCCTCGTACCACATGGTGGCACAACCCGCACCATTCTTCCCGCCTCGCGGAAGACCCTGGAGAGGACGAGGAAACAGAGGAGACCCTCGATCCCGGCCATACACCGGTAAGATTACCTCCTATACTAGACTGTCTTACACCTGTGGGGGGGAGACTGCAGTTTTTTACCCACGCTTGGTCTGCGATTACGGCAGACGCGTGGATCTTGAACACCACTCTAGGGTTCAAAGTGGAACTTATATCCCCCCCTCAATTGAACACCATACCTCCCCCCATACGCTTTGCACAGGCAAACGAGACACTGATAGACAAGGAGTTGGGAGAACTGATCTCCAAACAGGCAGTGATCGAAGCCGACCCGTCTTCCCCAGGATTCATCAGCAATCTGTTCCTGGTCAAAAAGAAGGGAGGAGGCTACCGCCCCGTCATAAACCTTCGGGACCTAAATCAACATGTCGCCTACCGACATTTCAAAATGGAAGGCATTCACTGCCTCTGAGACCTACTCCAGCCCGGGGATTGGCTCGCGAAGGTGGACCTGAAGGACGCCTATCTCACCGTCCCCATTCACCCAGAATCACAACCCCTTCTTCGCTTCAGATGGTGGGGTCGCATGTGGCAGTTCACATGCCTGCCATTCGGGCTGTCGTCGGCCCCGTGGTGTTTCACCAAACTCCTAAAACCGGTAGTAGCATACCTAAGGAGCAGGGGGGTAAGGCTCATCATTTACATCGACGACATCCTCATCATGGCTTACTCCGAGTCGGAAGCTCATCGCCACTTAGGCTGGACAATAGAACTGCTTCAGAACCTAGGCTTCCTCATAAATCAGGAGAAATCAGTGTTCATACCTTCCCGAGAGCTGAATTTCCTGGGATTCCTGGTGGACACCAACCAGGCAGTCCTCCGACTACCCAAAGCAAAACTGGCCCTGATCCGCAAAGAGATCAGAGCGGTACTACGCAAGGCAGTCCTGTCCCTACGAATACTGGCCAGACTGGTGGGTCTCCTAGCAGCCTCCATACAAGCCATCTTCCCTGCCCCTCTGCACTACAGGGCCCTTCAACGACTCAAAATTACACACT